>CM069138.1:76123525-76799684 GCA_035221665.1 Okamejei kenojei | reverse complement strand
ACCAACTGGCTGGAGTTTTTACGGACATTTTCAACCTCTCACTTCTGAGGTCTGAGGTTCCCACCTGCTTCAAAAGGGCATCAATTATACCGGTGCCCAAGAAGAGCAAGGTGACATGCCTCAATGATTATCGACCAGTGGCACTAACGTCTGTGGTGATGAAGTGCTTCGAGAGGTTTATCATGGCGCAAATCAACTCCTACCTCGACAAAAACCTGGACCCACTGCAGTTCGCTTACCGCCACAACAGATCAACAGTGGATGCGATCTCGCTGGCTCTCCACTCCGCTCTGAACCACTTGGACAACAAAAACTCATATGTCAGGCTGTTATTCGTCGATTACAGCTTGGCATTTAATACTATCATCCCCTCCAAGCTGGTTACCGAACTCGCAGAACTGGGTCTCTGTGCATCCCTCTGCAATTGGATCCTCAACTTCCTCATTCACAGACCACAGTCTGTTCTTATTGGTGGAAATGTGTCAGACTCAATAACAATCAGCACGGGAGCACCTCAAGGCTGCATGCTCAGCCCCTGCTGTACTCACTCTATACCCATGACTGCGTAGCCGATCATAGTGCGAACTCCATCATCAAGCTCGCTGATGAACCCACTGTTGTGGGACGTATCACAGATGGGGATGAGTCGGAGTACAGAAGAGAGATCGAGCAACTGTCCATATGGTGCCAGCACAATAACCTGGCCCTCAACAACAGCAAAACCAAGGAACTGATTGTGGACTTTGGAAGGAGTAGGATGGGGGCCCACACTCCCGTTTATATCAACGGGTCGATGGTTGAAAGGGTCAAGAGATTCAAATTTCTGGGCGTGCACACCTCTGAAGATCTTTTCTGGTCCGAGAACACTGATGCAATTATCAAGAAAGCACATCAGCGCCTCTACTTCCTGAGAAGATTACGGAGAGTTGCTTTGTCAAGAAGGACTCTCTCTAACGTCTACAGGTGCGCAGTAGAGAGCTTGCTGACCGGTTGCATCATGGCTTGGTTTGGCAACTTGAACTTGGAGAGGAAAAGACTACAAAAAGTAGTAAGCACTGCCCAGTCCATCATCGGCTCTGACCTTCCTTCCATTGAGGGGATTTACCGCAGTCGCTGCCTCAAAAAGGCTGGCAGTATCATCAAAGACCCACACCATCCTGGCCACACACTCATCTCCCTGCTACCTTCAGGTAGATGGTACAGGAGCCTGAAGACTGCAACGACCAGGTTCAGGAATAGCTACTTCCCCGCAGCCATCAGGCTATTAAACCTGGCTCGGACAAAACGCTGAACATTAATAACCCATTATCTGTTATCAGTTTATTTATTCATGTGTGTATATATTTATATAATGGTATATGGACACACTGATCTGTTTTGTAGTCAATGCCTACTATGTTCTGTTGTGCTGAAGCAAAGCAAGAATGTCATTGTCCTATCAGGGACACACGACAATAAACTCACGAACTTGAAGGTGGGGATTTTGCAGAGAACATTCTCATCCTGGATTTCCTTTGAGCTGATGTGATTTGAATCGGGGGGTGAATTTAATCAAACATATAAAGTCCAGCTATTTACAATATATATTAATGATTTGGACGAGGGAATTTAATGCAACATCTCCAAGTTTGAGGGAGACACGAAGCTGGGGGCAGTGATAGGTGTGAGGAGGATGCTAGGAGGCTGCAAGGTGACTTGGATAGGTTGGATGAGTGGGAAAATGCATGGCAGATGCAGTATAATGTGGATAAATGTGAGGTTATCAACTTTGGTGGCAAGAACAGGAAAGTAGACTATTATCTGAATGGTGGCCGATTAGGAAAAGGGGAGATGCAACGAGACCGGGCACCTGCATGCCTTCTTGAAAGAAGGCATGCAGGTGCAGCAGGCAGTGAAGAAAGCAAATGGTATGTTAGCTTTCGTAGCAAAAGGATTAGAGTATTGGAGCAGGGAGGTTCTACTGCAGGGGGTACACAAAAGGCTGGGGAAACTCAGCGGGTGCAGCAGCATCTAAGGAGCGAAGGAGATAGGCAACGTTTCGGGCCGAAACCCTTCTCAGGCTGATGGGAGGTGGAGGGGTGGGGGAGGGGGGGGGGGGGAGAAGAAAGGAAAAAGGAGCAGGAGGAGCCCGAGGGCTGAGGGAGAGGTGGGAAGGGGAGGAGACAGCAAGGGTTAACAGAATTGAGAAAATTCAATGTTCATACTGCAGTTGTACAGGGCCATGGTGAGGACACACCTGGAGTATTGCGTACAGTTTTGGGCTCCTAATCTGAGGAAAGACATTCTTGCCATAGAGGGAGTACAGAGAAGGTTCAATAGACTGATTCCTGGGATGTCAGGACTTTCATATGAAGAAAGACTGGATAGACTCGGCTTGTACTCGCTAGAATTTAGAAGATTGAGGGGGGATCTTATAGAAACTTACAAAACTCGTAAGGGGTTGGACAGGCTCGAGGCAGGAAGATTATTCCCGATGTTGGGGAAATCCAGAACAAGGGGTCAAAGTCTAAGGATGAGGGGGAAGTCTTTTAGGACCGAGATGAGAAAAACATTTTTCACACAGAGAGTGGTGAATCTCTGGAATTCTCTGCCACAGAACGTAGTTGAGGCCAGTTCATTGGCTATATTTAAGAGGCAGTTAGATGTGGCCCTTGTGGCTAAAGGGATCAGGGGGTATGGAGGGAGGGCAGGTACAGGATACTGAGTTGGATGATCAGCCATGATCATATTGAATGGCAGTGCAGGCTTGAAGGGCCGAATGGCCTACTCCTGCACCTATTTTCTATGTTTCTATGTTTCTAAGGGGGCTTGATATGGTAGATGTTGAAATCTTTTTCTGGTGGGAGATTCACAAATAAAGGACATGAGTTAGATTTAGCTTGAAGGGTTAAAGGAATCAAGGGATATGGGGAAAAAGTAGGAACGGGGTATTGATTTTGGTTGATCAGCCATGATCATATTAAATGGCATTGCTGGTTCGAAGGACCGAATGGCGTACTCCTGCAACTATATTCTATGTTTCTATGTCTCAAAATAAATTGCTATTCATTTACAATTCTCTGTGCAGGAGGGAATTGGAAGCCAGATCTTTAAATTTATTTAAAATATATATTTGGAAGGCCAATGAATGGAAGGTTCTGGGGAACTGAAAGAGATGAGAAGTTGAAGCCAGCATAGATTTGCCAATGATCATATTGAATAGAAGGATTGGCTTTAGGGGCCTGGTGCCTTACTATCGCTGCTATTTTCTTGTGATCTTGCATTTGTGTGAATTGTTGGCTAATGGTGCATTTTAAATTCTTCTGTATATTGAACACAATTTTATTCACTGTTTGTCAATTGCCTTTGTCAATTATTTGCATCCCACAAAAATAAGACGATCGTGTATTTCTGGAAAACCCGAAAGGTCATTTTTGTTGAAAGGACTGAGAATGGGCTATAATTTGCTGCCTGTTGCCAGTGGGATTTTCCTTAAGATATTTGGGATTCTGTTTTTATTTGCTTGGTGAATAACTGAATGCGTGTACTGATAATTCTACATTCTGTTCCGTTACAATAAATCGACTTAGTTACAGACATTGGTGAGACACCAATGTCTTGTACTAATGTAACATAATGTAACATAATGTCCCAACTTCTATTCTCAATTCCTTGAAAGCCAGCATGGTAAAAGCCTTCTTCACCACTACGATGCCACTTAAAGGGAATTATGTACTTATACTTTTGAATCCCTCTGCCCTACGATTTCACATGCCCTTCATGTAAAATAATGACAGGACCTAAAAGAAAGTCACTTTTTCATTGGGTTCATGAGGTTGCAATCCCTTTTTGCAATCCCTTGAGAATGAAAAAAATAAATTACTTTTTGGTTCTGTCATTAGAAACGCTTCTGGCTTTTGTTTGTGTTTGGCCTGCAGGATTAAGTCATGGTGGGTCTCAGGCCTACAGCAACTGACTGCTTTCCTTCCTGCATATACAAATGTAAAGGTTACAGAGTGCTAAACATTATTCCCTTGTACTGTACTGTAAATATACTGTAATACACTGTAAACACATTGTACACTGTATGACTCGATTGTAATCGTGTATTGTCTTTCTGCTGACTGGATAGCACACAACAAAAGCTTTTCACTGTACCTCGGTACATGTGACAATAAACTAAACTGAACCGAACTGAATGGTGGACCAGGAGAGATGGGCTGAATGACTAACGTCCTGGCTGAATGACATAAACCTACTTCAGGTGGAGCACTCTTGCTATTCCGACTGCAAAAGTGCAGAAAAGGTTTATTTCAACAGATCTTTGTTAACCTTCAGCACTGTCATTAGTACTTTGGTTAATGATGGCTCATTACAGACTTGTTGAAGATTGAGTTTCAATTTGCTCATAATCAATTCATGGTCACTGCCAACTGCAGTCTCATTATGATTTCTTGTGCTGCAACATTCTCAATGTCATGATCAATTTCATACTACTCAGATGATGGATGTTGCTACAGCCATGGTGCCAAATTTTTATTTCCTGTCGCCATTTATAATTAATTTCTGACAATGTGTTTCTCAATGCTAACAAGTGGCTCAATGATTGCGGATCAATCATTCCTTCCGTGTTCTAATGTTAAAGCAGCCTGATGCATCTCTTTCTCTGGCAGTCCTGTGTTCATATTAATCGAGCAATTTCCTGAATTTGTCATCAGCTTTTGTCTACCAGGAACACACCTTGTGAAGTCACAGGTCTCTCTTCAGATCTGTTCTTCTCTGTAATCATATCAATACAAGGACAGTCTGCTACACCTTTGTGAACCCAGATTGCGGAACCAGATGAGTTGTGTGAGGTCTGAGATTGAATGGAAATTGGTTTTCAGACCTTACCAACATATTTTGCTCAACTTGCCATCTCTAGTTAGCCTCCACTGCATTGAACATAAATTCCACTGACCATGAAAGCTGGGGCCTCCACCATGATGAAAGGTAAGGGCTTTAGGATCATGGAATACAAGTAGCTGCAGTAGCCCAACCAACTCACACAACATGCTGACTTGGAAGTTTATCACTGCTTTTCCACTGTCCCCAAGCCCAAACCCTGGTGCGCCCTGCTCAACTGCATTGCCAGAATGAATGAATGATTAATTAATTAATTAATCAATCAACTAATTAATTAATTAATTAATTAACTGATTAACAAGCAAATGAATGAAAGAATGAATTAATGAATGATACTTTATTATCACGACTGACATGTCAAAGTGATATTCTTTGTTTTGCATACAATACAGAGTATGCAAAGAGCCGCCACATGTAGAGTGTTGACAAATTTACATAGTTTTCATTAAATTCCCCAAAGGTCCCTCTTTGTTCTCGGCGCTGTGTTCACGACCGACCTCCAGCACCCACCGCGGCCCCATCCGTCGCTGGCAATGCCCAAAACGAATTTATTGGCAAGAGGTAGTGGTGACTGGGCGGATTGCAAATGGAGTGGGATATTTATAGGGTAAGAGGAAGGAAGAAAAGAGATTGATTCCAACTTCTGTGGAGTTATAGCATCACTTCAGCTTCTCTTGATATCACTAAAGTTTCCACTGTCACTGTTTTGTTATCTCATACTTAAGCTGGAAGTCAGGGTAGATAGGAGTGGGGTTTAAGGATGGGAAGAAATGCTATAGGTATTTTTATCTTCTAGAAGCACTCTGGATGGGTGGACATTTAGACAGAGTAGCTAATGAATTGCTAAACCACTTGTGAGCAGACGTATACACCATGGAACAAGCAGTAGCTGACACAAAGCAGGGTTGCATTCAGTGGAATTTCTCTGGGGATCAAATTGAGTGGATATAGTCAAATAATATATTTTGGTGTTGGAGTTCTGGAATAGGGACGTTAGCAATACCAACTCAAATGTAATAACATTTGGACCTTTCTTCTGCGATTGGCAATAAGCACTGGATCAATGTGCCTTGAGATTAATTAGATTTTGTTAACCAAAGATGTAAGGAATGAGGAGGGTGACAGGTACTGTATGTGGAGTTAGGTTAAGAATCAGCCACAATGCATTTTAGAATGGCAAGAGAACACAGAGTGCTGTAGTAACTCAGCAGGTCACTCCGGAGAACATGCTTTAGGTGAGGTTTCAGGTTGAAACTTTTCTCTCTTCTGTAGACTGATTACCGGGGGGGGGGGAGAAGAAAGCTGGAAAAAATGAATGGCATGAGTGTGCCATCTTTAAAATACATTGTAGACTACAAATGATTGCAATTGAGCCATCCACAGTGTACAGATATACGAGAAAGGGAATAACATTTAGTGAAAGATAAAGCCTAGTAAAGTCTGATTAAAGATAGTCCAATGGTCTCCAATGAGGTATATAGTAGCTCAGGACCGCTCTCTAGTTGATAGGATGGTTCAGTTGCCTGATAACAGCTGGGAAGAAACGTTCCCTGAACATGAAAGCTGGGGCCTCCACCATGAAGAGGCATGAGGGCTTTAGGATCATGGAATACAACCAGCTGCAGTACCCCACCCAACTCACACAACACGCTGACTTGGAAGTGTATCACAGCTTCTCCACTATCCACATGCCTAAATACTGGTGCTCCCGAATCAACTGCATTGCCAGGACTACATTCAGCAGAAAGATCCCAACAGTTCAAGAGAGCAGCTACCACCACCTTTGCAAAGACGATTAGGAATGGTGCCTTTGACTCCAGCATTTTGTGTCTATCTTCTGTGTAAACCAGCATCCACAGTTCCTTCCTCCACATATGACATGCCTGCTCAGTTCTGCACTTTAGAGTTCAAGAATAGCTCCTCGGACAAAATGGGGAACTTCCAATTTTTGGTGAATGTGATTTTGCACTCACACCTGGGAAGGTTAATTGGCAGCAGTGTTCACTCTTTTCCTAAGTCAGCAAAATTCTGAAATCAGCTCACAACTGACTTTTCATCAAAACTCTCATCCATGAAGTAAAATTGCTATGTGGTGACTGTCCCCAGACTTAAGGATTAAGTTATAATTTCAATATACACATTCACACACATTCAAATTATTCTAAAACTGTGAAACTAATCTCTGAAAAATAATGTTTATAAATGAACACATATACCAATGTGCACAAGGCAATGATGTGAAAAAGTGGAAAATTGTTAAATAATGTTACTGCTTTCAGTAACTTCAATTAACTTCATTGTTCAATGTTAAGTACTTCATCAGTTTCGCCAGCTGCGTTCAGCTCTTGCAAACCCATTATCTTAAACATACTGCAAATGCGGTTACAATGTATCTACCTATCAATTGGCCTAATTAGTGTAATTTATCAGTCAAGTACATTTCTGTTCTTGGGACTCTACAAAAAAAACAAGTATTTTTTACTTTTTTAACAGTTTACAGTGAGAAAAATACTCACCATTCTCCTTAAACTCAGGAGATGTTAAATAGTCATATCATACCCAGGGTAGATCTCGAGATATCATTGTAACCAATGACCAAGTGAAAATAGCGTACTTCATTGAGTTATGACAGTATTTCTTCAGGGTGCCATGAAAATAATATTTAACCATTACCTGCACCATTTCAAAATAGTTTTTTTTATGTCTTTCAGATTGATTGGATAGTAAAATTTCTTCAATGACCATGAGGTTCTTAAAGGAGAGATTGGGTGGTCAGGACTCAGACTTTAATGCGGGGAAAACGAAGGAGCTAAACTGTTTCAATCACTGCAGTACTTTATGGAAGATCTGCAAATCCCACTCAGAAACTGCTGTGAAGAACGTTCATAATATTATAGACACGGGTACTTGTTTGAGCTCGGGGTTGAATCAATTTATAAGGGAATAATGAAAGCACCTTACTTACTCTGTATTTGCCTTCATAAAATCATAAGTGATAGGAGTAGAATTAGAATTAGGCCATTCGGCCCAGCAAGTCTACTCTGCCATTCAATCATGGCTAACCTATCACTCCCTCCAAACCCCATTCTCCTGCCTTCTCCCCATAACCCCTAATCTGCCTTTCCTATGTTCTAGCTGGATTTACTTGATGTTACTTTGGGGCAATTATGGCAAGCAACACTCTAAGAACAGTACAAAGCAATACAGGCAAAATCTATATAACCTTGACCACTTCCTGTCTGCACTGTGTATTGATTTTAGAAAAAACGCTATCATATAGCGCTATGATTTTTGGCCATCTTACTCACAGTCCTCCTCCGCTGAGCAGGCCCTGAGGATTTTTCCCATTGATGAAAAATAAAAAAAGTTATGAGTGTTTAAAAAACCTTGAGATCCTCTTGCCTGTCAATCACCGCGATGAAGGTAATGCCCTTTCCGGGGGGGGAGGGGGTGCGGGGTGAGGGGGGGAGGACTATAAAACCCCGGATGCCTGAACATCTCAGTCACTCTGCAAGATCACGAGGGAGAGGCCACGACTCTCATTCTAGGCTGTGAATCAACTGGACTATGAGTCTGCAATGTACTTGCAATAAATTATTTGTTAGCCCTTAATGATAATGAAATTAGTTGTTTGGCGTGCCCTGTGCTTGAAACTGCAATTGGCATTGGAAATGAAATGAAAATGAAATGAGTTGTTTGGCATGTCCTGTGCTTGAAACTACAATGGCAATGGAAATGAAATGAAAATGCAATGAGCTGTTTGGCTAGGCCTTCCCTGTGCGTGAAACTGCAATGGCAATGGAAATGAAATGAAAATGCAATGAGATGTTTGGCTTCACCTGCCCTGTACTTGAAACAGCAATGGCAATAGAAATGAAATGAAATTGCAATGAGCTATTTGGCTTGGCCTGCCCTGTGCGTGAAACTGCAATGCCAATGGAAATGAAATGAACATGCAATGAGCTGTTTGGCTTGGCCTGCTCTGTGCTTGAAACTGCAATGGGAATGAAATGAAAATGCAAACAGCTCTTTGGCCTGCCCTGTGCTTGAAACTGCAATGGTAATGGAAGTGAAATGAAAATGCAATCAGTTGTTTGGCCTGCCCTGTGCTTGAAACTGCAATGACAATGGAAGTGAAATGAAAATGCAATCAGCTGTTTGGCTTGGCCCATGCTTGAAAATGCAATGCCAATGGAATTGAAATGAAAAAGCATTGAGCTGTTCGTCCTGCCCTATGCTTGAAACTGCAATGGCAATGGAAATGAAATGAAGATGCAATGAGCTGTTTGGCTTTGCCTGCCCTGTGCGTGAAACTGCTATGGCAATGGAAATGAAATGAAAATGCAATGAGCTGTTTGGCTTGGCCTGCCCTGTGCTTGAAACTGCAATGGCAATGGAAGTGAAATGAAAATGAAATCAGCTGTCCGGCCTGCCCTGTGCTTGAAACTGCAATGGCAATCGAAGTGAAATGAAAATGCAATCAGCTGTTTGGTCTTCCCCGTGCTTGAAACTGCAATGGCATTGGAAGTGAAATGAAAATGCAATCAGCTGTTCGGCCTGCCCTGTGCTTGAAAATGCAATGGCAATGGAAGCAAAATGAAAATGCAATGAGCTGTTCGTCCAGTCCCATGCTTGAAACTACAATGGCAATGGAAGCTAAATGAAAATGCAATGAGCTGTTCGACCTGCCCCATGCTTGAAACTGCAGTGGCAATGGAATTTGAATGAAAATGCAATGAGTTGTTCGGCCTGCCCCATGCTTGAAACAGCAAAGACAATGGAAGTGAAATGAAAATGCAATGAGCTATTCGGCCTGCCCCATGCTTGAAACTACAATGGCGATGGAAGAGAAATGAAAATGCAATGAGGTGTTCGGCCTGCCCCGTGCTTGAAACTGCAATGGAAGTGAAATGAAAATGCAATGAGCTGTTCGGCCTGCCCCATGCTTGAAACTACAATGGCGATGGAAGAGAAATGAAAATGCAATGAGGTGTTCGGCCTGCCCCGTGCTTGAAACTGCAATGGAAATGGATTGAAAATGCAATGAGCTGTTTGGCCTGCCCAGTGCTTGAAACTGCAAAAGCAATGGAAGTGGAATGAAAATGCAATGAGCTCCTCCGCCTGCCCTGAGCTTGAAACTGCAATGGCAATGGAAGTGGAAAGAAAATGCAATGAGCTGTTCGGCCTGCCCTATGCTTGAAACTGCAATGGCAATGGAAGTGGATTGAAATTGCAATGAGCTGTATATGAAAATGCAATTCCACTCTAGAAGACTGAGCACACGGACCGGACTGGACTTCAAAAATGGTGCCAAACCTAGCAACTCCTGCAGGCGGACATTTTAGTTTACTTTTTAGTTTAGTTTAGAGATACAGTGCGGAAACAGGCCCTTCGGCCCACCGAGTCTGCTCCGACCAGGAATTCCCGCACATTAACACTGTCCTACACACCTTTGGGACAATTTACATTTATACCAAGCCAATTAACCTGCAAACCTGCACGTCTTTGGAGTGTGGGAGGAAACCAGAAAACCCACTCAGGTCACGTGCAGAATGTAAAAACTCCATACAGACAGCACCAGTAGTCAGGTTCGAACCCAGGTTTCTGGCACTGCAAGCGCTGTAAGGCAGCAAGGCTACCACTGCTCCACCGTGCTGCCATGGACTATGACTATACAGTTTGTACTAAATGGGGATAGTGCTTAGATATGGCAACGCTTTACTGAACTGTATGCAAATAAACAAATGTCTGTACGTTTGTACATGTGCTAATAAAGATTGATTGATTCAATCTGGAAGAAAGATATACAAGCAAACCCGAATAATATCTGCCTCCTTTGAAAGACAGGGAACTTGGGAGTGAGAGGTGTGTGATGGTTAGTGAATTACCTTATGAAGTTACTGGTTCCTGCAATACAGTTTTGGGTACCATTGTCAAGCAATAGGAATAAGATTCAGCTAAAAATCATTTGAGCTGTTGTCGTACAAAATATTCTGAACAATCTCCTGTGATTGAACAGTAAAAATATGTTTTATATTGTGCTCGTAGAACTGAGATGATGTTATTCTCAGTAATTTCAGGCCTGAAATTCTTCCTGGACCCACTCTGTAAAAGACATTGGTGAAATATCCTGTGTGGTAACCGAGGAAAGTCAATGCATTTGCAAAGACCTGAGGTCAGTTGAAGGTCGGGAAATTTCATGTAAAGATCTAGCTGAAGTCTTTACATCTGTAACACATAAACAGTGAAATGTGAATAGCAATATATTACCCGGTGATAACTTTAGACATCCATACTATAGTGGATGCCCCATGCTGCTGTTTCTGGCATGTTGTTTATGCTGTGTTATGAGGGCTGCACCATGTAATATAATGCCCCGGAACTTACTGAAGTAGAACATCACTGACCGGCCAGCTCTCTCACGCATTCTCAACTCCTCTGAATGGCCTGACATCAAAAACTTTGTAAATACTAAAACAATTAAAAAATAAATCATTTAAAAACACTTTAACCTAATAAGAGGCGTGAAAAAAAGTATGATAAATTAAAAATAAATGAGCATGATTTTATACTTTCCATTTTTCTTTGAACCAGTCTTCTGAATTCAAATGGAAGATAGACATAATAAGCTGGAGTAACTCAGCGGGACAGGCAGCATCTCTTGATAGAAGGAATGGGTGACGTTTCGGGTGGAGACCCTTCTTCAGACTGAATGGGTTTGTATTAGACGTCAGCCATTAGTCTATCTCCTGTGATGGAGACTATGAGATCAAGAAATGGGAGGGAGGTGTCGAGGATGGTCCAAGTGAATTTGAGTGCAGGATGCAAATTGGTGGTGAAGTTAATGAAATCCATGAGTTCTGCATAGGTGCAGGAGGTAGCACCGAATTCAAATGATTGGGTTTGTTGTTCTGAAGCCAGCACTATAGTGGGAACCGTAGGGGGCGGGACAGTGGAGCAGTGATAGAGTTGCTGCCTTACAGCGTCAGAGACCCGGATTCAAACCTGACTACTGGTGCTGTCTGTACAGAGTTTGTAGATTCTCCCTGTGATCGCATGAGTTTTCTCTGATTTCCTTCCACACTCCAAAGACATACAGGTTTGCCGGTTAATTGGGTTTTGTAAAATTGTAAATTGGGCCTCGTGTGTAGGATAGTGCCAGTGAGTGGGGATCAATGGTCAGCGTGGATTCTATGGGCCGAATGGAATGTTTCCGTACGGTATCTCTGAAGTCTAAAGTCTTGGGAATGCAGCAAATTCATGCTCCTTCGTTGCACTCATATCTGTAGTGGACCACACAGGAGAAAGTGCAAGCAAATCATCACAGAATCTGCCGAGTGAGTTCAGGACTTCCACACAAACCCGAGTCCCAGACTTGGTGACATTCATGTGAGCAATTGTCTACAATTTATAGTCAAATCAAAGAACTCATGATTCTGGTTCGTACAAAAGGACATGAAGGACACATAGGGTCAGACAGCATCTCTGGAGGACATGGATAGTTGCTGTTTCGGTTCTGAATAAGGGTCCTGATCCGAAACGTCACCCATCCATGTTCTGCAGAGTTGCTACCAGACTCACTGAGCTACTCCAGCACTTTGTGTCTTTTTGTGTCAACAATATATGGCAGCCTACCATATCTTTCTGTTATTCTCACACAAAACAAATACATTAGCTGAAAAATGCAGCAGTATTACTTCTTACTGTAGTATGTTTATCAGTCTATCACCCCCTGCTTCTGCCACTCTTCCTCTTACACTTTATTTTTACTTTATTCTTACTTTCCTTTAGGTTTGTTTTACTTCCTTGTCTGTTGCGCTCTACTGCTTAGGAACCTGATATCCATTGCTTATTATTTTACGATGTGGTAAAGCTAAAAGATGGGAACAGCTCAGCAGAACTTGGTGAATTAATTTCACAAGGAATTAATGGAAGGTTGTTGATCAGAACAAAGCAAACTATTAGGATGCATTGTGCAACATCTCAGCTGAACACCACAAGAAATTGCAGAGTTGTAGATGTAGCCCAGTCCATGCACATATCAGCCTCGCCCTTCCACTGCCATCAACTCCAACAACACCTCACACTCCTTCAGGAAAACACCTCACAAAATCAAGGACCACGCGCACCCTGGTCATTCTCTCCTCTTGTCTCTCTTGTCGATACAAAAAGTTGAAAGTGAGTACCACTAAAGTCAGGAACAATATCTTCCCAGCTGTTCGCAGATGGCTGAGCAGAATGGTGGTTGATTGTGCAGCTGAATGATCAAGTGTTTATCTTCTGACACAAGCAATGCAGGAAGTACACCAGATTGCTTCTGTTCTGCCAACTTCTGCAGCTTTTAATTATTTTAAGTACGATCTTCATTCAGCGAAAACACATACTGCAAAGAAATGCATTGCAGAAACAGTAAAATGGGCATATATGCATATGTTTATTAAGAAAGATGGAATAACAACACTAACATGCATTACCAAATAATTTGAGATCTTTAAAAAAATAAAAGTAATTTTAGAGAACTTTCATTCAAAATATTCAATTTTTCTACGAAAAGCACTCAATATTTGCCCTGGACTTCCACTAAAACAGAGAATAGATCCTGAAAGTGACAAGATCAAAATATTTGTCAGTGATAATAGTTGCATAGGAATTTGATTTAAATTGTTGGTGTGCCAATGGCATGTCACATTGCTGCTAAGGCAGATCACAAGCCCAGCAAAAGCAAAATAACCGTAATAAGTGTGCAACTATTTTCATGTGGACCCCACCACAAAAAAAAACAATAATGGGTCTGTCCCACTTAGGCGATTGTTTTGGGCAACTACAGGCGATTAGTTTGTCGCCACTTGTTCGCCGGTGGTTGTCGTGAGTAGTCTCCTCAGTCATGCAAAAAGTCGTAGCGTCTTTCTGATTGCTGCTAACTTTTCAATATGTTTAACATTTTTTGGCGACAGCGGATTTGACGCCAATGAGCATAGCTTGATGTGGGTGCTGTTGTAGGTTGTCGCCAGGATGACGTAGGTTTCTCGGCGACCTGCTACGACTATGATAGTCGCCGGCAGTTGCCTATAAAATCGACAAGTGGAACAGACCCATAAATTAACTCGCTTGGAGGACTTCCAGTTTATCCCAAGTTCACAAGTTATAGGAGTAGAATTAGGCCATTTGGCCCATCGAGTCCACTCCACCATTCAAACGTGGCTGATCTCTGCCTCCTAACAGCATTTTCCTAACCTTCACGTGGTCCGCCCTGTTTCGACGAATGCAATCAACCCGGCGTGCACAATTAAATAAGATAAAATAGAACAAGTTGTTCTACAACTTTAGGCTGTGCAGGCCATATACAAGAAGAAGAAGATCCCATTTTCCTGCCTTCTCCCCATAACCCTTAACATCCATTTTAATCAAGAATTGGTCTATCTCTGCCGTAAAAAATATCCACTGACTTGTGCCTCCACAGCCCTCTGTGGCAATGAGTTCCACATCCCAGACACTTCCAATCTATTGTGACCATCAGAGAAGGGTGAATGCTTCAAGATATTCGCCATGGTTGCTTTGGAGAAGAAACTTAGTTGGATGAAGGGTCTCGATCCGAAACATCACCTATTCCTTTCCTCCAGATATGCTGCTAGACCCAATGAGTTACTCCAGCATTTTATGTCTATATATCGAAAAGAAAGAGGTGGATAGGGCTTGGCGAGAACAACAAAGTTCTTTTGAGGTTCTGATGGGAGAGATTACCCATGTACAATGGAGCAGTCCCGGAGTAAAATAATGACATTGCGAGGTATTGCCAAGCCTGCTCTTCAATACACATACACAGTTATTTAATTCACATTCTTTACTGATCCGGTAGCTACCAGGAGTAGGAAGTCTGCCAGTTGGACAGGCACTCTGGAGGGTCATGTTCATAAGTTCATAAGTTATATGAGCAAAATTAGGCAATTCGGCCCATCAAGCCTGCCCATCAATCATGGCTATCTCTCCCTGTTCTATCTATCTCTAACCCCATTTTCCTGCCTTTTCCCCATAACCCCTGACACCTGTACTAATCAAGAATCAATCTATCTCTGCCTTCGTGCACAGAGACCTCTGAGGTCAACGTGTAATGAGATTCTCAACAGTTGAACAACTTAAAAAAACTTTATTTGCAAGTTTGAGCACTGATTGAATAGTTTAGGTGTGTAAGCATTTGCCAAGTTTGGAGCGTTGGTGCTGCCTTTGGTCCTGTTCTGAGCTAAATCATCTCCCAATAGCATCCACGTGTCCTCTGTGAATCTCAAAGACAGTGGCTTTTCTGGGCCTGCATGGACCAGTGGTCTAGAAGGTTTCAATCATCTGTAACATGACAATTGATGATGTATTTAGGTGTACATCAGCTGTGAAGAAAACGTTTCACACATTACCATGGACCTGACTAAAACATTTGTTCCAAGTCTGTTAATGGCGCAATTTAACCAGAAATTATTGAAAATGCACTTACTCTAGTTTAGTTTCATGCTTTGCAATGCTAGAAAATAAAAGTGTAGAGGTATGGTGGCACAGCTGTTGGAGCTTTTGCCTCAGCACCAGAGTCCCGAGTTTTATCCTGACGTAGATGCTGTTTGTGTGGAGCTTGCACGTTCTCTTTGTGAACATGTGGGTTTCCTTCAGGTGCTCCGGTTTCCTCCTACATCCCAAAGACTTGCAGGTTTGTAGGTTAATTGACCTCTGCATATTGCCCATAGTGTGTAGCGTGTGGGAAAGTGAGATAAGATAGAACTAATGTGAACAGGTAAACAATGATTGGCATGGACCTGGTGAGCCGTAGGGACTGTTTCCACGCTGCATCTCCAAGTTAAACTAAAACTAAAAGTCCCTTACTATCCTTTCTCTGGACAAATGTTTGATCGTTTTATCTTTGAATTTAGAATTGTTTACTAGCACAGGAGAAATAATCAGCAAAAGATAGTTCAATTCAATAAACACATTTCATTGTGTTCCATTTAGACATTTAAGATGGCAACATCAAAAGTCGCCGTCTCTGGCGAGGGGAGTGGATATATTGTAGTTTTATTTATTTTAGAGATACAGCCCTTCGGCCCACCAAGTCCCAGCCCACAAATGAGCAGCCGTACACAGCAGGTAGACACAAAATGCTGGAGTAACTCAGTGGGACAGGCAGCATCTCTGGAGAGAAGGAATGGGTGACATCTCAGGTCGAGACCCTTCTTCAGACTGCCTACTTTGAAGAACACCTCGGCGGCGATGGTGGGGCCTTGCGGGTCGACCCGTGGTCGGTGGTCAATGAGGGTGCAGGGAACCGCTGTGAAGTAAGGGGAAGAACAATGGACAACGGAAGACCTGACATGTGGGAACCACTGTGGGTTGGGGGGAGAACAAAGGAGGAGCCGGCAGACTTTGTAACTTTGTCAGCACAGTAGGTGGCTGCTATTTGCATACCTTGAGTATTCAAGCAAAGAATTTCACTGTGCCTTGTCACATGTGACAATAAATTATTCCATTCAATTCCATTCCAAGTTCTCCTCTCTCTGACGAGCAAGGAATACCCATACACAATAGTTCCACGTTAACCCACTTTCGCATCCACTCCTTACATATTAGGGCCAATTTCTACAGATAACAATTAACCTACAAAACCACTATCTTTGGGATGTCAGAGGAAACCAGAGAGAAACCCATCCAGTCACAGGGAGAACAGCCCCATAGCAGAAGCATCCACATCACGAGGCTGGAAACTGGAAGCTAATTCTGCTACCACCATCTATTGCAACAAGTGATGGCTCCCACTCACTAAAGAGATTGACACCGGAAGCTTGCGTCCTTTTCAGCAATGTCAACATTTGAAACATGGAAGATGGACAAGAAAGAAGAAAAGGTTCATAAGGTTCATAAGGTTAATTTATTGTCACATACACCAATTGGTGTAATGAAATTCAAGTTGCCATTGCAGCACATTAATAAAAATATAACATAGCATTATAAAGAAATGTAACATTAAACATAAAAACATCCCCCCACAATGGCTCCCACTGTGAGGGAAAGCACAAAGTCCAGTCCCCATCCCCTTGTCCATCCATAGTCGGGCCCATTGAGACCTCCGCAGTCGCCGCTACGGGGCCCTTCTCATCGGGTAATAGTGCTCCGGCGTTGGGAGAACCCTCTCAGCGGCTTGGGATACCTGGAATGGCCGCTTCCTTACCGGAGACCGCGGCTTCCAAAGTCAACAGGCCGCTCTGGATGGAGCTCCACCACTGGCGATCCCGGCGAGAGATCCCAGGCTCCGCGATGTTTAAGGTCAGTGCCCCTGCCCGCGGCTGGCCGCTCCACAGTACTGCAGCTCCGCGATGTTCATGGGCGGGCTCAGCACACCGGAGCTCCAGCTCCGCTCCCCGATAGCACTCCAGCCATGGTTCTGGCCAGTCCTCTCAGGAAATGCAGCTCCAGACGCCGATGGTAGGCCTCCAAAAGACACTTTTTAACATATTAAAAAATTTAAAAAAGGAGTGAAAGGACGGACAGCTGCAGGCAGGGCAGCCATACCCAACTGGACAGCACCCCCTATCCCCCTAAAACAGGGAGAACGTGCAAGCTCCACACAGGCAGCACCTGAGTTCAGAATCTCTGGCTCTGTGAGGCAGCAATCCTCTCAGCTGTTCACTGTGGACCTCATATTTTGTTATTTTCATCATGTAATTTAGATTATCTGTGCATTTTCAACTAAGAACATTGTAACTCTATAGGACCCGTAGGTAATCAGTGTGTTTTTGCTGTTTTTTTTTTATTCTTTTGAGAAAATGTCTGCATCAAAGCCCATGGGAGGGAATGGGAATATGGTCTTGAATTTGATGATCGGCTGTAATGATGGCGCAGGATTGAAGAGGCAAATAGTTTACTCCTGCCCTTCATATCAATGTTTCCATCTTCAATTTGAAGTGACTGAATTATGAATTCTGCAGCCTGTAAATTTGAAAGTGGACGAACACACAAGGGCCTGTCCCACTTGGGTGTCATTTGCGCGTCACACAGGTGGCGCGCGAAGATTTTGTGAATCCCAAAATCCTGGGGCATCGCGCGCGTCCCTGCCTCCGTCACCACGCACCATGCTCGCGTAATGCTCGTGACGCGTAATTATTATGTCACGTAAATGACGCGCAAATGTCACCCAAGTGGGACAGGCCATTCAGTCTGCAGCAACTAAATCCCCCCCCCCCCCTTCGCTCAGAACAATATTTTGTGGCATTGTCTCTTTTCATTATTACTTTGAGGTTAGAATGATTAAATAGGTCTAATAACATGAGGGAAAATATTGGCTTAAATACTTAGTACAGTAAGTTCTCAAAAGTCAGCTCTGGCATCCAGACCATGATTCATCCAACGATTTACTTAGGATCAGATTCTAGTGTGAGAGCCGGAGTCTGGGAATACGGAGAGATTCCTTTCCTCAGTTTGCCATCCTTGTCATGTTGGAGTCTGATTAGACATCGCTTTTGTCAGAATCACATTTGATTAATCTTTTATCTCAAAGGCACAGTGAGATCTTGAACACTGCAGGCTTTCATGCAGGCTTATGAGCTAGGAGAATAATTCATGGAGCACCTATTTCATGATTGCATGAATAAACCATTGGCATGAAAATGTGTCTTCAAGTGCGAAAGTACTACAGGTGTATGTGATATCTGCAGTCTGCATGTAGTTTGAAGAAAACTGCGGGCAGCACAGGGTGGCACAATGGCGCAGCGGTAGAGTTACTGACCTACAATGCCAGAGACCCGGGTTCAAACCTGACTACGGATCCCATCTGTACGGAGTTTGCACATTCTCCCTGTGACCACGTGGGTTTCCTCCCACCTTCCAACGTCATGCAGGTTTGGAGGTTAATTGGCTTCTGTAATTTGTCCCTTGTGTGTAGAATTGAACTAGTGTACGGGTGATCGCTGGTCAGCGTGGACTCTGGGCTGAAGGGCCTGCTTCCACGCTTTATCTCTAAAACTATAAAAGCAAAAATAAAATAAACATTGAACCTTTCAAGGGCATTGGAAGATTATGGCCATTTCAGGGAAGAAAATTAAACTGAAAGAAACATGGCAGAATTTTTAGCTGTAATTAGGGTCTGGAATTAACAGTATGCTGTGAGAAAAACCCAGAGATGCAATTCAGGTGAGTCTTGGAATCATTACATTTTATGTTCCCTCATGACATTTTCCTCTTTTACAATGATGCCATGTTGGTATCGTTCACCCCCATTGATAAGAGCTGTGGTTTCACTGTTCAGATTTACGTGTCCTCTTCAACTATTTTCTTTCACAAGGGAATTTAAATCAGATCTTTTTTGGAGGGTAGTGTTTAAACATAGTTATGATGTACATATGCATGCACAAATTCATCATTAACATATTTCATATTTTCTTGTGAAATAGGAGGCCATTCAACCCATCGAGTCTATGTCACCTCCCATTGTCAGTCAGACTCATTTTTCCTACAACCTCTTTTTACATTGTTATCAACTTTCCCTTCCCAACCCCCGTCCCTAAGATTTTAACAAATACCTTCTGTATATACTGGGCACAACTTAGAGCGATCACTAATTCAAACAGCAGTTTTTGGGGATGTAGGAGGACACCAGAGGACTTGGAGGAAATCTATGTGGTCACAAGGAACATGTCAAAACTCCACACAGATGATTCTGGTGGTCAAGATTGAACACAAGCCTCTGAAGCTATGAGGCAGCAGATCTACTAGCTACCTTATATTCTTAATAATTAATAGCATTGAGGCGGCAGGCTCTGACTTGCTTCCTCCAAAACAAGTTTCTGCTTTTTGAATATCTACCTCTCAGATTATCCTTGGCAAATGGGTTTCAATGTCTATCTGTTGCAGATTTGTCAGACTGGAAGTCTGTGACTAGTGGTGTGCCTTAGCGACCAATGTTGGGCCCATTGATGTTTGTCGTCCATATCAACGATTTGGATGAAAATGTACAAGGCATGATAAGTAAGATTGCACATAACGCTATAATAGGTGGTATCATGGAAAGTGAAGATGGTAATCAGAAATTACAGCAGGATCTTGATCAGCTGGGAAAATGGGCTGAGGAATTAATCAATATAATTCAGTTAAGTGTGAGGTGTTGCAATTTGGGAAACTAATGCAGGACCTTCACAGTGAATGAGGAGTGTTGCAGAGCAGAGAGATCTAGGAGCACAACAACATGGTTCCCTGAAAGTGAAATCGCAGGAAGATAGGGTGGTGATAAAGGCTTTTGGCACACTGGTTTTCATCAATCAGGAAATTGAGTATAGAAGTTGAAATGTTACATGTGTAGGAAAGAACTACAGATGTTGGTTTAAATCGAAGGTAGACGCAAAATGCTGGAGTAACTCAGCGGGACAGGCAGCATCTCTGGTGAGAAGGAGTGGTTGACGTTTCGGGTCGAGATGTCTGAAGAAGGGTCTCGACCCGAAAGGTCACCCATTCCTTCTCTGCAGAGATGCTGCCTGTCCCGCTGAGTTAGTCCAGCATTTTGTGTCTATCTTTGAAATGTTACATTACAGTTGTACAAGACATTGGTGAGGCTGCACTTGGAGTATCGTGTTCAGTTTTGGCCACTCTGCTATCGGAGAGAGAACCTTACACTGGACAAAAAATGTAGAAAAGATGTATGAGGATGTTGCCAGGACAATGGCCTGAGGCGTAGGGAGAAGTTGGACAGACTAAGGTTTTATTCCTTGGAGTGCAACAGATTGAAGAATGACCTTGATGAGGTGTGTGAAATTATAAGGGGCATAATTAGGATGAATGCACATAGTCTTTTTTCCCAGGGTAGGGGAATCAAGAACTAGAGGACATAGGTTTAAGGTGACAGGGAAAAGATTTAATAGGAGCCTGAGAGTCAACATCTTCAAATCTGAAACAAAGTTTGAGGGGCTGAAGGAAATATGCTGCTCTTATTTCATATATTTACAGCATTTAGAGTTTGGGTAAATAAAACACAACTTCAGGGCGGCACGGTGGCGCAGCGATAGAGTTGCTGCCTTACAGCGCTTGCTGCGGCTGAGAACCGGGTTTGATCCTGACTATTGGTGCTGTCTGTGGAGAGTTTGTACATTCTCCCCAAATAAAGACATTAATGGCATCTCCATTTTACCTGGCTTTGTACATTGCTGCACTCTACGCACATGGCCACAGTTTTGAGGGTCATTTTGAGTGTCATTTGCCTCTGCCAACATGATTAATAATGAACAATGAAGGATGCTGTTCAGTAAGTGCCACCATGGGGCCAACAAATTCACATCTCGCCATCGACTCCGGCGACTGTGCAATCCTGCTCCTTCTCGACTCCAGCGCAGCGTTTGAAACAGTGGACCACACCATTCTAATTGACCGTCTCTGGTACGGGGTTGGTATTGATGGCACTGCCCTGAGCTGGTTCATTTCCTACCTCAAAGATAGGAGTTTCCCTACAAACATAGGCAACTCTTTCTCTTCCCCAGCTAGCCTTTGCTGCGGGGTTCCACAAGGCTCCATCCTAGACCCCATTCTTTTCTCCCTGTATATGCTCCCCCTCGGCCAAGTCATTCAAAGGCACGGCATTTCTTTCCACTGCTATGCAGACGATACACAGCTCTATCTCCACCTGAAACCCATCAACCGATCAAATCTATTCAGGCTTATGCACTGCCTCGAGGATATACAGTTTTGGATGGTGCAGAACTTCCCCCAACTAAATGAGAGCAAATCTGAGGTCATCCTACTCGGCCCCTCAGACTCAATCAAAACGATAGCAGGCAGCCTTGGAAGCCTAACCTCCTTACTCAAACTGCACGTCAAAAACCTTGGCGTGATATTTGACTCCGCATTCAAGTATGACAAACAAGTCAATGCCGTGGTAAAAGCTTGCCTCTTCCAACTTCGGACAATAGCTAAAATCAAACCATTCCTCCGATTTGACGACCTGGAAAAAATTATCCACGCATTTATCTCCTCCCGCCTTGATTAGTGGAACTCCCTATACACTGGCATCAGCCAATCATCCCTGTCCCGCCTGCAACTGGTCCAAAACACCGCAGCAAGACTTCTGACGGGTACCCGTAAAAGGGACTACATCACCCCGATTCTGGCCTCTCTCCACTGGCTCCCAGTATGGTACAGAATAATTTTCAAGCTCCCGCTATATGTATACAAAGCCCTTAACGGGCTTGGCCCCACCTACATCAAAAATCTGACTACCCACTATTCTACCTCCAAGTCCCTCAGGTCGGCCGACTTGGGGCTACTGACTATCCCGCGGTCCAGGTCTTAAGCTCAGGGACGACCGCGCTTTTGTGGTTGCAGCACCTAGACTGTGGAACAGCATCCCTCTTCTCATCAGAACTGCCCCCTCCATTGACTCCTTTAAGTCTAGACTTAAAACCTATTTCTTCTCACAAGCATTTCTTGAGGCCCTCTGAGGGAGCGCTGTATGCATGTATTTATGTATGTATTGTTAGATCTATGTACAAATTGTATGTAGCACGTTAGTACCTGCACTTTGGTTAATGGGAGTTGTTTTTAAATGTGCTATAGAAATAAAAGTGAATTGACTTGATTTATGCTTATCACTGGGCATTGAACGGACAAATGGGACTGTGGAGGTGGGGAGAATGGTGGCCATGGATGCAATGAGCCAAAAAGCCCATTTCTTCACTGCATGACTCTATGACTCAATAACACGGTAGTACAGCGATAGAGTTGCTGCCTTACAGTGAATGCAGCGCTGGAGACTACGATCCTGACTACGGGTGCTGTCTGTACGGAGTTTGTAAGTTCTCCCCATGACCTGAGTGGGTTTTCACCGAGATCTTGGGTTTCCTCCCACACTCCAAAGACGTACAGATTTGTAGTTAAATAGGCTTTGTATAAATGTAAAATTGTTCCTAATGTGTAGGATAGTGTTAAAGTGCGGGGATCACAGGTCAGCATGGACCCGATGGGCCGAAGGGCCTGTTTCCGCTCTGTATTTCTAAACTAAACTAAAATTGTTGTACCCGAAGACTGTGGCTTGAGGGGTGGAAATAAAGTAAGCGTATAAAATGGGTCAAATTTTCACCTCTTGAATTCAACATCATAACAAGAATCATATTAAGATTATGTATGTGCTTTACTTCTGTTGTTTTAGTGATGTTTCGGCTCAGTTTTAGTAAAAAATATATATATATATATCTAGCTGTAACTGTATTACTGTAACTATACTGAAGAAGGGTCTCGACCTGAAACATCACTTATTCCTTTTCTCCAGAGATGCTGTCTGACCCGCTGAGTTACTCCATCTTTTTGTGTCTATCTACTGTATTATTTAACTCGTAGAAGCCTCCATAGTACCCAAACTTCAATAAGGACTCATGTATTGCTAAGCCATTTTGGTCAGGTCTGGTGTGCTCTGTAGAAATGGGACAAGCTTCTGAATGGTGCCAGCAAGTCTGGGGACCAGATCAGTGTTGCATATTCAATTGACAGATGGATGAGGCTTCTGCAGGAGACATCTTAGGAAATTTAAAATGCATGAGGTTAATTGGATAAATGCAAACTAATTGTACATATTGTAAATAATGTTGCGAGACAGTTACCCTGTTACTTGTTGATTGGTTGAAATGTTGGTTTGTTTGAATCCCAGGGTAAATGTTGCATTTTTCAAGTTCTGTTAGCTTCTTCTGGAAGCCTCTCCTGCAATAATGTAAGGAGATTCTGTAATTGGCCTGTGTAACTGTCAATAATGCATTGTTGTAATCTGTTATGTTTCATTGGATTTTAAATAGACCACCCTTCTGTAGTTTGGCCGTTCAAGGTTCGGGGACCTATAAAAGAGGCTAAAGGGCTTGGCCAAGCAGATACAAGGATCGAACCTGCAGTAGTTTAGGTATCATTTAGGGTAATTTGTTGTGTTTTCCAAAAATATAGTTTAGCTGTTCCAGTGCCTGAATCAGTGTTTTATTGACTGAACTAGACTGGGGGAAGCTTAGAATGAGCTTATTTACACATAGACTGATTTTCTGTGTGAATGTTATGATAAATTAACAGTACCATTTTACTTCGGAGTCACGTGAGTGACTACTTGTAGAAGCCCCGCCAGGTGCATGCACGTCATTACGTCCGCGCATGTCGCACTGAACGGGCTGGAGAGCACAGCTCCACCAGCGGTAAGTAGAAACTTCACAGGTAAGTGGTTTTGAAAACTTTGCCTGGAAGTATTTAAACTCCGTCAAGCTGGCTCGAGCAGTCAGTAGGAGTCGGTGGTATGGAGCGGTCAGGTAGGAGAGTTCGCAGCAATCGTGGGTCCAGCGATGCGGATTCACAAATTAGATCGGGTCGGCAGATTACAGAGGCAACGCCGGTTCCGATACCGGGTGCCGTTTTACCGACAGCCGTTATACTAGATAGTGAACTTTCTACACCAGCTCCAGGGACTCAGGATCCTGAGGCCACTGATAGCCATAGGAAGGCTAAAAGAAAATCTATCAGAACGGGTTTGTCAGACGAGTCTGAAGAAGAAGGAGACTCCCCTCCAGATAATAAAAGAATGTGGGGGAGGATGCAAAATATGGAGAAGATGCTCCAAACTTTGATAAATCAAGGGTCAAAGGCCCCAGTGATTCCCCAGACAGCTGCTCAAGAAGGCCCATATCAAGAATAATATGTGGAGTATCAGCAAGGGGATTTCCTTCCAGCACCTTGTTTAGGACTGGAGGATGCCTCCCTACAGTATGACTTGGGAGAAGCAGGGCAGGATGAAGCTGACCCTGATTCTGGTGTCCCTGCTCATGTGCATACACCAGAGCACAAGAGCCATGCTCCGGGTGTCCCGGAAATAGCAATGAGTTTTGCTGTTCCGGAGGGGACTGGTGAGGCAATGGACGAGTATCTTGCCAACAATATCAATTATTTAGTGTCTCACCTGCTCCAGCAAGCTATGATGCAAGAGACTACTGGCAAATATAAGACACCTGTCAATTGTGCATCATTGAAAGTGCCCATGGTAAACCCATGAGTCCTTCTATGAGGGGACAGGAGGTTCAGTATCAACACGTCCTCCAACTGCATTTGGCACAATGGTCAAAGGGACAATGATTACTCAAACTCAAAAAGATATGTTGGCTCTTTTATGCAATGCATTTTTTGAGGTAAATTGCATCAGGAAAATCGCCATCAGGCCAACATTCAATCAAAAATTTACTGCTTTATGTGGCAACTAATGTACAAATGCCTGAATTCCTGTTTGGAGCAGACCTTGTCAAGCAAATTCATTTAATGAAGCCAAGCATCTCAAGGCCACCTATTCGAAAGCCTAGTTTAATGTATCGAAGGTCGGATCCAGGTGCTGGGCCCAGCAGGGGGAGGCCATTGGGGCAACGAGTTTATCCACCAAGACAGACTGGCTACAACCCCAATATGGGCAGACAACAAACTTACAGGCCAACTGTAGAGGTACAGGGAATTTTTGTTGGACAACCTCCTATTGGAGGTAGATTACAATTGTTTTATAATGAATGGTGCGGTATAACATATGATATGTTTATACTAAATACTGTGTCAGGTTCTACCATTGAGTTTCAGGGATAGATCAACCTCAACAGCACGAGCCTAATAAAATGTTGGTGTTTCTGCTCCAGAGACTGAACAGGTAAACGATGAGATTAAGAATTTATGCCAAAAAGGAGTGATTGAGAAAGCCATTAATCATCCTCAATAATTTGTGTCTAATATATTCCCCAGACCTAAAAAAGATGGGGGTTGTAGAGTAATTCTGGACCTCACTCACTTAAATTCTTCAGTTCTCTATAGGCATTTAAAAATGGACACTTTTGTTAGCTGGTATCACAGGGCTGTTATATGGCAACTATTGATTATTAATGCATATTATTCAGTGCCAATTCATGCTCATTATCGCAGGTACTTGAAATTTAATTGGATGGGACAGCTGTGCCAATACAAAGCATTGCCTAATGGATTAAGTTCAGCATCTAGGCTATTTACTAAATTGTTAAAACCTGTGCTGGGGCTATTGAGGGCCCATAATCACATTATCATGGCTTATTTAGATGATATCTTAGTTATCAGCAACACTAAAGAGTCAGCTGAAGAGTCGGTTGCAGCAACTAAAAATGTGTTTGAAACATTAGGGTTTTTGGTCCATCCAATTAAGTCCAAGTTACAGCCAACCCAAAATATTGAGTATTTGGGATTTCTTTTTGATTCAGTTGATATGACAGTAACATTACCAACAGCCAAGGTTGTGGATATTGCTAATGTCTGTACTTGCCTCACAAAAAACTTTATCCCTCCATCCGAGAAGTCGCTAAGGTCATTGGGAAATTGGTAGCAGCTTTCAATGCAGTACAGTTCGGACCTTTGCATTATCAACATTTGCAAAGAGCAAGAGAGCAAGCACTAAAAGAGCACGCAGGCCATTTTGATCGGGTTATGCAGTTACCAACCACAGCCCTAGCAGAATTGCAGTGGTGGATTGTTAATGTTAGTCAAGCTACCAATAACATTTTGGTGCAAGAACCTTCAGTGATCTTACAGACTGATGTAAGCGCTCTCGGATGGGGGGCTACGGACGCCGAGTCTAGCTGTGGGGGTAGATGGAATGAACAAGAAGGTTTGATTCTCCATACACAAGGAATCCATTTTTTGGAATTATTGGGGGCATTTTATGGGTAAAGGCATATTGCTCCACAATGAATAATTTACACATTCAACTCCAGATTGATAACACCACAGCAGTGGCATATATTAATCATATGGGAGGAGCAAGATCAGTATCATGTGATAACTTTGCTAACCTCGTGTGGCATTGGTGTATTTCAAGGAAAATCTGGGTTTCAGCCATCTATCTACCATCTATAGACAATGTGGTGGCAGACCATAGGTCGCGAAAGTTTAATGACAATATAGAATGGATGTTGAATTCTGAAATTTTTCAAACAATTGTCACTCGATTTGGGTTGCCAGATATTGATCTGTTTGCATCCAGATTAAATCACCAGTTGCCTAAATATGTTTCATAGGAGCCAGATCCAGGAGCAGTAGCCGTGGATGCATTCTCGTTACATTGGGGGCACTCATTCTTTTATGCATTTCCTCCATTTTGTCTGATCACGAAAAGCCTCACCAAAATAGAGCGTGACTCCGCCACAGGCGTTTTGGTGGTCCCAGATTGGCCAACACAACCATGGTTCCCATTAGTACTCAGAATGATGGCTCAGCCATTCATGATCATTCCCAGCTGCAGTAATTGGTGCATCCGGTTACAGGAGAAAGTCACCCGTTACATGACCATATTAATTTGTTGGTCTGCAGGTTCTGACCAGACCATTCCAAGGCCTTGGATTGTCGAACAGGACCATGGAGGTTATCACTGCAGCCTGGAGAAATAGCACTCAAAAACAATATGTGGTTCACATAAAGAAATGGGAGATGTTCTGTGTACAATCAAATATATCTTACCATACTGCAAGCATATGTGATGTGTTGGAGTTCCTTGCTAAGTTGCATTTTGATGAGCACTTGAGTTATAGTGCCATTAACAGTGCTCGGAGTGCTTTGTCCTCCTATTTAGGGCAGTCTTCAGAACAACAACCTATCGGGTCTCATCCGTTAGTATCCCGATTTATGAGAGGAATTTTTAACAAAAACCCTCCTAAACCTAGATATACAGAAATCTGGGATATCAGTCTTGTTCTCACACTGCTTTGGCAATGGGCTCCAATTATCGTCATTATCTATGCAGAGATTAACTCTTAAAGTGGTTATGCTAATAGCGCTGGTTTCAGCACAACGTGTACAAACATTACAATTGTTACGAATAGATTGTATGCATTTGTCTGTAGATGACATTACATTTTATGTCTATGATTTAATCAAACAAAGCAGGCCAGGTATGGCAGGAACCAAGGTGACGTTTAAAGCATATCCTGTTGACCAAATGTTATGTGTAGTTAAACACTTAAGCCAATATATTGAGTTAACAAGGAGTCTCAGAGGTTCTGAGACAGGACTGCTCATTAGTCACAAAAAGCCATATAAAAGAGTGTCTGTACAAACTATTTCTAGATGGTTGAAACAGGTTCTCAATTATGCTGGAGTCGACACTCATGTATTTAAATCTCACTCCACCAGGGCTGCATCAACATCTGCGGCGAAGGCTCAGGACGTGCCGCTAGACCAAATCCTCGCGGCCGCAGGAATCAACATTTTAACAATTCTATGACAAACCTGTACAGACAGTGCCACGGTTTGGGCATGCTGTTTTGGGTTCCATTTAATTCATTTGCTTTGTTTTATATCATTGTTTGTAATTTCCCCCTGGGACAGAGGGGTTATTACTGTTTTTTGTTATTATTAAACATAGTTATTGAATAATTTGAAGCAATGTTCAATATATTATTTATTTCCTACTGTGTCAACCGAAGCAGATTGTCAAAATGGAGTGCATCTACGGCATGAAAACACAGAGCTTTGAAATCTTCACGTAGTCACTCACGTGACTCCGAAGTAAAATAGTAAGATTAAACGAGAACTTACCAGTTCGAAGTTTGATCCTTATTTTATGAGGAGTTACGTTGAGGGATTACGTGCCCTCCGCTCCCACCCTCATAATCTAAGAGATCATCTGATAGTTCTAGTCTTCTTAAAGCCTTACTATGTTACTTCGGCTATTTGTTTTCTGCGTTTTCACGCCGCTGCTTTGAAGTATGACGCGCATGCGACTGATGGGGCTTCTTCACGTAATCCCTCAACGTAACTCCTCATAAAATAAGGATCAAACTTCGAACTGGTAAGTTCTCGTTTAATTTTATTATTAAATAATAATATACCCGGACATATGCAAAAGTATTTGAAGTAGAATCACATATAAATGAGGGTTCACATATCTATTCAACAGGAGGAGTAGTATGTTACTTCAGTAATCATATTTCAGTACTCAAATTAATCTTGACACATTAACTTTCATCACATATGAATAATTTAAAAAAATGAGAAAAATCCAATTTATTATTTCACTTGAATCCTCTCAGGAATACGAGTTAAAAATTAACTACTTATTGGCTCATGAAGATTTTATGCGCAATTGTTACAGTACAACATTCCCATCCATGCTCCTCTCCTTCCAACCAACCTCCTCTTCAAACTGGATTAGTACGGGTGTCAGAGGTTATGGGGTTAGGAGGGAGAGATAGATCAGTCATGATTGAATGGTGGAGTAGACCTGATCGGCCAAATGGCCTAATTCAACTCCTATCCCTTATGACCTTATGAACTTGTGGACCATGGAGTCAGCCCTCTGCTACTGGATCCTTCACTTTCTGACCAACAGACCACATTAACTGAGGATAGGTGACGTATCATCCTCCACGATAATTCTCAACACTGGAGCCTGCATGGATAGGTTCTCTGTCCTCTACTCTGCTCCTGATACACTCATGACTGTGTAGCCAAATACTGTCAGAAAGGCCGGATATTGAATAATGAGGAGATGGAGTACAGGAAGATGCCAAGTACCTTGTACCTTGATGCCAAGACCACAAGCTCTCCCTCAATGTCAGCAAGACAAAGGAGAGAGTGATTAACTTCAGGAAGAAAAGCAGCACACACTCTACATTGATGGCGCTGAAGCAGAGGTGGTCAAATGTTTCACATTTCTAGGAATAAATATCACCAGTAATTTGTCCTGGAACAGCCACATCAAAGCTATGGCCAAGAATGCACACCAATCCCACTACTTTCTTGGAAGGCCTTAGGATGTTTGGCATGTCCCCAACAATCCTCACCAACATCTGAACATGTACGAGAAAAAGCATCCTATCAGGATGCTTCACAGCCTGGTTTGGGAACAGCTCCATCCAAGACCGCCAAAAATTGCAGATGGTTATGGATGTAGCCCAGACCATCACTAAACCAGCCTCCCTTCCACGGACTCAATCTTCACTTCGCACTGTCGCGGCAAGGCGCCAGCATAATCAAGGACGTGTCTCACCCCAGACATCATCTTTTCTCCCCTCTCCCATCAGGAAGGACATACAGAAGTTTGAAAACACATCCCTCCAGATTCAGGAACTGTTTCTTCCCAGCTGTTATCAGGCAACAGCAAGAGTGCAGTCCTGATCTCCCATCCACCTCACTGGAAACCTTTGGTCTTTCTTTAATCGAACTTCAATGTTATAACTTTATACTAAATATTGTACCCTTAATCCTTTACATTTAACTGTGCACTTTGGATAGCTTAATTGTATTCATATAGTCTTTTATTTGACTGGATAGCACGCAAACAAATGTTTTTCACTATATCTTGGTATGTGACAATACTAATATAGGAATGGGAGGTCTTTTAAACAACATCTGAAGATAAAAAGTCTCGTAATTAAATTCTAAAAAGTGTTGGCAGTGTTTAATGAATACAAGGATATGCGTTGAGAAATCACCGTTTACTGAACATTAGAGTGTGCACATACAAACAAAACCATTGCTATTAGACTTACGACTTTCAACTTTCAACTTTACAGTTTGGAAACAGGCCCTTCATCTAACTGAGCCTGTGCTGATTAGCGATCACCCACTACTCACTAGAGACAATTTACAATTTACAGAAGCTAATTAACGTATGAACCTGTACCTCTTTGGTGTGTGGGAGGAAACCGGAGCACCTGGAAAAAACTCACAAGGTCACAGGTAGAAAGTACAGAGCGCAACTGTAGTCAGTTTATGTTGTTAATTGCCTGGAGGAGTTGCACCTCCTCCAACCTCATCTATTGCATCCGCTGCTCTAGGTGTCAGCTGCTCTATATCGGTGAGACCAAGTGTAGGCTTGGCGATCGCTTCGCACAACACCACTGCTCAGTTCGCAATAACTAACCTGATATCCTGGTGGTTCAGCACTTCAACTCCCCCTCCCATTCCGAATCCAACCTTTATGTCCTAAACCTCCTCCATGGCCAGAGTGAGGCCCACCAAAAATTGGAGGAGCAGCACCTCATATTTCGCTTGGGTAGTTTACACCCCAGTGGTATGAACATTGACTTCTCCAATTTTAGGTAGTCCCTGCTTTCTCCTTCTTTCCCCTCCCCTTCCCAGCTTTCTGACAGCCCACTGTCTCCACCTTTTCCTTACTTCTTCCTTACCCCCCACCCCCACATCAGTCTGAAGAAGTGTCTCAACCCGAAACGTCACCTATTCCATCCGCTCCATAGATGCTACCTCACCCGCTGAGTTTCTCCAGAATTTTTGTCTACCTTCAGTTTTTCTCATGATTCATTTATATCGCCTGAAATGCTTCCCAAAAGGCACTCCTCTAAAGTCTTCATCTACAAATCCCAGAGAAAAAGATTTTTATTCTCTGTGCCTGGTCGAAAGGTTATCCACCTGAAATGTTAACTTGGTTTCTCTATTCCCTGACCTGCTGAGGATTGCAAACATTTTTTGTTCAGAATCTTCTTTGTGGAGCCCATTCTCTGTAGTCTACTCTTCCCAGCAGGAAGTAGAAACATCTCCATGCTTTAGTGCTTCCAACAGGAAGTGGAGCTTATGGAGCTTCCTGCTGAGAATACCAGCTTGAGGTATGATCCTCTTGATGTCAACTGTTGAAAAATCATTGAACTTGCAAGATCCATTTTTTGTTATTTTTCTCTTCAAGCTCCACTTAGCTCCTGGTTGCAAGTAAGGACCAGTGAAGAGCAAAAACAACTGAAAATCCAGAATTCATCGAATGATACAGTGCAGGAGGAAACAATCAGGCATATTGTGCCTGCGTATTTCTTTGCTCGAACTGTCAAACTAATCTTCTCTTGCCCATAATCAAGGTTTCAAGGTCTCAAGGCCAGTTTATTGTCACATTTACCAATTAAGGTTCAGTGAAGTTCAGATTACCCTGCAAGTTTCAACTATTTGTTCTTTTTTTTAAAGTTGCAAATAAATGTGCTTCCATTGCAGTTGGCAACAATATCTTCTGGGAGACAAAACAAAGGATGACAACCACCATACATCCATGTCCTACAATTATCGACCTTTTGAATTAGATTCATTCTGGTAAAGCTGTCCCCGGTTTTGGATACCTTTCCCAAATCTCCTACCAAATTTCTCTCATCTGAAGGAAAGGAGTATAAAGGGCCTGTCCCAGCAGCATGCAACTCCATGCGATGAGCGCGACCTAACATGGTCGCTTGAACCGTCTGGCGTCGCGGGGCCGGTCCCACTTCGATCGCCGGAGCCGTGCGGAATTGTGCGGAGTTCGTCCCGACATCGCACGGGGCTCCGAAAAACTGACCATGTTCAAAAATTCCGCGCGGCAACGGCTTGTCGGCTCGCAGTCGCCTCGACACATTACACACCGCCTCAACGTCGTGCCTCCGTGACCCTCTCTGCAGGTGCCTCTGCCACCCTCTGTATGTGCCTCTGTGCCCCTCTCTGTGTGTGCCTATGTGCCCCTCTCTGTGTGTCCCTCTCTATCCTGGCGAACTTACTAATGGTAAGTCTTTGCTCCAAGTTTGCCTCACTTTGCGCCGCGTTGCGCCACTCACCCCACCTCCGCGCGGCCCCCGCTGCCGGTTTGGTCGCGCTCTTCGCATGCAAGCACATGCTGTTGGGAACGGCCCTGTACAGGGATCACCCGACCTCCGCGCGGCCCCCGCTGCCGGTTTGGTCGCGCTCACCGCATGGAATCGGATGCTGGTAGGACAGGCCCTTAACTTCTTTACTCTTCACAATATTCAGGTGTCTCAGGCATATAGTCATTCTTGTCGAGTCACAGGGACATAGAACACGGAAACAGGCCCTTCAAACCACCTTACCCACGCCGACCAAGATGCACCACCTATAACAACCCCACCTGCCTGCATCCATCTACATCTTTCCTATCCATTCCTTTCCATCCATCCCTTTCCTTTCCTATCCTATCCATACATCCATAAAAATAAATGTATTTTAAACGTCATGGTATCTAGCTTATCTACCTCCTCTGGCAGCTCATTTCCTATACCCACCGTGCCTGTGTGAAAAATATGCCCTTTGTTCCTATTAAATCTGTCCCCCCGTACCTTAAACCTAAGTCTGTTTGATTCCCCTACTTTGGATAAAAGACTCTGAGAATTCATCCTATCTATTCCCCTCCTGAATTTTATATATCTTTACAAGATCATTCCTCAGCCTTCCCTGCCCAACTCCCCCTGTAGCTCAGGCCTTCGAGTCATGGCAAAATCCTCGTAAATTGTCTCTGCACTCTTTGTTGTGTTTCTTGTACTCAAGGTTCCAGCATCTGCCATCTCATGTGCTCTGTAAGTACTATTTGTTTCTATTTATGGAAGCTGGCTGATATGCTGACCATTTCCAGCTTTTTCTGATTTTATTGTACAATCTTTGCTAGGAATTAGGAATAATTGTGTGAAAGGATAGTGAATCAGATGCAGCAATAATTTTATAAGGTTGTGCCTGAAGAAATAAAGATGACAGGGATTGAGAGAGAGTGCACAGTGCTGTCAAACAACCAAGAATATTATTGTAAATCAACTTTACTTTTCATCCGTGGCCACTGCATTAAAATGTATTTCTGAGCCATCTGTAGCATGGAAGTGATGGAAATTTCACCCTTGGATGGTTAAAAGCTAACCTTCTCCCCTGTGTGGTCCACTCACACCATTGACTCACCATATGCAGATGTGTGAGGAAGGGTCTCGACCCAAAACGTCACCCGTTCCTTCTCTCCAGAGATGCTGCCTATCCCGCTGCGTGACTCCAACATTTTGAGTCCATCTTCGGTTTAAATCAGCATCTGCAGTTCCTTCCTACACATTTGCAGATCTATGTCTCCAATGGTCCACTGAGCATCATTAACAGATCATGTGATGAGGAGTCTTCACCATTGCTCTTTTGCCATGATCTCTGCTTGGCTGTAGGAGGAAGGTACAAGGATCAGTATGTAGTGGGGCAGGGTGAGATAGGATGAGGTGTATCCTTGCTACAAAAACATTTCTGTTTTTTGTACTAGCTGCAGGAAGAGGCTGACCTCTTGCATACGTCCACAGCTCCACACGCAGCTATGAATAAATAACTGGTCAGAGTTGACCGAGTGAGGTTGAGGTAGTTAGGCAAGATTTTTAATAAATCATTCCAAATGGCTCAATCTATGTTCTGATGTGTGTCTAATTAAAATATTGTACATCATTCAATCTAACTACTTTTGATATTTTATAATATCAAAGTATCCCGTCAATTTGCAAAAGGATAATTGTAATATACTCCCATAATAATTTAAATGATTTATGTCTTGTCTTATTTATAACGTGAATTTTATTTTTACACCTATTATTTGATGAGTAAAATGGTGCCTAAGCAAGAACAGACACATGCTATGTATTGCACCTGGCATCATATTAGTGAAAACAATTTATGTTTTTATTCTCCAAAAAAGTATATTATTTATAAAATCTACTGTCATATTATAGTACAATCACTATATTGCTTTGAATTCACTCACTACCTTAGGTATACTGTATCTTTACATTTGCTTTTAATATTTAGGGGCAGCACGATGGTGCAGCAGTAGAGTTGTTGCCTTACAGTGCTTGTAGTGCTGTCTGTACAGAGTTTGTACATTCTCCCCATGACCACGTTGGTTTTCCCTGAGATATTCGGTTTCCTCCCACACTACAAAGGCGGACAGGTATGTAGATATATTGGCTTGGTAAGTTTAAAAAAAACTGTCCCGAGTGTGTAGGATAGTGTTACTATGTGGAGATCGCTGGTCGGCGCGGATCCGGTGGTCCGAAGGGTCTGTTTCTGCGCTGTATCTCTAAACTAAACTAAAAAATTTATAATTTGTCAATATGCCACAGATGTTCCTTGTGTTTTCCAGAGGAGGGTACTAAGAACATTGATGAAGGGTAGGTGGTGACATGGAAACATGGACTAGCAATGTTCTTGGCAAGGTCCTGCAATGTAGGCCAGAAAGCCGGTGAAAGTGGAATCCAAGCTAAGTGGAAGTGGAACCTAATCTAAGTCGATACAAAATGGATTTGGTGATTGGAGGTAGAGGGCAGGGATCATCATTATTTTTCTGATGGTAAGCATGTAAACCAGTGGTGCAGTGCTTGGATGAGTTTGGGACATTTGTTGCTGGTCTTATACTGTACATAAATGACTTGCATGAGAATGTCAATGACCATTAAGTAAGTTTTCTAATGACGTAAAGATTGGTGGAATTAGTGAGGATAGTCTCCTCACCGACGAAGCAACATAAATCAGCCTGGAAATTGGGTGAAGCAGTGATAGTTGGAAGTTAACACAAGAAATGTGAGTCAATGCATATTGTGTTGTCTAACACTAGACAGCTGCATACAGTCTGTTTAAGAAGGAACATCAGATGCTGAAAAATCGAAGGTAGACAAAAGTGCTGGAGAAACTCAGCGGGTGCAGCAGCATCTATGGAGCGAAGGAAATAGGCAACGTTTCGGGCCAAAACCCTTCTTCAGATGCATACAATTAATGGCAAGGATACCTGAGAAAGGTTGATTTACAGTATGACTTTAGTGCAAGTACATAACTAACTACAACTCCACAAAGTACACAGCTCCCTGAAAAATCTCACACAGAGAAGAAGGTGTTTAACTTGCTTGCCTTCATACACAAGGGTATTGCGTGTAGAAATTGGGAGATCATGTTGCAGCTGTACAAGACATTGGTGAGCCCACACTTGATATATTGTGTCTACTTACGATCACCACATTATCAGTGCCGGATTTAGATGAAGAGAGGCCCTAGGCTATTCCACTTGTGAGGTCCCTCCCAATTCCCTATCCCCATGACTGGAGGAAGATGGAAGAGTGTTTTAAATAATTTGAGTAAAGCCAAGGATGATGACGGGTGTTTAAAATTCCGCAATTCTCAATTCCTTCCCTAAAGGATAATATTTTGTATAATATTTCGGAAATATTTCTTAAAGAATTGTTCCTTATTGACAATTATATTGCAAAATCTGAATCAAATCTGAATCAATTCTGCTTCCAAAAACCATTTACAAAACGAGTATTGTTTTTCATATTGTTAACAAAGCTGCTAAAAATAAGCTTAGTTTTATTACTAACCTGACAGTGCCACAGCACTACACAGTAGGTTTCCAGCAATGATTATCAGCTCTACCCCTAGCATTGCTCCTTGTCAACTTCCAAGTTCAAAAATCTTTGCACTTTCCTACTTACCCCTGGGTTTTGACTTTTGAAGCCTGCAGGTATCTAAAGATGTTCCCTGCACCCGCCAACACTGCTTACTGGAGCACATATGAAAGTTTGCCGGACCCCGGTGCCACCAGATTGACACCGATGTGCAGCGACGCACGGCCAATGAGATAAGCGGCTGGAAAGCTGTGCTTTTTGAAAATTTATTTATTGCAAGTGCTAGTGTTGAGTTATCGGCTTCAAACAGTATTATTCTGAAATGGAGAGCAAGGAAAACTACTGAAGGGTTGTTTGGAGACTACAGTGCGTTGTGACAGCATATATAAGAAAGGCCTATGACAGCATCAAAAACATTATACACCATGGCCGGAGGCCCCCTAGATATTGAGGCCCTGGGCTTCACCCTACCATGCCTATAGGTAAATCCGGTACTGCACATTATAGAAATGAGTTGAAGTCCTGGAAGGAATGCAGGAGAGATTCATCAGTCTGGTGCCTGGAAGATTTAGTCAAAAAGATTGATTGGATATGCTGGGATTGTTCTCACTGGAGCATAAGACGCTGAGGGGTGACCTTATATAGATTTATAACATTATTTGAGGGGCAGAGATAGAATAGAGAGTCACAGTCTTTTCCCAAGGGTAGAAGAGTATAGAACTAGCGTGAGAGAGTCGGGCCGAAAGGTCTGTTTCTGTGCTGTGCAACTGCGTGACCGCCCATTCCATCTTTGAGATGTTTGAGGGGTTAGTACATAGAGCCCGGCTTCTCAGTGTCCAGTGGTGGTAGGACCCTGGAGGGGGAGCTTTCTCCACTGGACCCCTGTGGCAGCTGCAATAAGTTTCATTGCATTTCCTCACTGGGTTCCCTGCACTTTGGCATAAGCCGTCAGCAGCATTCAGTTGCAGACAACATCTTACACTAGACAACCAACAATTTTCAAGAAGATTTGGAGTTTTGTGTTCAGCATTGGGAATCCTTCTTGGGAACTTGCCAATGTCATGTGATAGGATTAGAATTAGGCCATTCGGCCCATCGTGCTGTAAAGTTGTACTCCATTCATTTTATTTTGTTTTCCACTAAACCATTGGATAGATAGAATCAAGTAATGAAGCTGACCACTTTCTTTATTCCTGTCAGACTTCACATCTAATAGTTTACTTTATGTTTCTGTGCTGTATGATCCTATGGCTCTATCGAGCAGCTAATAAGTTAGGTGATTACTGTACTTCCTTGATTAGAAGTGCATGCAAAATTATCTGCATACTTCACACTCATTTATGCTGGCAGTCATTAATATTTTGCATAAAATTAGTTTTAATTTAACATGTTCTATTGCATTTCAAAGGAGCTTATGCTGTGAGATAGATATTACACCGCAGGAAATAATCACTTTGGTTTTAGTGTATATGAGCAACATGGGACGGTTTCCAACGCCACGTGATTTGTTATACGTTATGTTTGCCGCATTGTTAATCAAGCTCATCCAAAACTTTCAGTGCTTTATCAGAATATGCTTGGATAGATTTTCACACCAACTGCTATGTTAATGCACAGGATGATTAGGGAGAACAGGTTTCTGTCGATAGCCACAAGCTGCTGGAGTAACTCAGCGGGTCAGGCAGCAACTCTGGAAAAGAAAATAGGTGACATTTCAGGTCGGAATCCTTCTTCAGACTTAAAACATTCTGACTCGAAACGTCACGTGTTCTTTTTCTCCAGAGTTGCTGCCTGACGCGCGGGGCTACTCCAGCAGTTTGTGTCAATCTTCGGTATAAACCAGCATCTGCTGTACCTTCCTATACCAAGGTTTCTACTGGATTGGGGCTTGGTATGGAAAATATTTATTTAAAGCAGGCAGGAACATTATAATAATAACAAAACTAAAAAGATGCAAGATTTGTATTTATATATATCCTTCTATAATTTCAGGCATATCAATATACTTAAATTCTTTGGAGCATTTTTGAGGAGCAGTCATTGTTGTAATGTAAAATAGCATGCCTCCATAAAGAGCTACATGTACAGATGATTTATTTGGAATTATTTGGCCAAACAATAAAGGCTAGCCAGGGCATCATGATGTAATTTCTGGCAAGTACGACTGTGGAGAATGTTTAAACATATTGTAAGTATAATAGAAGCAAAAGGGTAGTTAAGGAAGCAATGGTCCTCTCAAGATGTACAAGAGACCTTGTGATGCAAGCATACAGCTTCCTGAAAGTGGATAGGCAGGGCCGGTCTTCAGCCGATTGGACCGATTGCTCCCAATTGGGCCCCGCGAGTAAGGGGGCCCCGCGCCAGAGTAATCTACTCTCGGCTCAGGTAGATCTGCCCCTGGTGGAGGGGGAAGAAAGGGGTAGACGGGGAGGGGGGTGTGAGGGGGAATGGGAAGGAGTAGAGGAGGAGATGGATCGTTCACTCACAACAGCGTTCCCGCCCCTCCAGTCGCCGTGCTTCACGCGCACAGCCCCGGCTCCACCCCTCTTTCTCCCTGGGGAGACGCGGTGAACAATACATGGAGGGCCGGGCCGGGGGTTGGAGCAACGTTTATAAACATCGGCCTCAGCTCACACCCGTTCGCCCGGACCCCGGCATCCGCTCTTTCCGCCAGCCCTCTTCCCTTCTTCCCTCCCTCCCTTCTCTCCTTCCCTCTCTCTTTTCCCTACTCTCATTCGCTCCATCCCTTCTTTCTCTCCTTCCCTTCCTCCTTTCTCTACTTCCCGCCCTCTCTCTCTCCCTCCCTTCCTCCCTTCTCTCCCTCCCTCCCTTCTCTCCCACCCTCTCTCCCTTCTCTCCTTCCCTCCCACACACACATCACGCACAGACAACTAAGTTAGGATGGGGTAGAAGCCCAAAGGGTAGGATGGGGCTGAAGCCCAAATTTTAATGCCTGGACTGGTTTTTCACCAATGGTTATTGGTTTTCCAGGATCTATTTAATTAAATTACTTCATTTCACAGTCACTAAAACATTTATAACTATGTACTTTTCAGAGGTGTTCTACACATTTGTTTGTTACTGTAGGCTTGCATGTATGCAATTTTAGATTAAAATGTAGCTTAGATCTGTTTGGTCCATTGTCGCATTCACTTTTTAAGCGCATATTTTGATTACTTTCCATTCTACCATAGAGATATAAAGTGTATAATAGACTTTAATTATATTTTTATGAATCTACAGACCTTGGCTGGGAACCTGGGGCTCATCAGAATTGTTCCCAATTGGGCCTGGAAACTCCTAAGGCCGGCCCTGTGGATAGGGTTGTGGAAAGACATTTTGAATGCTTAATTAATTCATTTCACTGCACCTTCGGGTGTATGTGATGAATAAAATTGACTATTGACTATTTATTATTGACTATACTTTTATAGGTCAAGACATTGAGTGTAAGAATTGAGACATCATGTTTGAAGAAGGGTCATCCAGACCGAAGAAGGGTCTTGGCCCGAAACGTCACCCATTTCTTCTCTCCAGAGATGCTGCCTGTCCTGCTGAGTTACTCCAGCATTTTGTGTATATATTTGGTTTAATCCAGCATCTGCAGTTTCTTCCTAACCAACAAACCTGTACGTCCTTGGAGTATGGGAGGAAACTGGGGCACCCAGAGGAACCCACAAGGACACAGGGAGAGTGTACAAACACCATAGAGACAGCACCCGGGCGCTGGTGCTGTAAGACAGCAACTCTACCGCTGTGCCACTGTGCCACCCAAAGTTATTTATTTTTAATTATGTTATTTTAATGTTTCCAATTAATTATTAGTACTTACATGTATTTCATCTATTTTTGTCATTATTTATTATATCCTTTGTATTTTTTTTAAATGTCTCTAAATTGCTCAGACATATAAACACAATTATAAATACGCTCCTAACTGAGTTGTTCCATTCAGTGGCCTCTTGAGTGCAACTAGTGAGCAAGTATTGCCCTTCACGGGGCTAGTGAGTGGGGAGCTGAGAGAGCGGTCCAATCCAACCAATGCTGGCACAGAGAGGCAATGGCATTGTGCAGCTGCAGGCTCCATCCACTGGGTGTCAGTGTGGTGCAGCCCAAGCTAAAATATGTCGGTCACCCTGAGGAAGCTGACCACAGCACATAAGGTCATCCAGAATGGGAAATGTTTATTGCTATCACATACCACTTCCACTTTCTACCTGATGCCTCTTCTGTCATTTGTCCTCTTTCAATATATTCGCAGGTCAGAACTTTATTGGTTCTTGCCCCTAGTCCCAAACACCTTTGTTCCTCTGGTTAAGAATGTACGAGGCATGATTATGAAGTTTGCTTGGATGAGAATGTACAAGGCATGATTAATATGTTTGCAGATGGCGCTAAAAAATGTGGTATTGTATATAATCAGTGAAGATGGTTATCAAGAATTACAATTAAATCTTGATCAACTGAGCAAGAGGGCTGAGGAATGGCTTATGAAGCGTAAATCACTTAATGTGGTGTTGCATTTTGAGAAGTCAAACCAGGGTGTAGAGGGATATGGACCAAATGTGGATGAATGAATTTAGATTAGCTGAGGAATCTCGATCAGCATGGTGGATTTGGGCCATGGTGACTGTGTCTGTGCTTTGTTAGTATTATAAAAGACATCAGATGCTAGAATCGAGCAACTCACCAGTAGAACAAATAACAAAGCGCTGGAGCAACTCGGCACTTTTTCGCACAGAGAGTAGTGAGTCTGTGGAATTCTCTGCCTCAGAGGGCAGTGGAGGCAGATTCTCTGGATGCTTTCAAGAGAGAGCTAGAAAGGGCTATTAAAAATAGCAAAGTCAGGGGATATGGAGAGAATGCAGGAACGGGGTACTGATTGGGGATGATCAGCCATGATCACATTGAATGGCGGTGCTGGCTTGAAGGGCTGAATGGCCTACTGTGCTCTCCCTCTTTTCTCGCCAGCCTTTCAAACAACAGCATGCCTCCTGCCATTCCTGGAGGATCCAAGCACATAGAAAGCTGAAGCGCAGGAAATGTCTTGTGCTGCTCCCAAGCTTTTGCATGAATTAAAACTGCCGGCTTTATGTGCTTATGTTCAATAGATCATGAATTTTTATCACTGCTGTAATTATACTCAGACTGCTATATTTAAAATATAATTACAATATATTATTTGTTCTAACATAGATATTAGACAAGTTAAAATATTTATTGTGGAAAATGCTTTGGCTTCAATGGAATGCAGTGTGCAAAGGTGAATGCTAATGTCAGCTAATACACTTACAGGAGTTTAGCACGAGGGATATAAGACCATTTTTTCTTCTGTTATGTTTTTGCTGCAAAGCTTCCAGTGCATTCGGTGCCCAAGAGTGAAATTTAAGCTACAATTACTCGGGCAATTTTCCAGAGTTGCACGATTTAACCCTGAAGTGGCTGAAGTCGTGTTTTCATTTTGGAAATTATTGTTCTGATAACACCAGGCCACCATCTCGAGCACCATAACCGACTTCATCAGCTCCGGCTCCCTACCCTCCCGAGCCTCCAACCTCATAGTTTCCCAGCCCCGTACGGCCCGATTTTACATTCTCCCCAAAATCCACAAACCCGACTGCCCTGGCAGACCCATTGTCTCTGCCTGCTCGTGCCCCACCGAACACATTTCCATATACCTTGACGCCATCCTATCCCACTTTGTTAAATCCCTCCTCACCTATGTTCAAGACACCTCAGACACTCTCCGTCGGCTCCGCGCATTCCATTCTCCAGGCCCCCATCCTCTCATCTTTACCATGGACGTCCAGTCACTCTACACCTCCATCCCCAACCAGGACGGTCTCAAAAACCTCCGGTTCAGAGGTCGACCAGAGGAGAAACCCATACCCGTCCACCGACACCCTCCTCCGCCTTACGGAGTTGGTCCTTACCCTCAATAACTTCTCTTTTGACTCCTCCCATTTCCTCCAAACACAAGGCGTAGCTATGGGCACACGCATGGGCCCCAGCTATGCTTGCCTCTTTGTCGGGCATGTTGAACAATCCTTGTTCTCGGCATACCTGACCGACATCCACTATAAACCAACTGACTCCCACAGCTACCTGGACTACTCTTCCTTCCACCCTGCTTCCTGTAAGGACTCCATCCCCTATTCCCAATTCCTCCGTCTATGCCGCATCTGCTCCCAGGATGAGGTCTTCCACACCAGGTCATCAAAAATGTCCTCATTCATCAGAGAACGGGGATTCCCCTCCCCCACTATAGATGAGGCTCGCACCAGGGTCTCCTCCATACCTCGCAACACTGCCCTCTCTCCCCATTCCCCCACTCGCAACAAGGGCAGAGTCCTCCTGGTCCTCACCTTTCACCCCACCAGCCGGCAAATACAACACATAGTCCTCCACCAGTTTCGCCACCTCCAACGTGACCCCTCCACTCGCCACATCTTCCCATCTCCCCCCCTGTCTGTCTTCCGCAAAGACCGCTCCCTCCGCAACTCCCTTGTCAATTCTTCCCTTCCCTCCCGCTCTACCCCTTCCCCGGGCACTTTCCCTTGCAACCACAAGAAATGCTACACTTGTCTCTTCACCTCCCCCCTCCACTCCTTTCAGGGACCCAAGCAGTCCTTCCAGGTCCGACAGAGGTTCACCTGCACCTCCTCCAACCTCATCTACTGCATCCGCTGCTCCAGATGCCAGATGAACTATATCGGTGAGACCAAGCGGAGGCTTGGCGATCGTTTCGGCGAACACCTCCGCTCGGTCCGCATTAACCAACCCGACCTCCCGGTGGCTCAACACTTCAACTCCCCCTCCCATTCCGTATCCGACCTCTCGGTCCTGGGCCTCCTCCATGGCCAGAGTGAGCAACACCACAAGTTGGGGGGACAGCACCTCATATTCTGCTTGGGAAGTCTGCATCCTCTGGGCTTGAACATTGAATTTTCTCAATTCTGTTAACCCTTGCTGCCTCCTCCCCTTCCCACCTCTCCCTCAGTCCTCGGGCCCTGGCATTCCCTCTCTCTCTATCTCTCCCCCACCCTAGTCGCACTAGCTTCTCATTTTCACACTACAAACAGCTTACAATGGCTTGTTCCCTTTATCATCGATACTTTTTTGCATATCTTTCATTCATTGTTCTTTATCTCTCCACATCACCGTCTATATCTCTCGTTTCCCTGATCCCTGACCAGTCTGAAGAAGGGTCTCGACCCGAAACGTCACCTATCTCCTTCGCTCCTTAGATGCTGCACCCACTGAGTTTCTCCAGCCTTTTGTGTACCCACTATCACTTGCCAGGATTTGTCCCACCCCCTACCTCTCTTCCAGCTTTCTCCCCCCTACTACGATCAGTTTGAAGAAAGGTCTCGGCCCACAACTTTGCCCATCCATCTCTTCCACGGATGCTGCCTCACAGCTCTATTAGCTATTACTCCAGCACTTGATGTTTTTTAACTGTATGTATGTCTGGCTCTATGTAATTGTGGATACAAACATGTATATAATGTGTATGTATATGTCAATGTGGGCATATGTATCTAACATGTTTGTTTAATGTATGTGTACGAATGCATAGTGTACATATAGATACACAAACACGCACAAACACACACACACACACACACACACACACACATATATATATATATATATATATATATATATATATATATATAGATATATATATATATATATATATATATTGCTAGGTGTGTATGCATTTGCCAAATTGACTCACCATTTTGCCATTTGAAATATATATATATATATACTTGGGTCCCAGCATCACACGGGAGGGCTGGTCCCCTAACGCAATATTCCACCTCTCCACCAATTCCAATAATGGTGCCCATTGGGGATGGGGGGGTTCTGGAGCTCTAGTATGGGTGTTGTGGGTTGAAGGGACTGATTTCCAGACGGCTAGTATGGACATTGTGTGCCAAATGGATTCTTGGGCTGGCGGCTCAGTCACTCAAGCCTATCGTGTTGGAAGCTCACTCACTCATGGCTGGTGGGCTGGCAGTTGACTCACGGCTAATCCTTGAAATTCCATTTCAAGCAGGGTGCAAGGCCACCAAATTCAAGTGCAGTTTCTTACCATTTCAAGCAGGGTGCAAGGCCACTAAAGACAGTGAGTCGTGACCTCTCCCTCCTCCATCTTGCAGAGACTGAGCCACGCCCACACCTGATGAGTTGAGGGGGACTCTAAGATGGCCAAAAATCACAGCCCTACATGGTAGCGTTTTTCCTAAAATCCATATAAAGCGCAAACAGGAAGTGGTCAAGATTAGACTTTTAATTATATCGAAGGCAAGGCAACTTTAATTCGGCAAGGCAACTTTAATTAGGCAACACAGCTTCAGCATTTCCAAACCAAAGGCAACACAGCTTTAGCATTTCCAGACCAAAGGCAACACAGCTTTAGCATTTCCAGACCAAAGGCAACACAGCTTTAGCATTTCCAAACCAAAGGCAACACTGCTTTAGCATTTCCAAACTATATTTTCAAACCACATTAAGGGCACTGACTGGTCAGTAAAACCACTCACAGCTTAGTAGACATGTGTTCAGTGTTATTCACAGCTCAGACTGAGAGACAAGACCCTCTCACCCCCCCCCCCCCCCCCCCATCTTGCAGACACTGAATATATATTTATATTTGCGAGTTTAGGTGTGTATGCATTTGCATTATTTAATATGTGCATGGTTGACATGTAGGTATGCACATGTAAGGCTTATTGAACACAATGAGTGTATGAACACATGCTTCACATGTGGCTTGTTTATGAATATGTATGCGCATGTGCACACCTCTGATGTACATACATATGTCTGTGCACATAAATGTGGAGAACATGTTAGTCTTCAAATGCAACGTTCTTAAACCTTTCAGATACTCATCACTGTCGTGTTTGATCAGATATGTTTAACTGCAGTCCTGGCATTAATGTTTTATTCATTTTTTTTCAATAAGGGAATCAATAGATTAATGAGTTCTCTAGGGTTCAAATGTCTTACGTCATTGTTGCATCTTTGATTTATCTTAAATGTCTTTTGCCAGGTAATGAATAAATAATCTGCATTGGTACTGTCTCTGTGTGACCTGTCTGTATGGATCCAAACAGCTCTTCCTTTCACCAGAACTAATAAAGCATATTTGTTCACTGAAAAAAAAAAATGTTGCCTGATTTTCATATATTTTTTTATTTATCCATCACTTTTATCCTCCTTTTATTTTCCATTGGATATTTTATAGTTCCTTTTTTGTCTGGAAGTAAATTATTATTTTTCTATTTACACATCTGCTTCAAATTCTGTGCTTGTATTTCTCAAGAGTTTTCTTGCCACTGTGTTCATCAATTCTCCTGTCACTTTCCTTTTGACTGAAACCATCTGGCCAATATTAAATTGCTATCTGTTTGCTGCACACAAATTGACTCGCCATTTTGCCTTTTGGAATGGTGACTTCACTTTGAAACTTCGGAGTACTTTGAGATGCCCTGCGGTTGTGCCAATGCAGGATATGTATTTCTTACTGCACCTTGTGACTCTTTGTCATTGGGTTTCCACCAATGTAATCTGTAGCTCCAATATAGCAAGTTTGAGGGCTTGGGTAAATTTTTCTTCAAACTTTGTGCAAGCGGCCAAGTACTATTCAGACACCATGAAAAATTGCTAACCTGGCTGCCACATGTATATTCCCATCTAAAAGGCCTTAAAGCCCTCAGTTTCTTCCTTGACTAGAGAACCAGCCCACTATGAACACTCACCTCTACCTAGGGGAGCAGGTCTTCATTCTCAACAGCTTCTCCTTCGACCCCTTCCACTTCCTCCAAATCAAAGTCGTAGCCATGAAACACCCGAATACAATTGCATACAAAGGTTTGCTCATTTAATCTCCAATAAAACTAACTGCAAACCAAATTAGTATTTTGACTAAGATTGTTTCCACTAAGTAAAGAGTTCTAACCAATTATTTATTTGCCATTTGCTTTTGAAGCTATGGCGAGCAGATGGACAAGCAAACCCTTCAAGGTCCGCCTAATAAATTAGAATAAAACAAAGTTGTAGACAGAAAAGATGTTTTGCAGGTATTGTGTTTTAGTACAGAACAATAACTAATCAGACAGGATCTCTCCTGTGCATTTAGACGGCTACAATGTCAAACGTGTTGAGCACAATGTTAATACATTTTCCAAAAATCCAAGTCTAACGACTAAATGAATATACAATATTGTTTAGCATAAATCTGTCTTGGAAACTGTGATCCATGAGGACTTGTAATACCAGTAGTATTCTAACCAATTTGTAACATTAGAAATGAAGCATTATATGACAGGATCTTGTGTACATTTATTACTATGAGAAGGAACATTCTTTCATGTCGATGGATTTTACAGCTGTATGAAGTGGTCCCCAACGTTTGCCATATTTAAAACCCGTCAGCTGCAAAATATTTGGAAGATGAATAGAATATTATGAATGAACATTATATAGTTCCTTGATCCTGCACAACTTCTTATCCTCAATTACCTATCCCAAAAGATCAATTTCTTCATCTTAGCTCCGTATATAGCTTAATTATTTCTCTCCACGGACATTCCCTTTGCATTGACTTTGTTTAATGCTGAAGAACTCATAGATCCAAGTCATTATTTACTATCTGACAGCTGAGGATGTTCATATGAAGTCATCACCTGCCCATATTTCATGTTCAACATCAACACTGTTGGTCAGTCTGATCAAGCTATTCTCCCTGCTTCTGGTAGGAAAATCACATTTGCCATCCAGATAACATGCTTGGAAGCATGGTGGCCCAATGGTAGAGTTGCTGCCTACAGCGGCGGGTTCGATCCTGACTATGGGTGCTGTATGTACGGAGTTTGCACGGTTTCCCCATGACTACGTGGGTTTTCTCTGGGTGCTCTGGTTTCCTCTCACACACTCCAAAGTATGGGTTTGCAAGTTAATTGGTTTCAGTAAAAATTGTAAATTGTACAATTTATACATTTTCAATTAACGCTTAACAACTGCATTTGTGGGGAAAAATTGTGCGTTAAGCAGGATTCTCCTTGAGGAGTCAACTGGTACCGGAGAGAGCACAGAAGATGATGTCGATCAGCCACGTTCATAGAGACTCCTGGATCGGGCTCAAAGGACTGATTGGCCTCTTCCTTGTCTTGTTTCGTACTGAGCAGACTTCAGGATGTGAACGTTTCACCCAGTAATCTACGAGATATAGTAGAAACAAGGACCTGCACATCTTGGCTTTCACGAAAGGACACAAAATGTTGGAGTAACTCAACGGGTCCGGCAGCATCTCTGGAGAGCGTGGGCAGGTGACGTTTTGGTTTGGGACCCTTCTTCAGACTTTTAACTTTTAACTCATTGACATGTCAGGCAGTTTTCAGATACAAATTAGTAGTAGTACTGTGGTTCCCAAAAATTATCCACAATGGTATCTGCTTTACACTCACAGATACACACAGTAAGAATGAATTTCTACTCTTCCCAGTTAACATACAACGAGGCCTGACGCAGGCCTAATGAGACCGCATAGTCTGAAGACGGGTCCAGACCCAAAGCATCACCTATGCAAGCTATTAAAGATAGTGTTGAGATATATTTAAAATGATAACAATTAGCATATAAAATTCAGGTGTCTCAAAATTGTGATCAGGCATCCAAAATTAGGCCACAACTCCTGGCTAACTGAGAGTTGTGAAGTTAAAATAAAGCACTACATCGGTACCTTTCAATTTAATCCCTTTACCAGCTGGTTTCTGGAGAATGGAGAGAAATAAAACTCTTCATTCTGTTTCACTCGCGTCAAGTTCCCAAGAAAGCGTGCTTTGTTATTTAAGTAAAATAAAAGATTGTGGCAGACTTGGCTGTGCCTCCCTCATACATTCTAGTTAACGTGTGAGTTATTTTCTCAGATTTCATGTCAAGATGTCAAGAGTGTCAATTGAAAACTGTGAACTTTATGAGGAGAAGTTTGCAACCAGGCAGGAAAGCACATTGTGTGAAGTGTGGTTATCTGCACGGCGTGGCAGGAATAGATCTAGAACATTGGTCATGTTACCTGTTGAATGCCTGAAACAAAGACTCCAGATTAAATCTAAAAGATTACTGAGGATGAAGCCACAACTGGCAGTCATCAGACACGGATAATATTCATGAGGCCGTGTAGAATCCACTAGTGTCATTTCTAGGATGTATATATGATTGATTGTGGGAAGTACAAAGGGAATATTTAAACTGGTTTGTCTTCAACATGTGGGCTAACAAAGTTTCCTAGGGGGTTCAGTTTTATTACTACCAGCTGTTCTTTCAGTCAACGTGCCCTTTTCTCACTAATTCCCATCCTAAGGTTCAGCATTCCTTGTTTGAAGAAGAGCGGATTGTATGTTGACTCGGAAGAATAGAAATTCAGCCTCACCATGTGTACTTTGTGAATGTAAATCAGATGCCCAAAGGGATAATTTTAAGGAACCACAGTCCTACTGCCAATTTGTATCTGGAAACTGTCTGACATATCAATGAGTTCTTTTTGTTTTTGTTTTCAGCAACCTTAGAGCCCTGACTACATTGCCATTCCCTTACATATGAGGTGCCAATGTATGTTTTAGTATGAACCAAAGAAGTTAGTTATCTCAGTGGTGCAGCGGTTGAGTTGCTGCCTTACAGCGCCAGAGACCTGGGTTTGCTCCTGACTACAGGTGTTGTCTCTGTGGAGTTTGCACATTGCCCCTGTGACCACGTGGGGTTTCCCCGGGTGCTCCGGTTGTCTCCCACATTCCAAGTATGTACAGGTTTGTAGGTTAATTTAGTTTGCTAAAAATTGTAAATTGTCCCGTGCTAATGTATGGCGATCACTGGTTCGCACAAACATGGTGGGCTGAAAGACTTGTTTCCACGCTGTATCTCTAAACTAAGTTAAACTAAACTCGGAGCTTGGACTGTTTTGCTGAAGATTCAGCAACAGCTATAATAAAAAATTTGCTTCTGAAAAATAATTAATTTATGTAGAGCAAATGACTCAGCAGTGTTTCTCCAACATCACCATGCTTGAGATCATCCCTACGCATTGCTGTTCTATCTTCACACCTAGTTTCTAGCACCTAGAATGAAAAGTCCTCAAGCACACAATGGGTCCTCTATAGGTCACTCGTCATCCTGATTGGGAACTTATTGTCATTTCTCCACAATCATGGGGTCAAAATCTCACTCCACCCCCAAAGCTGTCCCCATCAACACTCCAGAAGCAAAACTAAGAATAAAAGCTGCAGAAGTGGTATCTTGGAATTAAAAACAGAAAACGCTGAAAATGCTCAGCAGTTTAAGCAGTATCTGTGGAAGGACAAACAGAATTAATGTTTCAGGCCCAATTGAGGCTGATGCATGGAACTAGATACTGTCGTATTTGAGAAGTAGCTGGATGAGCACAAGAATCTTCAAAGTAGTGTAGGCTACATACCAAGTGTTGGTAAAAGGATGAATATAGACATATCGGCAAAGTGCTTGTTTCAGTGCTGTGTAACTCTAATAAGATGCCAAGAACGTTGTGATATATCGAATGCCTGCAATGATATGGAAATATCAAAAGCTGGAAATGGTTGTTTACATTTCAAATCTTGAATGTAAACTATTTCGAATTGTGATTTGCGGTAAAGTTTGGCTATTACTGTCAACATCACAAACATAATTTCCTAGTCAATGCACTAATTTTACTAAAAGATACATAAACGAGTGGCACCATAGGGCTGTCTCTCAGATCCAGCAACCTGGGTTCAGTCCTGATTACCTGTTTATGTGGAATTTTCCTGTGCTCCCTGTGGCCAAACGCATTGCCTCTGGGGCCTCTGGTTTGTTCCCATAGTTTAAAGAGGTGCCTGCTGCCAGGTTGCTGCAAATGACCTGCACTGCAGGTGGGTGGTTGGAGAATCAGGGTGAAATTGATGGGAGTGTGAGAGAGAATGAATGGCAAGGAAATGAGGATGGGGGAAGAAATATGAATGGTCTGAGAAATAGCATGGAGTTGATGTGCTGATGGATACGTTCTACAGTACATCAAAAGCAAATATGAAATAATGGTAGTAAATGCAATTGCACTGAACTACTATCTACCTCATTGGTGACCGACTGTCCTGAATTACTATCTACCTCATTGGTGACCTTCAGACTATCCGTGATCAGATGTTGCTGGCACTAAATTACATTCCCTTATCATGTATCGCTACACTGTAAATAATTCGATTGTAATCATGTCTTTCCGCTGACTGGATAGCAGCACGCAACAGGAGCTTTTCACTGTACCTCAGCAAACGTGACAATAAACTAATCTGGGTAAAATGTGCAACTGTGTTGTAGGAAATTAACATTGGGATGACTGGACAATAGGCAATCCGCAGCTGTTTCCCACTGAATTGGAGAGAATCCAACAAATATGACAGATTTATCTCAATCGTGTGCTCACCGGTGTTTACCTAAAGAAACCATATCCTTTCTGGAGATTTTTAAAGCATATCTATTAAAGTGAAGAATAATAAATCTGGAGGTAATTTTCAGGAAGAGAAAATGCACACATGTTATATCAATAATTGACATAGCCGTTAACAGACTGATTTACGCAATGAATATAGAACTGGGGAAGATAAGTTTAAAATCATAATGATTAATGCAGGACTTCAGGACCAAATTATAAGATTCCGGAGCGAGCGTTTGCAGTTCTCGTCAGAGTTTTTGCATGTGATTTTAATGGACTGGTGACAATTATCCAGTGTATCTTAACATTTCTGGCAGAAAGCATGCGTTGTTAGTGGATACAGAGTGGGGAGCCTGAAGCTTACTAAAACATCAGTGTCTGATATCAGGGTAAGCCTTAAGAGAGGAGGTGTATGAAGACTTCTAAGGGCCTAGTGTATAAATGGAGGGTGAGCACAGGAGTAGCAGAAACTATGATAGATGATCCATAGCTTCATTCAACCAGATCGAAGATGAGAAGAAATATCTTCACACAGAGGACATGAGGCAAGCACAGAATTACAAATGTGTTGCTTTTGAATTGACATGCTTAATGATTTCCTTATGTTTAAAGGTAGACAAAAATTCTGGAGAAACTCAGCGGGTTTGAGGCAGCATCTATGGAATGAAGGAATAGGTGATGTTTCGGGTCAAGACCCTTCTTCAGACTGATCCTTATCCTTAATGTTTTAAATTGAAAGAAAAGGATCAACATTTTATTTAAATGTTCTGATCACTTTCCTTTGACAGTGTAAGCTGGTACAGCTGCTGGCTCACGGAGCCAGAGACCTGGGTTTGAACCCTCAGGTTCTGTCTAAATGGAGTTTGTTTGTTCTCTCTGCGACCCCGTGGGATTTCTCCGGACGCTCCGGTTTTCTTCTGTGTCGCAAGGACGTGCGGGTTTGTAGGCTAATTGCCCTCTGTAAAATTGCGCTTATTGTGCAGGGAGTGAATGAGAACATGGAATAACACAGAACTAATGTGAACAAGAGATCAATGGTCAGCATGGACGGTGGGCCGAAAGGCCTATTTCCTTTAGACTTTGGCGTTTACTAACTTCTTAATCTATCCTTTGTTCTTCTTTCATATAATCTATTATGGTTTTTTTCAATTTGAATGGAGTTATATATTGGATCAATGGAGATATATACGTGAGAGACATGCACGAGACTTAAAATTCATCTATTCGATGTTCGGGTGTAAGGTCGGGTCTGATATGCTGAACCATAGACTCTATTGCAGACCTCCATAGTCAAAAGATGCAAGACTCGAAAATAAATATAGGGAATGAGGGAATAACATTTTGTAGTTGGAATGTTAAAGGTATTAATGAACCGATTCAGAGAGGAAAACTTTTCGCACATTTAAAGGCAAATAAAGATGACGTAATTTTTATTCAAGAAACCCATCTAAAAAAAGATGCTGAACATAGATTGAAAGCTAAATGGATAGATAAAATGTATCACTCATCTTTTACGCATAAATCAAGAGGCGTAGCAATATTATTTCGTAAAAGGTATTTTATTTAAACATACATCAACTATAACTGATAAAGATAGAAGATACATTATCGTTATAGGAGAATTAAATACACAAAAAATGATTTTTGTTAATGTATATGGACCAAATTTCAATAGCCCATTGTTTTTTAAGAAGGTATTTAACAATATCCCGGAATTAACACAACACAATCTAATAATTGGAGGAGACTTTAATTGTACACTAGACCCATACTTAGATTGATCTACAAGGCAAAGGAAAACTAAATCACATTCTAGTGATTTATTAAATGCATATATGGAAACTACTAATACCAAATATGTTTGGAGAATTGAAAACCCTACTGGATGAGAATACTCTTTTTACTTGTCAGTACATAAAACTTACTCAAGAATAGATTATTTTTTGGTGGATGCTAAACCTATCTCACTTACTTATAAATCCAATTATCATAATATTATAATTTCAGATCATGCAGCATTAACATTCAAGATCAAAATAAATGGCAAAATACAAAAATCAGAACAGTGGATATTTAACCCACAAATTTTAGAAAATAAAATTACTCAGGAATATATCACAGAACAAATTAAGATTTTTTTTTGAAATAAATGATAAACTGGAAATATCCTGCTCCTTATTATGGGAAACATTTAAAGCATACCTCCGGGGAATCATGATTTCCTCTCAAGCATTTTATAATAAAAAGAATCGTAAGGATCAGCAAGATTTGGAAAAGGAGATTAAACAATTAGATATACAGAATGCAATGAATCCAACTACTACATTATATAATAAAATTGCAGCACTGAAATATAAATTAAATAAAATATTTACAGATCAAGTTGTTAAACTTTATCAACATACTAAACAATTACAGTTTGAATTTGGTGATCAACCTCAAAAATTATTGGCTCATCAACTAAGGAAAATGGAAGCTGAAAAAATAATCCATAGGATTAAATCACATAATGGCGAATTGTTAACACAGCCTAAAGATATTAATGAAAGATTTATGCAATATTATAAAAAACTTATACACTGCGAAAACAACAGATAATAAAATAGGAATTGAAGCATTCTTAAAAAAATGTAACCTGAAAGGGTTGGACTCACAAAATATAGAGTTACTGAATGCTGATATCACGATAAAAGAAATCCAAGAATCTATCAGATCATTAAAAAAGGGTAAAACACCGGGACCAGACGGCATTGGCTCAGAATTTTATAAAATATTTTATGATCAGATTGTACCACGTTTGAAATTATTATATGAACATATATATACACAGCAAAAACTACCAGAAACATTAAATTAATCTACTATAACACTTTTACCTAAAATAAACAAAGACTTGGATGAACCAGGGTCATTTAGAGCAATAGCTCTTTTAAATACTGATCAAAAGATATTAACTAAAATATTAGCACAAAGGTTAAGTTCAGTTGTTAATAAATTAGTTCATCCTGATCAAACAGGATTTATACCAAAACGATACTCTTCATATAATTTGAGACGGTTATTCAATATTATATACTCGAAAAGAGATATTAATAAAGATCCAGTAGTTATTTCGTTAGATGCAGAGAAAGCCTTTGATCAAGTGGATGGCCTTATTTGTTCTCGGTTATGGAAGCTTTCAAACTGGGAGAAAAGTTTATTACCTGTATCAAATTGCTATATACAAATCCGGCAGCTAGAATAATAACAAACAAAATGTTATCACCTAAATTCAATTTATCTCGAGGTTGTAGACAAGGTTGCCCTTCATCTCCTTTACTGTTTGCACTGGCAATAGAACCGCTAGCTCTGAGGGTGAGATCACATCCGGAAATATATGGATACGATACTAGAGACACTAAAAATAAAATTTCTTTATACGCGGATGATGTACTACTTTGCATCACAAAACCAGAAACTAGTATTCGTAATTTGTTAAAATGAATAACTGAATTTGGATCCTATTCAGGATATAGTATTAACTGGAATAAAAGTGAATTTATGCCAATAACGGTAAATAATTTACACATATTACAACAATTCCCTTTTAAGATAACAAATGAAAAAATTAAATATTTTGGAATTTTCGTAACAAAAAGATTTGACTCATTATTTGAAGCTAATTTTCCATTATTATTGAATAAATTAAATAAGAATATCTTATATTGGAAAACTTTACCTATTTCAATGTTAGGTAAAATTAATATAATAAAAATAGTTTTTCTTCCACAATTATTATACCTTTTCCAATCAATCCCGATATATCTCCCTAAAAATTTCTTTAAAAAGGTGGACTCCCTAGTCACTAACTTCATTTGGGATTATAAGAGCCATAGAATAAATAAAAAACTTTTATGTAAATCAAAAATAAACGGAGGTCTAGCACTACCAAATTTTATGTTTTATTATTGGGCAGTTAACATTAAAAATAAGAATTTTTGGTTAGAAGAAATAGATAACCAACCAACTTGGTTAAATTTGGAAAAAGAAGATTGTTCTCCTTTTGAAATAAGTTCTATAATATTCGTTAATATTAATCTAGCTAAGAAAACATATAGTGAAAACCCAATAATAGGAAGTGGAATACGTATTTGGAAACAAATAAAGAAAATATTAAAACTAAAATCTATACCACTATCTCTTAGCATTGTAAATAATGTTACGTTTAAACCTTCAATGATGGATAAAGCTTTTTTTACAATGGAAAAATAATGGAATTATTAAGATCGGTGATCTCTATAGGGAAAACTCCTTCCTTTCATTTCAAGATGTACAACACATTTATGGACTACACTCTAAAAATTACTTTAGATATTTACAAATTAGAGATTATGTTAAAGCAAATACGCAAGAACTCAGAAATAGAAAGACAGAAATATTAGATGAATGTTTAAATAAACATCCGAATACAGAAAAAATGATTTCATATATATATAATATCTTATTGGAAGGTGATGATCCATCAACAGAAATACATAGACAATCTTGGGAAAATGAATTATGCCAAACTATTAGACCAGAAGTATGGGATGATAGTTTACAACATATATATCATTGTTCGCTAAACGCTAAACACTCTCTTATACAGTTTAAAATACTACATAGATTATATTATTCAAAATCCAAATTACATAATATGTTTCCAAAAGTATCCCCCATATGTGATAAATGTCAACATTTAGAAGCCAATTTGTCACACTCATTTACAAACTGTATAAAAATTACAAAATTCTGGACTGAAATATTTAGGATTATTTCGAATGTTGTTAATATAACTTTGACACCTGATTCAAAGCTAATAATACTAGGAATACTCCAAACAGAACAATTAGTAACAACGAATCAAATAATTTTTATTGATTATGGGTTAATAATTGGGAAAAAATTAATATTAAAATTTTGGAAAGGCATCCCCTACAATCAAAATGTGGAATACAGAAATGTCGGAGACTCTTCATCTGGAGAGATTGAGCTTGTCCTAATGGACAGGTTAGATCTCTTCAGAGGGATATGGTCTCCATATTTTGAATATTTACAGTCATAACGGCTCGGTACGAGGGCTTGACTGAGGCCTGAATATTAGAATGGATGAAGAAATATATATAATAAATCATGCCTATATCTCCAATGACGGATTAATGATTAACACTCCATTCGCTTTCATATTTCCTTCATTATTTATCTCTATCTTTTCCTACTTTATAAAAAAATAATTAAAAAAGCGTATAGAAGCATACAGTCTTAAATTTTAATATTAATAATAATATCAATATTATTAATATTATGAAAGTATATAATGATGTATTTTCGTTTATGTAAAACATTGTAACTTTCATAAATATGTTTCTATAATAAAAATATTTAACAAAAAAAAAAAAGACTTTGGCGTTTAGAGATACAGCGTGGACACAAGCCCTTCGGTACACCGAGTCTGCGCTGACCAACAATTATCCTGTGCACTAACACTGTCCTATGCACTAGGGACAATTTACGCTTTACAGAAGCCAGTTAACCCACAAATCTGCATGTCTTTGGAGTGTGGGAGAAAACCAGAGCAGCTGGAAAAAACCCACACGGTCACAGGGAAAACGTTGAAACATCATGCAGACAGCACCTAGAGTCAGGATCAAACCTGGGTCTCTGGCGCTGTAAGGCAGCAACTCTACCACTACACCACTGTACCATTCTTCATTTTCATGCTATATTTCTAAAATTGAATTACTAAAACCAGAACAAACTTAAATTGGAGAATTCTTCTCTTGTTGTCACCAAGAATATTGCTTAATTATCTGTAGTGACAGTTTTTTGGCAGATAGCTGGCAGGAAGTGTGTGGAAAGTGTTCTTTCAAAAAAAACAAAGATCATAATCAACAGTCCCTTGACTTTATTGATGAGGCCAGACATCAATATAATAGGAGCCTCTTCACCACCATAAACAGTCATGTTAAAATGACTGGGAAATTGAGCCCTTCCTTACATCAGATTACCTTGTCTAAACTAAAGTATATTTGGTCTGAACTCACTGATGGTTGAGAATTACAAATCTACTCATGGTTATTAAAATTATTTTTTAATCAAGGAAATCAAGGAATATCAACATTGATCTGAAGTAGAATTCTGGACCATTAAATCAGAGATGTGTTCAAATCCAAGCATACTAGACAGGAGGTTTAAGTTTAATCAAATAAAATGTGATTTTTATTTGACATAATTTATCTCAACAATGGTAAGCATGAAATTACTGGGATGCATGAAATTACTGGACTGGCCTTTGTGTGGCCCTCTCATGTAGCTAATGCTTAACTGCCTCCTCAGTTTTAGTTTAGCTTGCCTTTGATATACAGCATTAAAACAGGCTCTTTGTACCGCTGAGTCCACACTGACCATCAATCTATGTTATCTCACTTTCTATTCTTGCACACTCGGGGTAATTTACAGAGACCAATTAACCTACACACACACACATCTTTGGGATGTAGAAGGAAACCAGAGCACCTGGAGGAAAGCTACACAGTCACAGGGGGAACATATATACTCCACACAGACAGCACAACAGGGCAGGATCAACCCGAAATCTCTGGTGCTTTGAGGCAACAGCTCTACCAGCCGTACCACTGTCGCCAAGTTCAATGTCAATAAAACTCTAAGCTTTGCTGGTGACAATCATGTTGTGTGAACAACTAAATCAATGAAATTAGAGTGGTGGAGATTTGTGCATTGAGGCCATGAGAACTGAAACGAGTAGACAGCATCATTGGTATGGAGGAATAGTCATTTATAAAACAAGGACAATGTTGTAATTTATTCACAAGGATGACCTATCATCTAAAGACCAGGAACATTAAATATCAACATAACTGTTACATGATGATGACCAGCATGGTGCCAAACCCTGTCAGAGATTTTGTGATCAATGATAAATGCTTCACTGAAATGTAGTGCATGACTAATGCCTTTACTTAAAATGCAGGCCATGATTATAAATAGCTTAATTAATGAATATCCAGTAAATATTAAATACAGAATTTTAAATTCCTGCCTAAAATTGTCCAAAGTTAGAAGTTTTTAGATTGCTCTTGTAAATGTTTACCCGGCAAAATAGATGCAGCTCTTTTTAAAACCAAATGCCAATTTATTATAAGGTTATTAGTAATTTCTAGGTGAAGTAATCCTAACTTTCCAGCTGTGTGGTGACAGTGAACATTCAAACATTTTCATTACAGTGCAGAAATTAATTGTGTTCAAAGCTTGTGCTGCAGCTGAATATTTTAATCAGCTCAAATTCCATCAAAAGGGAATATTTATAATTATCTCTACAAAGTAGCAATCCCTCACTAATGCCTGGTGTTTTATGCCAATCTCAATCCCATTCCACGTTGCAGACTGAGTAATTGTTAGCATGAAGATGTTCCTGATGATATCCTACTTTGTTCCTGCCCTCCATGAGACATGGAATGCACAACATTTGGAGAAATGTCAAAATATATATTATCAATTAGTACATTCATAGACTCCATTAAAAATTAATTAACTGAATACCTGTTCTGTGAATACAAGTTATACGGATTTGGGGTTTCCAGCATCTGCAAGTATTTTTCATACTGAAGCTCAGTAACCAAATAACTGATCTGGATGAACATAAGCATTTTTATTTCAAGTTGAAACTTGCTTGGCTGGCTGTCTTGGGCATTATTTAGATAAAACAAAAACCATGTCTATGGTAATGATGAATAGTTCTCGGTCTGGCTCGACGCACATGTTTACACCCTGCACTTTCCCCCTTGCCTGAAATATTTCAGAGCCAAAGTGAGAAGCTGAAATCCTAACGATTGAACAAGAAGTCCAAAACTTTTCCGAGATTCATTCAATCAAATTACGACACAGTTAAATTTGACAAAATGGAGAGAAGGATGGTTCGGAGGAGGACCGTAACAAATGACATTGATCTGGTCCACTGCCAAAATAAAATGCTTGCAGCACCTTCTCATTCAATTAAACCTCTTCCACGTGTGATGTGCTGGATGAGGTGACCTCCTCCATCTGTCAGCCACACAACACAGACTCAGGGAGTGGGGCATATCCTGAACCCATGCCCTGGAGAATCTCATCTCTGAATGAAGTCGGGGCAGCATGGTGGCACAACCAGTTGAACTGCTGCAACAGTGTAAAACTCATGAGAAAACCCCACCCTTGTATTTCCACCTCCCTCCCTTTTATTCTGCATCTTAAGACATTGGTAACATCAAAAGGGTTAATCGCCAATCAGTGTTGGTTGAAATAACAACCCAATCTGTTTAAATGGATCATCAAAGGCAGTTATATATGTTGATAACAGAAACAATAATTGTATTAGACTCAAAGCTTCGTTCATTGAGGCCTGCATTTACTTTAGCCTTGGGAAACCAAGCCATTGCTGGCAATTAGAAATAGTCTTTGCCCTAATATAGACATTTCAACCTGGAGACTAGTTAAATGGAACATTCCCCTCCTGAATGATGTTCAGTGTTCCTCATTTTTCTTGGTTTTGCTAATAGTTTCATATTAAAAAGCAGGCATATGTCATTCTCAGTTCTGGCATGTTTAGGGACTCACGTGAATGTAGAAATCCTGAAGTAACCAGCCGAGCTCCGGCAGATATTTCCCAGCGATGCAACGACACCAATTTCCTAGATGTTCTCCACCGGGGTTTCCCAGATGTGCCCTGCCAGTCGTTTCCCAGCTGTGCTCCAGTAGCATTTTCCCAGATAGGCCAAGCTGGTGATTTCTCGACTCTTTGTCACCTCCCACTGTTCATGGAATTCAGATCAGGAGTTCACCGGGATTCAGATGCATTTGATCTGCTCCAACAAAGCATCTTAAATCTGAAACATTACCTCTGTTTCTCTATCCACGGATGCTGCCTGACCTGCTGACTATTTCACACAATTTCTGTTTTAATTTACTCTGAAGAAGCTGATCTGGGATCCTGTGTGGCCGCATTTATTTGAATGGAGATTATAGAACTGCAAGACGGAAAGATGTGGGAAGAATGTTTTTCACAATTCATGTCTTGTTTAGCGTTTTATTTTTTTATAAATTAATGACGCAGATTTTTTTTAGAATAAAGAATTATGGCTAATTAATTCAATTGGTAATTTCTTTCTTAATTCTTTTCAAATGTTAAACACGAAGCAGCATTGACTCCCAGAAATGCTGAAGGAAGTCAATAGCATTTAGAAGCATTGTGTGAGCCAGGCTTCTACTGAGCGATTCACATCAGCCCATGATGTTACTGAAGGGCTGCCACTGCTTCAAGCCTTCCTTTAGGTCTCGGAACCATTGCCACCAGTTATTTAGCCTTCTGCATCTGGAGAAGGTGAACTTAGGAAAATGGCAAATGCAGACACTGGCAAATCCAGGCACATCCTGCATAAAACAGTTCAATATTTTGCCTCCATTGATTTCCTTCCTTTTGAATTATGGGTAACAGATTTGTTTATTTTCAATTCACCAGCATTTTCTGAACACTGGTTCCATTAGAAGATATGTTCTAGCGGTCTGTTTTGTTCGACCGACATGTTTTGGCGGTCTGAAGAATGACAACTGGGGTTTCCAACAGATCTTTATTCAAAAGTTTGATTTCCAATATACAGGTTATTGAGACATGTCTGCCCACAATGGTGGTCAGCGCTGAACTACACGTGCAAGTAAAAACCGCGAGTAACAAGTGGCCCCTCCTGAGTCAGGTGACCGCGGCTTCCGAAAGCCGGGTTCGATATCTGCGAACCCCAGCAGGCGCCGCTACAATATCATTGTTGCAGATTCCGATTTTTTAAATAACCTGGCAATCACTACTAAGAGATGTACATTTAATTTTACCATCCAGGCTACCAACTTAACAACCGACCGATTCATTTATTGAATGAAGATTGACTTGTTTCAAAGACTGGCAGTTATCTGCTCCTCCAGAACATTGTTCAGGTCATGAAAATAAACATTTGGCCCATCCATCCCAGGGAATTTGTTGTTTTTATGGCTTAACGTTATCACAAGCTCATTTGTAGCTTGCATCCCTTCTGTTACTTGCTGAAGAACATTTTAAGTAGGCAACCATGTTTTAGTGGACTTCCATTTATGTCTCTGATTCTCTATTTAATCTCTTTCTGTGTTTAACCATATGAGCACCATCCTTCTTTCCCCTCTGATTTTACATGGGTCATTTTTTAAACTGATTTAATGTTTAATCTGTTTATTACTCCATAAAGTGTTGCATTTTCTCCCATGTGATCTTTCTGTATGTATTTATCCTACATCTACAGAATCATACCTTTAAAAGATGTTCTGCAGAATTTCTGCCAAATTTTACATCTGTCTCCATTTATCTCAAGTTGGTTCAATTGCAGAGAATTATCATCCAGCTAACATATTCTCCTCTTTAAACTGATGCCAAAGGCTAAAACATTTTTGACAGTCTTTATCTTGCTCCCAAATAGTGTGCTCCCATTGCTGGGTGTTTATATATTCTGGAAAGAAATAGTGATTAGTTGGATTGTTGTAATTGTGTCAACTACACAGAATATGAAACATCATTAAGCATGCATGATTTCTAGTAGCATAATCCTTGCACGCCTTGATTCCCATCCCCTTCATAAATGTTGCAGGGAATCCGTTTTGCACAGCGCTGCGTAGAGGTTTGGGCAATTTGGAAGTAAGAGCATGACTTACAAATAGAATTGTGAGCAGAATGTTATGGCTCTTTTAGAATCTATCATGGTATTAAAAGACTAAAGGAAGACTTGATCCAGCTTATGAAATTTTTCAGAGAAACAGACAAATGCAAGTTAATTTAACTGGTCGGCAATTAGAGGACACAAAACTTCCAAAGTCACCTGCAAGTCTTGAGATCAAAAGGATGTTTTTCCCCTCAAGGATTATCCCATATATTTAACAACAAAGGCAACACATTTTGTATGGATGAAAGGATTGAAGATATAACTGTGCTGCATTCATGTCAGTTGATGCTCTTAGGCCACCTTAGCACTAAATTAGAGACACTTGTACAACTGTGTGCTCAAACGGACTTAACCTATTGAAGTCACATTTCCTGATACTGTTTCCTGGATCTCCTGCCTCTTGATGAATCTTAATGCTATTTTCTGTGATATCTGCAAAAACATAAATAAAATGGGAGCACGGAGAGGCCTCCTGGCCCCTCAAGCCTGTCCTGCTAAATAGCCTGATCATGGCTGAGCTACCCAAGGCTTCAACTACTTCTCTGTACTAGATTTCCATAGCCTTTAATTCCCACATTTTTAAAACAAATATCTACCTTCATTTTAAATGATTGACGGTTGCTCCCCTAAAGAAACAATTAAAAATATTTGTTTTTTGATGCAGATACATCAGAGCGCCCACCAATCCAAGTGCTTCATGCTGGGAATATCTAAGCAAAACACCTGCTCAATACACTAAAGATGGGTGACATCCAATTTCTAGTCAGCAACCCTTTTCTTTCCAATAGGTGGCAACCTCATAGCATCATAGTATCAGAATGTCACGGAGCTTGAAACTGTTTCAACTGTTGGAAGCAGTAAATTCTGCAATAAATTTCCTTTGCTCCAGTGTTGGTTTTGAATTTAAATTTTGCAATATGTTTCATTTAAACAATCATTATTACCAATCATTTCCACATGGATTGAAGAAAAGATTTAAAAGACCGCTCTTGGCTCTGGAGTTATCCCACAGTGAACATTGGAATTGAAAAAGGGCAAAGATTTAATTGAAGTTACCTCCCACCAATGTAAGTATAGTACCAATGAAGTGATAATTTACCATGCAAACATTCAAAGATGAGCATGATCTGAATGAATAAATTAGGTTTAATTTTAACTGAGGTTAAAGTAATGGAAATAGCAAATACAATTACTTATACAAATAAGGTGTCTTAATAATTACTTTAATTTATAGTTCAAGAACGAGGCACTCTTGAATTAGAATTTTGTTTAAATTTATAGCCAAATCGTGCAGCAGCAGTAATTACCAGAGGAGAAGCTTTGCCTCCAGTGCAGTCAGCAAGTAAGGTACAATCATACTGCTCTCCCCAAGATCCGCCAGCAGTTCATTGACAGGGTCAAAAGAAGTTCACCTTTCCATGCTTATAAATTGTATTAGTAATGAAGGTAAAATAATACTTGCAGCACGGCTTGCTAGGTTGCGAGACAGATTCAATATGCAAAGAAAGGTTGTGTAGGATGTCAGATAGTGCTGAGAGACCTTCTGCCCCCTCAGCTGGTAATGGTGGGGTGGACGATTGCAACCTTCACGTGGTCCGCCCTGTTTCGACTAATGCAATCAACTCGACGTGTACAAACGGCAGATCAAATAGAACAAGTTGTCCAACAACTTTAGGCTGTGCACGCCACACGTAAGAAGAAGAAGATGCTGGTAATGGTGATGTAGTTTGACCTGCAAACAGTTCCTGTTTCTTTTTAATTTGAAGTTTCCAGTGATTCCACATTCTACACAAGCAGAATAAAACCATTGAGTAAATATATGCAAGACAAAAACTTGTCAATTACAAAGATCCATTTTAATCATGATCATCCAAACAGTCAAGTTTTGTAAGAGGGTATGTGTGAAATTAAAATATGTTGCTGTGCTTCATTTATAAATTTATAAATATAAATTAGGGTAATAATTGTTTTCATTTCAATTTTTTCTTCTTCTTGTATATGGACATGACCTTCTACCTGCTCAGCATTCAACAACATCTCTTCAAAATCTATCATCACACTCAGAGCACTGCCTATGTAATTGAATCCTCAACTTCCTCATCAGCAGACCACCATCAGTACAAACTGGCAACGCTTCCTCCATTAACCATCAATACAGGAGTACCTCAAGGCTGCATGTTTGGTCCTCTGTGTCACTCTCTCTGCACCCATGACTGTGGAGTCAAACACAATTCTAATGCCATCTTTAAATTTGCTGATGATACCACCGTTGTTGGACGAATAATGGATAACAATATAGTACAGGTGGGAGATTGAAAATCTGATTGAATGGTGTCAGGATAACAATCTTAATCTCAATGTTGTCAAGACCAAGTAGCTGATTGTTGACTCCAGGAAGGAAAAGTCAGGGTTCCACAAACTTGGCCCCATTGTCAGGAAAGTGGTGGAGAAAGACATTGGCTTTTGGAAGTAAACTCTTGTACGCGAATATCTCTGAAGTCCTGTCATGTGTATAGCACAGTGATGTAATCACAAAAAAATCTCATCAATGTCTCTACTTCCTTAGAACAATGCGGAGATGTAGTATGTCGACAAATATTCTATCAAATTTCTCCAGGTTTATACTGACTGGTTGCATCATGTCCTGGTTCAGTAACTTGAACATCCAGGAACAAAGGGGGCTGTAGAGAGTGGTAGACACTGTCTGGTCCATCACAGGTTCTGATCGCCTCACAATCAAAAGGGGTTTGTAGGAGGAGATGCCTTAAAAGAGCAGCCAATCTAATCAAAGAGCCACACCACCCCGGCCATGCTCCTATTTTGCTGCTATCATTAGGAAGAAGGCACAGGTTCCTGAAAAGCATGACCTCCATGTTCAAGAACAGCTTCTTTCCAGCAATCATCAAGCTCTTGAACACTGCACTGACCATACCTCAGCAACTATCATCTATGGACTGTTATTTTGGTTGCACTACGGACTTCAGATTCAAACTATGATCTATGGACTGTTATTTTGGTCTCTTGGTATTATGGTTATTAATTTAAAGCAGTATACTGTATTAAGATACCGCATGTAGACAGGCCCTTCGGACTACTAAGTCCACGTCGACTATTGATCACCCGTTCACACTAGTTCTATGTTATCCTACTTTCACATCCACTCCTACACACTGGGGGCAATTTACAGTGGCCAAGTAGTCTACAAACCCCCAAGTCTTCGGGATGTGGGAGAAAACTGGAGCACATAAAGGAAACCCGCGCGGTCACAGGAAGAATGTGCAAGCTCCATACAGACAGCCACCGAGATCAAGATCAAGCCCTGATCTCTGGTGCTGTGAGGTAGTGGATCTATCAGTTGTGCCACTGGTTATTGTATTATTGATTATTATATAATTATATTACTGATTATTCTATTTTTATTTGTATATTATTGGATTAACAGATCTGTAAAGCCGCAGCAAGTAAGGATTTAATTGTTCCATTGTCAGTACACATGACAATTGAACACTCTTGACTCTCATGACTCTTGATCCGAGCTCATGATTACTCCATGATGAGCGTCTGTACTGTTTTGACTGGTTGCTAAGAGAGATACTTAGCTGAGGAAAATTAAACTTAATGTGTTTCCTTTTTTTCCACCTGCAGGTCCTTCAGGGATAATTACTACATATCATCCACTTTGCCCTGTGTTTCTAACCTTCAAATAGTTGGATTCATCTGTGTTTTCCCCCATTCCCACTCAACAGGAAAACCTGGGCCTCGCCCTGCTGATTCATCATTAAGCTGATGATTTTGGAGAGTAATCTATTCTTGTTTTCAGTAATGAGCTGCTAATCACAGTCCTACTGCATAGGATGTAAATACAGCTGTGCTGTGAAGCACTCATAACACACCGGCAATGGATGCTCACGTTTTTTTTTGGTAGCAAGCCAGTTCTTCAAGGTGATGATGAGTTACAGTCTAGGAGTCATAGAACTATGTAGCACACTAACCAGTTCTTAGGTGACGTTGGGTCTCTTGTAAAGCATTAAGGTGGTTAAATCCTCAGGGCCTGATGGGATCTATACCAGGTTATTGAGAGAGGGATGAGAGGAGATTGCAAGGGCCTTGATGAAGATCTTTGTAACTTCTCTTGAGGCAGTGGACGACTGGAGAGTAGCCAATCTTGTTCCTTAGTTTAAGAAGGAAAGTCGAGATAATTCAGGAAATTATAGGCCAGTGAGCCTCACATCAATGGCATGGAGACTATTGAAGGGAATTCTTTGGGATAAGATTTACTTGCCTTTGGAAGTGAATGGATAATCAGAGACTGTCAGCTTGGCATTCTCCACAGCAGATCATGTCTTACTAACTTAATTGAGTGTGTGGCAGTTGATGTTGGCTGCGTGGATTTTAGTTGGACATTTGATAAAGTCCCTCATGGTAGGCTGATCCATAAAATTTAGATGTTTGAAAGCCATGGTGCACTTGGTTATTTGGACTCAGAACTGGCTTACTCATAGAAGACAGGGGATAGTAGTAAAAGGGTTTTATTCTGGCTGGAGTTCTATGACCAGTGGTGTTCCGCAGGGATCTGTGCTAGGAGCTCTGTTGTTTCAGATATATTATATATATATTTCATGTAAATGTAGATGGGTTAGTTAATAAATTTGTGGAGAGTGAGAAAGGCCGTCAAAAGACAAATTGAGATGTAATCAGCTACAGAAATGGACAGAGAAATGACAGATGGAGTTTAATCCAAGCAAGTGTAAGGTGTTCCATTTTAGGAGGTCAAATGTAAGGGGAATGTATCCATTCAATGGCAAGACCATTAACAGTATTGGTATGTATTAAGTATCTTGGGGTATAAGTCCATAGCCCTCTGAAAGTAGCAATACAAGATGATAGAGCAGTAAAATTGATGTGTGGTATACTTGCCTTCATTAGTTGGGGTATCTCAAAGTTTGCGATTAAGTCCAATTTCTTGTATGCAACAGTGAAGATCAAGTTTTGGGTGTTTTTAACATTGGCTTTTTTTCAAATAATGGAGAATATCTTTAGAAAGTGGATGCAAAGGAAACTTACAGAAATTTGAGAAACATCCTTTACCAGTTTATTTAATAGACTGCACGAGAAGCAAACACAAAATACAAATTAGTTAGACCTTATTAAAGTCTGAAAATTGAATTTTAAATTTTTTTGATGGAGACGTATTTGATGTTTATGATTATAACTAAGACACAAAAAGAAGCTACTGTCCCAGCATGAAATAACTTCATTAAACAATTCACTGTAATATGTTCAAACATTCCTTCAGTTCTATACTGTCTAGTTCACCGCTGTCCTTCTTGTATGTTTTTATAACATGGTGCCAAAACATTGGTTAAAAAGTAGACAACAGTTTCAATGCTAAAATATAATCCAGGCTTCTGTGCAGAAATTGCATAATTCCTATTTTTGGCATTAGCCTAGTGTATCTACTAGGATACCAGTCACTGTATTGATTGCACATTTTTTAATTAATGAAAATGTGCACCAACCGCAACATATTTAGCAATACAATCAAGATTTTTAAGTTCAAGAGGTCACCAACTTCCTGACAGACAGGAAGCAGAATGTGAGGCTGGGAAAGCATGTTTCAGACCCGCTGACCCTCAGTATAGGAGCACCGCAAGGCTGCATACTCTCCCCTCTCCTTTATTCTCTTTAGACCAACGACTGCACCTCCTCAGACTCCTATGTCAAACTTCTCAAGTTTGCGGATGACACAACCCTGATTGGACTGATCCTGGATGGGGAGAAATCTGCCTGCAGACAGGAAGTGACACAGCTGGCATCCTGGTGCTATCGCAACAAACTGGAGCTCAATGCTATTAAGGCAGTGGAATTGATTGTAGACTTGAGGAGAGCTCCCCCTCCCCTCCTCCCACTTACCATCAACAACACCGCAGTCACATCTGTGGAGTCATTTAAGTTCCTTGGAACCATTATCTCCAGGGACCTTAAATGGGGGGCTACCATCGACTACACAGTCAAAAAGGCCCAACAGAGGATGTACTTCCTGTGGCAGCTGAGAAAACACAATCTGCCACAGGCAATGATGGTCCAGCATACTGCCATCATAGAGCCTATCCTCACTTCTCCATCATGGTCTGCCGTGACTCAGCCACGAAGCACAACATCCGGAGACTGCAGCGAATCGTTCAATCAGCTGAGAAGGTTGTTGGCTGCAACCTTCTCTCCATCGACGAACTGTACACTGCAAGGGCCAGGAAGTGGGCGGGTAAGATCATCTCTAACCCCTCTCACAATGGCCACAAACTCTTTGAATCACTTCCCTCTGAAAGGCGACTCCGGACTGTCAAAGCCACCACAGCCAGACATAAAAACATTTTTTCCATGAGCAGTAGCTCTACTCAACAGCGAAAAGTCAGTAGCCTTCTTTTTCTCTGGTATTTTGTTTTTTTCTTCACATGTTTAAATTATAATGTTTTATTCTTAAATATTTACTATATCGTGTTCTTACTTGGGAGCAAAGCACTAAAGCAAATTCCTTGCATACTTGGCTAATAAAATTTATTCAATTCAATTCAATTCAATAAATGATGGAAGTGACGAGATCCTGGAGCAGAAATGTGAATCACTATTTATCTACTTAAATGCAGGACTATATTGGAATGGTTAAGTGGGCTACTCCTGCCATTATATTGTTGTTGCAAATGTTATCCATCAGAATGAGCTGATAAGAAGTAAATCTCTGTAAATCACACAGGTAATTTCCCCCTAATGTTCAAAGTGCACATCACACTGCTTGGATAGAGTGGATGTGGAGAGGATGTTTCCACGCGTGGCAGAGTTTAGGACGAGAGGTCATAGCCTCAGAATTAAAGGATTAAAGGAAGGAGATGAGGAGGAATTTCTTTAGTCAGAGGGTGGCAAATTGGTGGAATTCTTTGCCACAGAAGGCTGTGGAGGCCAAGTCAGTGGAAATATTTAAGGCAGAGAGAGACAGATTCATGAATAGTACGGGTGTCAGAGGTTATGGAGAGAAGGCAAGAGAATTGGGTTAGAAGAGAGAGATGGATTAGCCATGATTGAATGGCAGAGTAGACTTGATGGGTCGAATGGCCTAATTCTGTTCCTATCACTTATGATCTTTTGATCTTATGATCATTTATATCAGTTCAGCTGAATGGTCTGAATTTGGAGAATAATTATTAAATGTTGTGGGTTACACCTCCAATTTCTAAGATATATGCAACATTCTGTATGGTAATCTTACAATCAGAATCATTAATTTTGGAGTTGAGCAGGCTAACTTTGAAGACGAGAAGGTTAAAAGACGAATGAATATCCTTAACTACATTTAAATGCTAGATCATGGATCACATTACATGATTTTACGATTTGCTCTGACTATATTGCCTTATCATTTATCACTAGGTTAAAATGTATAATTATCAAAAACTTTACAAGACCAGGTTACCAGCTAGTTATAGGGGAAATATTATTGTTTCATTGTAACAACATGTTACCATTGTATCAACATGGTCTACTGAGTAATTATGAGATGCAACTTAATGCTCTATGCTTTTGTATTGATAAATAAGAAGTATAAAGGGCCTGTCCCACTCACGCGACCTTGGCCCGCAAATTACGCAACCTCGTGGTTGCTTGAGGCGTACGGGCACCGTATGGCCGCGCAGGGCCGGTCCCACTTAGAAGCGTGGAGTTGTGCGGGGCTGGTCCCGACATCGCGCGGGGCTCCGAAATTCTGGCAGTGGCCGAAATCTTCGCTCGCCAACGGCCTGTCGGCAAGCAGGCGCATTGCGGTCGTACACAGTGTCTTGACATCGTACGCAGCATCTTGACGGCGTAAGCCTAGCGCGTGGCGTTGCGCGATGACGTCACCGCCTGGCCTGGCATTGCATGATGATGTCACCGTCCAACGCCGTGCGACGCCTGAATTCAGTCGGCCCGCCTGCTGCCCAGCTGATTGGTAAGCATGATGCAAATGACGTCACGCGCGTACTTAGCGCGAACTTAGTGCAAACTTAGTGTGAACTTTGCGCGAACTCCGCTTCCGTTTGGTCGCGCCAAACGCACGCTATCGCATGCAAGTGGGACAGGCCCTTAAGTTACAGTCATTTTTGAATATAATGAAGTGTGAATTCTTGTTGGGACCTTAATCATCCTCTCAAAACTATTTCTAAAGCTCATTAAGATCTATTGTGAATACTCCTCTCCATGGAATCTAGCAACAAACAACCTTCAAAGTATGATGTAAAAGTTATTTTTGGTGTGTCGCCGAGGGAATTGCTGCTGGGCCTGAAGAAAGCAATCCTGTCTTTCCTGCCTAACAAGTTGTAGTGGAAGGGAATTTCAATGTTTCAAAGGTTTCAAAGGTCTTTTATTGTCATGTGTACCAATTGAGGTACAGTGATATGCAAATTACCATACAGTCATACAAAAACAAAGCAACAAGACAACTACATAAAAGTTAACACACAACACATAAAAGTGAGTTTCCCCACATTCCTAACTGTGATGGAAGGCAATAAAGTCCAAACTTCTTCCTCTTTATTTTCCCACAGTCGGGGCAGTCGAACCATCCATCGGGATGATCGAAGCTCGCGCAGCCGGCAGTCAAAGCCCCCACATCGGGGCGATCAAAGCTCCCGCAACTTGGAGTTCCCGAAGTCGGTCTCTAACCAGAGACCGCGAGCTCCACGATGTTAAAGTCCGCAGGCTTCCGTGGTTGGAGCTCAGAGGTCCATCCGTGGCAAAGGGATCGCAAGCTCCGTGATGGTAAGTCACGCAGGCTCCTGCGGCTGGAGCTCCAAAAGTCGGTCTCCAGCAAAGGCCGCTAACTCATCGATGTTAGGCTGCAGTGCGGATGGAGATACAATACGGACAAAAAAGCGCATCTCCGTCGAAGTAAGAGATTAAAAAAAGTTTCCCCCAACACCCCCCCCACCCCCACCTCCCACATAAAACATGCTAAAGAACACTAAAATCATACATTTAATACAAACATTCAAACACCAATGAAGGAAGGGACTGACATGCTGTTTTTGCAGCAGCCATTGCTGGTGCCACGCAGTGGAAGTCACCTCAAGGATTCAGCTCCTCTTATTTCCTTTCAGCTTCTGAGATTCATAAGTTCTCCTCTTAATTTCTCATCATGAAAAATAAAGAGGAATAATCACAAGAGAGTCTAAAGCCCCCTATCCCACTCAGGTTTTTTTTTTCACATGGTTACGTGGTCGCAGGGTTGCAGGGTGACGCCTGTGTGGTCGTGAGTAGTCTCCTCATTGCCTAAAAAGTCGTAACGTTTTTCTGGTCACCGCTGGATTTTGAAATGTTCAAAACTTTTTTGTGACTGTGCGCTTGGCGTAGCTTGTCTTCTCCTGTCATAGGTGCTGTCGTAGGTTGTCAGCAGGATGACGCAGGTTGTCGCTCGGAGACGTTGGTTGTCGCCGGGTGCTGACTTCAATGAATTCCATTGGCGACTATCTATGTCAACTGGCGACAGATACCGGCGACTGATTTGTCTTCAGTTGTCATTGATAGGGTCGTTGCTTGTTACATAGAAACATAGAAATTAGGTGCAGGAGTAGGCCATTCGGCCCTTCGAGCCTGCACCGCCATCCAATATGATCATGGCTGATCATCCAGTCAGTATCCCGTACCTGCCTTCTCTCCATACCCTCTGATCCCCTTAGCCACAAGGGCCACATCTAACTCCCTCTTAAATATAGCCAATGAACTGGCCTCAACTACCCTCTGTGGCAGAGAGTTCCAGAGACTCACCACTCTCTGTGTGAAAGAAATCTTTCTCATCTTGGTCTTAAAGGATTTCCCTCTTATCCTTAAGCTGTGACCCCTTGTCCTGGACTTCCCCAACATCGGGAACAATCTTCCTGCATCTAGCCTGTCCAACCCCTTAAGAATTTTGTAAGTTTCTATAAGATCCCCCCTCAATCTCCTAAATTCTAGAGAGTATAAACCAAGTCTATCCAGTCTTTCTTCATAAGACAGTCCTGCCATCCCAGGAATCAGTCTGGTGAACCTTCTCTGCACTCCCTCTATGGCAATAATGTCCTTCCTCAGATTTGGAGACCAAAACTGTACCCAATACTCCAGGTGTGGCCTCACCAAGACCCTGTACAACTGAAATAGAACCTCCCTGCTCCTATACTAAAATCCTTTTGCTATGAAAGCTAACATACCATTCGCTTTTTTCACTGCCTGCTGCACCTGCATGCCTACTTTCAATGACTGCTGTACCATGACACCCAGGTCTTGCTGCATCTCCCCTTTTCCTAATCGGCCACCATTTAGATAAAAGTCTGCTTTCCTGTTTTTGCCACCAAAGTGGATAACCTCACATTTATCCACATTATACTGCATCTGCCAAACATTTGCCCACTCACCCAGCCTATCCAAGTCACCTTGCAGTCTCCTAGCATCCTCCTCACAGCTAACATTGCCCCCCAGCTTAGTGTCATCTGCAAACTTGGAGATATTGCCTTCAATTCCCTCATCCAGATCATTAATATATATTGTTGCAGCTTGTCGCGGGTGGGTATGGGTTGACTTCGGTTGTCATAGGTTGTCGCCTGTGTGGTCATAGGGTGTTGTATAGGGTGTGGTCTTAGTGGACATCCTAATGGTAGTCGGTAGCTTGCCGTAGATTAACGTTGACTAGGTGGTAGTTGTCATAGCTTGTCATGGACAATGCTGTAGGAGGGGTCCAGTCGCTGCTTCTTCGGCAACCTGCTATGACTGTGACAGTCACCGGAAGTCGCCAAAAAAATTGCCTAAGTGGGACAGGCCCTTAATGAAGCTCTAAGAAGGGGTAAGACTAGATGACTGGCTGCCGGGGTATCTGTGCTGTACATTCCTTCAATGGCCAGTGATACCTCTGCAGAAGTCACACAGCAAGATCAAGGGACAGGATTTCTACTCATGCGCAACCTTGGTGTGCTCAAATATTTCTTGAAATGTAGTAATCCAGAGATCCACATCTGGAGAATATCAGTTCAATTAATTGAACCTAGTACTAGTAATAATGCCCATGAAACTATTGAAACGTAGAATTCCTGCACTCCCTTTCCATTCATGGGGCCACAATTCTCACTCTCCTTTACACGCTGGAAATATTCATAGAGGGACCAAAAAATCAAACCAAATATGTGTGCAGTAGCAGACCACTCAAGCCCACCAGCTTTCTCTACCAATTGAGGAGATTAAGGCTGATCTGATTAATCTCAACTAATTGTTCGCATCTACCCACTGCCTTGCTCATGAACTATTAATCTATGGTATTTTTGTCTGAAAAATATTTCAAGCCTCTGCTTCCACCGATCCTTGAGGAAGAGATTTCTGGAGAAAAGGTTTATGCTTGAACTCTGTCTCCTATGGGTGTCCCACTTATTCTTTAATGGTGATGACTGCTTCTAGATTATTGCATCAGAGGAAACATCATCATCACAATAAATTTGTCAGGACCACCTAAAAAACCTGTATGTTTCAATCAGATTCCCTCTCGCTCTTCTATACTCCAGCTGATTCAAACCTAGCCCACCAATCCTTCCACAAGCCAAATTGGCCTTTCATTTGGAGACCAAGTTGGTCTAGGTTTAGGCTTATGATTGTCATGTGTACCGAGGTACAGTGAAAAGCTTTGTTTGGCATGCTGTCCAATAAAATGTGATACTACTAGACATAAATACAATTAAGTCAAGCTTCAGTACAATAGGTAGAGTGCAAGGAAAAGTACAGAGCTCAGAATATGGTTCTCAGCATTGTAGCGTAACAATTCCAGAGACAAAGTCCATTGTCTGCAATGAGGTTGAGGAGAATCGGTCTGAACCTTAGTTTACAGAACGACCATTCAGAAGCCAGGTGAGTCTGGAGGCATGTGCTTTCAAACATCTGTACCCTCTGCCCAACGGGAGTGGGGAGAAGAGGGGATGCTCAGGTTGTGAAAGATCTTTATGCTGGTTGCTTCCTCATGGCAGCATGAAGTGTAGATGAAGTGCATGGGTGGGAGTCTGTTTGGTGTGATGGACTGGACTACATCCACAACCCTCTGCAATTTCTTGCAGTGTTGGGCAGAGCTGTTCCCAAAACACTGCAATCTGACACTATGCTTTCTATGGTGCAACTGTAGAAGTTTAGAAGAGTCATTGGATACATGCTGAATTTCCTCAGTTTCCTGGGGAAGTAGAGATATTGGAATGCCATCTCAGCTGTTGCTTCAATGAGTTGGTCCACGATAGATCATTTGGTAATATTTACACCAAGCAATTTGAAGCTTCAACTATTTCCACTTCAGAACCATTTGTGCCATGGCCGTCCGAAGGGGGATGCGTTGGGTGCGATCGCACCCCCCTTTTTAGTAGAGGAAATTAAAAAATATATTTGCGACCATCTGCGCCGGCGCAGTGAGGGGGGGGGGAAGCTGGTGACCAAAGACGCAGAAGCGACGCCGTCTCTTCGCGCGTGCGCAGTGGGCGGGATCATATCACCGCCATTTTCAATGCATCGCCTCGATGCTCTGGGTCTAGTTTGTGTGAGTGGGACCGACCGTGAAATGTTGCGTTGCGGGGAGGGGGAATCTGTTTGTTTTATATAGGGGGTGTTACCTGCGAAGGGTCTAATCCGACCCGCGGGACGGTTTGGGAAAAAAAGTTCCCGTTTTTCGGGGGGGGGGTGGTGTTTGCCCGCCGGCTCCATCCGCGCCGTCGGAGCCTCGCCAGCGGGTCCTGTCCGCTGCTGGCTGTCGGTCCGGAAGACCGTTCTCCCGTCGCCGGTCGGGAAGCGGGAAGGAGTAAATCTAAAACCAGTCCTGGCAGCGGCCGTGACCCGACACCAGGCGCTGCTCAGGTCGGATCCACATCACCTGCCGGTCCCTCGCCCCCCGCCCTCGCCTTTCCCATCCCACGCCGCGGGCTTTTGCACCCCCTGCCCCCCCCCCCCCCCCCCCCCCCCGTCCCTCGCCCCCAGTCCTCGCCTTTCTTCTCGCCCCCCACCCTCATCTTTCCCACCCGCCGCCGGGCCCATGCCGCGGGCTCTCGCATCACCCGGACCACCCACCGGGCTCTCACACCCCACCGCCGCCCGGCCCTCGCCTCCCCATCCTCTCCTTTCCCACCTCCCCCCCCTCCCCCATCGTTTCTGGTCGGCGGCGGCGGCGGCTGTAGTGCAGGGTGACGGAGGGTCGCAGTGAATGACGGGCCCCGCACAGCAGCAACAGTGGGGGCGGCGGCTCCACCTCCTCATGCACCGTGTCAGCCCTAACAGCGGCCGCTGCTTGTCACACCGCCAACGACGACAACCGCTTTCAAAACAACCCCTCCCGCACGCCGAGGCTGGGAGGAGGGAGGGAGTGAGGAAAGAAGGGGAGACCCCCTCCCGCCGTCTGAAGCACCTGCACCGCTCGGCCCCGCACCTTCCTGTTGGCTGCCGGAGGAGCGGTGACGGTGGTGAGGAGTTCCCAACTGACTCCCCCTTTGGCGGTGGCACTTGGCATCGGACAGGGACGGCCAAGGCTGCGGGGAGATGATGCCGGTGTTGTCCGAGGAACGCTGACCTTCCTTCCTCACCACCTCCTCTGCCCCCTCCCCCTCTCTCTCTCTCTTGTATACCCCACCCCCCTTATCCTGGGACCTCTCCTCTCCACCCCGCACTGATCCCCATTCTCCCCTCTATTCAGTCCTCACTGACATCCCCTGTGCTCCCCTCCCCATCTACCACCCCCCATCTATTCATCCTGCACTGATCTCCCTATCCACCTTGCATTGATTCTCCTACCACCTCCACATCCATCCTACACTCGTCCCCAATTCATCCTGTACTGACCCCCCTTCCCATCCATCCTGCACTTTTCCTCCGATTCATCCTGTACTGAACCACCCATTCATCCTGCACATACCCACCTCCCCCCCCCCCCATCCACACTGTACTGATCCACTCCCATTCATCCTGTTCTAATCCCCCCCCCCATTCATCCTGTACTGATTCTCCCCTTCCATCCTATACTGATTTCCCCCCCCCCCCCCATCCATCCCATATTCCCCCACTGACATCCCCCACGCTCTCCCCTCACAATTTACTTACTCCAACCAACACACACTAATTCCCTTGCCTCAATGCATCCATTCCGCACCGATTGCCTTCTCACCACCCCCCCCCCCCCCCCCCCCCCCCGCCATCTATCCATCCCGCACTGATTCACCCACCCCCCCTCCCCCCCTCCCCACCCTACTGCGCTGGAAATGTCTTCAGAGAGAACTTTGACAATGTTTGATAATGGAATGCTGTCAAATGTGTTTTAATTCCCAATGTTATTATTTGTTTTAATCCATAAAGATGGATTAATTAAATTGTGACCACATGAAACATTAAAACCGCAGTGTTCAATTGTCACTACCACCATTGACACATTATTATAGAAACATAGAAACATAGAAATTAGGTGCAGGAGTAGGCCATTCAGCCCTTCGAGCCTGCACCGCCATTCAATATGATCATGGCTGATCATCCAACTCAGTATCCCGTACCTGCCTTCTCTCCATACCCTCTGATCCCCTTAGCCACAAGGGCCACATCCAACTCACTCTTAAATATAGCCAATGAACTGGCCTCAACTACCCTCTGTGGCAGAGAGTTCCAGAGACTCACCACTCTCTGTGTGAAAAAAGTATTTCTCATCTCGGTCTTAAAGGATTTCCCCCTTATCCTTAAGCTGTGACCCCTTGTCCTGGACTTCCCCAACATCGGGAACAATCTTCCTGCATCTAGCCTGTCCAACCCCTTAAGAATTTTGTAAGTTTCTATAAGATCCCCTCTCAATCTCCTAAATTCCAGAGAGTATAAACCGAGTCTATCCAGTCTTTCTTCATAAGACAGTCCTGACATCCTAGAATTAATTTTAACGGCAAATCTATGCTCTTAATATGGAGTATCAGTACTGTAGTTATTTATTGAGCAACATTCACAACTATATGTTGGATTTATCCAGGTTTCACTTCTACACTCGGACATTTTCATCATGAATTTGGTCAGGAGATATTTCAGGTGTAATTTTAATGATAATTCTGAAGTGGGGATGATGGAAACAGAGTTTATCAATTTTTTAAAAAATCTGTTGTGTACAAACTGGGTATCTTCATTGCTGACCACATTCATTTAATCTGAATGTCTGGTAATGTGGCGTTTTGACACCTTTAACCATATTGCCAAAAGAACATTTGATGCAGTTGATGTCCTTTGGCCATCTTTTGCCCCTTAGTGTAACGTTTAACCTGTCAGATGGGTGTAGTCGGTTTTAACAGCTATTACCATAAAATGCCTTTAGAAATTTCCTTGCAACCTGTATATTTTATTGTGGACAAATTATGTGGGAAGCGAGAGTGTTTACGTGCCAATAGCAATAACGACCCATGCTATGGCCATGTCATGATATTTTTCCGTCCTTCACAGAAAACATCCTTGCATAAATGTGTAGTGTGCATGCTTAATGGTTAAACACATTGATGTTACCATGGTCCAGCATTTATTGACACAGGTTGATCAGAAGCTGAATAATCCGACCACATTTTTGTTTGGAAGTGGATAGAATAAGGGAAGTGGGGGGTGGAGGGAAGTTCAATCTACACTCACTGAATCCATCCCTGTGAAAAGTTAGAGATGATGATTGGATCCGGAAGCGGACCAATACATCTGTAAATAAAACTGGACAGACATCTTTTCATTTGCGCAATTGATTTTATTGTATTAATTTTAATATATTAATGTTTAAAATCCATGCATTGAAGGAAGAATATTTTACAGCCCATCTGTGGTCCTTAACCCCAACCCTAACACCTCAGACTCGAATCCGCAGTGCTCGAAGAAACTGTCCAAGCCCGAGCAGGCTCGGGAGAAGCGGCAGCTGAGGTCGGAGTGCGAGCGCCATAATCCGCCTTCACCAACCTGCCGCTTGAGCGGCTCCTTGAGGCAACCTGCTGCTGCTTCTCTTGGCACTGCTGGCCTGGTTACTTGTGCACCCTGGGATGCTGCTGGCGTGGCGACTGGTGCTTCCTGGGGCGCTGCTGGAGTGGTTACTTGTGCACCATTTGGGTGCTGCCGGTGTAGTTACTTGTGCACCTTTGGGTGCTGCTGGTGTAGTTACTTGTGCACCCTGGGGTGTTGCTGGTGAGGCTGCTGTTTCTCCCTGGAATACTGCTCGTCTGGTTACTTGTGAACCCTGGAGGGCTGCTGGTGTGGTTACATGTGCACCCTGGGCTGCTGCAGCCTCTGTACCCTCTGCTAATTCTCCCCTTCCAACGTTGCTGCTCCTGTTGCCAGCCCCTGCTGCTTGTCACCCCGGCCACTAGAGCCGGGCAGCAGCCAATGATCCAGGCTGCCAGCTGCCTTGAAACTGCGGGTGCTGCTGGTGGCCGCCGCTCCTAGCACAATCTCACACTTCTGCCGGTACATGAGCTGTAGACAGCGAGTCGGGACTGAGCTGCCTCTTGGAGCTGGAGTGACGCACAATGTCAGGCGGGAGCCCCAGCTGCCCGCTCTGCTGGGGGCTGCTGGATGCCAGGTAAGTCTTCATGTTGCTGCTGCCTCTGCTGCCACTGCCTTCCTCGGAGGAAGAGCTGCCCAAACCATTGGGCTCCACTTTGCACCCACTCACTGACTGGCTTTTCTAGTTCTTGGCCTTGTTGGCAGCCAGTCTCTCCACAGCGCTCTGCCGACCCCGCCTGTCCCCCTCCATTTGACTGCGGAGGTAGCCGGGACCCTTGGACTGAGCCTGAGCGGCAGAGAGATGCTCGCCTCAGGCGGCATGCTTGCAGTGGGCGCGATCTTGCTCGGCATCATACTTTGAACCAGCCAACGAGGACAAACACGTTTTCACATCCGCAAAGAAGGAAAGACCAGGACTTCCATGAGCAATGACAGGCTGCCTGCAATTGCCTTAATCCACATTCACTATGATTTTGCCCATAACTTGGACTAAGCCGTGACTTGGTTTGCGCAGTTACATTCTTGGAAACTGGAACTGGAAAACATGATTAATGGCTAAATGGCAATATATGCAGTGTACACGAGTGTTGGACGCCTGCATCACTACGCCAGGACTTGCATGGGCAATAACAGGATGTCTGCACTCACCTTAATGCACATTCACTATGACTTTGCCCATGACAAAGTGGTGAGTAGGTTTGCACAGTTACATTCTCGGAAAACGGAACTATTTCATGTTGAGGTTGATGTGATGTGAAGTTGTTAGGTCAGGAGGACCATTAAAGGTGCACTGCACACACTAACACAGTCTAACAGTAACAGGCAATCAAATCAACACACAAAACAATTTCTAAAAAACGTTTTTCTTTACTGCAAAAATTTACTTTTTATTTTGCAGTTTTTGCATGCTCCTTTATAACATTTTACATAACATTTTACAACAGTACAACTTGATTATTAAAACAAGGACAACAATTCTTAACTTTAAAAAGAATGTATACAACAATGAACCCAATCATCCCATTCCGCCCACTCATTACTCTTGACTCAACCAAAATTATTTCTGAAATATCTGTCATACATTTGGTGCAAAAAGCTCCAAAATAAGGCTCAGAATGCTCCAGAGAGCATCTAAAATCCCAGAGCTTTCGGGGCCCTTAAGCGGGCCTTGGAACTCAGACATGAGAGGCTTCCTGCTTGCGATGTGCACTGCGTGCACATTATTTCACATAATATTTTTGGAATCCTGTCATGCCACCCCCCTTTTTGAAAAGCTTCGTACGGGCCTGTGTGCTGATTGGGGCATGTACTCCACCAAGCTTCCTGAAGTCGATAACTGCCTCCTTCATCTTGCTAACATTGAGGGAGCATTTGTTGTCCTGACACCATGTTGCTAAGCTCTCTATCTCCTTCCTGTACTCCGTCTCATCATTGTTTGGGATCTGGCCCACCACAGTGGCGTCGTCTGCAGATGCTGGAATTTTGAACAAAACACAATGTGCTGGTGTGAACTCAGTGGGTCAGGCAGCATCAGGGGAGGGAATTGACAGGTGATGTTTCAGGTCAGGTCAGGTGCAGCCAAAACATAGTGTTTATCATAGCATTCAATTGCTGAGATGGATATATATTTTCCAATAAAATGTATTCACATTATTCAGAATGGCACAGTGGCACAGCTGATAGAGCTACTGCCTCGCAGTGCCAGAGACCCGGGTTTGATCCTGACCTCGGGTGCTGTTTGTGTGGTGATCAATGGCTCGCTGGCTTTGGGAGGCCAAAGGGCCTGTTGTTTCCATGTTGTATCCCTAAAGTAAAGGTCCCTTCTTCAGACTGCCTATTCATTTAGTCTGATAAACCACTGTAGAAACCAACTGTAATTGTGTTAACAATCATTGTGCATTGTGTTGTTAAAAGAGCATTTATTTGTAAATTACGAGGCCTAACATTTCTGTACTGAATTTAATGCCTATTAATGTGATACTCCAGCAGCATCATAAAGATGATGTGAAGGTGAAAGGAAGGTGGTACTGATGGATCGATGTCAGGAAGCCATGGATTGATGCTCTGGAGATGCAAAGCTTGTGACATTTTGCAGAATATTCACATGCCTGCCACAAACATTATTTCCTCACAACAACCATCCCGCAGCAAAATTTTGTGAAATTTTTTTCGGCTTCAAACACTAATGCATTTGAAATTTAAGATGGAAAAAATGGGAAAACTGGGATTGCCTACATTTTAAACATGTGAACTGGCCTATCTTTATCTAGGGCTTCATTTAGAAGAACTTCATTTAGAAGAACCGATCAGGTCTTTATGTATTGCACACACTGTTAGTTGCACACATGTTTATTTGCTCCAGGGATAGGTCTGAGAGGGAGGATATAATCAAATATACCCAGGTGTCAGAGGTTATGGGGAAAAGGCAGGAGAATGGGGTTAGGAGGGATAGATAGATCAGCCATATATTGAATGGTGGAGTAGACTTGATGGGCTGAATGGGCTATTTCTGTCCTATTCCTTATGACCTTAAAGTGGAGAAAAAAATATGTAGGTTGCAGTACATACTTGTTATGCAGTCAGGGAAGATGTTGTGCTTCCTTCTGACTCCATACGAAAGATATGTTTTAAAGGGCTTCTCATAAACTAAAAATGACTGTCGCATTGATACAACACGTATCAATTAATCAATGATCAGAGCCTTCCTTTGGTTTAACCATGACTACTTGGTTAATATTGGTTAATATTTAGGGACCCACAAAATAATTTTGGGCGTATAAGCCTAGTGTCTCTATTTACTTTCCATTTCTCAGAGACCATGGATTAATATCACAGAGGAGGCTATTCAATCCGTTGTATCTGTGTACCAATTTTGAAAGAGCTTTGAAAGGGTAAAATTGAAGAGAAGCCTATTTTTAATAATTAATTCAGTTTAAATTAATGTTCACTCTCCAGTAATCTTGTGTTCTCAGTGTGAAACAATGTCCTACCAATGTGATGAATTCTATGAAATCACATACAATAATCAGCGTTTATCAAAAAGCAAAATGTAATTTTCCCATTATCACAAAGAACAAATCTGGATAGTATATTGGAACTTCAAAGCCATCCAGAACTACATTAATTTTCAAAAGATTGAAACCAAGCTGCGATTAAAAAGTTTGTGATCGACTTTAATCTTATTCAATTTTTAGCAGTCATTTAAATCGTTCTCAGTACACATTGCTTTAGAAGCTGAAAGGGACAGTGTGAAAATGAGTATTCTGTATGTTTAACCAAAAATGATTGAATTGGATATTTTTCTCTTTAATTATATTTAGCCACAGTGTCTCTACATTGCAGCTGTGGAGTTAGCCAACAGACAGGCCATCCCATGGCAAACACACAAAAATCCTCTTTTAGTAAAATATACTGTTTCTCAGATTTCAAATGGTGTAGAAACAAGGAATGACGGATGATGATTTACAGTGTTAAAGTAACTCAGCAGGTCAGGTAGCATATCTGAAGGACATGGAAAGGCGATGATTCAGATTGGGATCCTTGTTCACACTCATTGCAGTAGACAGAAAGCTGGAAGAGAGGTGGGATGGGGGAGAAGGGTGGGGGGGGGGGGTGGGAGAAAACAAATCCTGGCGAGTGATAGATGGATACATAGAAACATAGAAAATAGCTGCAGGAGTAGGCCATTTGCCCCTTCGAGCCTACACCGCCATTCAATATGATCATGGCTGATCATCCAACTCAGTGTCCCGTACCTGCCTTCTCTCCATACCCCCTGATCCCCTTAGCCACAAGGGCCACATCTAACTCCCTCTTAAATATAGCCAATGAACTGGCCTCAACTACCTTCTGTGGCAGAGAATTCCAGAGATTCACCACTCTCTGTGTGAAAAATGTTTTTCTCATCTCGGTCCTAAAAGACTTCCTCCTTATCCTTAAACTGTGACCTGTTGTTCTGGACTTCCCCAACATCGAGAACAATCTTCCTGTATCTAGCCTGTCCAACCCCTTAAGAATTTTGTAAGTTTCTATAAGAACCCCCCTCAATCTTCTAAATTCTAGTGAGTACATGCCTTTCTTCATATGAAAGTCTGGTGAACCTTCGCTGTCCTCCCTCTATGGCAAGAATGTCTTTCCTCAGATTAGGAGACCAAAACTGTATGCAATACTCCAGGTGTGGTTTCACAAAGAACCTGTACAACTGCAGTAGAACCTCCCTGCTCCTATACGCAAATCCTTTTGCTATGAATGCTAACATACCATTCGCTTTCTTCACTGCCTGCTGCACCTGTATGCCTACTTTCAATGACTGGTGTACCATGACACCCAGGTCTCGTTGCATCTCCTCTTTTCCTAATCGGCCACCATTCAAATAATAGTCTACTTTCCTGTTTTTGCCACCAAAGTGGATAACCTCACATTTATCCACATTATACTGCATCTGCCATGCATTTGCGCACTCACCCAACCTATCCAAGTCACCTTGCAGTCTCCTAGCATCCTCCTCACAGCTAACACTGCCCCCAGCTTTGTGTCATCCGCAAACTTGGAGATGTTGCATTCAATTCCCTCATCCAAATCATTAATATATATTGTAAATAGCTGGGGTCTCAGCACCGAGCCTTGCGGTACCCACTAGTCACTGCCTGCCATTCTGAAAAGGACCCATTTACTCCTACTCTTTGCTTCCTGTCTGCCAGCCAGTTCTCTATCCACATCAATACTGAACCCCCAATACTGTATGCTTTAAGTTTGCACATTAATCTCTTATGTGGGACCTTGTTGAAAGCCTTCTGAAAGTCCAGATATAACACATCCACTGGTTCTCCCATATCCACTCTACTAGTTACATTCTCGAAAAATTCTATAAGATTCGTCAGACATGATTTACCTTTCATAAATCCATGCTTTCTCCAATGATTTCACCATTTTCCAAACGTGCTGCTATTCCATCTTTAATAACTGACTTTAGCAGTTTCCCCACTACCGATGTTAGACTAACTGGTCTGTAATTCCCCGTTTTCTCTCTCCCTCCCTTTTTAAAAAGTGGGGTTACATTAGCTACCCCCAAGGAGTAGGATGGGGACCCACAGTCCTGTTTATATCAATGGGTTGATGGTTCAAAGGGTCAAGAGCTTCAAATTCCTGGGCGTGCACATCTCTGAAGATCTTTCCTGGACCGAGAACACTGATGCAATTATCAAGAAAACACATCAATGCCTCTACTACCTGAGAAGATTACGCAGAGTCGGTTTGTCAAGGAGGACTCTCTTTAACTTCTACAGGTGCACAGTAGAGAGCTTGCTGACCGGTTGCATCGTGGCTTGGTTCGGCAACTTGAGCGCCATGGAGAGGAAAAGACTACAAAAAGTAGTAAGCACCGCCCAGTCCATCATCGGCACTGACCTTTCTTCCATCGAGGGGATTTATTGCAGTCGCTGCCTCAAAAAGGCTAGCAGTATCATCAAAGACCCACACCATCCTGGCCACACACTCATCTCCCTGCTACCTTCAGGTAGAAGATACAGGAGCCTGAAGACAGCAACGACCAGGTTCAGGAATAGTTACTTCCCCACAGTCATCAGGCTATTAAACCTGTTTCAGACAAAACTTTGAATGTTAATAACCTATTATCCGTTATTTGCACTTCATCAGTTTATTTATTCATGTGTGTATATATTTATATAATGGTTGATGGACACACTGATCTGTTTTTGTAGTCAATGCCTACTATGTTCTGTTGTGCTGAAGCAAAGCAAGAATTTCATTGTCCTATCAGGGACACATGACAATAAACTCACTTGAACGTGAACTTGAAACCCCACCAACAATTCTGATTCATTGTGACTGATGTTTAACCTCCTAATGCTGGAAATGGACCTGTACCATTCGTCACCCTCCTCTATGCAGAGGATCCTGTCACTGACTTGCCGAGAATGGGTCCAGCTGATCTAAGACATTAATAAATCATAATTGCAGCGTGGCTCCATTTTTTCCAATGGCCAAATGATGAAATATTGGATTTAGACTCAAATTGGTGGAGTAACTCAAAGTGTAGGAAGGGTCTCGACCCAAAACGTCATCTATTCCTTTTCTCCAGAGATGCTGTCTGATCCGCTGAGTTACTCCGGCTTTTTGTGTGTAACTCAATGGGTCAGCCAGCATATCTAGAGAAAATTATTTGGTGAAAATTATTTAGAAAATTATCTAGAAAAAAATGCTGGCTGACCTGCTGAATTACTCCAGCGCTTTGTGTCTTATTGTCACTTCAAGGTATGCGGTCATTGAAAAGGTTTTCCTCCTCAATGCAGGGTTTCAACCCAAATCATCAACTATTTCTTTCCAACCATAGATGCTGCTTGGCCCGCTGTGTTCTGCCAACAAAAGTTATTTCTGACTTTGAGCATCTCCAATATTTTGGCCTAGGTTTTGCAACCTCCATAAAAACCAGTAAAGTTGATAAAGGAAACAGGGCATTTGTAAGCAGTTTGTAGGGTGAAACTGAGAAGCTAGTGCGACTTGGGTGGGGGAGGGATAGAGAGAGGGAATGCCGTGGCTATCTGAGGTGAGAGAAATCAATATTCATACCACTGGGCTGTAAGCTGCCCAAACAAAATATGGATTGAATGAAGGCAAGGACCATGCCAGTGCTTGATGGAGTTCCAACTCATCATGCTAAGCATCATTAACTTAGCACCTTCTTGTTCCATCAGCTTCCCGGCTACAACAAGGCAAGACCTCAGGCTGGTGACAGGAAGTCATTTGGGAAAACATGATCATATAAGAGCCCGTTCGACAAATGTTTTACTATTACAAAATAGAATAGAAATAGACATAACAAAATACAATCATTTTGGATGTTATTCATACGATTGGCAGCATCACAAAAAGGTGCACATTCATTTTGGGAGTGGTTCCTGTACCAGTCATGTGAGGCAGAGGGAAGCTATGTTAGCCATGATTATTGATGGGTATTGGTTTTATGCAAGCTCTTCATATTTTCAGCAGAGATTCAGATATTGGCAGGGTGAATTAATAGGCAAGAGAATGTGTTGAACATAAGCATTAGCATATTGTGGAGAGAAATGGGCTATTTTCATGGTGTAACATTTTATTTCATTTTGTGCACAAGGCAGATCGAGCCTCAAAGAAGCACTATGTTATGCAGAAAAGATGAGCAGTGATAGCATTTGCTCGAGTGCTTCGTACAGAGGACACTGAGAAATCCTTTGTTGAGCTCCGCTGGATGTTTTCCTCCATGAAGTTCCCCCAATAATATAGTTCAAGCAGCCTCATCAGAAAATTTCAGCCATGGTCACAGGGCACAGCATTAAATAATATACATTAGATCACAATGCAGACAGCCTGACAATGTCTTCATATTTTTGGGGTCCATTATGTGGCTAATTCTGTTCTTGGGCAGACCCTTGTTACAGAAGATGACTTGCTGGCACTTCAGGTGTGTAGTTCTGAGGTGGCAGAAGAGGATACAATTGGAACCACAGACTCTTCCATAGATGGGCAGCAGGAGTTGGCAGAGCAGGTGGGTGGATAGTTTGTGAGGTGGTGCACTCCTCCCGTGACATCTGCTGGGCCTTTGGGTGTTCCAGAGGCATGGCCTCGTGGTTTTCAGAGCCAATCCACATGCCCCTTCTCAGCTTTAACCAGTCATGGGCCAGAGGTTCCAGGACATAATGGGGATAGAGTCATAGAGCTGTATTGCACATAAACAGGCTTTTTGACTCAACTTTCCAAAAAAAATAATTCAAGGGACTTAGACTTTGCACGCTGATCCAAACATTTAATGGCCCATTTTGGGTTATGTTTGAAAAGTTGGAGGTGAACTGCCTTTTTGAAATGCAGCAGGCCTTGATGTGAAGTTAGGGAGAGAGTTGCAGGATTTTGACCCAGCAATGGTGAAGAAATGGTGATGCATTTCCAAGTCAGGGTGGTGACTACCTACCCAATCTATACCCTTCATAATCCAAATCCCCATAAGGTCGCCAAACAGCCTCCTACTCTCCAGGGAGAGCAACCTCAGTCTATGCAATCATTCCTTGTAACTCCATTTCAGGCAACATCGTGGTGAATCTCTTCTGCACCTCTCTATAGCCATCACACCTTTCCTGTAATGTGGCAACCTGAACTGTACGCAATAGTGAAGCCTAACCAATGCATTGTGCAGCTGCAATGTGAGGTTCCACTCAGTCTATGAGGCTAAGCATCCAAATCATTCCTCCATTACCTTATCTCCCCATGTTATTTTTTTCAGCTTGCACCCCAATGTCTCTCTGCACATCAACATTCCAAAGTTCTTCGCCATTTACCCTTATAGCTCCTAACTGCGTTCAGTATCCCTAAACACGTTTTCCCCTCTCATTTTTGTGTCCCCAACACCCATATCTCCCACTATCCCTTCTCCCCTTACACTCCTTCCACCTATATCCCTCCCTATGGGTTTATGCCTCTTCTCTCCTAACCTGATACCCTGTTGCCATCTTATCTCCTTTTTGTCTAAATTCATCTCCATTTGTCACTCGTTTGTCTTCTTTTCAGCTCTAGGTTTTTTTTTTTCAACCATCCGCCAATCCAAACCTCCCTCCGATTTGCCAGAAGATATACACTGGAGCAACTCAACGGCTCAGGCAGCATCTCTGAAGAAAATGAAAACCTCCAGACCAAAAGTCGGGTGGGGGGGAAGACGGGAGGTAGGAAATTGCCAGGCATTGGCCCACTCCCACATGTTTTCCAGCTTTCTCTCCCCTTTATCTCTCGCCTATCCATGTCCCCCAGTGTTATAGCCTCTCATTAAGTTGTTCCAGCACTTTGTGTCCCTTGCAAGGTTTCAGCATCAGCAGTTCCTTGTGTTTTCTCACGAAAAATCCATTTGCAATCATTCTGCCAGTTGATATGTGTTACTCTATGCCCTTGGGCAACCTTTGCCAATTTTTGTGTTGTCAGCAAACATACTAATCAGACGACTTGCATTCTCATTCAAGCCATTTATTAATGAGACAATGGGGTCAAGGAAAGAGCTTCACGTCGCGGCCCTGTTTCTTTCCACCACCACGCACAAGAAGCACAAGACAGACACCATTGTGCAGATGCCGAGAAGTGTGTTCAGCTCTGGCTGAGCAACTTCTAATCTTGTGTGTGAACTCGATAAGAAGAAGAAGAATAAGACAAATAATAAGGATTACAGCAATCTCTTCACTCAAATACCCCATAACCCATTCCAGTTGGGTGTTCTGCTGCTATGTAATTAATGTTTGGTGGAGTCACTACCAAGGGGAAATCCAATAATCATGGGTATGCCTCAACACTGTTCCAGCTGATATGTGTCATTCTATATCTTTAGACCATCGTTATCACATTTTGTGTTGTCAGGACTCTTTGCAAGAAAACACTTTTTAGAATGGCGATGAGGAGTAATTTCTTTAGCCAGCGGGTGGTGAATCAGTAGAACTTATTGCCAGAAAATGCTGTGGAGGCCGTCTATGGATATTTTCAAGGTAGAGTTCGACAGATTCTTGATTAATACGGGTGTCAGGGATTATGGGGAGAAGGCAAGAGAATAGGGATGAGAGGGAAAGATAGATCATCCATGATTCACTAGTGGACTAGGCTTGTTGAGCTGAATGGCTTAATTGTGCTCCTAGAATTTACAAACTTATGAATTCTGAACTGTAATGTCTGATGGTCCCATTGCATCCACTTACACAAGCAAATAAAAGACAGAGTTTCAAATAGGACATCATTTTTAGATCAGAGTTACTGCATTTGATAAACAGGTCTGTTTATCAAGACCTGTCTGGTGCAGGTCAGGTCTGGTGCAAAAATACTGGTGCAAAATATCAAAGTTTACACAATATAAACTAATTTTAAGATGTTTCATACGAAGGCAAATAATCTGCTAACCACAACATCTTCCCAAATTCTTTACACAATTGATGGAGGCTTAGTTGAAGCATGTTCACACCAAAGTTCATTTTGCCTTCAGATATTATGGGACTTATGATAAAAGAGTTAGTGGAGGAAGAGGGTACACAAAAGGCTGGAGAAACTCAGCGGGTGCAGCAGCATCTAAGGAGCGAAGGAGATAGGTGACGTTTCGGGTCGAGACCCTTCTTCACACTGACACTGATGTAAAAAGAAAATCAGCTATGATCTAACTGAATGACAGAGAGATGTAAGTAGCCAAATGGTGTACTCTGTCTATTTCTTATGGTCCTTTGTGATGATAGCAAGGACTAGGATCACATTGTCACCACGGCATGGGCATCCAGTTTTGTAAATCGCTGGCTTTCTCATATTTCGGGGTAGGGAGCGTGTAAATTCAGGCGGACTACAAGTGTTGCCTTAAAGTCGTTGGCATTATAATAGTTTTGAGGCATGTTGTCAGATTGTTAACCGTTGCAATAATATTTGTACCATGTTTCAGATAGCTGAGTATTGACTGCTGCCATAAACCATTTTCTCTGATACTCCGGGCAAAGTGAGTTATATTATACTGCTCAGAGAGCGAACAAACCAATGCACAGTCTAAAGTACAATCAATGTCTGTGAGCATAACTATCTCAATAAGAAGGGCTTCATTTCCCCAAACGTACACATTGTATTTTATTGTGACAATAGAGAATTCTGAAAATTCAATCCCATCTACATGATGAAACTTCTGACCTCACCTCTGAATAATTAACTTAACTATTTATTTAAAGGCTGTGAAGCCACAACCAGGAGAAACATCATCTCTCCATTTACCTCTCAAGCCTTGTGTGAATATTATATGTTTCAGTTTAGTGGAGCATCACTTACTGGACAATTAACTGGCCAAATGCATTCCCTTAATAAATCTAGAGTGAGATGGAAAGCAGTGTTGATACAGCCTTTCTCAAACCAGAGCAAGTAAGTATTTTCAGAACTAATGGACCTGAATAAAGCAAAGTCAAGCTCAATTCCTCAGTTCAAGTCATTTGTATAAACCGTTAAACCGTTGAGAATCCTACCTGACTGGCCAGAGGATGTTAAGTGCTGCCGTAGACCACCTATTCCTACAGGTTCTGGCTCGATCACAATTGATTTCCAGACCTCTCTTACTTTGCCATTGTTCTGAAGTGAAGGTTGATAACCCCTACGGAGTTCCTCAATTCTAAGGAGCCTTGCCATCATCCCTCACATTGACTTTGTCTGGATAGGCGACTTCTGTGGACAAAGCCACTACAGTGACATAGGATCTTGCTCCTCCCTCCTCTGCCATGGATCAGCTGGGAGCTTCCCACATTCATCTGAGATATTGCTGCACCAATTGCAAAGTGGAGATAATCCCGAAGTTAGTCTCCCTCCAGTTTCCCAGAAAATGAAGCTCAGGAGAGTTGGGAAGAACATGAAGTCTCACTACTAAAGATCATCAGAAAAGCATGAAGTGAATCTGATTTTGTTCATGGTTAACGAAAAGTTAATCTGAGTCAGGAGTTGTTATGTATTAAGTTTCTTCTTCAGCAGTTCCTCAGAATTGAGGATTACTTACTTCCACTCGAACTCTGTGGCATTGGAGTATGTAATAAGGCCAGTTTAGGAACTGCAGACTCCTCCATAGACAGGACAGGAGGTGGCTGGTGGGGTGGGGGAATTGACTGAGTGATGGTGTGTTACATCTGACAAGGACCTCCATGTGCTCTGGAGGCGTGGTCTCAATATCCTTGGTATCATCCTGACTGCTCCTTCTCCACTTTGAGCAACCATGAGCCACAGATTCCTAGAGTCAGTAGAAGTTTTGAGCACATCCATCAATCTTTTTCTCTGTCCCCAACCTTGGAGTCCATTCCCATGGCAAGATATCAGAATATTTCAGGAGAGTTTGGTGTCACACAACAACGTCATCAGACCAAGGTGGCTGAATAAATATAACTAGGACCTCAATGATGAGGATGTTGACCTGGGAGAGAATAGAAGTTTGACACAAAATACAAGAGTAACTCAGCGGGACAGACGGACAGGATGCTGCCTGTCCCGCTGAGTTACTACAGTATTTTGTCTACCTTCGATTTAAACCAGCATCTGCAGTTCTTTCCTACACATTGGGAGAGAACAGAGATTGGTTTGCTTCTTCTTGCAATGAATCTGAGAAGTTTGCAGTTTGTTGGTCATTTTTTGTTCCAGGGCCCTGAGATGCCTGTTGTATATAGTCCAGGCCTTGGGGGGAAGGGTTCATTGCTGATGGTAGACAATTAGTTTTGTACCGACACTCTGCTTCCTTTTCCACAGTCAATGAAAGACTATGGTGATGCATTGAAGGCAGTTATGAATTTTGTCACTGATGTCCGGCCTTTGTCAAGTGATGGCTCCCAAGGTGAGGAAGTATACGAAGGTTACTTCCACTCCAATGGAGAAGATGTTAAAGTTCAGACGTAACACGCCAACAAGTAAGATTGAGAAAGAGTTTTGAGGGCAATAATACAACCTTATTTGACACCAGTCTCCACAAAAAAATGATTCAGTTGTAGACTCATTAATGAATATCAGGGCTAGCATGCTGTTGTGGAGCAAATGTTGGATGGAAATAAATTTCTATAAGCATCCTAATTTGAGGAGGCCATTTCACTGGTTAAGTTCTCCCAGTTCAATGGAGTCAAAGGCTTCGGTTATGTTGAAAAAGAGGAGCTGATGCAACTCCATGGAATTTTCTTGAATTTTCTTATAGAGCCAGAGACGACCCTGATTATGGGTGCTGTCCCTACAGAGTTTATACATTCTCTCTGTGACGGCGTGGGTTTTTCTCGGGTGCTCCTGTATCCTCCAAAGACATTCCAAAGACGTGCAGGTTTGTAGGTTAGTTGGCTTTTGTAAAATGTCACTAATGTGCAGGATAGAACTAATGTATGGGTGATCGTTGGTTGGCACAGACTTGGTGGGCCAAAGGACTTGTTTCCAAACTCTATCTCTGAACTAAACTAAGAATTCAAGCTTTACAGACCATTACTTTCCACCCCAACATAATTTATTGCTAGCTCAGCTCTGAGCCAGATTTAATATATTAAAAAGCTTGTATAGAATCATAGAAACATACAGTGCAAAAATGGGCCCTGCGGCCAACCTCATCCATGGCAACCATGATGCCTGTCCGCACTAATCTCATTAGCTGCATTAAGCATGTATCTCTTAGCTCTTTTCCTATCCAAGTTCAAATGCCTTTTAAACGTCCACCAATATTTCCTGCTATCCTGATTGCCCATATTTCACCATCATTAAAAAAAAATGGGTCCTACACAATTCTGCTGCTTTGAAGAGGTTGACACAATGGTGCCGGAGTTCGTGCTGCTGCTTCACATCTCATGTGACCCCGATTCACCTCCAGGTGTTGTCTCTGGGTATGTGTTCTCTGGATGATTACATGAGTTTACCCCAGGTTCCCTGGTTTCCTCCCACATCCTAAAGACTTACTGACAGGTGAATTGGCTATTTGTAAATCGTCCCTGAGGGTAGATTAATGACAAAGCCAAAGAATCAAAAGGGGATCTGTATGCATGTGAGAAAAAATAAATTGCTGGGCTTCAGGCAAATAAGGAGTATTAGGAAGGGGATGGGAGGTGGCATTGAACTGAATGATCTCCTCTGTCATTGTGAATATAAAATAACAATAGGATGAAAAACACAGATTAATGGGCCTGTCCCACTTATGCGACTTTTTCGGTGACTTCCAGCACCCGTCATAGGTCGTTGCAGGTCGGGAAAAAATGTTCAACATGTTGAAAATTCAGCGGCGACCAGAAAGACGCTACAACTCTGGCGACACCTTGGCGACATGAAGCCTATATGGTCATGAGTAGTCACCCAAAGAGTCGTACCTTGAAAATTTCGGCGACCTGTAACAACGGGTACCGGCTGTTGCCGAAAAAGTCGTGTAACTGTGACAGGCCCATAAGAAGGAGTTATAGACTTGTAGACGGAAAGGTTGAGGTGATGAAAATGTGTCATTTCTATCAGTCAATCTTCTAGATGTGATATGGGAAGTATCCAGGTTGATTGGAATTGATTTATCATTGTCACATACACCATGATGTTTTGGGCACTAGTGAGAAGATGGTTCAGTTGCCTGATAACATCTGGGGAGAAAGTGTCCCTGAAGCTGGAGGTATGAGTTTTTTTAAATTCTGTACCGCTTGCCTGATAGGGGAGGGCAGAAGAGGGAGTGACCAGGGTGCGACTGGTCCGTGATTATGCTGGTGGCCTTGCCAAGGCAAAGTGGAGCTTAGGTGGAGCCTATAGAAGGGAGGTTTGCTTGTGTGATGGTCTGGGCTACCTCCACAACTCTGCAATTTCTTGGGGTCTTGGATGGAGCTGTTCCCAAGCCATGCTGTGATGCAACTCGATAAAATATTTTCCATGTAGCATCTATAGACATTGGTGAGAGTTGTTGGGGACATGCCAAACTTCCTAAGCTTTCTAAGGAAGTGGAGGCAATGAATGGTCTGTTCAATAATCTAATAACAAAGGAGAAGAAGCTATTTTTTAATCTGCTTTCAAGCTTTTGTATCTTCTGCCCAATGGGAGAGAGAAGAAGTGAGAATATTCAAGGTGCGAATGGTCTTTAATCATCATAATCGTAATCGTCATTTATTAGCCAAGTATGTTTTGCAACATACAAGGAATTTGATTTACCATACAATCATAACAAAAAAGCAACAAGACACACAACTATATAAAAATTAACATAACCATCCACCACAGCGGTTCTTCCACATTTCTCACTGTGATGGAAGGCAATAAAGTCTTATCTTCTTTCCGCCTTTCCTCCCACAGTCGAGGGAGTTGAACCATCTGCAGCCAGCGTTCGAGCTCCCACGTCGGTGTGGTCCAAGCTCCTGCATTGGGGCGGTCGAACTCCTGTGGCTTGGAGTCCCCAAAATCAGTCTCTCACCAGGGACAGCGTGCTCCATGATGTTTCAGCCCGCAGCTCCCGCAGGTTGGAGCACCAAAGGCCGACCCCTGGCAAAGGGATCACCTGCTCAGAGATGTTAAAGTCCACAGGCTCCGTAGTTTTGAGCTCTAGAAGTCCCAAACAAGAGGCCGCCAGCTCCACGATGTTAGGCCACAGTGCGGATGGCGATACAACAAGGAAAAAAGCTGCATCTCCGTCGAGGGAAGAGACAAGAAAAGTTTCCCCCACAACCCCCCCCCCCCCCCTCCAATCACCCCCCACATAATATAACACTCAAAAGAAACTAAAACATACATTTAAAACAAACTAAACACACCAAAGAAGGAAAAGACGAAGACAGACTGTTGGCTGCTTTCCCAGGTAGCATAGATGGAGTCAATGTAGAGGGGATGGTTTGTGTTATGGATTGGACTGCATCCACAACTCTCTGCAATTTCACTGTAATAAAAATTACCATACTAGTTAAGAAACCAGAGACTTCCTTCCTCTGGTCTGCAGCCACAGTCTTGCTCAACAGAATTATTCCTGATTACCATGTAGTGAAAAGCTTCTAAGGTCATTGTGAACTAGGAGGTCTTGTCACTGGACACTCCTGGTGTCTGGACTGGCCAAATGACCCTCAGCCCCCATCACCAAACTCTTTGCTAACTATAGTGAAAAATTAACATGCTGTATCAAAATTATACTGGACAACCCAGCTTTCTTTTAGCTGTACAGGTCTGTTGGAAACCTTGGTAGAACACGACTAAACTACATGGGAAATTAAGTCACTTGCTCTAGGCATAATAATTTCAAGCAACAGCTTTTCAAATGAACAGTAAAAGTAAATTATTATAACTTCAGCTCTGAAACATATTTAAGCCTGGATCTTTTGTATCTCTCTCCGAGCTCTCTTTGCATAATTGTTGTATCAGAACTGGTACCTGAGATGTTCTGATCCACATACAAAAAACATGTTTTTAATATATTCTCTGCTGGTTGCATCCATCACAATCTCTTACAACATAGACAGTTTTCCAAAGAAACACAGCAACAAGAGATATTTCATATCAATCACTGCTCATCACTTTATCATCATAAAAGCCATTACGATTTGAAGGATGTGCAAGATGGAACTGCAGATGCTGGTTTAAACTGAAGATAGTCACAAAATGCTGGAGTAACTCAGCGGAGCAGGTAGCATCGCTGGAGAGAAGGAATGGATGACGTTTCGAGTCGAGACCCTTCTTCAGACTGGTTAGGGATAAGGGAAATGAGATATAGACGGGAGAGATAAAGAACAATGAACGAAAGATATGCATAGTTTTTGTATATCTCTCTAGAGATGCTGCCTGTCCCGCTGAGTTACTCCAGCTTTGAGATTTGAAGGATCATGCATATCACAGATTCTAATAAAATATGCCTCTATTTCAGTGATAAAAGTTTGTTGAAGCCCTTCGATTTATAATAATGTTGTATGTTGCTAGCCCCATGGCTGGAATATTGACAATTTATTTATCCCTGCTTATAGTAAAACCCCACTGACTGCTTTTAAAGTGCAATATATTCTCGTGAGTGTACTAACTTTTGGCTGCAAAATTAATTTAAGCAATAGAAATACTATAGCATGTTCTTTGACTTGCTGAAACCTATTGAAGTAAGCTGGTATCAGTAATGTGAACATCAGGCACTGTTATTAATGCATGGTGCTGCAGTTAATCTTTGTGCACTATGAAGGGAAATTAACTCTATCTGTTATGGGCAATAAGTACCAAGATATATGCTTCCATTCCTCATGCTCATTGATTCTTCTACTCATAGGAAAGGAGAATGCTGAAGAAATAGGGAAAATAATCTTTCAATTAAAATTATTGTTGTTTTTCAGAATTCTTCCACAATGTTTTCTTGGTGATTGAAGATACAAATAAAATGTATTCCAGTTTGATATGGCTAAATATTAATCTGTTATTCCAATCAATATCTTATATTGGGACTGAAAGTTCAAATGTGAAAGTGTCAGAAGTTCCAACTTGCTGTGACAGAACTCTGCTATTCTGACTGCCTCAGCACATTTGCCAACTAACATGCCTGAGAAACTTAACCAGGTCAGGCCTGGCACAGGATCAACAAGCCCAATCATTTGAATGTACAAGATTAGGGTCGCAAGTTGCACATAAAGTAATTTACATACTTTAAAAAAAATTGAGGTTTCTTCGTTTAAAAAAAAACGTTTAAAAGTGTTTTAAAGTGATTTCTTGGTTTTGTTTATTAAATCCTTTATGATCTTCGATTGCTACCGAATGTCATAAACATTCCTTGAAGGCTTTGGTTGCTCACAGGATTTATTATAGCCCACACATGTGACAGCATTATGTTGCCCAAGGCCTTGTACTTAAGCACGATGAAAGGTCAGTGCCTTAAAATATTAACTCTATTTCTCACACCACAGATGGTGTCTGGCCTGGTGAGTATTTCCAGTGCTTTCTATTTAAATAAGAGATGCTCAGATTTAATTATTGGGGAAAAATAGGAAGAAGGAATTTCTATTTTAATGACAGACATGATTGAAATGTTGCAATCTTAGTGAAATAACTTAGAGCAGCATAATGGTACTGTTCTGCATTTTGTAAACAGTAGCAAAGCAAATTAATCTTGAATGAAGAAGGCTCTTGACCCAAAACATCACTAATTTCTTCTCTTCAGAGATGCTTCTTGTCCCGCTGAGTTAGTCCAGCATTTTGTGCCTATCTTCAAATTAATCATGAAAGCAGGTCAGAAGAATCAAATGTTTGTTGTAGGATGGGTATTCCTTTCTGCCAGTTATCAATTCATGGGATGCTCAGCATCCAGCATCTTTTATATCATCAAGCTGCCAGTGCAGCCAACCAAAAAGGGATGTCCTCGCAGAAAACAAACCAAAAAATAATGAGCAAGTTTTTCTTTGTAACTAATGTTAAACAATATATAGAAACAAAATTGAAATAGTTGAAATATGATAGATATTGAAAAAAAAATTGAAACCAGTTCTATATTTAAATATTTGAAGAATCCTGATCTAGGTGAATAAAATTTGCATTATTATGGCTGGTGAATTTGCTGAAATTCTTTCCCTAGCTATTTAAAAAAAGGCTAGCCAGCAGCAGCTGTGAAATGAACAGAGGAGGTGACGTGTAAAGTCTGAACCATTTCTTCTATCTGCCTGATCAACTAATACCCAAAATCCCAGCAGGAAAGGTGCAGGTTACGTCAAATGGGTAGAGCTCAGAAATAAAAACAGTGATTGCTTGGCTGGAGTTAGACTACAGGCCTCCAAATTAACAGCGGGAGACAGAGGAACAGGTATGTATGCAAATTACAGAGAGGTGTAAGAGGAATAATGTTAGGGTAGTGCAAATCTCTGGCTTCGCTGATAGTAATTGGGATCACCTGGAGGTGACAGGCCAAGAGGTGACAAAATTATATAAAATTGCATTGGATAATAATTGGATAGCATATTGATAATAATATTAAAAAGAGGCCGTACTGAGCCTATTCTTAATGAGAGAAGCTAGGCAAGTGTAAGAAGTGTGAATGAGAGAGAATTTATGGTGAGGACAGTCAGCCGGTGGCACGGCGACGCAGCGGTAGAGTTGCTGCCTTTCAGTGCCGGAGTCCTATACATAACTGACATTTCACTGTCTATACATTCCGCCCATGACCTGCATGGCTTTTCTCCGAGATATTTGGTTTCCTCACATACTCCAAAGACGTAAAGGTTTGGAGGTTGATTGGTTTGATATAAGTGTAAAATTGTCCCTAGTGTGTGTAGGATTGTGTTCGCTGGTCGGCGTGGACTCGGTGGGCCGAAGGGCTGTAAACTAAACTAAATTAAACCTGACAAAGATAGTCTGGGAGCAATTGGTTGGGTAGGTTTACATCGATAAATATGAGTCTTTAAAAAGTGAAGTAGCAAGGGTTCAAGGTCAATATGTCCCTAAAAGGGTGAAAAGGAGGGAAGGTAAGCCTAGCAAAACCTGGATGTCAACAGGTGTCAAGGGTTGATAAAGGGGGTATAAAAAAAAAAGAAGCATGCAGGAAAATAAAAGAAGTTAGGAGGACAAAGTATATCTGTGAAATATTACGGGGAGATAAGTTTCAGAAAAATCCCAACGCATTTTATAAGAATATTGTAAAAGAGGATAATAACAAGGGAAAGAGTATGGCTTATTGGAGCCACTCTGTGCCTAGATGTAGATGATGTCTTAAAGTATACTGCGTTCATGAAGGAGAAAGAATCATTATTGTCTGAAGAAGAATTTGGTAAAGTCTTTCCTTGATTTAAATTTGATAAAGTATAAATTTGATATAAAATTTGGAGGAACAGCATCCCACATTTTGTTTTGGCAGCTTACAATGTCATGTAACCTCTGCATTACCTCTCACTATCTCTTCCCCCCCCTCCCCCAAGTCCCAAGTCACACCAGTTTCTCGTACTAACCCAACAAACAGCCAACAATGGCCTGTTACCTTTATTATACATTTTTTTGCATATCTTTCATTCATTTGTTCTATATCTCTCTACATCACCGCCTATATCTCTCGTTTCCCATTCGCGGACTCAGTCTGAAGAAGGGTCTCGACCTGAAACGTTACCCATTCCTTCTCTCCAGAGATGCTGCCTGTCCCGCTGAGTTACTCCAGTATTTGTGTCTATCTTTGATAAAGTGTGCGTTCTACTGAAGTCACCAAAATAATATTGTTGTTTTAATTTACGTACAATCACAAAAAAATCAAAGAAACAAAAGTAAGCTATTCATCCCATTATTTCCATACCAACCTCCATGTTAACTAGTTGGGATTTATTTGCTTTCCATGTCTTAGCTCTTAGTCATACCAGTTTCTACAGGTGAGACAGGTAATTAAAAAAAATATAATTAACATTTATCCATTGAATTCAACCCTCAGGTGATCGAACTTCTTTGAAGGTTTCCTCTGGTACTTTAACAATTTTATACATTGATTATCAGCCACTGTCAAAATATTTTTTTAATTCCTGGTCACTCTATTCAATCCTTTCCTAAAATTTTTCCTTTTTTTTCTTTTGATTCAATCTCTTTCCTGTTTGAACAAAAGCAGTCACAGCCTAGCCAATTATTACTGTAGCTTAAAACTCTCCAGCCCCAGCAAAACCCTGTGAGACTCCTCTGAATCTATTGCTATCATAGATCTTCTACGCTTCAAAAGGCATTCAGTTTATCCTAACCAAATGTCCACACAATACACTTTTCCACTTTTCCACCTCTCCACCCTTCCATTAGTACTGTTCCTGCACCTCACACTCCCATTAGTACTCTTCCTACACTCTACCCTTCCATTAGTACTTTGTACCTGCACACCACCTTCCCATTGGTACTGTGTTCCTACACTCTACCCTTCCACTAATACTCTGTACCTGCACACCACCCTTCCATTAGTACTGTTCCTACACTCCACATCCCATTAGTACTCAATTCATACACTCCAACCATATAATTGTAAACACCGCCCCACTTGGTAAACCAGCACACCTCCCGCCCATTGGTACTGTGCTCCTAAATTCCATGTTCCCATTAGTATTGTGTTCCTGCACACCACTCTCCAATTAGTATTTGCGTTCTTGTATCCTTCTGATCCATTATGGCACTGTCGCATTAGCATGTTTAATTGATTTGAAGTGTATGGATTTGTTTGAACTTTTAAGCATTTTTAACAAGCAGCATTTAATCTTTTTTCACAATTGTTTATTTTAATCATATATTTAATCTCAAATCTTGTTTTATTGTTTATGAATGACAGAGACATCAATAAAGGGTCAACCACTTTGACCAGTATCCCTGGTCAGTATTGGGTCAGTATCCCTGTTGGAAGGCCGTAATGGAATTCCAAAACCAATTTACTGCAGGTCTTGCTACTTACAGTTGCCTCACAGTGACAGACACCTGGTTTGATCTTGAATATGAGGCTCTCATACAGACAGATGAAATGCTCTCCCCAGCAATAGCCAAGGGTGTTCTCACAGATGCTCTGCTACCAGTTCTCCCTCCCTACACTCCATAGACCTACAGGTTTTGTAGTTAATTGTCTTCTTAAATTCTGTGTAGGATGCAAAACAGGGGGCGGGATTGTGGGTCATCATACATAAAATTAGTGTGCATGTTGGTTGGCATGGACTCAGTGGCAGAAGAGAGTCATGTTTTCCTTCCCTGTTCCTCCATCCCTGCCTTGTATATCGAAACTAAAAAAAAACTAAAAAATAGATCAACTTGTGCAGCATTGCAGGTAGATAAAAATGCTGTAGAAACTCATCAGACCAGAAGCGGTGACAGCATCTATGGGAGCGACGAATAGGTGGCGTTTCGGGTCGACAACTCTTTCTTCCTGCTTCTTTCTTCATCAGACTGATGTGGGGGTAGTTGGGGGTGGGAAGAAGAAAGGAGAAGCGAGACAGTGGGAGCTGTGGAGAGCGGGAAGGGGAGGGGAAAGAAGGGAGAAAGCGAGGACCTACCTGAAATTGGAGAAGTCAATGTTCTACCAGCTGGGGTGTAAAACTACCCAAAAGGTATGACTAATGAGGAGCAGGTGCTGAGCTCTTATTATCCCAATTTACGGTGGGAACTCTCACTCTGGTCATGGAGTGAGCCCAGGAACAAAAAGGTCGTATTTGGAAGGGAGAGGGAGGGAAAGTTGAGGTGATGAGCCACCGGGAGATCAGGTTGGTTATTGCAAACTGAGCGAAGGTGTTGGGCGAAGCGATCGGCAAGAATTGCAAAGCTAATTTCACATGAGTTAGATCTTAATACCTTTTAACAGTATAAAACAAGTGATTTCAATGAAATGTAAAAATTGGGAATGCAGGTCACTGATTTGCTAGCCAGCATTTTATATTATTCCACAAGTAAAGTCTGTCTCATAGATAGAAAATTATTCCACAATTGAATCTTATTAAGGACAAATTATTTTAAGATAATTTATTTTAACCATAATTGTAATAAAGATGGAAAATGTTGTAATGATAGGCCTACAAAATGGTGTTTGTCAATATGAACTCCAGATTCATGTACCTTTCTTTTTTTATTGTATTCATAGATAAGCCATGCAATTAGACCAAGACTCAGATTTTGGTTAGTTTATAGTTAATTTTTAATTTGTCTACTATTCTATTTTTTAGCAATGGTCTTGTTGGCAGTAGTGTAGAACATTGCTTTAACAATAATTTTTTTTTTTTAAAAAAAAACAATTTTAATCTCCAATCATTTTACACCGCATCTGCACTCCAGATGATATGTTCCAAACCAAGCAGTACCGGTAAATGTCCTCATTCTTTCAGGAACGTCACTTTAACACATTATATAAACCCCCTTAATTAAATTTAAATTATTACCCACCTCCCCCCCTTGACTAAACCAAGGACCTAAGCAGTCTTTCTCCCAGGTATCAGCAGAGGTTCACCTGCATCCTCTTCCAACCAAACCCTCAACTATTGCACATATCCCGGCTGCGTCAAGGGTGTCATCTGCCTCTACAATCATGGATGAGACCAAGCGTAGGCTTTTGTGCTGCTTCGCTTTATTCGCCCAATACCTCCACTCAGTCGCCAAAACCAAAACCAACCTGATCTCCGCTCCTCCTCCCGTTGGCTCAGCACTTCAAAAACTCCAACTTCCCCCTACACCCATTTTTCTTCCGAATCCGAAACTTTTTCTGTCCTGGGTTCCTGGGGGGGCCTCCTCCATGGCCAGAGGTGAGTTCCACCAAAACCACCAGACGCCCAAAAAAGTCCCGCCCTAGTGAGTCCAACCACCATAAATTGGAGACGCAGCAAAAGCACACCTTAATATATTTTTCTTGGGTAGGTTTTACAACCCAAGCAGTATGAACATTGACTTTCTCTGTTTCTTCTTTTCTATCTTTTCTCGCAATCATAGCAGTCAGGCAGGGAGAGTCCCCTTCTTTCCGTTCCCCTCCCCTTTCCCCCCCTCCTTTTCCCATTCCTTTCCCACTTCTCTTGCCTCTCTTCTCTTCCTTTCCCTTCCTTTCTTTCCCTCACCTCTTACTTTTTTCTCCCTTATTCATCTCTCTCCCGTCTGTTCTCTTTCTCCCCTCCTCATTATCTTTTCCCCTTTTTTTCTTTCAATCTTCCTCCCCCTCTTACCTCTTCTGCTATTTTCCCCAGATCTCACTCTCCCGACAGAAAGGCTAATGACTGGTACTTTTTTTGCCCTAATTTTTTGGGCCACTTTCCTTTCTTTCTTTTCCCTGCCCCTTCTTTTCTTTTTCTTCCTTCCTTCCCTCTTCTGTCCCCCGCCCCCCCCCGCCGCCCACCACAATCCCCTCATCAGTCTGAAGAGAAGGGGATCTGATTTTTCAAAAACGTCAAAACCCATACGATCCTCCTTCCTTTTCGCTTCCATAGATCCTCTAGCCCTCAAACCTGCTGAGATTTCTTTTCTTTTCTCTCCCAGCATTTTCTATTTGTCTACTCATTCGAATTGCTCCAAAAAAGCAATTTGTTGCAGTTCCTTCTTTATATTGCATTTGAACCAGTTTTTTTGTATAACTTAAAAAGTGGAACACGTATCTTTTAAAAGAAATACTAGACTCAGTCAAAATTGTGGAGTAACTACTCAGCTGGTCCCATGAGCCATGTAACATAGAAGCATAAGAAACATAGAAAAATCTAGGGCGCCAGGAGTAAGGGGCCCGATTAGGCCCCTTGAGCAAGCGCGCCACCAACAACAATCACCCCATTTCAATACTGATCATTGGCAGATCATATGCAAAATCAGTACCCTCGTGACCAATACCCCCATAAGTACCCCCCCCCCGCCCCCCCTCTCAATCATCTACCCCATAACCACCAAACGCAAACCCCCACCAATAAACCAACCCCCCCAAACCATACCCCCCCCACCCCTATTCCTAAAAAATCAGTAACCACCCCCCAACGCCCCCCACCGACCCCCCGTTCCTGCCTTCCCCCTCTCCTTCCTCCCCATATATCTTGATTCCGTTTGTCCAAAGAGCTGTATCTAACTCATTTGAAAACATCCAGTCAATTGGGGCCTCCACTCTTTCTGTTGCAGTGAATTCCATACAGATATGTTCATTATATAAAGCATTATAATACAGCAGTGGAATCTGTACAGATCAATTAAGATTTTATTATTGTTTGTTGTGTGCCTGTTTTTCAAATAATATTTTTGGTGAGCGCACAGAAAAAAACGGATTGCGGCCTTGAATAATATTCAAAACTGTACACCAAAACAAAAGAACCTACCAAACTCCCTGCACTTTCCCCTGTTCCTCTACACTCTGTCAAACCCAATTTCTAAAACTTAATTATACATTTCTTTCCTGAGGGTATTCATAAATTCAAATGTTATAAATATAATTAGAGGTCCAAACAGAGAAAAAAACTTCTTGTTTTTTTCTTTTTCCTTTTTTTTTTTTCCTTCCTTTGTTTCCTTCACTTTTTGTTCTTTTCTTTTTTCTTCTTTTTTTCTTTTTCTTTTTTGTCTTTTTTTTTTTCCCTTCCCTTTCTCCAGTTATCACAGCTAGACCCAGAATTCTCCTCACACAATAGTTCAAAATAACTGAATGAATGCTTATACCTCATGAATTTTTTATCTCCAGAGCAGGCCAGGCTGAAAGATTCATTTTCATTATACTTTTGGGACTTGGTTTCTCCCTCTGAACAGCTACAAACAGATGATCATGCATAAAGCAATGCAATTATATCATCTCATAAAAATCAAAGGAATAAGCCTATTGCTTTTATTTGCTGGAAAGAGCAGAAACTGTAAAAATGAGATACAAAAGCTTATATACCCCGAGGTCAAATAGAGGAACAGCAAAGTCGGGTCCAAACCCACAGAATACTTGGTATCCTGAAGAAGGGTCTCCGACCCAAACATCACTCACTCCACTCAACCCCATGTGTTATTTTGTTTATTTTTTTCAATCTTCCTCTCCAGAGACGCTGCTGCCTGCTCGAAGGACTGCTTTCCTAATGACGCTACGCTGGCGTGCCCCGCTGAGAGCTGCTTGCTTGCCAAGAACGCTGCTGGCTTACTGTATGACGCTATGCGCTTAGCGCCTGCCCCGCTGGAAGTTACTACGTCCAGCTTTTTTCTTTTTGTGGTCTAATCTACTTACTACTACTCAGATTTATATTGAAGCCCCCCGTGAAACTCATATATTACTGACTATTGTTGATGATTCCAAGGAATCACATTGACGCATGATCCACTCTGCTTCACTGAATCCATGCATATTTGAAGATCTTACAACAAAACAAAAAACAAACGCAAACAACCAACGAAAAATAAAAAAGAATTCATAATAAAAAACACAAAACCAAACCAAACCAAGCCAGGACGCCCAAATAATCAAAAAACATAAAACAAAAAAAAGCAACCTTTAATTTATTATTAAAAAAAAGTAAACCATAATAAAACTTAAACCACAAAACATTCTTGAGCCAATCACTGGGAGAAAAAAGAAAAAGTTTGTGTTTGCCTCTTACTGTACTACTAAATACAACTATGCCTCTTACTGCAGTACAAGAAGACACATCTTCCAGCAGCATAACACAACAATGATAATTTTATGCTTTTTAAATAAAACCAATTTTAGGCAACTAGTTATTATGGTCGATAAATTGTATATTTGATAATGCTATGAAATTATAAACCAATCAACTATCCAATCTCTTCACGTCACTGTAGTTTTCTACAGTGGACCATGTTCCAAATTATTATAATTGTTAAATTATTTTCATCAGCCTTCTTTCAGCATTCACAACACCCCCACAACAATCCCCCAGCTTTCCAACCAAGCAAAAAATAACATTTTGTTTAGAAATATAATAAACATTCTGAAATCATGTGGTAGTAATTTTTAAAAAAAGAAGAAAAAAAATTTTAAAAAAATTTATACTTAAATAACTTATATGGTACATAATTGTGAAACAAATATAAGACTATATATTACAATAATAAACGTCAATAATTTAACCTGTTTATTTACAATTACATCTACATCGTCACAAATCATCATTACCACTCTCTCAATCTCCTCTCCACTATCTGCCAACAATCTCTCCTCTCCCCACACCACCAGCTCGCACCTACAACTCCACCCACAGCAATCTCCATGCCCCCTATCTACAAATCTTCCCAGCAATTTTATTAAAACAAACAAGCAAAACTCACACTTCTTCTGAATTAGCTTGCTGGTCTGCAATACACAATCCCCCTGAATGTTTTGTGAACCTAAAAAACCAAACCATAGGTCGGTCCCCATCTGAACAATATGGGACTCTTTTAAGAATTATAAATGGGAGGTCAATATGGATAAATCCACTTAAACAAATGGGTTTGTGACTTTTATATTGTCTTGCTTGTTGTTTTTGTTGTCTTTCAAATGTCTTTGGGCTCCCATTTTGCCAAGAATGCATATGGCTTATTCCTTATTTGTTTTTCCTTCTCAATTTTCTACCTTCTTTCCATTAAAAATACAGTTTTCCCAGATACTGCAGGGTTCCACATTATAAACATAACCCTTTTCCTTCCTTCCAAATTATTCTGATTAGATATCTCTTTATTTGTTTTCTCCTCCCTCCTTCCCTTCCTCTCCTTCCCCTGCCCAATTCTTCCCCCCCTCCCAAGCCAAGTTTAACAATAAACGCCTGACTATTCCCTATAAAATATAACAAATATGAAAAAACTAAACTGTACAGTTCACAAATGTTTGTGATGGACCATAAAACAGTTCATTGCAGGTACAACAAGTAAAAACGCCTCTCTTCCAAACTATAGTGAAGCAATCAAACCTCATGGAAACTGTTGACTTTCATTTTTGAGAATGCCAATCTATATATCTTTGAAGTGGAATGGCACTTTGGCCGCAGAAATGTTGTCCTTATAATAGATAAATAAATAAAACGGCTGCACTTTTACAAGGTTCTATTGCTGAGTTCCTGGTCTGGGTCTTGTCTTATCTGTCAATCTTACTTGTGCTTTACATGGGTGGAATACCACTGTTTCTGAAAGAATTGGGATCAAGTGGCAAACTTGCAGTACTTAACTAGGAAATGCTATGCTTAAAATAAAGAGAACCAAAATAAATCCGGTGCTTCTTTAAAAAAATAAAATATAATAGAACACAATAACAGCAATTTTAATTAATTCAGTCACCCAACGCAAGTTCACCATTCACCAACTGCTTCAACAGCTTCAAACGTGTTTAAATGATTCTTCTGGGTGCAAAAAAAACAAAAAGAGCTTTAAAAAAACACTCATGAACATCACAGTGAGTTAGGTCATTGACAAAAGATTCTCCTGCTCCATCACCGGCGTCTCTGTCTTCACTTCTCTCCCTCTGTTTCCGCTGCGTGTCTCTACCTCTGGGGATTTCCTCCATTTCGTCTGCCAAATTGCTTTTCAATGGACTTATATTCCATCTTCCTGCACCTGCAGTGTTTGCTGATTGACCATAATGACATATCGTAGACAAGGATTTCATTGACTAATGGCTTAAGTAATGGGCCTTTGGCTTCGGGTTCCTCCACTCTCTTCTCTGAATTTTACAATACAAATGAACAACCCACACCATGCTCTAAATACATAAATTACAAACAGCTCAAGAAACAAAATAAAAAAGGTGAAAAGCTCAAGACAAAACACAAGAAAGTCAAGAGAGCCATTACGAGGAGGGTAAGATCGAATCTCTAACAAAAAGGAGGTAACAAAAGGAGGGGGGGAACAGTAACAGAAAACAAAAACGAAGCTTGTACATGCAAATTTTTCTGTTCAAACTTTCTTCTTTCCAAAGGTTGCCTTGGTTTCATGCTGACACCATTTTGCACCACAAGAAGTTGAAGCGGGGGTAGGCGGTTTTTGGAATTTGATCAGGTACAGTAAAAGAAACACAAGATAAAGAGATAATTAGTTGAAAGAGACAAGAGAACTGTTTTTTGATGCCTGATCGCTGGAATCCTTGGAGACAAAAGACCAAAGACAGTGATGAAGAAAACTCAGCATTTTCTTTCACCATGTTAGTATATGTGAAAGAGAATGTTAAATGGGGGGAGGGGGGCACATTTTTCGGGGTTGGGGACAACTTACTTCTCTGTACTTCTTTGGATAAGTAAGAAATGTTTGTTTTTTTTGATTAAATACAGATAAAAAAATTGTTATATATGAATGCCATTAAAAATAAAATGTTTTTTTAAATATTAATCTCTTTCTCCCTCCACTTCTCTCAGCTCCTCTCCCAACTATCTTCTCCTCATTGTATTTAATGGAAAGCAAAGGTGGCGAGTTTTACCTATTCTCCACATTTCTCATGGCCACATGGCCTCTCCCTAGGCGCATCTGAAAACTGGAAGGCAGGAGGTGAATAAATTATTACATAGAAGATGGCAGAATCAAGGGTTCAAGTTCAAGTGGAGAGTATAAAATTGTCATGTGTCCTTGATCAGGAACAATGAAAGAAATTCTTATTTTGTTTTTTTGCTTCACACACAGAAGCAAACAACAGACATAGTAGGCATTTGACTACAAAACCAGATTTCAGTGGGTGTCCATATACCATTATATAGGGAAGTTATATAGACACATGAATAAAAATAAACTGATAAAGTGCAAATAACAGATAATAGGGTAAAATTAAATGAGAACTAATAAACCAGTTTTTGAATTGTTTGAGAATCATTATTTGTTATATGAGGAGTTACGTTGAGAGGGATTACATGAAGAATGACCCCGGAAGTTGGGCGAGAGTGAGCGGCGCTGCGTGGCAGCTGCGGCTCTTCAACCTAGGCAACCTGCAGGTCGCCGTCTGTTTTTTTTTTTTTTTTTTTTTTAATGTTTTTTTTTTATTGTTTTTTTTTTTTTTTTTTTCTTTTTTTTTTTGTTTTTTTTTTTTTTTTTTTTTTGTTTTTTTTTTTTTTTTATTATTTATTTTTTTTTCCGTCTTTTTGGTGGTGGTCTGTTTTAGTTAGAATTTTGGTTTTATTAGGCCTGTGTTTGTGTTGTGGTTTGAGTGGGGGGGGGGGGGGGGGGGGGGGGTGGGGGGGGGGGTCTGTGGTTTGTGTGTGAGTTGGGGTGGTTGAGTTTTGGGGGGGGGGGGGGGGGGGGGAGGGGGGTTGTGTGGGGGGGTTGGAGGGGGGGGGGGGGGGGGTTTGGGGGGGGGGGTGGGGGGAGGTGTTGTTGTGGTTGTTGGTGGGGGGGGGGGGTGGGAGTGGTGGGGGGGGGGGGGGGTGTGTTTGTTGTGTGTGGGGGGGGGGGGGGTGTGTGTGGTGTTTGGGGTGGGGGGGGTGGGGGGGGGGGGTGGGTTGGGAGGGAGGGGGGGGGGGGGGGGGGGGGGGGGAGGGATTAGGCTGTGTTTGTTGAGTGTGTGTGGGGTGGGGGGGGTGTTGTCGTGTGTGGGGGGTTGGTGGGCGGTGTTGGGGGTGTGGGTGGTGTGGGGGGGGGGGGTGGGGGGGGGTTGGGGGGGGGAGTTTTATGTGGGGGGGGGGGGCCGGGGGGGGGGGGCTGTGTGGGGGGGTTGGAGGGGGGGGGGGTGGGGGGGGGGGGGGGGATGGGTTTGGGGGTTGGGGGGTGGGGAGGGTGGGAGAAACAAGGTTTTGGTCTCTCTCTACCTTCGGGGGGGGGAATGCGACCTTTATTTCACTTCAATTCTTGTCCAGGTGGTGTCCCCCGTCAAGAAAGCGCGTCTTCACTGAAGGTCTGTGCTGAGGGGAGGCCTAATGGCGGGCTGGTGGCCATCGGAGCTGTGGGCGATGTGGCGAGCGTCGTCAGTCAGAGCTCCAGTGTTTCCATCCAGCGGCGGCAACGGCCTGAGGCTTTGGGGCTTGTGTGTTTTTATTCTAGGGCTCATTTTTTTCCGGGCGGGCTCTGTGCCAGCAGCTGCTCCAACGGTGGCTCCAAGGCCCCAGCAGCGCCCCGCGGGGGCCAGCAGGTCACGGGGCCCGCGGGCCACCCGGCGGGGGCAGCGGCCCCCCCCCCCCGGCTTTCGGCGCGCCAGCGGCTGTCCTCCATGCGGCGGTGCTTAATCCAGCGTCGGCCCGCGGAGCGGGCGGGCCGGGCCCCGGCCACGGCATTCGGGCGCTCACCAAAACCTCTCAGCGGGCTTATCGCAGCGGCTGCTCCAAGCAGGCGAGCCAGCGGCCCGCCCGGGCGCAAGCGGCTCTTCAGCCTCCAGCCCGGTGCTCCAGCAAGCGGCCCGGCTCTCGGCGCTCCAGCGGCTCTCCAGCGGGCTTCCCGGCAACGGCGCCCGCTTTTCGGCCTTTTCTTTCAGCGCGCTCCATCGTTTGCTTTCTCTTACCAGGCAGCGTAAGTCGGCCGGCGTGCTTTCGGCGCTCATCCAGCGGCTCTCGAGCGCGGGCGTGCACCAGAGCGGAAGCGGTGCTCCAGCGAAGCTGCGGCCCGGCTTCGGGGGCTTGCGGCGCTTCAGTCCAGCCAGCAGCGGCTCTCTCCAGCGGCGCTCACCCACGCAGCGGCCGCCCAGCGGCCCGCGGCCCCGGCTTTTCCTTCGGCCCTCCAGAGCGTCGGCTCTCCCCAGCTCCAGCGGCTCTCCAGCGGTGCTACCCAGGCGGGGCGGCCCGGCTTCAGTTCAGAGCTCCGCGCTCCAGCGTTCCCCCCAGGTGAGTCGATCCTCCTGATTTGGGAGCTGTGGTGGTGTTCCGGCATTCTTCCCGTTTTATTTTCCGGCAACGGCGGCGGTGACGGCCCTGGTGGCCTGCTGGGGGGCTGGGCTGGCTTCGGAGGCTCGGCCGCAGGGCCTAGTTTGGACGATGACATCGAATCTAAGGAACTGACTGGATTGTGTGCCTCAGTAACAGAGGGGGAACAAGTAGGGAAAAAGACAAAGACTTTAAAAGACTTTTTTTGTTTTTTTTGCCTTCCACCACATGAGGGGTGAGATTGCCTGTGAACTCACTGGTGGTGGATGTTTAAAATGATGTGTTTAGTATTTGTGTGTTTTTGTTTTAAAATTTATGATTTACAGTATTATGGGGACTGGCAGGGCAAGGTAACAAATTTTTTCAGTTCACCAGACCCGAAAGGTCTGAATGACAATAAAGGAATCTGAAAAATCTATCTGAATCTGAATCTGAATCTGAATCAGAAACTGAAGAAGACCGATGCCAGTCCCCAAGCCCCGCCAGGGGGCCGCATGCAGACATCACATCATACTTCAAAGCAACGGCTTGAAAAAACACAGAACCCAATAGCTGAAGTAACATAGTAAGAAAGGCTTTTTTAATAAGACTAGACTTAGAACTACCAGATGATCTCTTAGATAGGGATATGAGGGTGGTAGAGCGGAGAGGGTAACGTAATCCCTCAACGTAACTCCTCATAATAGAGGAACAAAATAAAGGATCAAACTTCAAACTGGTAAGTTCTCATTTTTTTAATCTTACTATTTTACTTCGGGCCGGCGGATCATGGTGATGACTACGTGAAGATTTCAAAGCTCTGTATTTTCATGCCCGTTAGATGCACTCCATACATATAATTATGATGACCCAATAACCGACACACTGCTTCGGTTGACACAGTAGGGAATAAATAATATATTGAACAAATGCATACGAATCTATTCGTAACAATTGTAATTTTGTACACGTTTTTGTGCTGAAACCTAGCAGGACGTGGAGCGCTATTAGCTATTAACTTTAAGAGTTAATCTCTGCATAGATAATTAAGTAATTGAGCCCATTGTTGCCGAAGCAGTGTGTGAGAACAAGACTGATATCCCAGATTTCTGTATATTAATCGAGGTTTCGGGAGGGTTTTTATTAAAAATTCCTCTCATAAATTGGGATACTAACGGATGAGACCCGATAGTATGTTGTTCTGAAGACAGCCCTAAATAGGAGGACAATGCACTCTGAGCACTGTTAATGGCACTATAACTCAGGTGCTCATCAAAATGCAACTTAGCAAGGAACTCCAACACATCACATATGCTTGCATTATGATAAGATATATTGGATTGTACACAGAACAGCTCCCATTTGTTTATGTGAACCATATATTGTTTTTGAGTGCTATTTCGCCAGCCTGCAGTGAGAACCTGCAGTTGGACAATCCAAGTCCTTGGAATGGTCTGGTCAGATCTTTGCAGACCAACAAATTAATACGGTAATGTACAGGGTGACTTTCTCCTGTAACCGGATGCACCAACAAATTACTGCAACTGGGAATCATCATGAATGGGTGAATCATCATTCGAAGCACTAATGGGAACCATGGTTGTGTTGGCCAATCTGGGACCACCAAAACGCTTGTGGCGGAGTCATGCTCTATTTTGGTGCGGCATTTTGGGATGAGACAAAATGGAGGAAATGCCATAAAAAATGAGTGCCCCCAATGTAACGAGAATGCATCCATGGCTACTGCTCCTGGATCTGGCTCCCATGAAACATATTTAGGCAACTGGTGATTTAATCTGGATGCAAACAGATCAATCTCTGGCAACCAAAATCGAGTGGCAATTGTATGAAAATTTTAGAATTCAACATTCAACATTCAATATTGTCATTAAACTTACGCGACCTATGGTCTGCCACCACATTGTCTATACCTGGTAAATAAATGGCTGAAACCCAGATATTCCTTGAAATACACAAATGCCACATGACGTTAGCCAAGTTAACACATGATACTGATCGTGCTCCTCCCATATGATTAATATATGCCACTGCTGTGGTGTTATCAATCTGGAGTTGAATGTGTAAATCCTTCATTGAGGAGCAATATGCCTTTAACCCATAAAATGCCCCCAACAATTCCAAAGAATTTAACCCGTGTGTGTGGAGAATCAACCCCTCGTGTTCATGCCATCTACCCCCACTGCTAGACTCAGTGTCCGTAGCCCCCCCCCCCCCCATCCGACTGCGCTGACATCAGTCTGTAAGATCAGTGAAGCGTCTTGTACCAAAATGTTATTGGTAGCTTGATTTACATTAACAATCCACCACTGCAATTCTGCGAGAGCTGTCGTTGGTAACTGCATAACCCGATCAAAATGGCCTGCATTCGATTTTAGTTCTTGTTCTCATGCTCTCTGCAAATGTTGATAATGTAAAGGCCCGAAATGTACTGCAGGAAAAGCTGCTACCCATTTCCCAATGACCTTAGCCACTTCTCGGATGGAGGAATAAGGTTTTGTGGGAGGCAAGTACAGACATCAACAATATCCACAACCTTGTCGGTAATGTTACTGTCATATCAACTGAATCAATAAGAAACCCCAAATACTCAATATTTTGGGTTGGCTGTAACTTGGACTTAGTTGGATGGACCAAAAACACTAATGACTCAAACACATTTTTGGTTGCTGCAACCGATTCTTCAGCTCACTCTTTAGTGTTGCTGATAATTAAGATATCATCTAAATAAGTCATTACAATGTGATTATGGGCCTTCAATAGCCCCAGCACAGGTTTTATCAATTTAGTAAATAGCCTGGGTGCTGAACTTAATCCATTAGGCAATGCTTTGTATTGCCACAGCTGTCCCATCCAATTAAATTTCAAGTACCTGCGATAATGAGCATGAATTGGCACTGAATAATACGCATCTTGCAAATCAATAGTTTCCATATAACAGTCCTGTGATAGCAGCTGTTTAGCAGTAACGAAGGTGTCCATTTTAAAATGCCTATAGAGAACCGAAGAATTTAAGTGAGTGAGGTCCAGAATTACTCTACAACCCCCATCTTTTTGAGGTCTGGTGAAAATATTAGACACAAATTGTTGAGGATGAGTAATGTCTTTCTCAATCATCATCGTTTACCTGTTCAGTCTCTGGAGAAGAAAACACCAACATTTTATTAGGCTTGTGCTGTTGAAGTTGATCTATCCCTGAGATAAACTCAATGGGAGACCTGAGACAGTATTTAGTATAAACATATCAGATGTTATACAGCACCATTCATTAGAAAACAATTGTAATCTACCTCCAATAGGAGATTGGCCACCAGAAACTTTATCGTTCACAAAATTCCTTGTACCTCTACAGTTGCCCTGTAAGTCTGTTGTCTGCCCATATTGGGGTTGCAGCCAGTCTGCCTTGGTGGGTACCCTTGTTGCCCCACTGGCCTCCCCCTGCTGGGCCCAGCACCTGGATCGGACCTTCGGTATATTAACCCAGGTTTTCGAATAGGTGGCCTTGAAATGCTTGGCTACATTAAGCCAATTGTTTTGGCCTCATCATTAATTTCACAAATTTTCTTGACAAGGTCCGTTCCAAACAGGAATTCAGGCGTTTGTACATTAGTCGCTTTACATAGAGCAGCAAATTTTTGGTTGAGGGTTGGCCTGATGGCGATTTTCCCTGATGCAATTTACCTCAAAAATGCATTGCATAAAATAGCCAACATATCTTTTTTGAGTTTGAGTAATGATTGTCCCTTTGACCATAGTGCCAAATGCAGTAATTGCTGCAGCCACCAGTTGGAGGACGTGTTGATACCAAACCTCCTGTCCCCTCATAGAAGGACTCAGGGGTGCCCAGATAGCTGGGTTCACCGTGGGCACTTTCAGTGATGCACATTAAACAGGTGTCTTATATTTGTTTGTAGTTTCTAGCATCATAGCTTGCTGGAGCTGGTGAGATACTAAATAATTGATATTGCTGGCAAGGTATTCTTCCATTGCCTCACCAGTCCCCTCCCGAATAGCAAAACTCATTGCTATTTTCGGGACACCCGGAGCATGGCTCTTGTGCGCTGGTGTTTGCACATAAGCAGGGACACCAGAATCAGGGTTAGCCCTGCTTCTCCCAAATCATATTGTAGGGAGGCATCCTCCAGTCCTAAACAAGGCACTGGAAGGAAAACCCCTTGCTGGTACTCCATATATTGTTCTTGGTATGGGCCCTCTTGGACAGCTGTACGGGGAAGCACTGGGCCCTTGGACCTTTGTGTAATCAAAGTTTGGAGCATCTGATCCATCTTTTCCATCCTCCCCCACATTCTTTTATTATCAGGGGGAGAGTCACCATCGTCGTCAGACTCGTCTGACAACACAGGTCTATTAGACTTTCTCTTTGCCTTTCTATGGCTATCAGTAGCCTCAGGCTGCTGAGTATCTGGAACTAGTACAGAAGATTCGCTTGCTATCATAACTGCTTCTGGACCCATGCTTAGTACGAAGCCTCCTACCTGACCTCTCCGTTTCTCCAACTCCTACTGACTGCTCAAGCCAGCTTTACGGAGTTGAAATACTTCAGGGTAAAGTTTTTAAAACACTTATCTGAGAAGTTCCTACTTACCGCTGATGGAGCTGTGGCCTCCAGCCCGTTCAGTGCGACATGCGCGGACGTAATGACGTGCATGCGCCTGGCGGGGCTTCTTCATGTAGTTACTCACGTCACTCTGAAGTAAAATGGGTTATTGATGCTCAGAGTTTTGTCCCAGCCAGGTTTAATAGCCTGATGGCTGTGGGGAAGTAGATATTCCTGAACCTGGTCGTTGCAGTCTTCAGGCTCCTGTACCATCTACCTGAAGGTAGCAGGGAGATAAGTGTGTGGCCAGGATGTTGTGGGTATTTGATGATACTGCCAGCCTTTTTGAGGCAGCGACTACAATAAATCCCCTCGATGGAAGGAAGGTCAGAGCCGATGATGGACTGGGAAGTGCTTACTACTTTTTGAAGTCTTTTCCTGACTTTCCTATCCTTATAGATTTCAAGATCAGTTTATTGTCACATGTACCAGTTAAGGTACAGTGAAATTTGATATAAAGCATTCTGCATGATACTTCCCACAGTGACACTTGGATTGTTTTCTTTTATGCTTTTTCTTGCTATTTATGCTTTTTATTGAATCCACCCAATTTTGCTCCGATGTTTAATCCACAGTTTGCAATTCCTTAAAATTAGGTCAGATTTACAACAAACAAAATGGTACATTATCTATTGAATATAATCTATTGAATATTAACTATTGAATATTATCCATAGAAGTCTTTGAATGGTGAATATTTAAAAACATTATCAAATTTAGATTATATTTAAAGAGTGTGGTAGTCAGCTTTATCAGACAGGTTTTATGACAAAATTATGGAGTTATACAGCATGGAACAAACTCTTTGGTTCTATTCATCCACGCCATCCTAAGATAGTCAATTTTGCCTGCATTTGCCCACATATTGAGGGAGTGTAGCACAGGTTCACGAGGTTAATTCCCGGGATGGCGGGACTGTCATATGTTGATATGGAGTGGCTGGGCTTGTATACTCTGGAATTTAGAAGGATGAGAGGAGATCTTATTGAAACATATATGATTATTAAGGTTTTATACACGCTAGTCACAGGAAGTATGTTCCCGATGTTGGGGAAGTCCAGAACCAGGGACCACAGTTTAATAAGGGGTAAGCCATTGAGAAAGGAGATGATGAAAAACGTTTTCACACAGAGGGTTGTGAATATGTGGAATTCTCTGCCTCAGAAGGCAGTGGAGGCCAATTCGCTGTAAGCTTTCTGGAGAGATTTGGATAGAGCTCTTAAAGATAGCGGAGTGAGGGGATATGGGGAAAAGGCAGGAACGGGGTACTGAGTGTGGATGATCAGCCATGATCACAGTGAATGGCGGTGCTGGCTCAAAGGACCGAATGGCCTACTCCGGCACCTATTATCTATTGTCTATTGTCTATTTAATGTCCATAAACCTTTCCTATTCATGAAACTGCCCTAATGACTTTTAAGCATTGTAATTGTACCCACCCCTGGCAGGTCATCCTATATACTTACCTCACTCTGCGTTAAAAAATGACCCTCGGGTCGTCGAAAGCTTTCATCACTCATCTAAATCGATTCCCTCCATTGTAGACGTCCCTGGCCTAGGGAAAAGCCTGTGGCTAGCTTCACAGTTATGACCCTTGTGAAGTTATAGACCTCATTAGACACCCCTCAGCCGCCTTGCTGCAAGACATGTACAGCCCCAGCTTACCCCGTCTCTCCTTACAACTCAAGCTCTCTGGTCCTTCCTATAGTATGACCACCACAGCTCCAAGTGCAGGCTCACCAATGTCCTTTGCAACTGTAACATGACATCCCAATCCTTATTTCCAATACCCAATCCAATGAAAGCAAATGGACCATATGCCTTCTTCACCACCTCATCACTTTCAGGAAACTATGTACTTGTAACTAAATCTTTTCCTATTCCCCAACACTCCCAAGGCCCTGCAATTAACTGTGTAAGTCCTGTCCTGGTTTAAATTCTCAGAATGCATCACACACTTTTGTCTGAGCTACATTTTGTCTGCCTTTACTTTGCACACTTCCCCAGTTGATCCAGATCCTGTATGTCCCCACTTAGACAATGTTCTTTACTGTCCACAGCACCATCATTGTTGGCGTCATCTGTGGACTTACTAATCATGCCATCAACATTCTCATCCAAATCGATCGTATATATCTAGCAAACAACAGGGGACCCAACACCAGGTCCAGTGGCATAACACTGGTCACAGGCCTCCATATTGAAAAAAAAACCCTCCACTGTCACCCTCAGCCTCCTAGCACAAAGCTAGTTTGTATCCATCCCATGTGGTCCCATGTGGTTGAGTCAGTGAACTTTCTTTGGACCCGCAACTGAAAAGGAAACACTGGACGGAGGCAGAGATATCTCTGATTAATTCCTCAATTTGCATTATATATATATTATTGTGGCTGTCCCTAGTGGTTAGCCACTCGTGATGCGAACCCTTGGCTCTGGGGGTTGGGTCACATTACTTGGTTTGGCAGGAAGAGCGGGTCACAGGTCTCCCCTGGGGTATAAATACTGCTGTCAACTACCTTGCCCCGTGTTGTTGTTCTGAGAGCTGTTCTGTGTTAATCTAATAAAGATCACTTGTTTGACAACACGTGTCTCGCTACAGTATATATCTATTTTTTAAGCTGCAAAACAGTGGTGCAAAACATTTTACTGAGGCCAATAGCATTTATAAGCATTTGAAACTTTCCATGTGGATCCCATGAGGTCTTGCCGTATGGGCTCAGTCTGCCATGCAGGAGCTTGTCAAAAGCCTTGTTAAAATCCAAGTATCTATTGGTCTGCCCTTGTCATTTGTCTTGAAATATCTGAATTGAATTTGGGAGACATGATTTCCCACACACAAAACCGCCAACAGATCCATAAGGAAAAGTATTTTTCATTCAGTTACCCATTTGCATGGGCCAGATAGGCTGCATCCCAGAGTACTTAAGGAAGTAGCTCAGGAAATAGTGGATGCATTAGTGATAATCTTTCAAAACTCTTTAGATTCTGGAGTAGTTCCTGAGGATTGGCGGGTAGCAAATGTAACCCCTCTTTTTAAGAAGGGAGGGAGAGAGAAAACGGGGAATTACAGACCAGTTAGTCTAACATCGGTAGTGGGGAAACTGCTAGAGTCAGTTATTAAAGATGGGATAGCAGCACATTTGGAAAGTGGTGAAATCATTGGACAAAGTCAGCATGGATTTACAAAAGGTAAATCATGTCTGACGAATCTTGTGGAATTTTTCGAGGATGTAACTAGTAGCGTGGATAAGGGAGAACCATGGATGTGGTATATCTGGACTTCCAGAAGGCTTTCGGACAAGGTCCCACATAAGAGATTAGTATACAAACTTAAAGCATACGGTATTAGGGTTCAGTATTGATGTGGATAGAGAACTGGCTGGCAAACAGGAAAGCAAAGAGTAGGAGTAAACGGGTCCTTTTCACAATGGCAGGCAGTAACTAGTGGGGTACCGCAGGGCTCAGTGCTGGGACCCCAGCTATTTACAATATATATTAATGATCTGGATGAGGGAATTGAAGGCAATATCTCCAAGTTTGCGGATGACACTAAGCTGGGGGGCAGTGTTCGCTGTGAGGAGGATGCTAGGAGACTGCAAGGTGACTTGGATAGGCTGGGTGAGTGGGCAAATGTTTGGCAGATGCAGTATAATGTGGATAAATTGTGAGGTTATCCACTTTGGTGGCAAAAACAGGAAAGCAGACTATTATTTAAATGGGGCCGATTAGGAAAAGGGGAGATGCAGCGAGACCTGGGTGTCATGGTACACCAGTCATTGAAAGTAGGCATGCAGGTGCAGCAGGCAGTGAAAAAAGCGAATGGTATGTTAGCTTTCATAGCAAAAGGATTTGAGTACAGGAGCAGGGAGTTCTACTTCAGTTGTACAGGGTCTTGGTGAGACCACACCTGGAGTATTGCGTGCAGTTTGGTCTCCAAATCTGAGGAAGGACATTATTGCCATAGAGGGAGTGCAGAGAAGGTTCACCAGACTGATTCCTGGGATGTCAGGACTGTCTTATGAAGAAAGACTGATAGACTCGGTTTATACTCTCTGGAATTTAGGAGATTAAGAGGGGATCTTATAGAAACTTACAAAATTCTTAAGGGGTTGGACAGGCTAGATGCAGGAAGATTGTTCCCGATGTTGGGGAAGTCCAGGACAAGGGGTCACAGCTTAAGGATAAGGGGGGAAATCCTTTAAGACCGAGATGAGAAAACTTTCTTCACACAGAGAGTGGTGAGTCTCTGGAACTCTCTGCCACAGAGGGTAGTTGAGGCCAGTTCATTGGCTATATTTAAGAGTGAGTTGGATGTGGCCCTTGTGGCTAAGGGGATCAGAGGGTATGGAGAGAAGGCAGGTACGGGATACTGAGTTGGATGATCAGCCATGATCATATTGAATGGCGGTGCAGGCTCGAAGGGCTGAATGGCCTACTCCTGCACCTAATTTCTATGTTTCTATGTTTCTATGGTACAATGTACATTTGCATCCAAATGTACATTTGGAATCTTTAAGGATTCTCCTTTACCTTATCTGCCAAGGATATTGCATATTCCATTTTTGCCTTCCTGATTTCCTTCGTAAGTCTATTCCTACATCCCTTATGGTCCTCAAGGGTTTCGCTTGATTCGGGTTGCCTCTACCAGATGTATGCCTCCTTATTCCTGACCAGAGCCTCAATACCCTTCGTCAGCCAGTCTCAATCTCGCTGTTAAATCTCTCTCAATTTCCATATCAACTTTACCTGCCTAACAACCTCTCACAATGAACATTTGCAAGTTTCTGTTTACAGCCCTCAAAATGTACCTTGTCCAATTTAGGACATTAACATGTGGACCAGTCTTATCTTTTTCCATAACTATTTAAAAACCCGTTGAATTATGCTCCCGTACTGTCACTTGAGCCACTTGCCCAGCTCATATCCCAAGATGAGGTTAGATGTTGCACCCACTCTGGTAGGGCCTTGCCTGGTATGGCCCTCTCTGGTAGTCATAGAGTCATACAGCATGGAACAGGGCCTTTGGCCCAACATGTCCATGCCGATGTAGATGCCACATTTACACTGGTCCCACCTGCCTGCGTTTGGCCCATATCCTCCTAAACCTTACCTATGCATGTTTTTTAAATGTTCCTATGAATGGTAGGACTACATTTTGCTTGAGGAAAGTCTCCTGTACACCATCAGCTAATTCTACCCCCATTTAATCCCATAGCACAATGACAGTCCTAAAAAGGGAAGTTAAAATCACCCACTATTAAAGTCCTACAGCCATCTGGGATCTTCTTACATATTTGCTCCTTTAATTCTTGCTGACTGTTAAGGGCACAATCCTATTGCAGTAATCACTTTCTCTTATTTATAAGGTCTACCCTTAGAACCTCAATGGACCATCGCCTGATGAATATCCTCCCTACGTACTATAATGGAAGACAATGCTTGATTTGCCAAGTAAGTGTTCAAATGGCACATTTTAAAATTACTCTTGTGACATATGTTCTTTTTTACTAATGGGTTTTAGAGCATTTATAAACCTCCTTTCACATTATCACAGCGTTCTTAAAAGTCGACGATTAGGCTCTTCGGAAGTGTAGTCACTGCAACAAAGAAAAACATGGCTGTCAATTTGCACGCAGCAAGATCTAAAAGAAACAGCAATGGGGATAAACAGTTTATCTTTGTGGCATTGGTTGTTGGTTGAAGACATCCCTAATGATCTCTGATAAAGACCATGGTCTTGTTTTCCCTGAAAAGGCAGACTGATGATATAAAGCCATGTTGTTGTGAAACATGGGCATTGGCCAGCCTAATTTGCAATTTTCTAGAACATCATCAACAGAGTGGAGCACTGAAAGCACTCTTCCTCAATATTGTGATGGTTTACACATTGTTGTCTCCAAATACACACTCACACTCCTCCGATTTCCAACTTCGGTCCTGATTCAGTGAAAATATTGGCATTGTACCCCTTTGAACTTCCTTGGAAAGATGTATCCTCATGTTTCATTCTCTAAATTTAATTTGAAAAATATTAAGCATGATTGGCAATATTATTACGATGATACATTTCCTTAAGCAGGTATATCCAGTGAACATTCCCCGCGACAATGCCAAGATGAAAGTGCGCTTTGAATTTGTATCTTACACTTTGTCACACGCAGCTTTGCTTGAGCATTCTAACAAAATGAGTTCAGCCTCACGCACAACAAATTCTATCGGCTTATAAATATATCAGCATGGTACAGCTGGTGGCATTCTTGCTTCTGTGAGTTTGAGCCTCACAGTTGGATTTGAATACTAAAACTGGACTGAGATTCCAGTGTGATATTGAGCAGGTGTTGCAGGGCTGAAGGTGTCATTTTTCAGATGAGAGATTAACAAAGGCTATGTTCCAGTAGATATGATGGATGTTAAAGACCCCATGGTATCAATCTAAATGGAGCTGGTATCCTCATTAAACAACACCACCAAATAATGATCATTCATCATTCTTCTCCATTTTGCTCTGGGATCTCACTCAGCAAGGGCAGGCTGCTGAAATGGTCTTCATAAAGTGTAGCTTAAATCATAACATGCAAAGTGAAGGTACATCTGGACGCCACAATATGGCGCAGTCAGCTGCAAGTCTTTCTGTTATTCAATGTCGAAGAAATATATAAAGATAGAAACAAAATGCTGGAGTAACTCAGTGGGACGGGCAGCATCTCCGGAGAGAAAGAATGGGTGACGTTTCAGGTCAAGACCCTTCGTCGGGGTCTCGACCCAAAATGTCACCCATTCCTTCTCTCCAGAGATGCTGCCCATCCCGCTGAGTTACTCTAGCGCTTTGTGTCTATCTTCGGTTTAAACCAGCATCTGCAGTTCCTTCCTAAACATTTTGGAGAAATATCTATATTACTAAAAGTAAGAACTTGACTGCTTTTGACTCAATGCGATGTGATTTCCGAGAGAATACCGTCACTTACGGCCATCATATTTGGCCACCTCGCGCAGAGCCCCCCTCTGCTGGACTGGACTGGAAGATTTTTCCCATTGATGAAAAATCAGAGAGATATTAATGTTTTTTGAAAAATTGCCATTCACTCTACTGCCCCTGCTGGTGGGAGGGGGGAGGGACTATAAAACCCGGAAGTGGTGTGCCTCACTCAGTCTCTGCAAGATGGAGGAAACGAGAGGGTCACGTCGCTCTGAGATCTGAAAACACTGAATCACATGTCTACTCAACTGTGAGTGCCCTTAATGTGGTTTGAAAATGAAAATATGGTTGGTTTGAAGTAAAAATGCACTGCAAATGGTTGTTTGGGGGTTTTGGGTTGAAGTAAAAAAGCACTGCAAATGGTTGTTTGGGGGTTTTGGGTTGAAGTAAAAAGGCACTGCAAATGGTTGTTTGGGGGGTTTGGGTTAAAGTGAAAAGGCACTGCAAATGGTTGTTTGGGGGATTTGGGTTGAAGTAAAAATGCACTGCAAGTGGTTGTTTGGTGGGTTTGGGTTGAGGTAAAATGGCAATGTAAAAGGTTGTTTGGAGGGTTTGGGTTAAACAAAATGGCACTGCAAAAGGTTGTTTGGGGGGTTCGGGTTGAAGTAAAATGGTACTGCAAAGGGTGGTTGGGGGGGGGGGGGTTGGGTTGAAGTAAAATGACACTGCAAAGGATTGTTTGGGGTGTTAGGGTTGAAGTAAAAAGGCACTGTGAAGGGTTGTTCGTGGGGTTTGGGTTGAACTGAAAATGCACTGCAAATGGTTATTTGGGAGTTTGGGGTTGAAGTGAAAAGGCACTGCAAATGGTTGTTTGGGGGTTTGGGGTTGAAGTGAAAAGGCACTGCAAATGGTTGTTTGGGGGGTTTCGGTTGAGGTAAAATGGCAATGTAAAAGGTTGTTTGGAGGGTTTGAGTTAAGTAAAATGGCACTGCAAAAGGTTGCTTGTGGGGTTTGAGTTGAAGTAAAATGGCACTGCAAAGGGTTGTTTGGTGGGTTTGTGTTGAAGTAAAATGGTACTGCAAAGGGTTGTTTGGGGGGGGTTGTGTTGAAGTAAAATGGTACTGCAAAGGGTGGTTGGGGGGGGGGTTGGGTTGAAGTAAAATGACACTGCAAAGGATTGTTTGGGGAGTTAGAGTTGAAGTAAAAAGGCACTGTGAAGGGTTGTTCATGGGGTTTGGGTTTGAAGTGAAAAGGCACTGCAAATGGTTGCTTGGGGGTTTTGGGTTGAAGTGCAAAGGCACTGCAAATGGTTGTTTGGGGGGTTTGGCTTGGAGTAACATGGCACTGCAAAGGGTTGTTTGGTGGGTTTGGGTTGACGTAAAATGGCACTGCAAAGGGTTGTTAGGGGGGGTTTGGTTTGAAGTAAAATTGCACTGCAAAGGGTTGTTTGGGGAATTTGGGTTGAAGTAAAAAGGCACTGCAAAGGGTTGTTTGGGGAATTTGGGTTGAAGTAAAAAGGCACTGCAAAGGGTAGTTTGGGGGGTTTGGGTTGAAGTGAAAAGGCACTGCAAAGGGTTGTTTGTGGGGTTTGGGTTGAAGTAAAAAGGCACTGCAATGGGATGTTTGGGGGGTTTGGGTTGAAGTGAAAAAGCACTGCAAGGGTTTGTTTGGGGGGTTTTGGGTTGAAGTGAAAAGGCACTGCAAAGGGTTGTTTGGGGGTTTGGGTTGAAGTGAAAAGCCACTGCAAAGGGTTGTTTGTGGGGTTTGGGTTGAAGTGAAAAGGCACTGCAAAGGGTTGTTTGGGGGTTTGGGTTGAAGTGAAACGGCACTGCAAAGGTTTGTTTGTGGGGTTTGGATTGAAGTGAAAAGGCACTACAAAGGGTTGTTAGGGGGTTTGGGTTGAAGTGAAAAGGGACTGCAAATGGTTGTTTGGGGGTTTGGGTTGAGATATAAAGGCACTGCAAATGGTTGTTTGCGGGGTTTGGGTTGAAGTAAAAAGGCACTGCAAATGATTGTTTGGAGGGGTTTGGGTTGAAGTAAAATGGCAATGTAAAAGGTTGTTTGGAGGGTTTGGGTTAAACAAAATGGCACTGCAAAAGGTTGTTTGGGGGGTTTGGTTTGAAGTAAAATGGCACTGCAAAGAGTTGTTTGGTGGGTTTGTGTTGAAGTAAAATGGTACTGCAAAGGGTTGTTTTGGGGGGGGGGGTTTGGGTTGAAGTAAAATGACACTGCAAAGGATTGTTTGGGGAGTTAGGGTTGAAGTAAAAAGGTACTGTGAAGGGATGTTCGTGGGGTTTGGGTTGAAGTGAAAAGGCACTGCAAATGGTTGTTTGGGGGTTTTGGGTTGAAGTGAAAAGGCACTGCAAATGGTTGTTTGGGGGTTTTGGGTTGAAGTGAAAAGGCACTGCAAATGGTTCTTTAAAGGGTTTGGGTGGAGTAAAATGGCACTGCAAAGGGTTGTTTGGTGGGTTTGTGTTGACGTAAAATGGCACTGCAAAGGGTTGTTTGGGGGAGTTGGATTGAAGTAAAATGGCACTGCAAAGGGTTGTTTGGGGAATTTAGGTTGAAGTAAAAAGGCACTGCAAAGGGTTGTTTGGGGGGTTTGGGTTGAAGTAAAAAGGCACTGCAAAGGGTTGTTTGTGGGGTTTGGGTTGAAGTAAAAAGGCACTGCAATGGGTTGTTTGGGGGGTTTGGGTTGAAGTGAAAAGGCACTGCAAATGGTTGTTTGGGGGGGGGGGGGGGGTTTGGATTGAATTGAAAAGGCACTGCAAATGGTTGTTTGGCGGTTTTGGGTTGAAGTGTAAAGGCACTGCAAATGGTTGTTTGTGGGTTTTGGGTTGAAGTGAAAAGGCACTGCAAATGGTTGTTTGGGGGGTTTGGGTTGAAGTAAAAAGGCACTGCAAAGGGTTGTTTGGGAGGTTTGGGTTGAAGTGAAAAGGCACTGCAAAGCGTTGTTTGGGGGGTTTTGGTTGAAGTGAAAGGGTACTGCAAAGGGTTGTTTGGGGGGGTTTGGGTTGAAGTGAAAAGGCACCACAAAGGGTTGTTTGGAAGGTTTGGGTTGAAGTGAAATGGTACTGCAAAGGGTTGTTTGGGGTGTTTGGGTTGAAGTGAAAAGGCACTGCAGAGGGTTGTTTGGGGGTTTTGGGTTGAAGGGAAAAAGCACTGCAAATGGTTGTTTGGGGGGTTTTGGGTTGAAGTAAAAGGCACTGCAAATGGTAGTTTGTCTAAAATTGACAACTTCCTGTTTGCACTATATTGATTTTAGATAAAACACTACCACTTACGGCTGTGATTTTTAGCCATCTTACTTATTCACCCTCCGCTTATCACGTGCAGAGGATTCTTCCCATCAATGAAAAATAAAAGTGTTATTAGCGTTTAAAAATTGTTGAGAATCTCTCCCCTCTCAATCACGCCATGAAGGCAACACCTTTTCCGGTGGGAGGGGGAGGGATTATAAAACCCAGAAGTGTGGGTGTGGCTCAGTCTCTGCATGATGGGGGAGGGAGAGGTCACGACTGTCTGAGCTGAACTGAACACACTGAATGTCTACTGAAATGTGAGTGTGGTGTTTTGTGTGGTTTTATGGTGGATTCAACCTGCTTGAAATGGTATGAAACTGCATTTAAATGTGGTGTCTTTGCACCCTGCATGAAATGATATGAAACTGCATTTGAATTTGGTGGCCTTGCACCCTCCTTGAAATTACATGAAACTGCACTTGAATTTGGTGGCCTTGCACTCTACTTGAAGTGGTATGAAACTGCATTTGAATATGGTGGCCTTGCACCCTGCTTGAAGTGGTATGAAACTGCACTTGAATTTTGTGGCCTTGCACCCTGCTCGAAGAGGTAAGAAACTGCACTTGAATTTGGTGGCCTTGCACCCCGCTTGAAATGGTAGGAAAATGGATTTCAATTTGGTGGCCTTGCACTCTGCTTGAAATGGAATTTCAAGGAATAGCCGTGAGTCAACTGCCAGCCCACCAGCCGTGAGTCAACTGCCAGCCCACCAATATCCGTGATATTGGAATTGGTGGAGAGGTGGAAATTGCGTTGGTGGACCAGCCCTCCGGTGTGAACATGGGACACAACGGGTCCCACTTAGTCTAGTATAAACTTATTTTTGATAAGCTTTTAGTACGTAAGTATGAAGAATAATTAAATTATACCTTGGTACTAGAAGGGTTAATTCAACTTCTATAAATGTAATTCAAACTATGATCTCATGCCTGAAAGCATGCAAGCCAACACCCCTCAGCATGCAGCTGTACAAAAGCCGACACAACAAATAAGCTGTTAGCAAAGGAAGCGGTTTGCTTCCTTTTTTTCAATTTGGCTTCAGAATATGTGTTGCATGTAACATAGTTGTGGTGATTCTTTTTTTCTGCTCCATGGTGCAAACCACAGCTTCAGAACTGTTGAACCCAAACCCAGATGTTCTGAACTGCAGATGATGAACTGTGTTTATAAACAGTTGATTTCAATGACACTACATTGAAGGAAAAAGTGACTAAAATAGAAAGAAAAGGTAACTTTGCTTAAATCTCAATATGAAGACGGTTCATTTAAAGCGCTATATGTAATTTTACTGTTTCAAGTGAAGATGCATTCACCCTATTTTCAACCATCTGCTATCCTATTGAACTTTAGAATCAGATGAGGTTGTTGTTGTGCTGTGCCAAATATAACAAGTGAGCTATTACATTAACATTAATATGCCCTTTGTCTGCAAGATGACATGACCTAATGTGCTTGGCATATACAATGTCTCTAAGAATGTAAATAAATATTGTCTTTAGTGAAATTATTTCTACCAGGTGCCAACGTATAACTGCTTAAATCACTCATTCTTAAACATATTGAAGACTGCTCCTAATAAAGCCTCAGAATGCTTGCTTGATGTAAGGCTAAAATGTTTTGCAGAACACAATTTGAGTAATTTTGACGTCACCTATTCCTTTTCCCAAGAGATCCTGCCTGTCCCATATTACTCCCGTCACTCCAGCATTATCTCAACAGGATAAATCCTGGAAAACTCCTCTCATATCCATGAGCTAATGTTTGGGTTATCTGATTCACACTAACAAAAAACTTCTGTAGACATAGTGGATTTTACCATGTTGTAAGTATATTAATTTATGAGTTGATATTCAAATTGAATTTATTCATCTGGACACAATTGTTTCAAATGATCCATCTTTCAAATAATTATTTCAGGTGAATATTAAAACGGAAACATTATTATTTCCACCATTTTAGTAATTCAACAAAAAACAGATAATTAATAAAATAGTACTTTCAGACATAAGTGTGCTCTTTCCAGGTTTCACATTTGCTGGCTCAACAATATGTATCCTTCATATAGTACCTATATTTGTTCAAGCATCTGTAAGGATAAAACTTTGTTTTCAGTGACTGAATGGAATGAATACACAAAGGGTCTCGACCTGAAACATCATCTACTTCCTTTGCACCATAGATGCTGCTTCACCCACTGAGTTTCTCCAGCATTTTTGTCTACCTTGGAAAAATCATACAGTACTTTCAGCCGGTCAATGCTATGAAAGATAGACACAAAATGCTGAAGTAACTCAGCAGGACAGGCAGCATCTCCAGAGAGAAGGAATGTGTGACGTTTCGGATCGAAACCCGTCTTCAGACTTCTTCAGCATCTATGCTGCCCATCCCACTGTGTTACTCCAGCATTTTGTGTCCAGGAGTTTGGCCTGAAGAAAGGCTTTGTGGCAATGGTGAAAGGAGAGTACTCGGAAAGTGCTCTTGAAGCATTCACAAATTGCCACTGTATATCTATCGTAAGGTCATAATTCATACGGTCATGTAATAGGAGTAGAATTTGGCCATTCGGCCCATCAATCTATCCACCATTCAATCATGGCAGATCTATCTCTCCCTCCTAACCCCATTCTCCTACCTTCACCCCATAACCTCTGACACCTGTACTAATCAAAAATCTATCTACCTCTACCGTTAAAATATCCACTGACGGCCTCCACAGCCTTCTGGGGCAAAGAATTCCACAGATTCACCATCCTCTGACGAAATACATTTCTCATCATCTCATTCCTAAAAAAAAGACCTTTAAATCTGAAGCTATGACATCTAGTCCTAGACTCTCACATCAGTAGAAACATCCTCTCCATATCAACTCTATCCAAGCCTTTCACTATTCTGTATGTTTCAATGAGGTCCCTCCATTGATGGTCTCATTGATGGTCATACACAGTGATAGACAATAGGTGTAGGCCATTTATCCCTTCGAGCCAGCACCGCCATTCAATGTGATCAAGGCAGGGAATTCCACAGACTCACAACTCTCTGTGTGAAAAAGTGTTTTCTCGTCTCAATGGCTTACCCCTTATTCTTAAACTGTGGACCCTGGTTCTGGACTCCCCCAACATCAGGAACATGTTTCCTGCCTCTAGCGTGTCCAAGCCCTTAATAATCTTATATGTTTCAATATGATCCCCTCTCATCCTTCTAAACCCCAGAGTATACAAGCCCAGCCACTCCATTCTCTCAACATATGACTGACCCACCATCCCAGGAATTAACCTTGATAATGATATACAGTGGCTTGCAAAAGTACCCCTTGAACTTTTCCACATTTTGTCACATTACAACCACAAACGTAAATATATTTTATTGGGATTTTATGTGATAGACCAACACAAAGTGGCGCATAATTGTGAAGTGGAAGGAAAATGATACATGGTTTTCAAATATTTTTATAAATAAAACAATGAAAAGTGTGGCGTGCAAAAGTATTCAGCCCCCTTTACTCTGATACCCCTAAATAAAATCCCGTGCAACCAATTGCCTTCAGAAGTCACCTAATTAGTAAATAGAGTCCACTTGTGTGTAATCTAATCTCAGTATAAATGCAGCTGTTCTGTGAAGGCCTCAGAGATTTGCTAGACAAACAATGTTCCTTGGGCATCATGAAGCCCAAGGAATACACCAGACAGGTCAGTGATAAAGTTGTGGAGAAGTTTAAAGCTGGGTTAGGTTATAAAAAAATATCCCAAGCTTTGAACACCTCACGGAGCACTGTTCAATCCATCATCCGAAAATGGAAAGAGTATGGCACAACTGCAAACCTACCAAGACATGGCCGTCCACCTAAACTGACAGGCCAGGCAAGGAGAGCATTGATCAGAGAAGCAGCCAAGAGGCCCATGGTAATTCTGGAGGAGCTGCAGAGATCCACAGCTCAGGTGGGAGAATCTGTCCACAGGACAACTATTAGCCGTGCACACCACAAATCGGGCCTTTATGGAAGAGTGGCAAGAAGAAAGCCATAGTTGAAACAAAGCCATAAGAAGTCCCGTTTTCAGTTTGCCACAAGCCATGTGGGGGACACAGCAAACATGTGGAGGAAGATGCTCTGGTCTGATGAGACCAAAATTGAAGTTTTTGGCCTAAATGCAAAACGCTATGTGTGGCGGAAAACTAACACTGCACAACACCCTGAACACACTGTGAAACATGGTGCTGGCAGCATCATGCTGTGGGGATGCTTTTCTTCAGCAGGGACAGGGAAGCTGGTCAGAGTTGATGGGAAGATGGATGGAGCCAAATACAGGGCAATCTTGGAAGAAAACCTGTTAGAGTCTGCAAAAGACTTGAGACTGGGGCGGAGGTTCTCCTTCCAGCAGGACAACGACCCTAAACATACAGCAAGAGCTACAATGAAATGGTTTAGATCAAAGCATATTCATGTGTTAGAATGGCCCAGTCAAAGTCCAGACCTAAATCCAATTGAGAATCTCTGGCAAGACTTGAAAATTGCTGTTCACAGACGCTCTCCATCCAATCTGACTGAGCTTGAGCTATTTTGCAAAGAAGAATGGGCAAAAATTTCAGTCTCTAGATGTGCAAAGCTGGTAGAGACATACCCCAAAAGACTTGCAGCTGTAATTGCAGCGAAAAGTGGTTCTACAAAGTATTGACTCAGGGGGGCTGAATACTTTTGCATGCCACACTTTTCAGTTTTTTATTTGTAATAAAATGTGGAAACCATGTATCATTTTCCTTCCACTTCACAATTATGCACCACTTTGTGTTGGTCTATCACATAAAATCCCAATAAAATACATTTACATTTGTGGTTGTAACGTGGCAAAATGTGGAAAAGTTCAAGGGGTATGAATACTTTTGCAAGCCACTGTACCATATAACCATATAACCATATAACCATATAACAATTACAGCACGGAGACAGGCCCTCTCGGCCCTTCCAGTCCGTGCCGACCATTTGTTTTCCCCTAGTCCCATCTACCTGCACTCAGACCATACCCCTCCATTCCCTTCACGTCCATATACCTATCCACTTTACTTTTAAATGTTAAAATCGATCCTGCCTCCACCACCTCTGCTGGAAGCTCATTCCACACAGCCACCACCCTCTGAGTAAAGAGGTTCCCCCTCACGTTACCCCTAAACTTCTGTCCCTTAATTTTCATGTCATGCCCTCTTGTTTGAATCTTCCCTACCCTCAATGGGAAAAGCTTATCCACGTCAACTCTGTCTATCCCTTTCATCATTTTAAAGACCTCAATCAAGTCCCCCCTTAACCTTCTGCGCTCCAAAGAATAAAGACCTAACTTGTTCAACCTTTCTCTGTAACATAGTTGCTGGAACCCTCGCAACATTCTAGTAAATCTCCTCTGTACTCTCTCTATTTTGTTGACATCCTTCCTATAAACTAGGCGACCAAAATTGTACACCATACTCCAGAATTGGTCTTACCAATGCCTTGTACAATTTTAACATTACTTCCCTACTCCTATATTCAATGCTCTGATTTATAAAGGCCAGCACACCAAAGGCTTTCTTTACCACCCTATCTACATGCGATTCCACCTTCAGGGAACTATGCACAGTTATTCCTAGATCCCTCTGTTCCACAGCATTCCTCAATTCCCTACCATTTACCATGTACGTCCTATTTTGATTTGTCCTGCCAAGATGTAGCACTTCACACTTATCAGCATTAAACTCCATCTGCCAAGATGTACCTTGAAGAACAGAATATATACTTGAAATAGTAAATGAAATGCCAACCAAGTGAGTAGCATGGAACTGAATGGCATCAAGGTAAATGATGTTGGATCTGCACGCACCGAGGCAAGTGGAAAGTATCCCAACGTGTTCTCGGCTTGTGCTTTGCAGATGGTGAGAAATTTGTGTGGACTGTAGTGAGCCACTAGCTGCAGAATGCACAGACTGGAACCTGTTCTCATAGCGACACTATGTATATAGAAAAAGGATTTGAGTTTCATAGCAAAAGGATTTGAGTATAAGAGCAGGGAGGTTCTACTGCAGTTGTATAGGGTCTTGGTGGGACCACACCTGGAGTATTGCATACAGTGTTGGTCTCCTAATCTGAGGAGAGACATTCTTGCCATAGGGGGAGTACAGAGAAGGTTCACCAGACTGATTCCTGGGATGGCAGGACTTTCATGTGAAGAAAGACTGGATAGACTTGGCTTGTACTCACTAGAATTTAGAAAATTGAGGGGGGATCTTATAGAAACTTAAAAATTATTAAGGGCTAGAAGCAGGAAGATTGTTCCTGATGTTGGGGAAGTCCAGAACAAGGGGACACAGTTTAAGGATAAAGGGGAAGTCTTTTAGGACCGAGATGAGAAAATCATTTTTCACACAGAAAGTGGTGAATCTGTGGAATTCTCTGCCACAGAAGGTAGTTGAGGCCAGTTCATTGGCTATATTTAAGAGGAGTTAGATGTGGCCCTTGTGGCTAAAGGGATCAGAGGGTATAGAGAGAAGGCAGGTACAGGATACTGAGTTGGATGATCAGCCATGATCATATTGAATGGTGGTGCAGGCTTGAAGGGCCGAATGGCCTACTCCTGCACCTATTTTCTATGTTTTTATATGGGCGGGCAACAAAACAAAACACAGTATATTGATGGAAGAAAAGTAAATAAAGTGGTGAACTATCAATGGGTAGTGGATGGATGCTGCATTTACAGAGAAAGCCTGCTTGTGAATGCCACAAATGTGACTTGCTAGTTATTGACTTAAGACTACATATCACTGAAGTCTTGCTGCCTGAGGGCAATATATAGTCTTTGGCTGATAACCAGCAAGTTTTGTTGCCTGATAAATTTTGAACAAAATGTATAATATCTTCTCAAACACATGACGATAGGTTGCATATTCATCAGAGTGGAATGAGTTGATTTGCAGAGCAGAAACATTTAAATCCATGGTGTCCAGCTAAATGTCTGTATAAATATCACATGATTACAAGTTTATACACTACAGCAGAGTACAGGAAATCCGTGCATATTATACACACCATTGATGTCCCTTCATTGTTAGTAAAGAATGGCATATTTATCTGTACACCATGATTATATTTTCATAGAGGATAAATTATTTATCAATATACATATTTCAGATGATTGTATCTGGCTTTATGCCGAAGTGAACACATTATAAATCTAGTCTTGTAGGTAGAACTCAAATATCTGCAAACGCAGGGAGATTTTGTGGTTGAATCGATTTTTGGGCTGTGATTCCAGATTTAAACAGAAAGGAGGTTTTGTTTCTGTCAGGCTTCCACGGGATCCAACTCAGGCACAACTTCATAATCAAATGATTCCCATCCAAATATTCATCTCTGCTAAAGGTCTTGTGACATACATGAGCAATCTTGATTTTGTCACAAGTTGCAAACACATTTCTCTCGGTTTGACAAACTTTTGCAGTGGTTTCTCTCTCTCACTTTTATGAGCTTGGCTTCCTGTGAATAGGTGGTGGTAGAGGAGGGCGTGGGTGGAGGAACTGATAACAAAATATTTTAACTTGAAACTGCTTCACTTTTGCTTAGTGTCATTGTGATGTTTTTGACTCAACTTGAGAAATCAAACTAGGTAGAAAGGGACTTGGCCATGTTTTCAAACTTCTGTTCTTCAAAAATGTCTGCGTATGTAGGCCACATCCGTTTAAATGAGATGAAGGTGTTTTAAAGGGGTTTTAAGGGGAAAGTTTTTTACACAAATATCTGGAATTGAAATATGGAACGTGTTGTCAGAGGAGGCGTTGAATGAGATACAATCACGGTGTTTTGTCAAACATTTAGACTGGTACTTAAATAAGCAAAGCATAGAAGGATAGTGCAGTCAAATGGGATTTGTGTAGATGGGCAAAATGATCAGCATGGACTTGGAGGGCTGAAAGGCCTGTTTCCATGCTGTACAGTTCTGTGATATTACATGGCATCTGCAGGGACCTCCTGGAGTGGTAGAAGCTCCCAGTGAGCCACAGTCATCCCTGGCTCGCCCATCGGGGAACCAGGAGCCCATCTGGAGTCATCCCAGCCTCGTCTCCTGCTTGACCCCGAGACCGGGAAGCAATGAGGAGGGTGGGGGGAGTCAGTGAAGGCAGCAAATGCTGGACAAAAGGCTGTTTTCATGATTGCGGTGGACGGAGGAGAGGATTGGTGCTGCCAGTATAGCGGGCCTTGAAGGCTTGTGCTTTGCAGATTGTGAGAAATTTGTGCTACACTTTTAAGGAGTTTGAAACTTTGTGGGCCAGAATCATGGTGACTCTTTGTGTACTGTCTTGGTGAAGTCCACTGTCACACTGTAATCATTGCACTTTTGTACTCATCCGTGATTGTGCTTACTTATAGTATGATTGTACTGGATTGTATGCAAAACAAAGAACTGCACTGTACCTAAGGTACATAAGTACATGTGACAATAAATTATCATCATCATCATCACATATTATTCTGTACTTTGCCAATAATTAGCCGGGCGATGTTCTTTGCAGAATTGGAATATCTTTATTTTTGAAAGTTCCTGAACTGCTCTGACTGACCTCAATGCTGTTCCAGTTGAAGCTGTATAAAATGAAGGGGCAAGAGCTTGCTTCATAAAGTTTATGAATGGTAGATTGAAACTGGGGCCCATTATCAGGACCAAACTGCTCAAGTAAGCTGTGACCTGCACCATAGACCCCAACTAACACTAATGCATATTTCAACTGAATTCACTATGAATGATCTATGATCAGAACCAGGCAACTGCCATTCATTTTTTCATAAAAGTCTATCAAATATGTTCATGGTATAGATCCAGGAGGCCGTGACCCTAACCTTAAGATAGGTTGCTCGTAAAGTTTTGGTAAATTTTACTTCGGAGTCACGTGAGTGGCTATGTGAAGAAAGCCGTCCCCACGCATGCGCGTCATTACGTCTGACGCATTGCGCAACAACCGACTCGCAGGCGCGTCACTCCTTCCAGCGGGTAAGTTTAAAAGGTCCAGGTAAGTGTTTTTTCAAACAGCTTTGCTGGAATCGTTGCTCCAGGTTTGGAGTACATTTGTTGGAGGAAAATTTTGTATTGTGTTTTTCTACAAATAGATGTCGAAGGTGAAGAGGCGAGCCACGACCAAAACGGCTGCGGAAGACCACGGGCCTGTGGGCAGCGTGCGACCGCCAAATTTTCCTAAAGAGCTGCTGGTAGAGCAGCCAGCAGCCACAGACTTGGTGCGGGAGGCACCTTGGCTACTCCATGGGGGAGAAAAGCCACTAGGAAGTCTGTAACGGCCCTGGACTCTGAGGAGTCGGGCCAGGAGGAGGTGGACGAGTTCCCTCCTCAGGGCAGTGTTACCGGCAGGCTGGCCCAGCTGGAGAGCCTTGTGGAGAGGTTACTCCAGCACAATACGCTCCAGAGGAAGAAGCTATCAGAGCCCAGGGTGTTTATTGTACCAGAGGCAGCAGCGCCAGTGACAGGGCTGCGTGATATCTCCCTGTCTGATGAAGGGAGAGTATGAGGTCAGAGCTATGCTGACCCAGAGTACGGAGGCACAGTTGGGCTAGAGAGACCATTGGGTGTATTGGCCATAGCATCCAGATTTGCGGTCCCAGCCCTCACTGGCGAGCCATTGGACACAGAGCTCACTGAGAATATTAATTATATGGCTTCCCATCCTCTGCAAGAACAGACCATGGAGGAGACCACTGCCAGGTACACTACTCCACAGAACTGTGCCTCACTGAGTGTCCCCATAGTAAACCAATCTATATGGGGGCACATTGGAGGAAGCGTCAGAGCCCAGGAGTTTAAATAACAGAAGGTACTTTGGCTACTTGCCTCGGGCATCACGGCCTTTGCAAGGTCAGTGGAGGGGGCGCCTCTCTCAGAGACTCAGGAGGACGTGATGGCATTAATGTGCAATGCACATTTTGAAATTAATTGTATCTGTAAAAATGCCATCTGTCCTCCCATCAATCCTAAATTTGCTGGACTTTGTAAATCAGGGACAGTTCAACCCCCAGACCTCCTATTTGGAGAAAACCTGAGTAAACAGGTGAAAGATTTGGAAGAAGAGTCTAAGACTGTGGGGCTCATCAAGGTGCCTCCAAAGGGGTCGTCTTTTCGCAGACTGTATCCCTACCCTCAGGGGCCTGCAAAACGGTTCACTGAGTATGGTGGACGAAGTGTGGAGCAAACTACACAGAGGCCTTTTTTAGGGCAGGGCCCGAGTCGGGCCATGTTCAAGATGCGGCGCACTCCAGCAGTCCTAACCCCCAGACCTCGGGGGCAGAAGCAGCGACGTTACCACCGGTAAATCCTAAGGTAAGTGTGACTGCAATGGATACATTACAAGTTGGCGGGAGATTGCAATTTTTCCTACATGAATGGCAGTGGATAACATCTAACCCGTTTATACTGCATAGTATTCAAGGTTTCAAATTGAGTTCATTTCTGATTTGCCTCCACCTACTCAGCACACACCTGGCTGTAAGTTTGTGTTCTCACAACAGGAGTGTGTTAGTGCACGAAAAGAGCTAGAGTCTTTGTTTAAAAAGGTGTAATTGAAAGGGCAAGGCGTGAGTCTTATCAATTTGTATCCAACGTCTTCATGAGGCCAAAAAAGGATGGAGGATGTAGAACTATTTTAGATTTGACGGAGCTTAACACTTTTGTGCAGTATAAACATTTCAGAATGGAAACGTTTGTTACAGCTAAACAACTGCTTTCCAGGGGATGTTATATGGCAAGCATTGATCTCAAAGATGCTTACTATTCAGTGGCCATTTATGGGCAGCACACAACATTTTTGAAGAGTAACTGGATGGGTCAGTTCTGGCAGTTTAAAGCTTTGCCTAAAGGATTAACTTCGGCTCCCAGACTATTCACAAAATTGCTCAAACCAGTCCTGGGGTTACTCAGAGCACAAAATCATATTGTCATGGTATATTTGGATGACATTTTAGTCATTGGGAGGACTTTTGAATTAGTGCACTAGGTTGGGGTGCACTAGGTTAGGGTAGGTTGCACTAGGTTGGGGTGCTACGGATACTGTATCAAGCTGCGGTGGCAGATGGGACCTGCAGGAAGCATCCATGCTTCAATCACACGGCATTAACTATTTAGAGCTGTTGGGTGCACTCTACGGGTTAAAAGCTTTTTGTACCACCAGACATCATGTGCATGTCCAATTTCAAATTGACAATATTACTGCGGTAGCGTACATTAATCACATAGGTGGCAGTAAGCATGTATCCTGTGATGGGTTATCCAATCTTCTCTGGCACTGGTGTATTGCAAGAAACATCTGGGTTTCAGCTATCTATTTACCAGGGAGGTATAACACAGTGGCAGACACCAGGTCACGATAGTTCAATGATAACAAAGAATGGATGTTAAATCACGAAGTGTTCAATGATATTGTCCTTCCATATTGTGTGCCGGATATTGATCTGTTTGCTTCACGGCTTAATCATCAGTTGCCAATTTATGTGTCTTGGGAGCCAGACCTAGGGGCAGTAGCAGTGGATGCATTCTCGCTACATTGGGGTGGAAAATTTGTGTATGATTTTCCTCCATTCTGCCTCATTACCCGATGTGTGGCTAAGATCCAGCAAGATTCCGCCACTGGTATTCAGATAGTGCCAGACTGGCCTACTCAGCATTGGTTCCCACTGGTTCTACCTTTAACCACACAGCCCTTTATGGCAGTGCCCAAGAGCAGAAATCTGCTGGTACACCCAGTGACAGGGGATAGCCACCCTCTTCATGACCTTATAAATCTGTTGGTTTGCAGATTCTGAGGAGACTGTTCCTGGGGCTCGGGCTTTCAGAGTGTACCGTTGATGTCATCACTGCAGCCTGGAGGAAGAGCACTCAGAAACAATATATTTCTCACATAAAAAAATGGATGTACTGTTCCCGCTCTCACATTTCATACCACACAGCTACAATTGCTGATGTCCTTTCTATCATCACTCTATCACGATAGTAAACTGAGTTATAGTGCCATTAACAGTGCCCGCAGTGCTCTGTCCAATTATTTACAGCTGGGGTCAGCACATCACACGGTAGGGTCTTCTAATAAATAAATTTATGAAGGGCGTTTTTAATTCTACTCCACCTAGACCCAGGTACACTCATATATGGGATGTCAGCGTGGTCCTCACGCTGCTCCGTCAGTGGGCACCAGTTTCATCTCTGTCCCTACACCATCTGACATTAAAAGTAGTTATGCTCATGACTCTGGCCTCAGCACAACGGGTCCAAACACTACACAAACTTAGACTGGACAGTATGAGTTTGTCACCTTTTTCATTAAGGACCTCATCAAACAGAGCAGGCCAGGGGTACTAGGGCTCAAGTTGAGTTTCATGGCATATCCCTCAGATCCACGGGTGTGTGTCGTATCATCGATAACCCATTACATTAAGGTCACTAGGAGCCTGAGAGGCTCGGAACTCTCCTTTTTGGTCAGTCACACTAAACCTCACAATCAGGTTACGGTGCAGACCATCTCAAGATGGATCAAACAGGTTCTGGCGTATGCAGGTGTGGACACTGACATGTTTAAACCTCATTCCACCAGGGCTGCGTCAACGTCAGCAGCAAGAGACATGGACGTTCCTCTTGACCAAATTCTAGCGGCTGCGGGATGGTCGAATGAGAGGACGTACCAGAGGTTCTATAATAAGCCTGTTGCCAGATCCGGTGGTTTTGCTGAATCTTGTTTTAAGTTCTGTTTCACAGTTTCCCCCTGGGTGAGAGGCGTCACTGTTTGTTTTTCTTTTCTGTTATTAAACTGTTGCTATTGTTAAAACATGTCATGTTTGAATGCATTAATTTTCTCACTCGTCCTTGTCAATTGATGCAGCTGTGACGCGTGGACTCGTTCCTCCGCATGAAATGACATACCTTCAAAGTCTTCACGTAGTCACTCGCGTGACTCCGAAGTAAAATAGTAAGATTAAACGAGAACTTACCAGTTCGAAGTTTGATCGTTATTTTATGAGGAGTTACGATGAGGGATTACGTGCCCTCCACTCCCCACCCTCGTAATTTAACGATCATCTGGTAGTTCTAGTCATTTATAATCTTACTATGTTAGTTCAACTGCTGTTATCTGTGAATTCACACCGCTGCTTTGAAGATTGACGCGCATGCGTGGGGACGGCCTTCTTCACGTAATCCCTCATCGTAACTCCTCATAAAATAACGATCAAACTTGGAACTGGTAAGTTCTCATTTAATCTTACTATTCTAATGCTCACCAATAATTCCAGGACACTGTCAAAGCAAGGCCAGTAAACAAAGGTTCACATAACTGCTTTAGTTAATGATGTGTTTTGATGTAGAGTCCTGGACATGAAACATTAAATGTTTCTCTTTCTGCAGATACTGCTTGACCCACTGAGTGTTTCCAGCATTTCCAGTATTTTATGTTTTATTTCAGAGCTCCATCTTCTCCAGCTTTTTTGCATTCCTGTGGATGTTAATGCTCTGTAATCCCATTTGTTCCATCTCTGCTCACATGGCAATTCATTCTAATGGAATAAATTTAGCTCCTTGTCTATACGCTGGTCAAATTTTGTTCAGTCTTTCACAACCTGTTAAGATAGGCATGTGGATATGCAGGGAATGAAAGGATATGGATCATGTGCAGGCAGATAAAACTTGTTTATCTTAGCACAGTGGGGGCCAAAGGGCCTGTTCCTGCGCTGTACTGCTATGATGTTTTTCAAAATCAAGTTTTTGCTACAATTTGTCCCTATTTTTAGAAAGATATCATTAGACATATGTAACATGCACTTCCACTTTCACTTCCAATATCAGGATTCTCGTGCACTGGTCATGACAGGGTTTTATCAGTAGTTTGGATGTCCAGCAGTCATCTGCCTGATAGTAGTGTGATAAAGGAATTATGTGTTACATTCTTGAGTCTTGAACAAGTCCATTGCTGAATTGTAACTGAAAATCTATTATAATCTGTTAATAGTTAAAGAACCCAACGAGTGGAAACTCAACCATTTCTTGATATGGAACACGATTCCAAGTGCTAGCTTCTCAATTAGAATGCAGTTGTGATCACTCCTTTTGAATGATGAAATCAATGTGTTTCTCTTTTCCATCATTCAACATGCAAATCATTATTGAACTTAAGATAGACACAAAAGCTTGAGTAACTCAGAGGGACAGGCAGCATCTCTGGATAGAAGGAATGGGTGATGTTTCAGATCGAGACCCTTCTTCAGACCTTCTATCCAGAGATGCTGCCTGAGTTACTCCAGCTTTCTGTGCCTATCTTCGGTGTAAACTAGCACTTGCAGTTCCTTCCTACACACGACACATTTCAGCTTGGTTGCTGTCTCATAATCAACATGGAGAGCTGTCCTTGCTAAATTTCCCATGCATTCTTGATCTGCACTTTGGTGCACTTTGTTCCAATCCATTTAAAATCATTTAATCAATTAAAGCAATGTAGTGCAAACGCAGTAAGATTTGGAAGGAATTGCACATAGACTGCACTAGCCTTTGAAATGAACAGCATCATTAAATTTTCAAGAACTAGCATGTTAGCGATGACTTCCACTTCAAGGATGGTAAAAGCCATTGGGTTCAAAATTTAAACCAGGGAATGTACAAAAATGCATGTTAAGTTACGTTTAATTTAGAGATACAGCGCAGAAACAGGCCACCGAATCCATGCAGGTCAATGATCCCCGCACATTAACGCTATCCTACAAACACTAGGATTAATTTATGATTATACTAAGCCAATTAACTTACAAACCTGTACGTCTTTGGAGTTTGGGAGGAAACCAAAGATCTCGGAGAAAACCCACGCGGTCATGGAAAGAACGCACAAACTCCATACAGACAGCACCTGTAGTCGGAATCGAACCCGGATCTCCATATCTGCAAGTGCTGTAAGGCTTGTGCTGCCTCAAATTGTGGTCTCCTGAACACTTCCTCCAAAACCTTGTCCTTCCTTTGTGCTTGTACAATCAACAAACGATTCAGGTTACCCAAACAATGATTTATTCCTTACAATATTACATCCACAGTGGCCTAGAAAATCTCAGGAAAAGATTTGACTCCATGGTGATATTTGTTATGAGTAGAGCCCCTTGTGTGTGTTGGACACGGTGACATTCAATTTTCAAGGCCACCGGAATGTCCAATTTTCTGAAAGCCTTTGATCTTACTAACTGTCAGTAAGTGGTGTTGCTATTTATCATTATCTAAAGTTTTACATAACATTTATTTTGTCATATTCACACAGCCACACTGTTGTCAGCCTTCAGCATATTTATTATAGGTCTGACATGCTATCTCTGATTAGTTTTGTCAAGGGTATTGTGTTGTTCTAGTCTATCTAGTTCCTTCTCAACTTGGTTCATTAGAGCATACATTATGGGTCTGCATTAGGCTGCCTTGGCATCTGTTCTGATGCACTGTGATACTATTGTACCTATCTTCAAACATATCTCCATACATTTTCAACCATGAATTGTCATTGCTGAATGTACTCTTTCAATCTAACTTGACTTGTCTCAGACATTCCTTCTTCGTAATGACTTTGTTTTCATAGCGTATGACAAATGATGGAAATCTGTATTGTTATTTGTTACGAAAATGGACACAAAAAGCTGTAGTAACTCTGCAGGGGACAGAAAGCAACTCTGGTTAGAAGGAATGGGTGACATTTCAGGTAGAGGCCGTTCTTCAGACCGAGAAAGAAAGCAAGGGATTCTTGAAGTTAAAGAAGCAAATATTCATACCGCTGGGTGAAGCTGCTCAAGTGAAATATGTGCTGTTCCCCCGTTGCGTTGGGCCTCACACTGACCGTGGATGAGGTCCAGGTAGGAAAGGTCAGTATGGGAAAGGGAGAGGCAGTTAATGTGTTGAGCAACTGGGAGATCACTTAGGCCTAGGTGGACTAAGCGGAGTAGTTCAGTGATTGCATTATAAAACCCATTTGCGGTGATATTTATAAAACTTCACCTGAATAGGTTGTACCATTAGATGATGCTTTCCAACAATAGTACCTCACCATATTTATAACTGTTTATCAACCTGTTGATTAAACACTGCAGCAACAATGTTCATAAATCTGTTGTTAAAGTAATATCTTTGTTGAAATTAATGTACTGTATGTTTCATGCCTGTATTCTTTGCAGCAAAGGTACTGCACAAACTCAGTCATGAACTGTAAAATCGTTTGTTTTTGTTATCATTTTGAACTGCTATTGAGATTCCTGTTGTCATTTGCTTTGGGTATTTCTTTCAGCAGCTGCAACATTTGATTGACCAACATGGTTTCATAACCTTGGTCTTCGTTACAATCACTTGTGATGTGTGAAATCCTGTTGAAGGAAATGGGATGCCATTTCCATCAACACAGCAGTTTTATGCACGTTTGAATATCAGGTTTTGCTTGCTCAACCACTTTGAAAGTATGTTTGCATCTATCAGTCATCACTCAAAACTATGACGCAAGGCACCATTTAAATGTAAAGATGCCAAACTGCAATGTTAAGATAGTTTTTTGAATAAAATAATGTTTTGACTAAGGAACCAGCAGTGGGATTTAAACACTTGGTTGAAAAATCTAGGACAATAGTCCAGTGCCATATTGTAAGGGAGTTGCCATGTTGGATGTGCAACCTCATGGAGAAATGGATAAACCAATGCCCTGTCCATTCTCTTTTATACTGAATGAAAAAAAATGCAGGTGCCACTTCGATGAAGAGTTGTCATATTGTCTTATGACCTAGAGCCATTCAGCCCATTGAGTCTATTCTGGCTCCCTTATCTCTGACATCTTGGCCATTATTCATCCCTCTCATCAACGTCATTAAAAAAAAACAGAATATCTGGCCATAGATACCTTGTTTCTTGTGGGGTCATATGCATTCAACTTGTTACTGAATTTCCTGCACAACCACAGTGACCATACCTCAAAAACAAATCACCGTCAGAAGACGCTCTAGGATGTCTTGTAACCGAGAAATATGTGATTATGGTGTTGTTCTGGGCTAAAAGAGGTAAAGTGCAGAATGTGGGAATAATGATAGCCCTTAATATCATGGCAACGTGTAATGGAGTGGCATTGAGCCACCCTGATTAACACTGACGTTGATGGAATCATAGATAAAGCTCTCCACTGACTGGAGTCAGACCTGCACAAAGGAGAAAACACTTTTCATGTTCATGCAGAAATTCTTCAGGTTAATACCCTTGGCCCAAACACCTTTGATTGCTTCATTAATAACCTTCCCTTCACCAAAATTCAGGAATAATGAGTGATGCTTTATTATCACAAAGTATCATTCTTTCACTCATTATGTTATCATAAAGGGGGGGATTTTCCTATGATTCAATTTGGGTGGACATCAAATTCAGGTGGATGCCAAAAGTACATGATCACGGAGCAAGAGTTTCGCAGAAATACATCCAAATTGTCTTTTGCAAGAGTTTTCCCCGTGCCAAACAGCCATTTTCCTGCCGGCTTCGCATCCCCTTTTGTTGCTGGTGCAAGATATCACTATTGCTCCTAACATTGTTCCCAATACAGACCAGCGCAAGTCAAGGTTTCAACCAATTACGCCATGTGTCACCATTTACAGTGGTAAGTACACTTCAGAGAAATTGGGATGTCATTCATCTTGGCCTGAGCGAAAGTGGATTTTTTCACATTCATACGTTGCCTTTTGCAGAGTGCATTTTTAAAATATATTTTATTTTATGTTTTTATTAATTTAATCTACCAACTGTATACACTCTTTTACAATTAATTCTGGCAAACTTGTTTTGAGCTGTTCTATGCAACAAGCACATTACAGTATAAACTCAGGACCAGTCCGGTGATGCTCCTTGATATTTGTATGATTCATTCCATGGTGGGAGTATGAAGGTGGCGTTTTCACATTCTGTAGCTATGTAAGATTAGGCAAGGTGAAATCTTTTATGCTTTTGTCACAAATGGGGCAAAATTGTCCACGAGGACATCCGGAAGTGGCGGCGTTGCCCAAGCAGCTGCGGCTTGCCTGCAGTCCGTCTGTCTTTTTCTTTTTTTTGTTTTCTTTTGTCGTATGGTTGGACGTATGTTTTAGTTTATTTTTCGTTGTGTATGAGTGGTGGGCGGGGGAAACCTGTTATAGTCTCTTCCTTCATCTCTCCGTCTCCGTCTGCACTGAGGCCTACTCGTGGAGCTGGCAGCCTCCACCTGCGACCGACCTCGAGGCTCCAGAGGCCTAGCCAGGACTTACCGCCGACTTCAGGGCTGGAGCTGGCGCTGCGGCGGCGGTGACCCGACTTCAGAGCCTCGGAGGCTTCGGCTGCAGGCCCAGTGGACGACAACATCGGGAGCTCGCAGGTCCCAGTTTGGGGACCGATTCTCCGGAGCTCCCACAACAACAGCTTCATCCGCTGGACTGGAGGGTGGCAGCTTCGTCCGCCCTGGGCCGCGGAGTTTGAACCGGCCCATTCGCGGAGCTCGGATTCACCACCACCCGGCGCGGGGCCAAACATCGAAAGCCTGGATCGCCTCGACGCAGAGGGAGAACAAGGAGGGAAGAGACAAGGACTTTAAGACTTTTGCCTTCCATCACAGTGAGGAGGTGCCTGGTAGACTCACTGTGGTGGATGTTAAACTGTGTTCATTGTGTGTTCTGTTGTTTTATTCTCTGTCATGACTGCAAGGCATGTAATTTCGTTCAAACCAAAAATTTGAATGACAATAAAGGATACTTTATTATAGTGTAACTATTGGAGGCATTCACTAAACCTAACTTTTCTTTCCTACACCTGATTGTTGTTCCTTGCTGTTTATGAGTAAGATATTATGAGGAAGAAACTTGTCTTTGGTTACCAGCACCAAATTCTAAGGAATCTATGTACTATTCTACTTTCTGTACATCTGGTTGTATAGACCTGAGCTTAAAGCTGAATGTGCATTGTTTTGACCTATGTAACTGTGGGCATAGCACATTGGCCAATCATGAATAGAGTCAGAGGCAACAGGGGTCCAGATGAGGGATTAGGCAGCAGCAATGTTCTGAGATGGATATGGTTGTCTCATTTGCTCAAGTAAAAGGTTCAAAGATTATATTTATAAACTTTCAGTTTAAGGTTAAGTCAATGACTAAAGAGGAAGATGGATTCAGACGTTGGACAAAAGAGCTTTTGATTGTCCCCAAGGAACATGGCGGAGAAAGTTGCCTAGCTTATTCTTGCTCAGTACTGTGCAAGGAAATTGGACCCAAATCAGACTGATCACAGCCAAAGTGAGCAGTTTTGGGCCACATATCTGAGGAGGATGTGCTGGCATTGGAGAGGGTCCAGAGGAGGTTTACGAGAATGATCCCAGGAATTATATTAACATATGATGAGTGTTTGATGGCACTGGGCATGTAATTGCTGGAGTTTAGAAGGATGAGGGGGAACCTCATTTAAACATATTGAATAGCAAAAAGCCTGGATAGAGTGGATATGGAGAGGATCTTTCCACTATTGGGAGAGTCTAGGACCAGAGGTCATACCATTAGAATGAAAGGACATACCTTTAAAAAGATGAGGAGGAATTTCTTTAGTCAGAGGGTGGTGAATATGTGAAATTCATTGCCACCATGACTGTGGAGGCCAAACCAATGAATATTTTTAAGGCGGAGATTGACAGATTCTTGATTAGAATGGGAGAAGGTAGGAAAATGGGGTTGAGAAGGAATGATAGATCAGCCATGATTGAATGGCGGAGTAAACTTTCGTTTTTTTTAGTTTAGAGAAACAGCACAGAAACAGGCTCTTTGGCCCACCGAGTCCACACCGATCAGCGATCCCCGAACATTAACACTAACTACACACACTAGGGACAATTTACATTCATACCAAGCCAATTAACCTGCAACCCTGTACGTCTTTGGAGTGTGGGAGGAAACCGAAGATCTCAGAGAAAACCCACGTGGTCACGGGGAGAACATTCAAATTCCATACAGACAACACCCGAAGTCGGGATCGAACCCGGGACCTAGGTCCCTGGCATTGCAAGGCAGCAACTCTATTGCTGTGCCATCGTGCCGCCCCTTTTGGGCCAAATGGTCTAAATTCTGGTCCTATAACTTATGAACATGACTTTATGAATAATCGGGCCTCAGGCTTTGTCCTTCTATTTTGCATAGTCTTTCAGTTCCTCTCTGCAAAGTATAAGTATCTGAAAAGACATAAAAAAAACAATTGCTGAGCCTCCCTCACATGCAACCACCCTCAGCTACCCCACCCTACGGAAGCAGATTAAGAAGAATGCAATGTTGTATTACTCATTTGTTCCGTCAAACCGGACCACAAGTGATGAAACTAGCTGTTGTCTCCCTTTGACACTGAATAAAGGCATTAAGAACAATACAATCAGATCCCGTGCCTAAGCCACTTGTGGTGAGTAACCTGTCAGTGAAGTAGTGGCTTTATGTCATCCACTGAGTCAGATGCAGTGACTGTCACCAGTATCACTCAATGTTTAGAGTCGATCAGCAGTATGTCCAGGCTATTTAAAAAAGCCTTCCTTTCACAATCTGGCCCTTTCACCCAGCACTATCATCACTTTTTTGCATGGTACCACTTTGTTCCCTTTAATAGAGAAGTGACATCACTTAGTTACTCATTAGCCCACAGTGTCCCGTCAGCCAAATATTACAGATGCACTGTTGAAATTGTTCTCGCACTGCTTATTCCCGACCAATGTGTTGGTCAGGAGCCTAAACCCAACCTTATCTGATATCAGCAGAACAAGGCGATGTTCTGTCAATTGGCATCTGTAAGGTGTGTAATTGCTTGCTATGAATTGTCTAAAGTGTCTCAATAATGAGAATAAAATAACTTTATTTCAAAAAATTAAAGTGTCATCAAAGATATCTCCTAATTATATTGTTTATACAAGAAAGTTATTTGTATAGAAAGCTGGACTAACTCAGCGGGACAGGCAGCATTTCTGGAGAGGAATGGGTGAAGTTTCAGGTCAAGACTCTTCTTCAGCCTGAAGGAGAGCCTCGACCCGAAATGTCCTGTCAGACTGAAGAAGGGTCTCAACCCAAAATGTCATCCATTCCTTCTACCCAGAGCTGCTGCCTGTCCCGCTGAGTTAAGGGCCTGTCCCACTTTCACGATCTAATTCACGACCTCTGCCGAGTTTGCCCTTGACTTATACTCGCAGCATGGTCGTCATGAGGTCGTAGGTAGGTCGTAGGTAGGTCATGATGCTAGTTGTACGTACCCGTGGCATCAAGTAGGTCAGGGCATTTTTCTAGCCTGATGAAAAATGTCCACGAGTAAAAAAGGTCGTGAATTAGGTCGTGAAAGTGGGACAGGCCCTTAAGTGCAGCTTTTTGTGTATTTTATCGGGTTATACCTGCATCTGCAGATCCTCCCTACACAAACTTATTTGCATTGTCAACACGAATAAGGAAAATATGTAACTCCAGTGAAAATGTGTTATTTTTCGTGGAAATCATATTTAATATCAGTGAGTAATTGATCCTTTGTGGGGGGGGGGGAGGGGGGGGGGGGGGGGGGGGGGGGGTGATATTCTCTTTAGCCGTAATTTGATTTTCATTCTCGGCCAAATATGAGGACTAAAGTCTCTTTGGGTGTGGTTGCCATTTGTTCCCATATTTCCACATTAAAATTACAGCTGCTCTGACCCCTGAGGTTGTAAATGATGTCACGTTCAACATTTGCAGAATAGTACTGGGAAGCTACAATATATCCCCCTTGTGAGACGGATAGGAAACAAGGGTGGAAAGTTTGCTCAATCTTCCCTCTCTCCTGAGGCTCATTTTAGAAGGCAAATTAATTAAAAATCATGTGCAAAGTGTTCTTAACGTGAAAATTAATAGTATTAATTTAAGACATAATCCTTGAAAAGAGGGACACCCACCTTATTAATGTAAATAAGACTTCCTGTTTTTAGTTTTTGTGTCCTTTTTTAAACTTCAGCTGTTGGTTTTGCTGTACTGTGTGTTCTTTGCAAACAGGTCACTCCAAGTAGCCACATTATTCCTTTTCCTGTTCTATGAATGAAATTATTGATGCGAATTGTGAGGCATAAAATGCATAAAGCAAGTATACCTTGAATTTTTTAACTTAGTTTGTAATTTTGACAAATCAATTTGAAAGAAAAACATATTCTTACAACTCTCTTCACAAACTAAACTCTCAGGCATCCCAACGCGATTTACAACCACAAGGAAGTTTTTATTTAAGCGCCGTAACGGTTATGCTGTAGGAACTAATTGAGATATAAGATCCCAAACAGTTGACTTGCACAGGATAGATGTACCTAAAGAAAGGGAGATGGTGGAAGGGGCTTAATCTTGTGTACTTGCTGAAAATGGGCAAAACAATACAAGACAATCAGGCAAGTGAGCTGGTGGATTGGCAGATGTCGGAGCCATGCAGGTAGCTGGAAAATGACCAAAGCGGATAGCAAATGGGTGGTGATTAATGCTAACGCCTGCAGGAAGGAAGTCAGAAATAAGTAACACAAGAAGAGATAATAATGGGAATGACAAGAATGAGCATTTTCCTTGTCAGCGCTATTAAGAGGAACGATTGCAAAAGGGAATTGAGAGCAATAGGTGAGAAACAACTGTTGCTGTGTGAAGAAGGGTCTCGACCTGAAACGTCACCCATTCCTTCTCTCCAGAGAATGCTGTGTTGTGTTGTGGCCTGGAGAAATGAAAGTGTTCTGGTTATGCCTGCTGCACACGTGACAACTGATAATAGAACAAAGTATGCAAAATATTTCAACTCTACAGTAAACATTCTTTGTTGAAGTAAAAATAGAAAGTACTGAAGGTAGGCAGTTATGGGTGAGGCAAAGCTACTGCATCTCAGTTCTAGCAGACTGGTTCAATCCTGACTTTTAGCGCTGTCAAGGTGGCCTTCCCTGTGACCTCAGAGGTTTCCTCCCATTGCTCTGGTGTCTTCCTATATCCCAAAGATGTGATGGTCGATAGGTAAATTGGCTTCTGTAAAGTACCTCTAGTGTGGCCGGGGTATATGGCGACTATGCATATGTAGGTTGTGCAAAATAATTTAACTGTGCTGTGCATACATGACAATAAAGAGCCATTGAACCATTCAAGAGTTACACAAGCAACATGTGCTCATGTATAGATTATGGGGAAATAAAGGGAGCAATGATGGTGATGGGATTGATTATGAGAGACATCATGCACTTGACTGGCATCATTTTAAGTCTCAAATTTCACTGTACCTTAGTTGGTTAACGGGCCTGTCCCACTTAGGCAACTTTTTAGGCGGGTGCAGGAGACTCTGTGCTCGCCACATGATTGCCACATGTTTGCTGGTGGTCTCGGATGAGTCTCCTTCATGGTTGTGAGGCGTTCCCGCATTCTGGGAACTAGTCGCGGCCTCTGTATGGTCGTCACAAATTTGTCAACATGTTGCAAATTTTCTGCAACCAAAAATTGTTCGCCATGGAGAAAATCGATACCTTTTTAGTCGTAGGTGCAGTTATAGTGGGGTCGCTATGTAGTTATAGGAAGTCAAGCTAGTTGTGGGTAGTTTAGTTAATCGCCTTTGCTGACCGGGCATTTTCATTGGCTCATTGGGGGGAAAAAACGTAAGCACGAGTTTTCAGAACCGAGGAGAACCGACCGGTAATGTTAAATGCCCGCTGAACTTCACAGCTGTGTATCTCTGGCTTATTAAAAGTTGCCTGGCTTCTTAAATGTGTCTCTACTCCTTCTCCCCCCTTCTCCTCCCCTTTTCCCCTCTTCTCCCCCCTTTTCCCCACCCCACCATCTTTTTTTAAAAGACTTACTGTAAACTGTGCTAGCGATCTTAACCTTCTTGTTTATCGCGGTGAGTGGCTGTATCACCTTGGCTGTGCACCGTGTGAATTTCAGACAGCACTCCCCCACTTTCCATGGCCCCCGCCTTTGTGATGTGTTTGTGTATATGTGTTCCACTCTGACAGTCACCTTTCCAGTTCCCGTTTTTTTAGTGAGTACCGCGAACTTGACAGTCGCCGGCAGTCCGCTGAAAACTCTCCCAAGTGGGAGAGGCCATTTGGGGGGAACAAGGGGTCACAGTTTAATGATAAGGGGGAAGTATTTTAGGACCGAGATGAGAAGATCTTTTTTTCACACAGAGAGTGGTGAATCTGTGGAATTCTCTGCCACAGAAGGTAGTTGAGGCCAGTTCATTGGCTATATTTAAGAGGGAGTTAGATGTGGCCCTTGTGGCTAAAGGGATCAGGGGGTATGGAGAGAAGGCAGGTACAGGATACTGAGTTAGATGATCAGCCATGATCATATTGAATGGCGGTGCAGGCTCGAAGGGCCGAATGGCCTACTCCTGCACCTATTTTCTATGATTCTATGATTAAGTGACAAACGCGGACTTGAACTTGACTAGTTGGCCAACTTGGGAGATGCCTGTCCTAGAGTAGATGCTCTCGTGTCCTAGGGCAGATGCCTCAGATACAAAGCATACATCATTTTTGATTGTATTCCTTATCTACATATCTCCCAACCCCTCCCCACCCCTTATCTCCCTTGTATGCTCAATGAATTCATAAGATAAAATAATTCATGTTTACGAGTCACAATGTCACTACATTTGCAACTTGTGAAAGAGACTGGTATAATCCTGTTCCAACCAGGTTTCAGCAAGGCCCATCATATAGTCTTGAGGATCATCTTACATCTTTGGCTGAGCTGCCACTTTAAACTGTCCACTTTAACCCATTGTCTGCCTAGTCCCATTATCCCTTTACAATAGACAACAAGACTATCAGCATCTATAAAGAAAGATAGGTGCTGGCATTTGGTTATGATGACCCTTCAGCAGAAGCAGAAGCTACAACCAGTTCCAAAAGGTCGTCAACATTATTATTATCTGTATTACTAAAAGTATAATCTTGACCACTTCCTGTTGTTCTGTATATTGATTTTAGAAAAATCGCTGCCACTTACGGCTATGATTTTTGGCCATCTTACTCAGTCCCCCTCCACTGTGCAGGACAAGAGGATTTGTACCATCAATTAAAAATAAAAGACTTATTAGTGTTTACAAAATGTTGAGATTCTCTCTCCTGAAGGCCACGCCCATTCCGGAGGGACTATACAACCCGGAAGTGTTAAGTGCCTCAGTCAGTCTCTGCAAGATGGGGGAGCGAGAGGGTCACGTCTCTCAGTCTGAGTTGTGAATAGCACTGAACACATGTCTACTAAACTGTGAATGGTTTTACTGACCTGTCGGTGCCCTTAATGTGGTTTGAAATATAGTTTGGAAATGCTAAAGCTGTGTTGCCTTTGGTTTAGAAATGCTAAAGCTGTGTTGCCTTTGCTTTGGAAATGCTAAAGCTGTGTTGCCTATGGTTTGGAAATGCTAAAGCTGTGTTGCCTTTGCTTTGGAAATGCTAAAGCTGTGTTGCCTAATTAAAGTTGCCTTGCCTAATTAAAGTTGCCTTTCCTTCTTTTTTTAATTAAAAGTCTAATCTTGACCACTTCCTGTTTGCGCTTTATATTGATTTTAGAAAAAAAAGCTACCATGTACGTCAGTGATTTTTGGCCATCTTACTCAGAGCCCCCCTCCACTCATCAGGTGCCGAGGATTTTTCCCATCAATGAAAAATAAAAGAGTTAGTAGTGTTTAAAAAATGTTGAGATTCTCTCTCCTGTCAATCACGCCATGAAGGCCACGCCCTTTCTGGTGGGAGGGAGGAAGGACTATAAAACCCAGAAGTGTGGGTGTGGCTCAGTCTCAGATGCAGGAGGAAGAGGTCACAACTCGCTGTCTTTAGTGGCCTTACACCCTGCTTGAAATGGTATGAAACACCCATACTAGCGCTCCAGAAAGCCCCCCCCCCCCGTCCACCACTGGCCACCAATATTGTAATTGGTGGAGAGGTGGAATATTGCGTTGGGGGGACCAGCCCTCCCGTGTGATGCTGGGACCCAACGGGTCCCACTTAGAGATACAAATCTATCTGCTATCTTCATCCAAAATCTCTCATTTTTAGTTCATAGTTGCAGTGTTTGTCATTCTTTATCTTCCACTTTTGATGGCTCATTACACTGCCAGTGGGTAAAAGATGTGAGATGTGGTTCTAACACAGAATGATTATAGAATGGGACATGAGTTGATGGCCAAGCCTCTGCTGACTTTGAAAAGCAAGGTTTGGGCAATGATCCCAGCAGAAGCATTTGAGGAGAAGAATATCAAGAGCCAGAAGTGTACCAGCTAGTTCCAAAGATCGGTCCTTGTCAGTCTGGCAACATTTAAGACTGAGATCTTCAGGAGTGGCTCACAATTGGGAAAGAAGGACCAACTGTCAGGGGTATCGCAAACATTCTGAATCCATATAAAATGTAGCCAACTAATTAAAAAACATAACCTTTTAAGCATTTTGTGGACCAGCCTTCATTCATGGGAAAACCGTAGAATCTAATCAGTCTACTAGGCAACAAAACAAAGGATCGCTGGTGCAAATAATTCTGACTTGATCAACATTGTACCCCCATGCTGTCACTGTTCCTTTAATCTCATGTGAATTAATAAATTGTTGTTAATTTGGTTTTTGACAAATAAGTTTGGATAACCCATACACCACTAATTTAGAGGGCAGGTCTCTGCATAGCATGGGAGTACATGTGAGGTTAGATTCAGAAAGAATGTAACAACAAATTTGTTGAGCATTAAAATGATTTTATGTTGGACTATTATATCATTGCTAGACACTTGTCCTCTTCCAACAAAACTTGCATTTGTTAAATACCTGATGCTATCCAGATATCTGTACATCACAGAATAACCCTTTTATATTGCCTTGATGGCTTTCCCACAGGGAAAAAAACACAAGATTTGTCATTTTGCCGCTCTGCTTTGCAACATAAAACAGAAAGACCAATATAATTATAATTTACTTTGAGGCTCAGTACTTCTTCATTAGGCTGAAGGCAGTTTTGTGTCATATGAAAATGCTTTTATGAGACTGAATAGAAGTGATTGAAGTTACTGTGCAGTGAGTCAGCTGGCAACACTGTTAAACAGCCTGCAGTGCTGTTGAAAACGGCACATGACGTAAGTACATAAACTTCCATTTAATTTCATGTGCTCTTCATATTAAGTAACGTAGAGGTTTAGCTGGGTAACCAAACTGTTTTTTGCTTGTAAACTGCACAGGATGGCTGAGTGTTTTGTACAGTTCATGTATTATTCATACATGGAGACTGCAGCAAACGTCTGCCTCTATATGTTCAGTATTCATGGTTTCCACACTGATTAAGAGCAAGCTGATTGATGTCTCAGTTCTCTTACCAGAAACCAAGGGGGATCTCGTTAGTACTGATTTAACGTTGAATTACTTTTCTGCATGACATCTCTAAAGAATATTTGATGTCAGCTGATAAACGCATAGTTTGTTTAAGTTTAATCTTATGAAGACCTCAACTTATCGTTATAATTAAGATATATCAAGTGCCTGTAGTTAAGCAGCAAAAAATCAGAAATAAATCAGATGAAACAATTTGCCCAATTTTTCTGTGCACATTTAAACATTTAGCTGCCAGTGTGTCTCTTCTGAAAGAAATCATTTGTTTACAAATTCCTTTCAAAACTCTGAAAATATAACAAAATACTGGACAAAAATAACCTTGATAAATAGTGATATTTCAAATGTTCATACAGTATCATGTCAAATATTAGCTAAACTTTGAATATGACTTACATTCATCTAATGTGTTGTTCATAATTTTATTTGTTAACATAAATCATCTTGGAGTAATTAAAGATTTAGTTACTATAACTATTGGTGTTAGCAGTGTCATAGAGTTTGTCTGGGCAGGGCAATGTCGTGAGATCAAATCGCTCAAAATCTTTCCTATCCATGTACGTGTCCAAACGTTATTGTGGCTGCCTCAACTATTTCCTCTGGCAGCATGTTCTATATACCCACCATCCTCTGTGTGAAAAAGTTGCCCCTCAGGTTCCTATTAAATCATTTCCTGCTCACCTTATACCTGTCCTATGGCTCTTGATTTTCCATACCCTGAAAAAAATACTCTATGCATTCACCCCGTCTATTCACCTCATGATGTTATACACCTCGATACGATCACACCCTCAACCTCCTGAATTCCATGGAATAAAGTCTTAGCTTGCCCAACCTCTCCATATAGCTCGCCCTCAGGTCATGGCAACATCCTCGTAAATCACCTCTGTGCTCTTTTCAACTTCATGGCATTTGTCCTACAGCAAGGTGACCAAAGCGGAACACAATAATCCAGGTGTGGCCTCACCAACATCTTATACAACTATAATTTAACATCATAACTTCTAAACTCAATTCACTGACAGGTGAAGGCGAGTGTGCCAAAAGTCTTCTTGAACACCCTATCTAGCTGTGATGCTACTTTCAGGGAATTATATACATGCACTCCTAGAACTGCTCAGAATGAAATGCCATTTTATGTGTGAGTAAGTTAATGGAATTCATAAACAAAGTCTTCTAGGATGTTTAGTTTGGAGGCTTGCCTTCAGAAAGCAAAAATCAATTCTGATTTTTAAAGACTACCAATTCATAAAGAAGAGGTTATCTGAGTGCCTTGAATACTGAGGGAAAATACAGAAGAGCATGAGGGGTCAGACGAACAAGATGGCTGAGGAGAGGTTGTGCCTTCCTGGGCACATTCTTATTTAAGACAGTAATCAGATGAAATGTTTTCTTTCAGAGGAGAGTGAAGCTTTGGAAACCTCTCATTCAAATGGCAGTGGATGCCGACTCTTTGATTATTTTTGAAGCAGATGTAGATAATTGGAATGCAAAGGGTGAAAGGTTACTCCAGGTAGGTGAGGAGGTGGGGTTGAGATTACAGTCAGATCAAGCATGATCTTTGTTGATGGTAAAGGGGCTGCATGGCCTATTCCTGCTCCTAACATATATTCTTGTCCGTACACTCTCAGTCAAGGCATCGGTTTAAATGTAGGTTACACCTTTTGACCTATTTTGTCTTATGAAATACTGACAAATCTTATTGCTACAGATTTTGTGCAATTGCAGACTTCTTGCTAGTCTGTAGAATTTTTCACACTGTTACAGAGACCATATTAACTCAGTCTGACAATTGTTCTGACCTGAAACACCGTCTCTCCATTTCCTTCCACTGATGCTGCCTGACCTGCTGAGTTTCCATAGACGTTTGCTTTTTTCTCATTCACTTTTTCACGTGAAACATATAACACCTACAAGAAACCCTTCTTCTTGCCATGTGACGTCAGAACCGTTACCTGTCTCTCATCTAGCTATTTCATTGATCTATCAGGTAAGGATTTCATCTCTGTGATCATGGTCCAGTTCAGCATAAAAAAGTGTTGAAATGACTTCTCACTCAGGAAAATTTCAGTTCAGAGTACATGACATTTTTTACTAAAATGTATTACAAAGGCATTATTAAGTGTGGAGTGAAACATGGTGGATTGATTAAACAGTGTCAAATAGGATCAATAAGGAAAGTAGACTTTAAAAATCTTGAAAGGAAGTCACTCAGGAAACTTCGGGGACCTCGTAATTGAATATGAAATAGATGGTTAGAGGGACAACAAGGTAAATGAAGATAATCATAGAGTCAAAGTCATACAATGTGGAAACAGGCCCTTTGGCCCAACTTGTCCACACTGGCCAACATGTCCCAGCTACACTATTCCCTCCTGCCCGCGTTTGGTCCATATCCCTCCAAACCAGTCCTATCCAAGTACCTGTCTAACTGTTTTTTAAATGTTGCTCAACTATCTCCTCTGGCAGCTTGTTCCATACACCCACCACCCTTTGTGTAAAAAAGTTCCCCCTCAGATTCCTATTAAATCTTTTCCCCTTCACCTTAAACCTATGATCATCAGAGCAAAAACACAAATTCTTTCTTATCTCGGAGTAAATAAGACCCGCTCAGGATGCAAAGCTCAGGACCTAAACAGAGAGGGGATGGTGAGGCACCAGGCAGAAGAAGGGAAGTAGGCAAGAGGTCAGAAAAGCCCTGGAGTGTATGTACATCCAAACCATTTTGTTCCATGTTTGAAAATGGTGAGGGTGAATGCTGCCAAGGGGGAGTCCGACCAGAGCCAAAATCAGAGCACACTAGATGGCACAGTGGCACAGGGGGAGAAACATAAAAATCTGGGGGCAATAGTGGGTAGGATATTTGATTGTGATTAGAAAAGACGATGCATCAATGCCTATCCATATAAATCCATGTGTTCAGGGCCGGCCTTATGAGTTGCGGGTCCCAATTGGAAACAATTTTGGTGAGCCCCAGGTATGTAGAATCATAGAACTACAAATAAAGTCTATTATAGACTTTATATCTCTATGGTGGAATGGAAAGTAATCAAATGTGCGCTTAAAAAGTGCCTGCAAGTTAATGGACCAAACAGATCTAAGCTACATCTATATTACTAAAAGTCTGATCTTAACCGCTTTTGGCCCACTGTGGTGCGATTTCTGAGAGAACGACGCCATCTACAGCCATCATATTTGGCCACCTCGCTCAGAGACCCCCTCCGCCTTCCTGGACCAGAGAATTTTTCCCATCGATGAAAAATTAGAGATATATTAATGTTTTTAACAAATTCCCCATTCTCTCTGTTCTCTCTGCTGTCCCCACTGGCGGCAGGGGGAGGGACTATAAAACCTGGAAGTGTCGCACCTCACTCGGTCTCTGCCAGACCCAGAAAGCCAGAGGGTCACGGCTGCGAATAACACTGAACGTATTGGTTGTAGAAATTTGTTTCTCTTGGCTGTTAATAAAATGTTTACAGAAATTGTATTGTATTGGTTGTAAAGTGTTTGCAAATTTGTTTCTCTTGGGTTTAAAAAAATGTTTACAGAAATTGTAATGTATTAGTTGTAAAGAGTTTGCAAATTTGTTTCTCTTAGGTTTTAAATTGGTAGCAACAGTTTTTGGATGAATAAAGCGTGAATAAACATTTTATTAGATCAGAACTCTGTTTAATTTTAAAATTGGTGCTCATTCTGTGATTTTTGCTTGGTTGCGAAATTCTTTCTTTCCATAGCACAACAGAACATAGTAGGCATTGACTACAATTATATACTTAAATACACACATTAATTAATAAATTAATAAAGTGCAAATAACAGATGGAGGGGTGAGACCAACTGCGGGAGGTGCGACTTGCAGCACATTGGGTTTGCGGAGGGAGGGAGGGAGGGAGGGGGGAGAGGGAAGGAGGATGGGGAGAGGATGGGGGAGAGAGAGGGCGAGGGCGGACCTGGACTCGGTGAGTGGGCGGCTCGGATGGAGGTGTGGTGTGAGCGTACTTGTGCTGGACGCGGGGATTTAGTCCACAGCGGTGTGGGGGCAGTGCCTGGAGGCAGGTGGGCCTCGATTGGTAGGAATGCGGGCATGCTTTCGCCCAGGAGCGAGCGTTCACAGCAAAGATGCACCGTCTTCTGACTCTCTGGAAACTATCAGCTGGAATGAGTGCGCAGGGGATGGGAGGGGCGCTCAGGTGGGCGGGGCTTCGCGAGCTGCACCGGCGAAAGTTCAGCGGAACTTATGTGGAGAAATTTAGCGCATGAGGAGCCACTGCCCCAAGATCTATAGAACAAAGAAGCTAAAGCGGAACGCAGCCGTAGAATCTTTGGTCTGCAGAACTTTCTCTATATCTCTGCACCTTTAAGCGGCTGGGGGGCGGGGCCAGGACGCAGATGGGCCTGAATTGGTCGGCATGTGGGCATTGTGACATCAGCAGCTGGTGAGCGCCATTGAGATTTTAAAGATTGAGTTTTGTGATCAATTTTATTCAAAATCTGGGAAAATAATTGACCAAATTCTGGATTTCTGAACTCATAAATTAAATCCCTACCGAAATGGTAAACATCTCCACGTTTTTGCGTCTGGTTTTCGAGGAGATACGTTTCACATGCAAAATAACATACACATATCCACACACACAGAGTTTTAAAAGTCTATAGATTGCATGTGTGTGTGTGTGTGTGTGTGTGTGTGTGTGGGGGGGGGGGGGGGGGGTTGTGTGGGGTTGTAGTGGGGTGGTGTGGGTGTGTGTTAGGTGTGGGTGTGTTAGGAGTGTGTGTGTGTTAGTTGTCTGTGCGTGATGTGTGTGTGTTAGTTGTCTGTGCATTGTGTCTGCGTGTGTAGGAGGGAAGGAGAGAAGGAGGAAGGGAGAAGGAAGTGAGGGAAGTAGAGAAGGGAGGGAGGGAAGGAGGGAAAGAAGGTAGGGAATGAAGGAGAGAAGGGAAAAGAGAGAGAGGGAGAGAAAGAAGGTAGGGAGGGAAGGAGAGAAGGGAAAAGAGAGAGCGAGGAGGGAGGGAAGGAGAGAAGGGGAGGGATAGAAGGGAGGGAGAGGACCGGCGGCAGGAGCGGATGCCGGGGTCCGGGCGGACGGGTGTGACTGTTATCCGAGGCCGAGGTTTGTAAGCACTGCTCCAACCCCCAGCCCAGCCCAGCCCTCACTGTAGTGTTCATCGCATCTTCCCGGGGAGAGAGAAGGGCGGAGCTGGGGCTGTGTGCGTGAAGCACTGAGACTGGAGGGGCGGGAGCGCTGCCACTTCCCACCTCTCCGTTCCCCCTCACACCCCCTCCCCGACTATCCCTTTCTTCCCCCTCCACCCCTCTACTCTATCTCCACCCCTCTCTCCCCCCTCCACCCGGGGTAGATCTACCTGAGCCGAGAGTAGATTACTCTGGAACGGGACCCCCCCTTAGTCGCGAGGCCCAATTAGGAACAATCGGTCAAATCAGCTTGAGGCTGGCCCTGCATGTGTTGTCTTCAGGTTTCTGGGATCAAGGCAGGCGCAGAATTGCCGCAGAAGGCTGTGGAGGCCAAGTCAATGGATATTTTTAAGGCAGAGATTCCTGATTAGCAAGTGTGTCAGAGGTTAACGGGAGAAGGCAGTAGAATGGGGTTAGGAGGGAGAGATAGATCAGCCATGATTGAATGGCGGAGTAGACTTGACAGGCCGAATCACTTGTGACCTTATAACCTTATAACCTAATTCCAAAGAAGGAAGGTAAATGGTCAGGGATCAGGGCTCACATCGGTACCAATGGCATGGGCACAAAAGTAGAACATGCTCCTGCAACTTGAATTTAGTGAGCTAACTAGGAAAATTACTAGGCAGGACCCAAGATCAGTATCTTTGGATTAAAAGCAGAGGAGCAAGGGCTTTCTGGATCACTGGGACCATTTCTAGGAAATATGATTCAAGAGTGTTTAATTGTCATGTGCAGCTGGAAACGAACAATGAAATTCTTACCCGCTGCACTAAGGTGCAAGCATGTTAATGCAACAACGCAGCAAATAAATGTATAATAAAAGATTACAAAATAAATTATCAGTTATATGGAGTAACCAGGCCATAATAGTGCAAACTAAAGTATGTAGTGCAACCAGTACCAAGTCCATTGTAGTTTGATGCTGAGGTAAGGTTGCAGTTAGGCTTGTGCAGTGTGCCCCAATAGCAAGATGGTTGATGATGCTGGTCTTGACTAATAATGCAAGGATATAATCAACGAATGGTAGGCCCCTTAGAAATACTGTGGTACCTTGGTGCACAAAACCAAGGAACTTCAAAGGCATCGGCACAAGTAGAAAAAGTGATTAAGAAAGCATGTGATACTTGTCTTCATTTAATTTAATTTAGTTTATAGAGATACAGCACGGAAACAGGCCTTTCGCCCCTCTGAGTCCACGCCGACCAGCGATACCAACACTAACACTATCCTACACACACTAGGGACAATTTACATTCATGCCAAGCTGATTAACCTACAAAACGTGTGCGTCTTTGGAGCGTGGGAGGAAACCGAATATCTCTGAGAAAACCCACGAGAGAGAGCGTATAAATTCCATACAGATAAGCACCCGTCATCAGGATCGAACCCGGGTCACTGGCGCTGTAACTGCTGTAAAACAGCAACTCCACCACAGCATCACCGTGTCACTGGGGTAGAGAAAATAAGGGCAAGAATGTTATGATTACACGCAGGTTAGGCCAGAGCTGAAGTATTGTGTGCAGTTCTGATGCCACATCATAAGAAGGATATCATAAGAAGGATGTGGTTATACTGGAGAGGATGAGGAGGAGATTCAACAGGATATTGCCTGCAATTAAGCATTTAGAACTGTACAATGTAGCACATTTTATCTATTAGGAGAGACGGGATAGGATGGGTTTGTTTTTGTTAATGTGCTGCATGCTGAGGCTGGACCTGATGAGGTATTCAGAATTATGAGGGCATAGATAGGATAAATGCTGAGAAACCTTTCCGCTCAGCGGAATTGTCTGTGACTGGAGGTCAGGTTTAGGAGATGTAGATGGGATTTGAAGAAGAGCTTTTTCACCTGGAAGGCTAGGGATGGCACAGTGGTGCCGAGGCAGAGTTGTTGCCTTTACAGTGCTAGAGACCCGGGTTTGATCCTGACAGGGATGCTGTGACCGTGTGGGTTTTCTCTACCAGCTCCAAAGATGTACAGGTTTGTAGGTTAATTGGCTAATATGGTTGAGTTCTTCATTAGGATGGAGAGCGACATTGTTAATTCAGAAACACGGGTCCTGAACTTAAAGTGAATTATATTCTGTAAATTCTGTAAATTGCCCCTAGTGTGTGGGATAGTGCTAGTGTATAGGGTGATACTGGTCAGCAAGGACTCGTTGGGTCCAAGGGCCTGCTTCCACGCTGTATCTCTAAAGTAAAGTAACTAAAGTAAGTAAAGGTGGTTAAAATCTGGAACACACTGCCTGAAGTGCTGAGATGGCAGATACTCTCACAACGTTTGATTATTTAGATTACTACTTGAAGTGCCATGGCTTGGAAGGCTATGGTCTGAGTGCTGGAAAATGATATTTGTATAGAGAGGTACTTGATGGCTGGGATAGACACAGTGATATGAGAAAGCTGCTTCCATGCTGTATGACTCCCTGTCAGTGTGGGTATCCTGTTGAATCGCCTACTGGGGAGTACTCAATTTTATATACCATTTCGGAATTGGAAAAAGCACCATCAAAATAAACGAAAGAAATGGATGCTAAACTTAAGAGCTTGACCAAAGAGCATGACTGGTCTTACAGGAGGAGATGAGTGGAGGGGTAGCAGAGATTAAAGAGGAAAAAACAGAGTGCAGGTCTAGATAGTCAAACATACAGCAGTCATCCTGCAGTAGGCCTTTTCTCACCTCCAGATCACTCCCCTCTAATTTCAGTCTGAAGAAGTATTCCGACCTAATACATCGCCCATCGTTTTCTCCAGAGATGCTGCCTGACTGAGTTACTCCAATACTTTGTGTCTAGATACAACAGTCAAAGCTGGGCTGAAGGAAATAAAGGCAGGGAGAGTGTATGGTATTGGGTGTTAGGATGGGGGATATTAAGAAGATAGAGAGATGCAGAACCATTGGAGGATATAGGGAGGAGGATGGGAATTTAAGTTTGTGGTTAGCAAACGCTTATTGCCATTAATTCTGTAGGGTCAGGAAGAGGTAAATAATTCATAATGATCAACCATTGCTCCTGAGAGTATTGCATGGCACCACACTCCTTGTCTGTGGTCCATTTCTCTGCTGTTTCCCATCTTATAATTCCTGATAGAGTGTCTGAGTCTCAGAGAAGCTGCGAGGGATATCATTCTATTTAAAGAAGCAGAAGGTAACAGTTTTCCCTCTGAATGTCACTGAGTTGGATACAGTGCATGGATGTAGTTGACAAAATGAGACATAATCAAAATATAAATGTAGCTGAGAGCCAGTGAGCCACAGAGTCAGAGAAAATGAAAGCACACACATATGGAAGTTGAGAATAGTCCATTGAAGGAGTTAAGCACGTCTTAGAAAATGGCGATTGCTTTCCAGGGTCCTGGCATGAAATTCAACCCAGAAGAGGAGAAGAAATGTATGGAGGCTCAGCATGGCCTCTTGCAAGATGTGCAGCAGATGGCCGGGTTAGTGGTGGAGTCCACTGCCTTGTTATGTGCCAGTAGCCAAGGGAGCTACAACCTGCTGCCAATAAGCTTGAAGAAAGAGCAAGTGTCACCTGTGGCTAAGTTGGTGATATTCTTGCTTCTGAGTGCAAGAAATGGAACACACTTCATGTGAGCGAGTGCAGTGCTGAGGAAATGGTGCTGTGCTGGAAGTAACATCTTTAAGTTATGATTCTAAATAGAATCATCCACTCCTTCCTCCGAAGGATGTAGAACATGGCATGGCATTATTATGTGGATGAGCTGAGGAGTTCTTTGCAGTGCCATAACCAAGCTGTTTCCTTCATTCATAGAGCATCAAAACATATGACCTAGTCAATGTCTCATTGCTGCTTATGGGAATTTATGAGAAGTTAATACACACAAATTGGCTGCCATACTTACATCATTACAACTGTGACTACACTTCAAAGGCACTTTGTTAGCTGCAAAGCATAAATGTATAACACAAAGGTATTATTTAAATGCAGGCCCATTTTTTGTGTGAAAACCTTCTATTTCACGAAAGATGCAGGCATGCAGCCAATTGTGAAAACCCTGAAATGAATAGTTGAGATTGTTGGGATCATCCAGAGAAGTCATTGTGAAGTGTGATGTGAAGTTAATAAAGTTTGGAGGATCTAATGGATCTTGGTCAAATTACTAAGGGGTTTACAGATCTTTCATATGCTCCTAATTCAAAGCCCCAATAATTGCCAGTAAAGTAAAGCCCATTTTCAGTGTTAGCAGAGAAGCACCCTTCAAAAATTACTCATCCTCACTCTAGCAACGCATCCCATCAGCTCTTGACAGAAGCTATCAACTCTCTACAATGAGACGGTAAAGGTGGCAATGGGCCATCTAGGCATGGTCAGTAGGTACAATATTTTAGAGCAGCCATCAATACCTCAGGTATCAGAGACTCATGTGCATATGTAAGAATCACAGTAATGCAAGAAAAACATGCATCATCGTAACAGGTATGCATGGTGAAAAAAAATAAAATAGTGGTTTCATATGTAGCAGCAAAAGAAACACTGTAATGTCTATTTACTTACTGATTATTCCTCTGGCATTTAGGCAACTAATAATAATACAGGGGAGGCACAGTGGGACAGAGGTAGAGTTGCTGCCTTACAGCACCGGAGACCCAGGTTTGATTCAGACCACAGGTGCTGTCTGTTCGGATTTTGGACTTGCTCCCCATGACCTGCTTGGATTTTCTCTGAGTGCTCCGGTTTCCTCCCACACTCCAAATACATACAGGTTTGTCGGTGAATTAGCTTCTGAAAAATTGTAAATTGTCTCTAATGTGTGTGTGTAGGATAGTGTTAGTATATGGGGATCGCTGGTCGGCATGGACTTAGTGGGCCGAAGGGACTGTTTCCGCACTGTTTCTCTAAACGAAACTAAATAAAAAGCTAACGTTGAGGCTTAAGGTTAGAGTGATGGTTATCTATTGGGAGTACAGATTTAATTTAGACCATAGTGAGGATAGAAATATTTTATTCATTTCCTTACCTGTGTCCAGTACCCAGCACCATGAGAAGTGATGTAATTGACTGTGGTGTTTCCTCAGGGATGACTGATGACACCACTGTGACCTTTCAGCTTCCTATTCATAATACGATGACCAAAATGAACAGAAGTGCTTCTCCTCGAACAATGTGGGGCTAGTTGGTGAGGAGCGACATTATATTATTCAGATCAATGCCTGCTTCACAAACAGTTCCCAAGGTGCTTTCATCCGAACCGATTACCAATGCCAAACTCATCTGACAGTGAAGGAAGATGTGTGGGAAAGACCCCTAGGGACCAGGTGATCTCATCCATTCCTAATAAAAAAAAAGCCTGTGTTGCAGTCACAGCCAGAAACAGAGCATGGATACAAATGGGCAAATACCAAGCTCGTTAGCGAGCACCTAATTGGCGTCTCAAGCAGAAGATCAACGATCAGAGTTCATATCGCTCTTCAGTTTCGGTGTCACTGACAGAATGCTCCATTCAGTTCTGATTAAAAAGGCAAACATAAAACAGGTACATATGGTAAAGGTCAAAGTGAAACACTGTCACAATGAGAATGCAATGCCTGAAACCCAAAAAGCAATAGAGTAGCAGGTATTTTATACATTCAGTTGAATGAACAAAATGGCACACTGAGAACGTTTATAGTCATAGTGCAAAATGATGTAGCTCAAAATGCCTTTGACATTATATGTTGTTTTCCCCACCTCTCAACCTATACTCCTGGAGCATCTTTTTGCTGCACGAATGCCATCTTCACAAAGAAATCTACAACCCAGGACAGAAACAAAGTGCATCAGATTTATGTTATTGTTTGTGCATGAAAGTACTGACTCTAGCGGACCTAGTGCACTGTACAACTAAATGCAAGCCCGTTACTTCTTGCAAATGATTCCCAGCTGGAAATAATGAATGCTATAATGGACTGCAGAGTTCCATAGCTCACAATTTGGAAATCTGTTCTGGCTGTTCCTCCTTTGGATGTTTTATGTAACAGTCCTGTTACTCGTGCAGGCATATCTACCGCAGCTGAGATTAGCGGTACTTGACTCACCATTCATTCATATAATTGGACATCGATTAGCCAGCACATGATGAACAATACCAGCCTCATGCTTTCCAGGGTGTTTCACTCAGCTCAGCATATCCACTCTAATATGCCTCACTGAGTCTTGATATCCAAATCCATGAAGTCAAACAATAACATCCCCCGATTCAAACTAATGCTAGAAATGAATAAATGTGCAGGAAGGAACTGCTGATGCAGGTATAAACCGAAGATAGACACAAAAAGCTGGAGTAATCAGCGGGACAGGCAGCATTTCTGGAGAGAAAGAATGGGTGTTATTTCGGGTCGAGAACTTGAAGTTCCTTGGAGTGCAGGAGGATGAGGGGTAATGTTATAGAGATGTATAAAACCATGAGAAGAATAAATCGGGTAGAAGTACAGTGTCTTGCCCAGAGTAGGGGCATTTTAGAACCAAAGGATATAGGTTTATGGTGAGGGGGAAAAGATTTAATAGGAATCTGAGGGGTAACATTTTCACACAATGGATGGCGAGTGTATGGAACGAGCTGCATGAGGTGGAGACAGATAGTATCACTATGTTTAAGAAACATTTGAACAAGCGTTTAGATGGGACAGGTTTAGAAGGATATGGGCCAAACACAGGCAGGTGGGACGAGTATAAATGGGGCATGTCAGTTGATGTCGGCAAGTTCTCTTTCCACACACTATAACTATATGACTATGAGTGGATAAGAAAGTGGGCTAACATAGAACTAGTGTGAACAGGCATCAATGATGGACTCAGTTTCCATGCTGTATCTCTAAACTAGATGAATCATCTTCACAGGACTGTTGTACACTTCCCTGGACTGGTCTGCCCTTCCTAGGACTGTTCTACCCATCTCTGGAATCTATTCTACCCTTTCCTGTACTGCATTACCCTTCCCTGGCCATATCAACATTTCCCTGCACTTATCTACCCATCCCTGGACTGCTCTAACCATTCCTCAGCTCTTCAACATTTCCCTAAACTTCCCAGGATTGTTCTCACCTTCCTGGGATTGTTCTCCCATTCCTTGGACTGTTGCCCCCTTTCCTGGGCTGCTCTCCCCTCTCCTGGATTGCTCCCCTCTTCTCTGCACTCATCTACCCTTCCCTAGATGGTTTTACACTTCTCTCACAGACCCCACAAAAATGCCCAGCATTAGTGCTATTGTTCTTGTCTGTGCCCTGAATCCGCCACAAGTGCCCCATCCCGTGACACTTGACCCAGATATCCCCTGGTACCTGTCAAATTCAAATACAACCAGGACTTCAGTGTTATGAACCTACGTTAGCACACCAACTAAGATTGAAAATCTAACCCCATCACCAGCCTCAACAATACTCAACCCAACAACAACAACACCCAGTTCATTTCTCCTTTTACATTTTTGACCTTTTAGAAAACTTTGGACAAGAAACCAGATTTTTATTTCCTGCTGTAATAAATGATCTGTGCAATTTTTCATGAACCCCTGCTGGGAGTTGAGGTTGTGGACGCTGAGAAAGGGCATCCCCGGGAGTTGAGGAGCAGCAGGCTTCTTCCACTGCGTCTGTGGTCCTGCTGTTCTCCAGACTCTAAGCCAGCATGTAGCTCTTCCTCTGACCCTGGGTGCTGTCAATGGCTGGCAAGGTTGTGCGGCTGTGAATAGTTGGCAAACCTAGATTGTTTTCTCTCGAGCTGAGGTTGAGGGGAGACCTGATAGACCTGGTAATCGAGGGAGGCATAGATAAGATTTTCAAAACCTTTTTTCCCAGGGTGGCAATATTCGAAGACCAGAGGGCATAAATTGAAGGCGTAATTGGCAAAGTTTAAAGGAGATGTGCACAACATGTTTTTGTAAACGGAGGATGGTGGGTGCTTGGAATGCAGAGTCAGGTATGGTAGTGGCATTTAAAAGGGTTTTAGATGGGCTCATGGATATGCTGGGAATAGAGGGGTATGAATCGTCTGTAGACAGATGTGATTAGTTTATCTTAACATTATGTTGAGCATAGATATTGCGATTGATACCATCTATTGTAGGTCCCAAATAAGATTTAGAATTAATCCCATTAAAAAAAGTATTCAAAATTGCTTCAATTTAATGTCGTTGTTTTAATTCAGTCTGAACCCTGAAAAGTGGTTTCAAGTTCAAGTTCAAGTTACACTTATTATCACATGCGCCAATTGGTACAGTGAAATTTGAATTACCATACAGCCATACGAATAAAATAACACAATGCTTGATAGAATTTAACATGAACATCCCCACACAGCGGAATCAACGTTTCCCACTGTGAGGGAAGGCAATAAAGTTCAGTCAGCTTCCTCTTTGTTCACCCGTGGTAGGGGCCTTTGAGCCCTCCGCAGTTGCCGCTACGGCGGACCGATGTTCAGGCCCTCGTGCCGGGATGATTGAAACTCTGTCGTCAGAACGGGGAACACTCTTAGCGGCTTGGAGTTTCTGAAGCGGCCACTTCCTACCGGAGACCGCGGCTCCCAAAGTCCACAGGCCGAGCTGGACGTAGATTCAACGCTGGCGACCCCCGGCAAAAAATCCCAGGACTCCGCGATGTTAAAGTCAGCGCCGCCCGCGGCTGGAAGCTGGGTAACCACAGCTCCACGATGTTAAAGCAGCAGGCCCAACACTCCGGAGCTCCAACACAGGCATCGCGCCACTCCTAGTAAGGCATCGCCCCGCTCCGCGATGGAATTCAGTGGAACGCCACTACTGAAGCTCTGGCCAGTCTCCGTCAGGAAAGGCCGCGCCAATCCAGATGGTAGGCTGCAAGGGGGGGGGGGGGGGGGGGGGGGGGGGGGGGAGCGAACCTGTGACTCGGAGAAAAGACGCATCCTCGACCAGGAAGTGACTGAGAAAACGGCTTCCCCCACCCCCACAAAGAAAATGTGAATCCTCCAAAACAATACTTTTTGACACACTAAAAATAACAAAAAGAGTGAAATGACAGACAAACTGCTGGCGTGGCTGCCGTGCATGGCACAACCCGCATTCACTCCTGAATTCTCCTGACTTCTGTTTGCAGTTTAATACTTTAATGTCATTCCCTGAGAAAAGGTGGAGAACCAGAGCAGGAAAGTGCCCTGGAACCTGAAGAGAGGCAATTCACATAGAAAAACGTACCACTTCCCTTATCAGCGGGATAGGGATCCTGAACCCAGTGGTGTGTGGGGTCAGAGACTGTCTACATGGGGAATACAGATGATGGGATTGCATCTGCTGAGATCTTTGTTCCAACCCTGTCCAATGCAGTTAAAATGCCCTCGCACTGAGCCAGTGAACCCAGTTGCAGTCAACAGTAAAAGATTTAGACCCCGACTGATCTAATGAGGTTCGACAGGATGAAGCAACGTGGTAATAAGTTAAAAGTGCAATGTAAAGATAATAAAAATAGAGAAGCCCTTTATTTGTTAAACAAGGACCCAATAAGGGGTAGGCCATTTAGAACGGAGATGAGGAAAAACTTTTTCACCCAGAGAGTTGTGAATCTGTGGAATTCTCTGCCTCAGAAGGCAGCAGAGGCCAATTCTCTGGATGCTTTTAAGAGAGAGTTAGATAGAGCTCTTAAAGATAGCGGCGTCAGGGGATATGGGGAGAAGGCAGGAACGGGGTTCTGAATGTGGATGATCAGCCATGATCACATTGAATGGTGGTGCTGGCTCGAAGGACCGAATGGCCTACTCCTGCACCTATTGTCTATTGTCTATTGTCATTAGCTAAAAAGATGACACAATGTGCTGGAGTAACTCAGCGGGCTAGGTAGCATCCCTGGGGAAGTGTGTAGGAGGGAATTCAGATGCTGGTTTACACCGAAGATATCATCTCTGGAGAACATGGATTTATTTAGTTTTCGGGTTCCGATCCAAAACGTCACCTATTCATGTTCTCCAGAGATGCCGCCTAACCCGCAGATTTACTCAAGCACTTTGTGTCTTTTTTTTGCATACCAGCATCTGCGATTCCTTGTGCACACATTACCTAAAATTCAATATAACAGCTTTCAAATGATCACAGGCTGTGTTAAATAGATTTGGCAGACACTTGTTAGAATTGTTTACCAGGGCACATTTCTATGTTGTGCAAACAATTGTATGAGATCATCGTGTCACTTGCCTGCGATTTTATTCAAACTAAATAATTAGCAGCAATTCAGCTGCTTTCGCCTCCTCTTCCAAAAAAAGATATACCAAAGACTTTTCCTTGAAAGCTGTATGACAATTCAATGCAAAATTACAATTAATGGCTTTGCACTGTTTCACTAAACAGAGTAATGCTAGAATGTGCTATGACACAGTGATAAACTAGCAAACTCTAAACAGTGGATACAAGGAACTGTAGATGCTGGTTTAAGCTGAAGATAGACACAAAATCCTGGAGTAACTCAGCGAGACAGGCAGCATCTCTGGAGAGAAGGAATGGCTGATGTTTTGGGTCGAGACCCTTCTTTGCATTCAGAGATAATTTGACTTTTGTAAGGACATAAAATTAGTGATAAAAAATAAAAGGAGCATATATCATCGAGATGTAAATATTAAAGAGAAATCACATGATCTGGCACTCTTCTATTATTTGGGCTTTCTGCAAGCAGTTATACTCTGATTTGTTACTTAAATCTAAATAAATCCAACCTTCATTAAGAATTAAACAATATTTTCTTGGGATGGGGACATAACTAAACAAAACTAAATATTCCATTTACCTGCATTGCTGTCCATGATTCAAGTGTAATCTCATTAGTGTTTAGATGACTATTGTAGATTATGCTCTGATTTTGGATATGGTATTAAACTGCTAAAATTATCTGTAAGATGACCTGTAAGATGATCTCCTGGAGAAAGCATAAGGAAGAGATAGAAGCTATATAAAGGTGCCAGGCTATGACCTGACAGACCCGAAACATCGCCTATCCGTGTTCTCCAGCGAAACCGCCTGACCCACTCCAGCACTTTGTGGTTGAGAGGAAAAGATAGATCAGCCATGAATGAATGGTGGAGTACACTTGATGGGCCGAATGACCTAATTCTACTCCTAGAACTTAGGATCTTGTACCTTTTTTGTAAACCAGCATCTGCAGTCCTGGTGTCAACAAATCTGACTGACTGCTCCGCAAAGTTAAAAATGAATGGTGTTGCCAAACTGGAAAAAGGAAAATGCCTTACTTATTTTAAATGATACTCATGTTATTGATTATTTGTATTTTGCCCTGTAATAAATCTTTTTTTTTCTGACTCCTCACACAAATAGTTTAATTTTAAATCAAAATCATTTAAATGTACTTGACGCTTTTTTGTATTTCTGACTGTCAGAGATGTTTGCAAAATGTTAAAAGGCCATTGATAGCCAGCAAGCTGTGAAAGACTGTCAGTGTGCTCAGGATACAATGCTGAGGTCTATGCGTCACTCAGATACTCTTTGCAGAGTGGATGGCGAGGTGTCAGCTTGCCCAGCAAGTGGTATCCTATTAAAAAGAACATCAAGCAGAAGGTCCATGCAGTGAGTCAGATCCTGGACAATCCTATCCATCCATCATGTATATATTATGTATGATTATATTTCCACAAGGACGACATATTTATTTATTGATCAAGATTAATCTAGTCTTTACATCTATTATTTTTAATAAAGCTGGGCTATTGCCCACCTTTACTTGTATTGATTTAAATTAAGGCCCACTAAAGAGTCGTCTTAAATGCATTCCTTCTCTCCAGAGACGCTGCCTGTCCCACTGAGTTAGTCCAGCATTTTGTGTCTATCTTTGGTGTAAACTAGCATCTGCAGTTCCTTCCCATACATTTCATGTATCTGTGAGTATGTGTATATTTTCTCGTTTATTATATTATTTACAGTGTACTATGTTTACATATTCTGCTGTGCTACTGCAAGTAAGAATTTCATTGTTCTATATTGGACACGACAATAAAACACTCTTGACTGTTGACTCCTCTTGATGCCCACGTTAGAGTGGAGCTCCCACACACATCACCCGCTTTGTATATGCCCTCCCCCTGCTCATTTCTGTTGATTGCGACTCATTGCAAATGCATGATCTACTCCTAACATTAACACCAATTTACATTTGCATTGTCTTTACTTAAATGAACACATATTAAGATGGATCACAAGAACTCTAATGGACAAGATTTCAGAAAGGCTGCTGCTGTTTTTGTCAGATGCTAACAGTGCAAAACTGCATACTTCAGGCTTTAAGCTTAGAAGAGACCATTAAGAAGATCAGAAGGAAGATCGTCAAAGGGCTTGGGTGTGACAGACAAAGCTAAATATTTTTAAATAGACACAAAAAACTGGAGTAACTCAGCGGGACAGGCAGCATCTTTGGAGAGAAGGAATGGGGGATGTTTCGGGTCAAGACCCTTCTTCAGATTATTCATGCTACCTCAAACGATGAGGTTACTTCCAGGCCATTTCACTTCTTCCATTAGAGGAGCCTTATACACTGCTGCCAGGTTTTGTATATGTCTCTAAGAAACAATAGTAATTGAGTTAGAAAGGAGGGAAATCTGGCGTTTCATATCACGTGCATCATTCATTAATAAGTATTATTTTGGCCCATTTATGCTATTTCACAGCAGATGATCCTGATTACATTGTGTGATTTCTGGTGCTGCTCTGAACATAACAATGTAGGGAGCACATGATTTGAATTGCAATGCTATCAATTTGTATTTCCCTTTCGGTCGTAGAGAGCAGCATGCACTGCATATATAATGAGTAACAAGCAGAAACAAACACGTGAAAGGGTGAAAACTGATCATGGTTTAGAAAAAAAAGAATAAATTATCTGATGATTGTTCACATTTCTCAATGTGCAGTGTTATAAATATTCTCAGTGTTCCCTTATTATATATCAAATGTACTGTGTGGATTTATTGTTTAAATATCTTACTGTGCATTTACCAGCAATTAAATGGTGTTCTTAAAAATCATTGTTGATTTTATTCCATGTCTATTTAATTGAAAATTAAAGAACATATTTCTATGCTGTGTAACATCTTCACATCAGAATAGAGATATAGACTGAGTACTGTACAAGTGCTAGTCATCAGTATCTATCTATACTAATGAAAGTTTAAAAACCCCCTGCAGATACTGGAAATATAAAAACGAAACACAGAAAAAGGGATGTAACATTGAGGCTCTATTAGGCCGCATTTGGAGTACTGTGAGCAATTTTGGGCACCATATCTGAGGAAGGATGTGTTGGCTCTGGAGAGGGTCCGGAGGAGGTTGACAAGAATGATCCCAGCAATAAGTAGGTTAACTTATGATGAGTGTTTGTCAGCACTGAGTCTGTACTCACTGGAGTTTAGAAGGATGAGGAGGGACCTCAGTAAAACATACAGAAAATAAAAGGCTTGGATAAAGTGGATGGGAGAGAATGTTTCCACTAGTGGGAAAGTCTAGGACTAGCGGTCATAACATCAGAAGTAAAGGACACTCTTTCAGGAAGAAGATGACAGGGCTGCCAGCATTGAGTGAGAGTTGGGAGTGAGAAATTCCAGATTAATAAATTAAGGTTTTATCAACTAATTACAAATCAGGTTAATTACAAATCAATAACATTAGCCAACTCCGAAACATGAAGCACTGAGCATTGGGATCCAGACATCATGGACAACTGGCCTCAGTTCCCCGCTCACATCTGGCAGTGTTCTCCGTCTGAACCAGGGACCGCAGAGCGATTTTGAAAGTGGGGAGGCTGAGCGATCATTGGCCTTGGGGGTACCTGGTGAGGGAGTGGAGCAACCGAGTGAGGAGAAGGGACTTTTTGAAATTTGATGTATTAAAATCATGTTTTAGTGCATTGTAGAAGTATGATTTAAATGTACTTTGTGTTCATTATTTTTAAGCGGTAACTTTTTAAGGGGTAACTTTTTCCACGCAAAGGGTGGTGGGTGTATGGAACAAGCTGCCAGAGGAGGTAGTTGAGGCAGGGACCATCCCAATATTTAAGAAACAGTTAGACTGACACATGGATAGGTTTGGAGGTATGGACCAAAAGCAGGTAGCGTAGCTGGGACATGTTGGCGGGTGTGGGCAAGGGCCTGTTTTCACATTGTATCACTCTATGACTACATTATACCTCCACCATGAGTGAAAGCTTCAAAATCAAGTGATTGAGTATCATTGCCATATACTCAAGCATAGAAAGATAGAAAATAGGTGCAGGAATAGGCCATTCGGCCCTTCGAGCCATTCAATATGATCATGGCTATTCATCTAAAATCACTACCTCTTTCCTGTTTTTCCCCATATCCCTTGATTTCATTACCCCCAAGAACTAAATGTCTTAAAACATCTCTCTTAAAAACATCCTGTGAATTGGCCTGCACTGCCTTCTGTGGCAGAGAATTCCACAGATTCACAACGCTCTGTGTGAAGAAAGTTTGTCCATCTCAGTCCTAACTGGCCTACCCTTTATTCTTAAACTGTGACCCCTGGTTCTGAACTCCCCCAACATTGGGAACATTTTTCCTGCAGTTACAGTAAGTGAAAATCTAGCAGGCAAGCAGGATGCTTTCTCCAACCACCCCCATTTGAAGTCCACTATCTTCCACCGTTTCTACCCAGTGCCTGGTACTTACTTCCAGCAGCCACTGGTTGTCCTCCAGGATGCACCGAGCCGCAGCCTGATCCATGCCGGTCACCTGGGCGAATTTGGCACAGAGACTCTCACGGCAGCGGCGCAACGCTTCCAACGCCTCCGTTTGCCCGGGACTTGCACTGAGACTGCTCCATGGCCGGAGTTGCAGCGAGCAACTCGCCAGCCCAGCAAACACTCGCCATCCCCGCTCCTTGTCTGCACCTGTCCCCACCACTGCTTCTGCTTCCAACTCCCGTGGCCCATGCAGTTGATATTAGTTTTGAAATTATTGTTGATTACAGAATTTCTCACGACAGAGCGTGATAAATTTGTGATCAGCATGAGAATTTGGCAAAATTTGAGATTCTAATGCTCAATGCATGGGAGTTGGCAGCCCTGCCTCTGTATTCCCCTAGCTCCCCCCTCTCTCTCTCCCCCACTCTCTCTTCCCCACTCTCTCTCCCCCACTCTCTCTCCTCTCTCTCTCCTCTCTCTCTCCCCCCCTCTCTCCCCTCTCTCTCCAACCGCACTCTCCCCCTCTCTCCCCTCTCTTCCACTCTCTCTCTCACCCCCTCTCTCCCTCCTCTCCCTCTCTCTGCTCTCTCTCTCCCTCTCTCTCTACCTCTCTCTCCCTCTCTCTCTCTACCTCTCTCTCCCCTGTCCCCCGCCTCTCTCTCTCCTTCCCTCTCTTCTCACTCCCCCCTCTCTCTCTCTCCTCTCTTCCCCTCTCTCTCCATTCTCTCTTCCCCTCTCCCTCTCTCTTCCCCCCTCTCCCCTTACCTCACTCTCCCCCTCTCTCTCACCACTCTCTCTCTCTCCTCTCACCCTCTCTCCTTCCCCCTCGCTTTCCTCTAACTCTCTCCCCTCTCTTTCCGCTAACTCTCTCTCCCTCCCCCTCTCCCCCTCTCCCTCTCTCTTTCTCCCCCTTCTCCCCCCTCTCTCTCTCTCTCTCCTCCTCTCTCTCCACACACTATCTCCCCTCTCTCTCCCCCTCTCTCCCCCTCTCTCTCCCCCCCCCCCCATCTCTCCCCCATTTCTCCCTCCCACCTCACTCTCCCCCTTGCTCTCTCTACCCTCTCTCTCCCATCTCTTTCTCCTGTCTCTATCTTCTCTTTCTCTTTGCCCCCCTCTCTCCTTCATTCCCCCGTTTCTCTCTTTCCCTCTCTCTCCCTCTTCCCCCCTCTCTTATACCACCTATCTCTCTTCCCCCTCTGTCCCCCCTTCTCTCCCCACTCCCTCTCCACCCCTCGCTCTTTCCTCTTTCCCTTCCTTTTCTCCCCCCTCTCTTTCTCCCCTCTCTCTCTCTCTCCCCTCTCCCTCTCACCCCTCCCTCTCACACCCTCTCTCTCTTCTCCCCTCTCTCCCACCTCACCCTCCCCCCTCTCCTCCCCCTCCCTCCTCTCCTCCCCCTCCCTCCTCTCTCTCCCCATTCTCTCCCCCTCTGTCTCACCCCCTCTCTCTCTCCCCACTGTGTCCCTGTCTCCTTTCCCTCTCTCTCCCCCCCTTCTTTTGAGAGTCTCTGTCCCTTCAGCACAGAGACTCTAACGGCAGCGGCGCAACGCTTCCGACGCCTCCGACGGCCCGGGACTCTTGCACTGAGGCTGCTCCATGGCCGGAGCTGCAGTGAGCGACTCACCAGCACCGCAAACACTCGCCAGCCCGGCAAACACTTGCCAGCTCAGCAAACACTATCCAGCCTGCCAATCACTCGCCAGCCCACGAACACTTGCCAGCCCAGCAAACACTATCCAGCCTGCCAATCACTCGCCAGCCCGCGACCACTCGCCAGCCCCGGCTCCCCGCATCTGTCCCTGCTGTGCTGCTTCTATCCCTCCCTCAGCCCCGGCTCTCCCACACACGCGGCCCATGCAGTTTATATGAGTTTTGAAATTTTCGTTGATCACAGAATTTCTCACAACAATGCATGAGAAATTTGTGATCAGCGTGAGAGCGTGAGAATTTGCCCAAATACATTATTCTCACGCTCAAAGCATGCGAATTGGCAGCCATGAGATGAGGAGATATTTCTTTAGTCAGAGGGTGGTGAATCTGTGGAATTCTTTGCCACAGAAGGCAGTGGAGGCAGTCAATGGATATTTTGAAGGTAGAGATAGATAGATTCTTGATTAGTACAGATGTCAGAGGTTATGGGGAGAAGGCAGGAGAATGGGGTTAGGAGAGATAGATCAGCCATGATTGAATGGCGGAGTAGGCCAAATGGCCTAATTCTACTCCTATTCCTTATGACCTTATGAAAATACTTATCAACATTTTCAGCAGGTCAGATGTTCTGACAAAGGGTCCCCACCCTGAAACATTGACTCTGTTTGGCTTCCCATAGATATGGCCTCAACTGGGCAGCGAGAATGGAGACCAAGTGTACATCCAGTAGTGGTGGATTGTAGAGGTTTCGTAGAGTGATCAACCACGTCGTTATTTGAAGAGCTTGGAATTCGTGGACAGAGTTTGCATCAGGCTGTAAAGGAGATGTCAGAGGCAGCAGAGCAAGGCAGTAGGTGGATTTGGTGGAGAAGAAGCAGTGTCAGTTGGGGGCAGAAGGGAAATGTATAACATGTGGCATGCTATATACTTTCTTTGTAAGTGTATTCTGTGTAAGGTTCCTTTAATTAGTAGATATTGGTAGCATAGGTGGTGAGAGCAGGTCTTGAGGGAGGTGGGTCTGGGATGCCAGAACCAACTGATGAGCCTTCCTGAGGTGTGGTGGACCTTCTTCTTCTTGTTCTTGCGTATGGCGTGCACAGCCTAAAGTTGTAGGACAACTTGTTCTATTTGATCTTATTTGATTGTGCACGCCGGGTTGATTGCATTAGTCAAAACAGGGCGGACCACGTGAAGGTTGCAGTCTTCCACCCCGTCGTGGACCTAACTCAATGAAAACACCAGTGAAGGGAGGTGCCCACTTGTTAACCCTAATGATATACTTGCATCTACACAATCAGTTTTTATGTGATTAACATGTAGGTAGCTTATTACTGAGCGTGTTGTTCGTTATTGTCATTAGCATACTGTAAGTGTGTATAAGCAGTTTAAATACAACTTTGGCTTTGGGCTTGGTTTTCTTGGTTGAGAACCTATTCTGGTGTTTTGTGTTTTAATTTTAACTAGACTGAGTCATGGATTACTGCATATGTGCCAGTCATCAGTAACTATCTATAAGAATAAAAGTTTAAAGAAAAACCCTGCAGATAATGGAAATTAAAAAATAATAAATAGAAAATATTGGAAATTTTCAGCAGGTCAGAAGTTCCAACAAACGGTCTCCATGCTGAAACATTGACCGTTTGACTTCCCATAAATGAGCATGATTTTCTGAGTACTTGCTGCACCTTTGTTTCTGTTTAAGACCTATCTACATTAATAATAATAATAATAATAATAATAATAATAATAATAATAATTATAATAATAATAATAATAATAAGAGCTCCCCTATCTGCTGCTGTGCAAGTAAGATACCACACAGAGATGTTTGGATGCTCTCTGTGGTGCAGCGGTAGAAAGTCACCAGCATCTGTTGGGGCAGACCAGCTTTTTTCAGCATCCTCAGGAAAAACAGCCGTTGCTGTGCTTTCTTGACCAGTGCAGTGGTGTTACTGGATCATGTGAGGTTCTCTGAAATGTGTGTGCCCAGAAACCTGAAGCTGGACACTCTCTCCACTCTGTCCCCATTGATGAAGACTGGAGCGTACTCATCATCCTGAACATTGATGATCAGCTCCTTGGTCTTAGCTATATTTAGGGACAGATTGTTCTTTGAGCACCAGCTCACCAAGTTCTGCACCTCCGCTCCATAGGTTGATTCATCTCATTTCCAGGGATAGATAAGGTGAATGCATAGAATCTTTTTTCCGAGAGTAGGAAAATTAAGAACTACTGGGTAGAGATTTAAGAATTAAGAAATGTTTAAAAGTCAATAGGAGCCTGAGGACAACATTTTGATATAGAGGGTGGTGGGTATATGGAATGACTTGCCAGAGGAGGTAGTTGATGCAGGTACAATGACCACATTTCAAAGATACTTGGACAAGAATATGGCTAGGAAATGTTTAGAGGGATAAGGGGCTAGTTTAGATGGGGCATCTTGGTTGGCACGAATGAGATGAGCTGAAGGGCCTATTACCGTGATTGTGACTCTATGGCTAATCAGCAATCAATAATTGAAGAAAATAAATGATACTAGACCAAGTGTTCCCTCAACATGTGGTTGCGAGGGAAGGGCTGGTTGGGGGGGGGGGGGGGGTGCGGCATGCTGCGTCACACACACTAACTACCAACCCGCACACATGTTAACTACCCCCCTTGATATATTAATATCGTTAATTTACTCCTTTTACCCCATAACCGCCCTATCCACTGACGCATAGCCCCCAACTCGCAGGCGCATCTAGAGAGGGGGTAGAGAGTGAGGGCAGAAAAAGAATGGGGAGAAACATAGAAACATAGAAAATAGGTGCAGGTGCAGGAGTAGGCCATTCTGCCCTTCAAGCCTGCACCGCCATTCAATATGATCATGGCTGATCATCCAACTCAGTATCCTGTACCTGCCTTCTCTCCCTTTAGCCACAATGGCCACATTTAACTCCCTCTTAAATATAGCCAATGAACTGGCCTCAACTACCTTCTGTGGCAGGGAATTCCACAGATTCACCACTTTCTGTGTGAAAAATGATTTTCTCATCTCGGTCTTAAAAAACTTCCCCCTTATCCTTAAACTGTGACCCCTTGTAATGGACTTCCCCAACATCGGGAACAATCTTCCTACATCTAGCCTGTCCAACCCCTGAAGAATTTTGTAAGTTTCTATAAGATCCCACCTCAATCTTATATCTAGTCTATTCAGTCTTTCTTCATATGAAAGTCCTGCTTTCATATGAGACAGAGATGGGGAGAGAGAGAGAGATGGGGTGAGAGGGGAGAGAGACAAAGAGAGCGAAATGCAACCGTGCGTCACGCGATCGGAATGTTCTGGAAATGAAGCGTCCGCGTCATGCACGAAAGCTATCGGCAGCTCTATGGAATTCAGGGGAGCAACCCCACCCCACACACACAGCGGATCCGATCTAAGCTGTCAATGAAGATAGCAATTTTTTTTTTTTAACTGTCTGTAATTAAAAGTTAATGTTAAGAATTAGTGATGTTAATTGTGGAAGGCAAGACCTTTTTTTCACCCAGTTTCGACTAAAAAAATACAGATTTTTAAAACGGCAACCTATTTTTAGTCATGACCGGTTTTGAATTTTTTTAAATAATCGCCGGAACATATAAGAAGCGGAAACCACTTTCGACCATTAGGGAGACTGACAAAAACCTCCGGGAACCACACAGAAACCTTGGGTGGGGTGCAAAGTCTCCAGAGGTTTCCGTTCAGGTTTCCTAATTGGGACAGGGGCATAACTCTACCTCATTCGATTATTCCAGTATTGTACTTCTGGTTTTTTTTTGCACTATTTCAGATAGAGCTACAATCTTGCACCACTCTACTGTTTTGCACTCATAATGTATTTATTGTTGTATTTATTATTACTGTAAGTGTATTGCTTTCTCCGTGAGTTTCATGCAAACAAGGCGTTTTGTTGTACCTTAGTGTATATGACAATAAAGTGCTCTGCATCTTTGTGCGGAAGCAGAGGAGATGGACAAGGTGTTAAATGAATATGTCTCATCTATATTTACCACAGAGAGGTAAACAGGAAGCTAGGGAACTTGGGCAAGTTAATAGAGATGTCTTGAAATGAGTCTACATTACAAAAGAGGGTCTTAAAATGAATTAAAGTAGCAAATTCCTCAAGACTTGATCGTGTATTCTAGGACATTGCGGTGAGCTGGAGAAGCAATTGTTGAACCAATGGGAAAGATATTTGCATGATCAATAGCTGTAAGTCAGGTGTTATAAGATGGAGGGTGGCTAATGTTGTGCTTCTATTTAAGACAGGCTGCAAGGAAAAGCCTGGGAATTATAGACCAGAGAGCCTTGCATCAATACCCAGCAAGTTATTTGGTGGCTGATCAGGGAAAACATACATCACCTATCTGGTTGTATTTTTTGAAGAGGTGACCAAGAAGATAGATGTTGGTAGAGCAGTAGATAGTATCTGCATAAATCTTAGCAAGGTATTTAACCAGACACCCCATGGTAAGCTAGCACAGAAGACATGGAATCCAGGGTGGAGATAAACAAGTGGATACAAAATTGGTTTATAGGCAGGAAACAGAGGGTGGTAGTAAAGGGTTGTTGTCCAGATTGGAGGCTGGCAACAAGTGGTGCAGCACAGGCATACAACTGGGGAGTGTTGCAGAACAGAGATACAGGTGGACAGGCTGTTGAAGAGGGCATTTAACATACTTACCTTCATGGGTAATGCCCCTGTCCCACTTAGGAAACCTGAACGGAAACCTCTGGAGACTTTGCGCCCCACCCAAGGTTTCTGTGTGGTTCCCGGAGGTTCCCGGATGTGTTAGTCAGTTTCTGTTCAGGTTTGCTAAGTGGGACAGGGGCTTAAGGTTATTGAGTACAAAAGGGACTTCATGTTAGAAATGTATAAGGCTTTGGTAAAGATACATTTGGAATACTGTGCACGTTTCTGATTGTACTGCTGCATTAAAAATGTCATTACACTTGAAAGGGTGCAAAAATGATTCATGAGGATGTTATTGGGACTGGAAGGTATGAGTTATAAGAAAGGCAAAGTCTTCATTTCCTGGAGCAGTTGAAGCTGAGAGGTGACCTTTTTAAGTTGCCTCAGTTAAGCAATTTGGTCGGCATGGGCCCAAGTGCCTATAAGTATGCCAGTTAGCTCAATGACGCTATGACTCTTACGGAAGAATATATGAAAATGGACAGGAGTCCTGCACTCAGTCCCCCAAGCCTGTCTCCACTTACATGGCTAAACTGTCGCAAGCCTCATCTCCTCCTCTGTGCAAGTTCCACTGAGTTCCCAATTCCTTGATCTTTCAAAAATATTCCCATTTCCCCCTTAAATACATTGAATGATCCAGCCTTCCCAATTCTCCAGCGCAGAGTAGTCCAGCGATTCACCATCCTCAGCAAGAAGTTCCTATACACATTAATTTTACTTCAGTCACGTGAGTGATTCCGTGAAGAACCCCGCCAGTTGGCATGAGCATGTCATTATGTCTGACGCATGGCGCAGCGACCGGTTGGGAGGAGAAGCGCTCCTCCAGCGGTAAGTTTAAAAAAGCCTCAGGTAAGTGTCAAACTTGTTGGAAGTCGATTTTCTGTGCTTGTTAAATCTTGTTACAGGAGGGCAAGTTCAAGCATGAAGAAGTCGTCAGCAGCGAGGCGAGCCGTAGCAAAAGTGTCTAATGCCCGCGGGAGTGTGGGTAGCGGGCGGCCGCCTAGCTCATCTACAGAGTCGCTAATAGTGAGACCAGCGACTACAGACTTGGTGTCAGAGAGCACCGTGGCTACGCCGGAGGGGAGTAAGGACACTCGAAAGTGTGTCCAGCCAATAGACTCGGACGAGTCCGGTCGGGAGGGTTCTCTCTCAAGAATGGATACCGTAGAACGGGTATCCAGGATGGAGCTCCTACTGGAGAGGATGCTCCATCAAGAACGCTGGCCTCTCAAAGAGCCCGCACCAGCAGCACCTACTGGGCTGCCTAGTATCTCCCTCTTGGAGTATACTGGGTCAGTATGATTCTGACACTGACTCTGAGGGCTTAGCATTGGAGGCTGCCCCACGGGATGAAGGGCAACAGCCAGAGGTCCCATTCCTGGCAGCCAGGTTTGCTGTCCCAATAGACTCTGGAGAGCCACTGGTGGAAGAGCTGGCTGCCAGTATAAATTACTTGGCTTCGCACCAGCTTCAGGAACTGGCCATGGATGCAACGGCCACAAAATATGACCCCCCAGAAAATTGTATCCTGCTCAAAGTGCCGGCCGTCAACCATGCCATTTGGGGCCATAAGGGACTAGGCATCTAAGCGCAGGAATTAAAACTGCAAAGGGTGCTTAAACTGCTCACAGCCGGCATTACGGCTTTTGGTGGATGGTGGGCTCCTGACTGAAGTTCAGCAGGATGCCCTGGCTCTCATGTGCAATGTGCACTTTGAAATTAACTGCCTTAGAAAGAGCGCCATCCGCCCTACCATTAACCCAAGGTTCGCTGCCCTGTGTAAGCCTAGCAACGTCCAGCGGCCAAACTTATTTGGGACCTCGCAAAGAGGGTAAAGGAGCTAGACGAAGAGGCAAAAACCATCGGGCTCATCAGGTGCCAGTGATCAGCAGAACCCTTCGGCGACAGTACCCTTCCAAACGGTTTGCTGAAACCGGGTCCGGACAAGGACGAAGCCGGCCATTCAATGTGCGCAGCTGGCGCACTCCAGCAGGAGCACGGGCAAACATGCCTTTTCCATCCAGAGCCAGGGGACACAGAACTCCACTGGTAACCATGAAGGTAGGTGGGTCTGATTCTTTTCCAAACATATTGAGTGAGAATTATCTACCAGTTGGGGGGAGGTTACACAGGTTTCTCAAAGAATGGGGTAAAGTAACATCAAACGTGTTTATGCTGCAGAGTATACAAAGGTTTCAAATTGAATTTATTCCCAACCTGTGTCCACCGACCCAGCACAAACCAGAGCTGGCATTCATTTTCTCACAATGGGAGAATTTGGTGATTCAAGCTGAAATAGCAAAACTACATTTTAAAGGTGTAATTGAGAAAACAGTTTATCAAACCCATCAATTTGTGTCTAATGTGTTTCCTACACCATTGGTGTTGGATTATTTTGGACCTGATAGGACTTAATCCGTTTGTGCAGTATAATAATTTAAAAATGGAAACGTTAGCTACTGCCAAGCAATTGTTTTCCAGAGGGTGTTATATTGGCATGTATAGATCTTCAAGATGCATATTATTCAGTGCCTGTTCATAAAGAGTATCGGAGATATTTGAAATTTAGCTGGATGGGGCAATTATGGCATTTTAGTGCACTGCCTAATGGGTTAACCTCAGCCCCAAATTGCTAAAAACCAGTACTAGGGTTTTTATGGTCACAGGGCCATATTGTAATGGCCTATTTGGATGACATCTTAATAATTGGAAACACCTTTGTGGCAGCCGAATTATCAGTTTCAGCTGTTAAACTCATGGTTGAGAGGTTGGGGTTCATTATCCACCCAGCTAAATCAAAATTGGTGCTGGTTAACACAATTGACTATTTGGGATTCACAATAGATTCAATTCACATGTGTGTGACTCTGCCCAAGGGCAAGAGATTAGATTTAATTGAAGGCTGTATCAAGCTCTTGGGGGAGCAATCACCTTCAATTAAACAGGTGGCCAGCTTAATTGGTAAATTGGTAGCTGCCTTTCCAGCTGTACAATGTGGACCTTTGCATTACCAACATTTACAGAGGGTAAAGGTACAGGCACTTAGAATACATGCAAGTCATTTTAATCAGCCCATGCACTCACCATCTGAAGCCATTACTGAAGTACTGTGGTGGATTAGAAACATTTCAAATTGTTCTAGCAAAATTTTGATCGAAACATCTTCAGTTGTTTTGCAGACTGATGTTAGTGCCCTAGGTTGGGGTGCTACTGACACCCAGGTCTAGCTGTGGAGGCAGATGGAATATGCAGGAGGCGTTGATCCTCCAATCACATGGAATTAATTATTTAGAACTTTTAGGAACATTTTATGGGCTTAAAGCTTACTGTACCACCAAGCATCACTTACATGTTCAGCTTCAGATTGACAACACCACAGCAGTGGCGTATGTTAATCACATGGGTGGAATCAAATCGGAATCTTGTGACAGATTGGCTAACCTTCTTTGGCACTGGTGCATTAAAAAGAATATTTGGATTTCAGCTGTCTACTTGCCAGGCAGATTCAATATGGTGGCAGATACCAGGTCACACAAATTATACGACAACACTGAGTGGATGTTGAATCATGATGTATTTAATGAAATTGTTCTCCGGTATCGGATGCCAGATATTGATTTGTTTGCATCCAGACTTAATCACCAGGTACCAAAATATGTTTCTTGGGAACCAGATCCAGGGGCAGTTGCAGTGAATGCATTCGCGCTGCACTGGGGCGGAATGTTTTTATATGCATTTCCCCCCTTCTGCCTCATTATTTGGTGATTTGGTGCTTGACTAAGATCAAGCAGAACTCCACTTCAGGGGTTTTGGTGGTACCCGAGTGGCCTACACAGCCATGGTTCCCTCTGATTTCGGGTATTAGTACACAGCCTATTATGGTGGTTCCAAAACATCATAATCTGTTAGTGCACCCCGTGACAGGAGGTCAACACCCATTGTATGATCGTCTAAATTTGTTGATTTGCAGATTTTACGAAAGCCATATCTGGCTCTGGGACTATCCAATCGGACCGTGGATGTCATCACAGCGTCCTGGAGGGATAGTACGAAAAGGCAGTACATCTCTCATGTCAGGATATGGGAGGAATTTTGTTTACAGGGGAACATTACATACCACACAGCCTCCATCCCAGATGTTCTCGAAGTTCCGTCCAAGTTACAGTTCGATGAAGAGTTGAGCTATAGTGCCACCAATAGTGCCAGGAGCGCTTTGTCCTCGTACCTACGCTGGGGGTCAGAACTTCAGTCTATAGGATCTCATCCGTTAATCTCCAGAGTTATGAAGGGTGTTTTTAATTCTAATCCACCCAGGCCTAGGTATTCTGAAATCTGGGATGTAAGCATGGTACAGCCGCTGCTTCCTCAATGGGGTACAGCCACATCCTTGTCCTTAACAAAGATTACCCTTAAGTTGGTTATGCTCATGGTGCTTGAATCAGCGCAAAGGGTTCAGACCTTGCACAAACTGCGCCTGGACAGGATGGTGTCATCACAGAATTATGTTAAATTTTACATCTATGACCTAATTAAAAAAAGCAGACCAGGGGTGTCCGGATTCAAGCTTGTACTGTCAGCTTATCCCACGGATTTACGGCTGTGTATGGTGGCACACTTGCGGTATTATATTGAAGTCATGAAGAGCCTTAGAGGCTCTGAGCAAGCATTGTTTATTAGCCAAAAAAAGCCGCATATGAAAGTGTCAGTTCAGACCATTTCACGATGGCTGAAACAAGCGTTGGGGTGTGCAGGAGTTAATACTGACAATTTTAAATCTCACTCCACCAGGGCGGCATCAATGTCAGCGGCGAGGGCAATGGACGTCCCTCTAGACCATATCCTCGCTGCCACAGGATGGTCGAATGAATTGACTTTTCAAAGGTTTTATAATAAGCTGCTTGTTGAAGCTGGGGTGTTCGCCCATTCTGTTTTAAGTTCTGATTCATAGCTTCTCCCTGGGAGAGAGGAGTTGTTTGTGAAATATTTGTTTATTTGTGAATTAAAGCTTTAACATGTTAATCAGTATCATATTTCGAAGTACAGCTAATATTCACTCCTCCTGAGTCAACTGATTGCAGTGTGAGACGCCTGGATTTGAATTGGCGTGAAATCACTGATCTCTATCATCTTCACGGAATAATTCACGTGACTCCGAAGTAAAATAGTAAGATTAAATGGGAACTTACCAGTTTGAAGTTTGATCTTTATTTTATGAGGAGTTACGATGAGCGATTACGTGGCCAGCGCTCCCAACCCTCATATCACAAAGCTCATCTGGTAGTTCTAGGTTTATAATCTTACTATAATACTTCAATTGTTGTTCTTCTGTGATTTCACACCACTGCTTTGAAGATTGACGCGCATGCCAACTGGCGGGGTTCTTCACGTAATCGCTCATCATAACTCCTCATAAAATAAAGATCAAACTTCAAACTGGTAAGCTCATTTAATCTTACTATTTTAAATGATCAATTCTCCTCCCCCCTACCTTTCAACTATGTCCCATCAAAGATACCTTGACAGAAACGGTGTGGGCTGAAGGACCTGTTCTGTGCAGTACCGTTCTATGTTTGATGTTTTATTTTTCAAGATTCTCCAACGTGGAAACTTCTCAACATTGACTCTGTTGTGTCCCCTCAGGGTTTTATATATTTCAGTGAGATCAGCCCTCATGTTCTGCTAATAAAATAAAACAGAAATGAGTAGTTGCATAGTTCAGGGGGAAAACATCTGCTGCAGACTGTCAGTGACATTGTCTTTGCATCAGGATGTTACTTGGTGCCAAAGTAATGCAACTGTTATTTGCTGGGTGTCAAATAACATTTTCAAGGCATCATCAATGTGGCAGCAACATCTAAGGTGGAATTTACTTACTGCTTACTTTATTTTGAAACTGAAGGAGAAATCCGATTTCAATGGCTTGTAAAGGAGAATAGCAAGATTAAATGAGAACTTACCAGATGGAAGTTTGATCTTTATTTTATGAGGAGTTATGATGAGCGATTACGTGAAGAAGGCCGTCAGCACGCATGCGCGTCAATCTTCAAGCAGCTATGTGAAATCACAGATAACAGTAGTTGATCTGAATATAGTAAGATTGGAGATAACTTAAAAACTACCAGGTAACATTCATAATATGAGGCTTGGGAGCGGTGGGCACGTAATCGCTCATCGTAACCACTCATAAAGATCAAACTTCAAACTGGTAAGTTCTCGTTTAATCTTACTATTTTACTTCGGAGTCACGTGAGTGACTACGTGAAGACTTTGAAGCTCTGTGATTTCATGCCGGATACGAGTCCAGGCGTCACACACTGCATCAATTGATGATGGAAAAGTGAAAAGGATTAATGCGATTACATAGTTTGTTAAACATGCTGATGCTTTAATCATCAAAGGAGAATAATAGTGATCCCTCCCATCCTGGGGGAAACTATGAATCAAATCATAAATGGAATTTGGCAAATACCCCCGGTCTGGCAATGGAAAGTTCGTTCGTTTGAGCAGTCGCTAGGGTGTGGTTCAGTGGAACATACATGACCCTTGCTGCTAATGTAGTAACAGCCCCAGTGGAGTGAGATATAAAATATAGTATCTACTTCTGCATAAGCCAAAAACATGTTTGACCACCTAGAGATTTTATGAGTTTTTTAGTAACTAACAAACATTGCTAGTGCAGATCCTCTAAGGCTCTTGGTGACATTGATGTATTGTTGTAAATGTGTGACTACAGACAACCAAAGGTCCATGGGGTATGCCATGAGAAATAGTTTGGGACCTGACACCCCTGGTCTGCTCTGCTTAACTACATCATAAACATTAAATATTATATTATTAGCAGATGTAACCATCCTGTCCAGTCGCAATATAAGTAGCGGCTGGACCAGTTGCGCTGAGACTAGCGCCATGAGCATAACCACTTTGTAAGTGAGTTTGACCAGGGATAGAGATGTACCTGGGTCCTACTGGCGAAGCAGTTTAAGAACAATGCTAACATCCCATATCTCTGAGTACCTGGGCCTGGGAGAATTATGTTAAAGATATCCTTATAAATCTGGATATCAGAGAGTGAGACCCGACAGAGTGGGTCCTGATCGCTGCAGCAACTATGATGAGAAAACACGTTGGTACAGTTAATGGTACTATAACTTAATTAATTGTCAAAGACCCATCTGAAAATGAACTCCGAGATGTTAGTTATCTGTGCCGAAATTATATGGTATATTGGCATTAAAAACAAAACACTTCCCATCTCCTGTTGAGGAAAATAAAGTGCTGCTTTCTCGGTGCTATCCCTGCACTCTGCAGTGAGCACATACATAGATCGGTCTGGCAACCCGTGCTGCCGAATGGTCTTCACAGAGACTCCAAGTCTATAAATTGATTTTATCATGCAGAGGATGGTTTCCTTGGTCACAGGGTGGACCACCAAATTTTACTTCGGAGTCACATGAGTGACTACGTGAAGACCCCGCCAGCACGCATGCGCGACATATCGTCAAACGCATTGCGGAAGCGACAGTCGGGAGGAGCGCCGCTCCTCCAGCGCAAGTTTTCAAAACTTACTGAAGGTAAGTCTTACCTTTTCTGGTGAGCGTGGCGACTCGGTGTAATTTCTTTTTCAGGAGGAAGCACCATGGAGTCGCGTAAGGGAGAGCAGCAGCTGATACCGCTGCTGTGGAAGCAGCCAGCAGCGTGCCGTCTCTCCAGAGCTGCAGGTGCTGCCAGCTGCTCCCGGCTTCTCGCCGCTACAGACCGCAGGTGCGCCGCGGTCGGCGGCAAAACCACCCGGAAGTCGGACAGGACCGTTGACTCAGCTGGGTCCGGACCTGAAGACACCCCATTCCCGGATAGGGACGGCGGGCGTCTTTCCCGCAGGAGCGGATGGGGAGCAGTGCTCCAGCGTGACCTGCTTATGCAGGGGCAGAGTCACAGTGGGTCTCCTCGCAGACCCACGGCAGGATCCTTTCAAGGACTGCCAAATGTCTCACCCTCTTCGCAGGGGAGCATTAGGGGTCAGAGCTGGGCTGACCCTGAAGAAGGGGCAATGGCTGAACAGTCAACTGTGAGGGGTGCCAGAAGAGAGAGCAGCAGAAGAATTGTGGGAACACATGCTGTACCAACTCAGGAAGGACTGCCTATACAAAGCTGCAAGCCAGTACAAAATACATGGCTACAAACCAGCTACAGGAGCAAGCCATTAACTTTATGGCTGGGAAGTACATTGCTCCAGAGAATTCCATTCTCTATCTATAAGGAGCCAGGAGGGGAAGTGCTGGCTGCTAAAATCACAGCAGTACCAGGACAACTGATGGGGTTGATTTGCCTGAAGAGTTACTAGATGCTCTAGCAGACTGTGTAATACTCAGTGGAGATTAACAGTTACAGGAAGAGCATCATCAAGAAGTGCGGAATTATGCAAGACAAGTAGCACACAGGCGCCAAAATTGCTGTTGGGGGACCTCCCGAAGCAGGTGAAAGACCTGCATGAGGAAGCCAAGGCTATAGGCCTGATCAAGGTGCCAAGCACCTCTAAAACCCACTATCAACAGCGGCAGCACCCCTACACACCCACCAGACATCAGTACTATGGAAGACCATCTGGTGGTGAAAGCTCGAAGGCCGGCCCACCTGCACAGCGGTCTTTCAGACCATGGCCCAGCCCGGCCTTCATGGAAAATGCGCCAACCCCACAACGCAGCAACACAATACCAGAAGAAACAAGTGCGGAGACAACCCACACAACACCGGTAACCATGGAGGTAGGTGGGTCTGGTTGTCTTAAAAAACATTGCATGTCCGATTCATCAAAAGTTGGGGGACGGTTGCACTTGTTTCATCATGTGTGCTGCACTTTTACCTCTGAACTTTTACATACTCGGAAGTATTCAGAATTACAAAATTGAATTTGTATACGAACTACCGTCCCAGTTCAGCATACGCCTAGCAGGAAGTTCATACTTCACAAAAAGAGAGAACAGCAGGCCATGCTGAACTGTTAAGACTAAACACAAAAGGGAATTGAGAAAACAATCAGAGAATTTCAAGAGTTCGTATCAAATATATTTATAAAAAACTAAAAATATGGTGGTTGCCGTATCATTACAGATTTGACCGAACTAAATACTTCCGTTCAGTATGCCCTTTTCAAAATAGACACGTTTGTCACACACAGGATCATCGTAAATACCTGAAATTTATCTGGATGGGACAGCTATTGCAGTATAAGGCCTTACCCAATGGGTTGTCATCAGCACCCAGGCTATTACAAATTTATTAAAACCAGCTTTAGCATACTTAAAGAAACATAACCATATCATCATGGCTTACCTGGATGATATTCTCATTGTAGGTGAAAATTGGAGCTGGCTACATTGGTGGTATCAGCCACAACACAGGGATTTAACGTACATCCAGATCAATCAAAATTGGAACCCTCCACTACCATGGATTATTTGGGGTTCACTATTGACTCTGTTCATATGTCTATCACCTTGCCACCAAACAAAGTGACAGACTTGATGGGAGTATGCAAAAGCCTCACTGGCATCAGGGAACCATCCATTCGGCAAGGAGCAAGAGTGATTGGGAAATTGGTGGCTGCGTTCCCAGCAGCACAATTGGACCACTCCATTATTAAAACCTGGAAGAGGGAAATTTTAGCTCTCAAAAATCATGCAGGCCATTTCAATAGGCCTATGCAACTACCAGGGAAAACAAATCAGAATTAAACTGGTGGATAGAAATGCTCAGCATTATTCTAACCCCATCACCCCATTCTATATCCCTAGGGTACATTACAGACTGATGCCAGTGCTAAAGGTTGGGGAGCAACTAATACCACCGCAAGTTGTGGTGGCAGATGAGTGCACAAAAATTATTCTGTTTAAAGCACTAGGAATTAATTATCTAGAAATGCTGGTAGCGTTTCATGGACTCAGGGCCTACTGCTCAGATGAGCACCAGTTGCATGTACGGTACAAATTGATACCACAGTGGGGGCCTATATATAATCATATGGGTGAAATAAAGTCGATATCATGTGATGAATTGGCTAATAATATCTGGCACTGGTGTCTGGGAGAGAGATTTGGATCTCAACCACTTACCTTCCAGGTAAGCTAAATACAGTGGCAGACACCAGGTCACGTAAATTCAACGACAACATTAAATGGATGTTGGATCGGAAAGTGTTTACAGATATTATAGACCGGTATGGGACACCAGATATCGACCTTTTTTCCATCCAGACTAATTCACCAACTACCAACATATGTTGCTTGGGAACCAGACCATGGGGCAGCAGCGATGGACAATTTCTCGCTGCATTGGGGGGGGGGGGGGGGGGGGGGATTTGTTTTGCTATGCATTTTCCCCTTCTGCCTCATCATGCGAGTCTTACAATAATTAAACAAGACGCCGCAATGGGTACCATGGTTCCCAACAGTACAAATATGGTCTCAGAAACCCTGCATCTGGATCAACAACGGCCAAGGAGGTTGGCACACCCCGTGCGGGAAAAGTATCCGTGCCATGGACTGTATGAACTTGTTGATTTGCAGTTTCTGAACAGGGCATTTCTGGGATACGAACTCTCCGACAGGACGATCAATGCCATCTCAGCGTCGTGCAGGGAGTCCACGAGAAGACAGTACCTGACATATGTCAGGAAATGGGAAGTGTTCTGCACCAGGACGAAACACTACATATGACTCAGCCACCATCACTGAAGTGCTGGAGTTCTGGCCACCCTTCATTTCGAATGAAGGATTGAGTTACAGTGCCATTATTGTGCAAGGAGTGCCCTATCTAATATCTGGGCAGAGGGAGTGATCACCTGGCTATAGGATCACACCCACTAGTACCTAAACGAATGAGGGGTATTTGTACTCTATTCCCCCCAGGCCCAAATACACCCATATATGGGACATAGGTAGTACACCATGTTACGAGGATGGACACCAATATCGGGGCTCACTCTGGACAAACTAATATCCTAGATGGGAATGATTATGGCACTTGGATCAGCACAACGGGTCCAGTCCTTACACAAGCTAGTATAGGACGTCATGTCTGTCACAAATGGCAGATAACCTGCTACATACAGGGGTACTTAAACAAGGACTGACCCGGTTCCTCTGGCCAATATTAGAGTTCTGGCCTATCCTGCAGATAGTCGGCCCTGCATAGTGACACATATTTTCCAATTATATAGTCACCAAGACACTTATGGGCACGGAGAGAGCTTTCTCATTAGCCATAAATGCCCTCACCTAAGGTCACAGTGCAAAACCATATCCAGATGGTTAGGGTGGTATTACGTGCAGTGGTGGATACTAATGTTTCAAATCTCACTCCAACAGGGCTGCATCTACATCGGACGCTAGGATGATGGGAGTTCCTATGGACCACATCCTTGCCACAGCGGGGTGGAGCAATGAACGCATTCAATGCTTTATAATAAACCCGTGGCCGATCCTGAGACGTTTGCAGGGAAAAAATTAAGTTCTGTAAAATAAATTACCCAATGTGGGGCATATTATTTTAGGTATGAATAATACCTTTATTGTTTTTCAGCACAGTGTCGTGTGTGAAATACGTTCATCCTCCTTCCCAGAATGGCAGTGTGTGAGCATGGTCTCGTTCCAGGGCATGAAATCACAGAGCTTTGAAATCTTCACGTAGTCACTCACGTGACTCCAAAGTAAAATAGTAAGATTAAATGAGAACTTACCAGTTTGAAGTTTGATCTTTATTTTATGAGGAGTTACGATGAGGGATTACGTTGCCCTCCGCTCCCAAAACCCTCTATTATAAAGTTCAACTGGTATGGAAGTTCTCTCTTATCTTACTATATTAGTCTACTCTGGTATCTGTGATTTCACACCACTGCTTTGAAGAATGTCGCGCATGCGTGCTGGCGGGGTCTTCACATAATCCCTCATCGTAACTCCTCATAAAATAAAGATCAAACTTCAAACTGGTAAGTTCTCATTTAATCTTACTATTTTTGTGTTTAGGATAACCATATAAGGCTGCATAAGGCCAGTACGAAATGCCTGAGGCGAGATCTTGCTGGATTTTGTGCAAGACCCGACAGATGAGGCAAAATGGAGGAAAGACATAAAGAACATTCCTCTTCAGTGTAGCGAGAATACATCTATTGCCACTGTGCCACATATTTTTGCAATGGTGATAGAGCCTGGATGCAAACATATTGATATTTGGTGTCCCATCGAACCACAATGTCATTAAATACATTGTGATACAACATCCATACTGTGTTGTCATAGATTTTTACATGATGATACACCAGCGTCAAATGCTCCCACCATAGTGTATCAACTTGGAGTTGAGCATGCAAAGCCTATCCACCTCCGTAACTAGAGATGGTATTCGTAATTTTTCATCTTTGAGTACTAGTATCAGTTTGTAATATAACTAAAGAGTTACTGAGCAAAAGTACAGGAGCAATGTAGAATATAGTTCGTCCACCATTGTGACTTTGATAGCTTCAGCTGGTAATAGGATAGATCTGTTAATAACGACCTACATGGCACTGAAGAGGTTACTCCTTTGTACGTTATAAGTTCTGATAATGCAAAGGTCCAAATGCACAGCTGAAAATACAGCCACTATATTGCCAATTACTCTTGATGAATAGAGGCTGCTTCATAACAACAAGGTTGTTACAGGCTTTTACAAGTGTTTCCAACTTGTAAATGGTCCACATGCCCCATGTTTCAGAAAAAAACCAGACCCACCTACCTTCATGATTACCGGTGGTCTTATGGTAAGCCCAAAGGCCCCTGATGCGGGTTCTATTTCCGTCCTTGATTGGAGAGTAGGACTGGTAGGGTACGTGGATTCCATATTTTTCCTGAGACTGGCTTGGGCCTTGGCCCAAAAGCCCTCTGCCCAGCTTACTGGCTGCCACCATCTTCAGTGAACCACTTACTGCCGTGGGGTGCATTGTCGCCGAAACAATGAGGCTGTACTTGTAGTTCGACAGCTATAGCTCCCTCATGCAGGTCTCACCTGTTGAATAGGTAGCACATACCATGTCCCTCCAACGTCACCCCTGATAGCGCTGTTCACTGCCGGCACTTTCAGGAACTCCAGTATGTGCCACGGACACACTTCCGAGTTTGGAGTCAGTTACACACTGACCCGACTGCTCCCCTGCTCAGAGCGGGAGACAGTGTGCAGCCCTGTACACAGGTGCTGTTGCCACAGGCCCTGAGGAGACCTGTGCTGATGTGGCCCCTCCACGGACCATATCCTTCGTGCCTTGTGGTATGCTCCCAGCAATACCTCCGAACTCTGAGTCAGACAGAACTGACCCCTACTGCTCCCCTCCTCAGAGAGGGAGACAGTATGCAGCCCTGTAAACAGGTGCTGTTGCCGCGGGCCCCGCAGAGACCCGCGGTGATATAACTCCCTCCTCGGAGCATACCATTGTGGAGCACCTCTCCATTAGGTACTCCATGTGGGTTTGACGTCTGAAGAACGTTACTCATTGAAGGAGGGGACCCTCTCCAACAGGAATACTCCTGGCCCGACTTGTTTGAGTCAACGGGCCGTACGGACTTTCTCCGTCGCTGCCCTCCAAGCGGGATTGCCAAGGTGCTGCCGGCACCAGTCTGAAGCCGCTGGCTCCACCCCCAGTGACGGTGAAAGCAAATCTGACCACCGCCCCTACCCGTACTTTCACGGTCTCCGTAGCCAGTTTCCTGCGGTCCGTGGCTGGGATTCCCCGAGGTTATGACCGGGATTCCCCACGATCCGTGACTGGAATGCAGTCCATAAAGGTTTCCCCACGGCCCATCCCGACTTCGCCCCGAAATCCAGCAGAAAACTCTGTAAGAAGAGATTCCTGCAATAGAAACATAACCTGGAAAGTTAAAAAACTTACCTTCAGGTTTAAACTTACCGCTGGCAGGAGCAGCGCGCCTGCCAGTCAGCGTTTCGCCATGCGTCAGACGTAATGATGCGCGTGACTCTGAAGTAAAATTAAACTCTCTTCCTAATTCTGAAGGGATGGCACTTTGCTCAATTCAGGTTTTTTTCTCTATTTTTTTTTGGTTTAGTTTAGAAATACAGCGCTTCAGCCCACCGAGTCTGCAATGACCAGTGATCCCCACACATTAACGCTACGCTACACACACTAGGGACAATTTGCAGTTATACTACCTACAATTAACCTACAAACCTGTACGCCTTTGGAGTGTGGGGGAAACGTGAAGATCTCGGCGAAAACCCATGGAGAGCGTACAAACTCCATACAGACAGCACCCATAGTCAGGATCGAATCCGGGTCTGCTGTGCCACCGTGCTGCCCAATTTTCATTGCTAATATGTTATATCAATGTGTTATTTTCAGTTTACAACTTCAATGCGGTTTCCACAGTTGTTGGCAATGACCAGTACCCCAAAGCTGCTCATCTCAAGTATCATTCATTTTGCTGGGCTTTCCCCCTAGTTCAAAATAACTGAGGGAGAACATAGTCTTTGATGGAGCATAAAATGCTGTCAGGATTTACAACCTATAAGAAGGCCAACCAACAACCATTACATAATGGGTTTAAGGTTACTGGCTTGAATTGGTTAGGGACAAGACTGTGGCAGGGTGTCGTTAAGATGGAAGATCTAAAGATAGTATGAAAGATGAAAACAGAAACTGGAAGGCCTGATTGCAGAACTTTTTCAGTTATTTGTTCATTATAGTACCAATACTAAAACATCATAATTAATCATAACTTAAATGACTAATTGCTTTGCTTCATGAGAAATCTCAGCAAAAGATAAAAATGCACAATATTTTCAACCAATGTAGAGCAATCAAGTGAACCCACAGAATATCAGAACATAGAAGAGTACAGCACAAGAGCAGGCCCTTCAGCCCACAATGTCTGTGCTGTACATGATGCCAAGACCATCACATATTTACCTGCATATAATCCATATCCTCCATTCCCTGTATATCCATATGCTTGGTTGGCATAGACACATTGGGCTGAAGGGCCTGTTTCCATGCTATATGACTCTATGACCTCTATGACAATGAAGAATCAATGATAAGACAAGTCAGTACAATATGTAACTCTAAGAAGAACCTGCAGGTGCTGATGTACCGATCTGTCTGCTTGTCTTGTCCTTGTTAGAGGTACAAAAGTTCATTGCTTGGCAGAAGACGCTGAACAATCCATGAAATGATTGTACATACTGCAGCCATATTTGTCTGTGAAAGAATGAATGATTTTTTATGAATAAATACAAAGTGCTGGAGTAACTCAGCGGGTCAGGCAGAATCTCTGGAGAACATGGATAGATGATGTTTCAGGTCAGAACCCTTGTTAGAAGATGGTAATTGCTTGGCACTTGTGTGAGCTGAATATAACTTATGGAAAAGAACAGTATGGAGTCATCCGTAAATATCCAACATCTGATGATGTGATAAATAGAAGGTAATTGGTGAAATAGTTGAAGGTGCTTCAGCCTATGATACTTCACTGAGCAACCACTGCACCTTGCCCTGGACCTGAGTCGACAACCACAGCCATCTTCCATGGTGTGAGGTATGACTCCAGCAGAGGACTTCCCTAGATGCCCATTGACGCCAGATTTACCAGGACTCCTTGCTACCACACTCTGTCCAACTCTCACTCCACTTCTAGAGTACAGCCATTCTCTATGAAGCCATTACATTTCCATGGGCTGCAATGATGTTAGGAGCTGAACCTGAACTTAAATTGATGTGCAGGTTATTGGTGAGTAACAACAATGCTTGACAACAATGTTGAAGACAGATTCCATAACTTTGCTGTGTAGGAAGGAACTGCAGATGCTGGTTTACACTGAAGATAGACACAAAATGCTGGAGTAACATGGCAGGACAGGCAGCATCTCTGGAGAGAAGGAATGGGTGAAGTTTCGGGTCGAGACCCTTCTTCAGACTGATAGTCAGGGGAGAGGGTGTCTAGAGGTATAGAAGGGTAAGCTGTGAAAATGACTGATCAGAGCATGATAAGAAAATGTAGAATGGTTGATTGTTAGTTGAGGGGAAGGTGATAATGTGGCATACAATCAGTAATATTTAATCAGAACAACAGTAGAATTAGTCAGAGAGAGGGAAAGCAAGGGTTACTTGAAGTTAGAAAAACCAATAATCATACCACTGGGTTGTAAAGGCCCTGTCCCACTTTGCGATTTTATGAGCGATGACGGGCATCAGTGACTGACGCCCGATGTCGCCTGAAAACCGTCAAGTAATAGGACAGGATACAACACAGCCGTGTCAAGATACGACACTCCATGTCACCTTGCATCACCATGCATCACCAATTTCCACCCATCACCATGCGTTACCATAGGTCAGGACACGCGTCGCCATGCGTTGCCACAAGACGGCATGCGTCAGCATACGACAGCATAGAACAGCGCCTGTGACATCACAGCCGTCAAGCGGCATCAATGTACATCCACCCGCGACACGATACGGCAAGATACAACAGGTTGCGTCATCTGGGGCATGTGACGTCATTTGATTACCCAGCTTCTCTATAAATCATGACGTGTCATTGTCGCCATAGTGACGCATGGTAAAGCACAATAAATTAGCATAGGCAATGACCGTGCGTCACCATGTGTCACCCGTACGTCATCATTCGAAAGGCCCCACGACATGATAAGAGACGCAGATGTCGAGGCAACAGGGATAACAGGGATACACCGGGGCAACAGGGATACACCGCGCATTACGTCCGCGCATCACTACATGCGTCACCACACGTCACGACGCATCACGACCCGACCAGAATGCGACAACCTCTTTTGAGGCTGTCACCTAAAATGTCGCCCAAGTTAGACAGGCCCTTAAGCTGACCAAGCGAAATATGAGGTGCTGTTCCTCCAATTTGTGTTGGGCCTCACTCTGACAGTGGAGTGCCTTTAATAAGTCTCCATTATCATGTTTCATTTATAAAGCGCAGACTAAACCCACTTGTGCTTCTGGAGTCACAAATCTCAATTTCTGTGGTTTCCGGCCTCGATCACTTCTGGGCTTTGCACTTATTCCACCCAATTCGAGACTCTAGACTCACCTCTGCCTGAAGCTAACACTGCAGACTAAATCATTCACATCCATGGATAGTGAATGGTGAAGAAGGTTGTGAACGATTGCAGCAGGATCTGGATCAATTGGCCAGGTGTGCGGAGGAATGGTTGATGGAATTTAATACAGAGTGTGAGGTGTTGCATTTTGGGACGTCGAACAAGGACAGGACCTACACAGTAAATGGTAGGCCTCCTCGTAGTGTTGTAGAGCAGAGGGATCTAGGAGTGCAAGTGCATGGTTCTTTGAAGATTGAGTCACAGGCCGGTAAGGCAGTCAAAAAGGCTTTTGGCACTGGCCTTCATCAGAGTATTGAGTATTGAAGTTGGGAGGTAATGTTGCAGTTGTATAAGACATTGGTGAGACTGCATTTAGAATATTGTGTTCAGTTCTGGGCACCATTTCATAGGAAAGACATTGTCAAGCTTGAAAAAGTCCCAAAAAGATTTACGAGGATGTTGCCAGGAATAGAGGGTGTGAACTTTTGGGAGAGGTTAAGTAGGCTGTGTCTCTATTCCATTGAGTGGAGGAGGATGAGGGAAGATCTTATAGAGGTATATAAAATCATGAGAGGAATAGATTGGGTAGATGCACAGAGTTTTTTACCCAGAGTAGGGGAATCGAGGACCAGAGGACATAGGTTCAAGGTTAAGGGGAAAAGATTTAATAGAAATCCGAGGGGTAACTTTTTCACACAGAACAAGCTGCCTGAGGAGGCAATTGAGGCTGGGACTATCTCATCGTTTAAGAAACTGTTGGACAGGTACATGGATAGGATAGGTTTGGAGGGTATTGGACCAAGCTCAGGAAAGTGGGACTAGGATAGCTGAGACATTGTTGGCCGGTGTGGACGAATTGGGCCAAAGGGCCCGTTTCCACACTGTATCACTATGACTCTGTGACTCTATGACTAGAGCGCTGAACCACAGTGTATAATGGATATGTATTGTAAAGCAATCCACAGTCCCTCAGGTAAAACACGCTTCTCGAACATGATTTAAATGTTTTGAAAAGTGTAAGTATTATTTTTTGCAGCTTATTACTTCCTGACCAAATGCACCTATTAACGTTTGCAAATTATGCCAATTAATACAAGTATTACTGTTTTGTAGTGTTGTCTACAGTACCCTTGACCCAGTGCTAATTTTTGAAATTCATATAATAAAAAAAACATAGAGTATAGAAATAACTATTGAAGCAAATTCTCTTTAAGCAAAATAGACCGGTTTTCTCATTATGTGTCTTCTTCAATAACTATCTCATCTAAAAGATTAACATCTATAGCAATGATATGTTACGACAGCAACATGGAGACCTTCTGTTTTAATTGCCTAATCTGCCATTTTTAATGCTGTTCTGCATATATGGAGTATAACAACACTGAAAGAATATTCTTCTTACAGCAATGTTGTTAAGTGCTAACAAAAGGGTGATGACCTTTTCAAAGCACAATCCAGACTTTATTCAAGACTATCCTGCCTTTACTGCTGGTGTGAAGCTTTATACAAATAATATATTTTTAGCCTAAGGTATAATTTAATGAAGTGGAACTGCCACTTGAATGGAGAGGCGGTGGGAGTTATTGAGTGAAATGTATAATGAGTGGAGAATTATGTCGGAAAGTATTCCGAGGGTGTCAGAGAGATCAGGATAGACTAGAAAGGAAAGGTGCCAAGAAGAATCATGCACTTTGTGTGAGGACTAAAAAGACCCCCACTTTGAGGAAGCTTGTAATGTAGGGAAATCCAGTGCAAAATAATATGTCGTCTGGTAGGTTGAAAGAAAAATTGATGGTGTTTGTTTCTTAGAGTTTGCAGTACAATTGACATTTGCACAATTATGTGAGATGAGGCAAAAATCAATGGGAAAACCTTGGCGTGATCTTAAGGTTGTAAAACTTTGACTAACCGTAATCCTGCCTTCCACAAGCAAACCCATTCTGGCACAAGCAGAAGGCTCTCTCTGAAATCCCCCGAGGCCACAGATCTCAGTGGCGACAAATAGAAACATAGAAAATAGGTACAGGAGTAGACCATTCGCCCCTTGAAGCCAGCTTATTTTTAACTCTGGTTCATCTTTAAGTAAATAATAATATTAGTTAGATCAGTAAGGTTATAAATCACATTGCAGAGAACACAAATAATTGACAAATAAAGACTTTTGACATTAGCTGATGGAGTTGTATGCTGGAAAATAAGTTCTAACCCACATGAAAATCCTAACAAACAGAAATGGACAACACTGCTATTCAACTGCATATCACCATTATTTTTTTTAAATTGTGCGAAGAAAGTTCTAGGGAAAAGGAATACTGGTTTGATACAGAACTCACAGATTTTATTCCAATCAAATTGGTGGCATTAGGGCAGTACAGTTGCGTAGCTCAGTAGAATTGCATCCTCAATGTACCAGAGACCCGGGTTCAATCCTGACTACGGGTACTGTCTGTACGGAGTTTGCACGCTCTCCCTGTGAACACATGGGTTTTCTCCGGGTCCTCCGGTTTCCTTTCACACTCCAAAGACATGCAGGTTTGTTGGTTTATTGCTTTCAGTGAGTTATAAAATTGTCCCTAGTGATAGTTTACATGGTGATTGCTGGTTGGTGCGGACTCAGTGAGCTGAAGGGCCTGTTTCCACGCTAGAAAATAAAAGTAAGTGGATGGAATGAAAATGAATGGATCTATAACAGGCAGCCAAACCACTCTAAGTTAATTGTCCTGTAGTGAAGATAAAACATTATTTTTATATTTGACTAATACAAGATAGTGGATGGCAGCTCCTCCACTGTTCACACATTTACAGCAGACAATTGAAGAGATGGCAATGCCCCGTTCTATTATTTACTAGGTAAATGAGTGAGATGGGAGCTCCTTGATGATTCCCTCATGGGAAATATGCAATTAGTGCAATCCCTTGGCCCTCTCCTGATGCTTCCCAGTGCTCAGGAGAAATGTGATGGAATATTCCCTTGAGGAATAAGGGAGTTATTCATTTACTTCATGCAAGTATGAATCAGACTAACCGATGGTACTGATACTCTTTTGAACGGACTGATGGAAATATAATCAAGGCAGCTGTGACCTAATAGAAAAAAGGGTACTCATCTCCTGCTGATATAATGAACTATATTTTGTGGTTAACATTGAAACAATGACTCTAGCCACTTGCTTTGACGAAAGTTGCCCACAAAAATTTTATGGCTTGATTACTGCAAATTATTTCTTTCCCAAGCATACTATTTCTTACTGTACTGCGGGGGGGAGAGACATACAGTGGCGCAGTAGTAAAGCTGTGTCTGTCTGTGTGGAGTTTGTTAATTCTCCCTGTGGCTGCGTGGGTTTTCTCCGGGTGCTCCAGTTTCCTCCCACTTCCCAAAGACGTGCAGGTTTGTAGGATAATTGGTAACTGTAAAAATTGCCCCTAGTGTGTAGAGCAGTGCTGAATTACTATCTACCTCTTCGGTGATACTCAGGCTATCCTTGATCGGACTTTGCTGGCTTTACCTTGCATTAAATATTATTCCCTTATCATGTATCATGTAAATAGCTCGATTGGAATCATGTATTGTCTTCCTGCTGACTGGATAGCATACAACAAAAACTTTTCACTGTACCTTGGCACATGTGACAATAAACTAAACCAACCAAACTAATATAGAACTGGCATATGGATAATCGATGATCAGCATGGACTCCGTGGACCGAAGGGCCTTTTTCCTGAGCAGTGTCTTTAAAACTAAAACTAAAACACACCAGTCATTGCCAGATGTCAGCTCTAGAATCTATGAGGTGCTGCAACACTGAAGTCATCAAATGAAAATTTATAAACAACTGCAGATGGTGGACATCTGAAATAAGAACAAAAACTTCTTGAATGCTCAACTGGTCAAAGCAGCATCTTAAGCGAGAGAGACAGTTATTTTTCAGACCAGTAAGATTACCAATGACGCTGCAGTGAATTTCTATCTCAGTGCCCACTAGGAGATTGATCTCCAGATTTTGTGATAAGGAATAGTTAGTATGGTTTTGTACAGGGGAGATCATGTCTCAATAATTTGAGTTAATTTGTTGAAGAAGTGACCAAAAAGGTTGATGAGAGCAAGGCCATAATCGATATGGACTTCAGCAAGGACTTTGATATGTTTCCATATAATAGGTTGCTCTGGAAGGTTAGATTGCATGGGGTGCAGGAAGAGTTAACTAATTCAAATAGAAATACCAGTAGATGCTAGGTATATGGAATAGTAAGATTAAATGAGAACTTACCAGTTTGAAGTTTAATCTTGATTTTATGAGGAGTTACGTTGGTGATTACGTGAATAAGCCCCGCCAGTCCGCATGCGCGTCAATCTTCAAAGCAGCGGTATGAAATCACAAATAACCAAAATCGAAGTAAACATAGTAAGATTAGCAAGTTGAGAACTACCAGATGATCTTTATGAGAGAGGGTTGGGCGTGGAGGGCACGTAATCACCACGTAATCATAAAATCAAGATAAAACTTCAAACTGGTAAGCTTGTTTAATCTTACTATTTTATTTCGGAGTCACGTGAGTGATTCCGTGATGGGTTCAAAGCCCTGTGATTTCATGCCACAGATCCAAATCTCAGCGTCTCACTGCATCGATTGACTCAGGATGAGTGAATAATCAAAAAATGCATTAAGCATGACATTGATTCAAATGTATTAATGGTTTACGTTAATAAATAAATCAATAGCAACCCCTGTATCTCAGGATATGCTAAAGTAGACCCAAAATCGAATGGACAAAAACCTTGGGTCAGTAACTGGGCTATGGTTTAATTTTTTTTTTTAAATCAGTTGACCGGTCGCGAGGATATGGTCGATGGGACAGTTCATTGCCCTGTCCACTGACGTTGATGCTGCCCTGGTGGAATGAAATATACAATCGTCAGTGTTAATACCTGCATAACCAGAATCTGCTGCAGGCACCTTGAAATAGGATGAACCGACCTTCCTTTGTGTGGTTGTTTGTCACTTAATAAACAATGCTGATTCCACACTTCTTAGGAATATTGGGGGCCTTGATATAATAGAAACATAGAAATTAGGTGCAGGAGCAGGCCATTCGGCCCTTCGAGCCTGCACCGCCATTCAATATGATCATGGCTGATCATCCAACTCAGTATCCTGTACCTGCCTTCTCTCCATACCCCCTGATCCCTTCAGCCACAAGGGCCACATCCAACTCCCTCTTAAATATGGCCAACGAACTGGCCTCAACTACCTTCTGTGGCAGAGAATTCCACAGATTCACCACTCTCTGTGTGAAAAATGATTTTCTCATCTCGGTCCTAAAAGACTTCCCCCTTATCCTTAAACTGTGACCCCTTGTCCTGGACTTCCCCAACATCGGGAACAATTTCCTGCATCTAGTCTGTCCAACCCCTTAAAATTTTGTAAGTCTCTATGAAATCACCCCTCAATCTTCTAAATTCCAGCGAGTACAAGCCAAGTCTATCCAGTCTTTCTTCATATGGAAGTCGTGCCATCCCAGGAATCAGTCTGGTGAACCTTCTCTGTATGGCAAGAATGTCTTTCCTCAGATTAGGAGACCAAAACTGCACGCAATACTCCAGGTGTGGCCTCACCAAGACACTGTACAACTGCAGTAGAACCTCCCTGCTCTTGCACTCAAATCCTTTTGCTATGAATGCCAACATACCATTTGCTCTCTTCACAGCCTGCTGCACCTGCATGCCTACTTTCAATGACTGGTGTACCATGACACCCAGGTCTCATTCATCTCCCCTTTTCCTAATCGGTCACCATTCAAATAATAGTCTACCTTCCTGTTTTGCCACCAAAGTGGATAACCTCACATTTCAGATTCAGATTCCTTTATTGTCATTCAGACCTTTCGGTCTGAACGAAATTTGTTACCTTGCAGTCATAACATGTAATAAATTAAAACAAAACACACAATAAACACATAATTTAACATCCACCACAGTGAGTTCACCAAGCACCTCCTCACTGTGGTGGAAGGCAAAAGTCTTAAAGTCTTTGTCATTTTCCCCTACTTGTTCCCCTCTGTACTGAGGCAATCCACATTATACTGCATCTGCCATGCATTTGCCCACTCACCCAGTCTATCCAAGTCATCCTGCAGCCTCCTAGCATCCTCCTCACAGCTAAAAACTGCTCCCCAGCTTCGTGTCATCCGCAAACCTCGAGATGTTGCATTTAATTCCCTTGTCCAAATCATTAATGTATATTGTAAATAGCTGGGGTCCCAGCACTGAGCCTTGCGGCACCCCACTAGTCACTGTCTGCCATCCTGAAAAGGACCCGTTCACTCCTACTCTTTGCTTCCTGTCTGCCAGCCAGTTCTCTATCCACATCAATACTGAACCACCAATACCGTGTGCTTTAAGTTTGTATACCAATCTCTTGTGTGGGACCTTGTCGAAAGCCTTCTGAAAGTCCAGGTACAACACATCCACTGCTTCTCCCTTATCCACTCTACTAGTTACATCCTCAAAAAATTCAATAAAAATCGTCAGACATGATTTACCCTTCGTAAATCCATGCTGACTTTGTCCAATGATTTCACCACTTTCCAGATGCGCTGCTATCCCATCTTTAATAATTGACTCTAGCAGTTTCCCCGCCACCGATGTTAGACTAACTGGTCTGTAATTCCCCGTTTTCTCCCTTTTTAAAAAGTGGGGTTACATTAGCTACCCTCCAATCCTCAGGAACTACTCCAGAATCTAAAGAGTTTTGAAAAATTATCACGCGATCCCCTGCTATTTCCTTCAAATTATTTATGTCTACCTTAGTGAAGACAGAACCAAAGTAGTTATTCAATTGGTCTGCCATGTCCTTGTTCCCCATGATCAATTCACCCGTTTCTGAGTGCAAGGGACCTACATTTGTTTTAACTAATCTTTTACGCTTCACATATCGATAAAAACTTTTGCAGTCAGTTTTCATGTTTCCTGCCAGTTTTCTTTCATACTCCATTTTCCCTTTCCTAATTAAGCCCTTTGTCCTCCTCTGTTGGTCTCTGAATTTCTCCCAGTCCCCTGGTAGGCTGCTTTTTCTGGCTAATTTGTACGCTTCATCTTTTTCTTTGATACTATCCCTGATTTCCCTCGTTATCCATGGATGCGCCACCTTCCCTGATTTATTCTTTTGCCATACTGGGATGAACAATTGTTGTAGCTCATCCATGCAGTCTTTAAATGCCTTCCATTGCATATCCACCGTCAACCCTTCAAGAATCAATTGCCAGTTGATCTTGGCCAATTCACGTCTCATACCCTCAAAGTTATCTTTCTTTAAGTTCAGGACCCGTGTTTCTGAATTAACAATGTCACTCTCCATCCTAATGAAGAACTCAACCATATTATGGTCACTCTTGCCCAAGGGACCACATACAACAAGGCTGCTAACTAACCCTTCCTCATTACTCAATATCCAGTCTAGAATAGCCTGCTCTCTCGTTGGTTCCTCCACATGTTGGTTTAGAAAACTATCCCGCATACATTCCAAGAAATCCTCTTCCTCAGTACCCCTGCCAATTTGATTCACCCAATCTATATGTAGATTGAAGTCACCCATTATAACGGTTTTACCTTCGTTGCACGCATTTCTAATTTCCTGTTTGATGCCATCCCCAACTCCACTACTACTGTTAGGTGGCCTGTACACAACACCCACTAGCGTTTTCTGCCCCTTAATACAGCACGCCTGCCCTCCCACATAGACATAAGTCTGTGGGGCATCCAAAAAATGATCTTAAATCCTGCCACCACTGGTCTGCTCTGCTTGTGTAGATCAGAAATGTAAAATGTAATGACACCTGCAGCCAATTCCATCCCATCTAGCCACAGCGTTTGCAATGTTTTGCCCTTGTGCTGATATTAGTGTCATGACTAAGGATGTAGCTGGAACCCCCTGGTGAAGTAATGTTAACACATTTTCAATATCCAAACTGCATATTCTTGTACTGGGAGAACTTGTGTCAAGATCTCTTTTACAACTCGATATCCAGGGTTGAACCTGACAGAGTGGTTCCCGTTTTTGCAGCTGTAATGGCTCTATAACTGAATTATTGTCAAAGACCATTTAAGAATTAATCTGTAATCTGTACCATATTAAATGCAACATTAACATTGAAACAAAACGGCTTCCGATCCCCTCAATAGAAATGTACTGCTTTTTTGGGTGCTATCCCTGCACTCTGTAGTGAGCACATCCATGGCTTGATGTGACAACCTGAGCCGTAAGTCAATCCATTCAGAATGTGTAAGTCAATAATTGTTTATTATGCAGAGGCCGGCGTCCTGAACCACAGTTTGAACCAGCAAAGTTTTCGTTTTTTTAGAATAAACATATACTGTTGCATTATTATGCCTGACAAAAGCAGGCAACATGGCTGTTTAGCCAGTCCGACAGTACAAAACCTAAAGCGAGGTCTTGCCGACTGTTTTAAGACCTGACTAATGAGGCAAAATGGAGGAAGACATAAAAGAACATTCCTCCTTTTTGTAGCGGGAATGTATTTCTCCGCACTGTTTGTGCCACATATTTTTGCAATCAGTGAATAAACGTGAAACAAACATGTCGATATTCGATGTAGCATTGAACCATACTTTCATAATACTTTGAGATCCAATACCTACTCTGTGTTGTCATCGATCTGAACTGGATGATACACCAATGGCAAAGGAGATTAGGTTAATTATTGCAGGATACTTTTACTCGATTGCCATGTGACTAATATATGCCACCACTGTAGTGTAACAACTTGAAATTGATCATGTAGATTATGTATATTCGCTCAATAGCCCCTTACCCATTGGGTGCATCTAGTGTATATATTTAGTTGATACCAACAACTGAAGAATTGGTAACTCATGCAAATCTCCACTACCTCCAACAAGAGATGGTATTCGGAACTTCTCACCTTAGAGCCCTTAGCATCAGTTTGTAATAACTGAACTTGACTGACCAAACTACTGGAGCAATGCTGAATACTGTTTGTTCATCATTGTGACTGAGGTAGCTTCAGCTGATAATATCATAAGGTTGTTAACAATGGTCTACATGTCCTTTGAGAGGTTGCTACTTTGCACAATATCAGTTCCTTGATTTGCGCAGCTGAAACACAGCTACTATATTGCCAATTACTGTTGATGAAATAGAAGTCCGTTTTATAACAGGTTGCTATTAACTCCAATCTCTCGCCACAGGGCGGAGTCGTAGGCTAATTAATAGTTAAAGGTAAACAAACAGATTATCCCTTCCACGCTGTTTTACTGTTATTAGTACAGTTACATTGTCTTTGATAACCTCTGTAATGGGAACTGCTTAGAATGGATCTTTGAAACCCTTATGAATCTGTTGTTAGTCAGGGAAATAAGTTTTCATATTCGGAAAGTTCATATGTGACACTCTCCATTTTTCATAATAAACAGGCCACTCCTGCCTTATTCCATGGGTGCTTTGTGTGAGAACTCTGGCCCGATTTCTGAACCTTATCTTCAAAGACAACCCTGGCCATAATCCAAACTTGCTTGGAATGCTAGTACTGTGCCTCTAAGCAGATGTTTTTATCCTTTGTGTGTTGTACAAACAAGTGTAAATATTAAATCTTGTGAGTGGTGCACTTACCCATGTTACAGAAGTGCCAGACCCACGTTGTTGAGTTGGGTTGGTAGGGTGCATGGAATTTCTGCCCAGCTATCATGCTGCCCCCAGCTCCAGTGAACCGCCTCCTGCCGATGAGCGCCTGGGGTGCATTCTGAAATGATGAACCTTTGCCCACCGTTGGCCTTAATTGATTAATCAGCCAGGTTTTCTCCCCGTTGAATAGGCCTACCTGAATAACGGATTCGGCGGCTGGCTCTCACATCCCCCTGTTGGCGCTGTTCATTGCCGGCACATATGTGTTCCAGTATGTTCCATCGACTTCTTTTGGGCCTGGAGTCAGTTATATCTTGACCTTTTGCATTCCCCTCCTCAGAGAGGGGGATTCATAGGCAGCCCTAAACAGGCACTGCCGCAGGCCCCAGGATACCTATGCTGATATGAACCCATTGGACCTATACCCGAATAGAACATTCTGCTGGGATGGCAACTTTGTTGTCAGGAAAAGGTACCACTGACATATGCCCTTCATCCCTTGGGGTATGCCCCACGGCCATACCCTGAGTCTCAGCGTCAGCAGGATACTGACCCGTCTTGGTCTCCGCCTCCAAGAGGGAGACCTGTAGCAGCTCTGTCAACTGGCGCTGCTGGTGCGGCCTGCAGAGGTGGAACATTTGGCTCAACTTTACCATCAGGGTCGGGGTCAGAGCTAAGATGACCCATGGCTCGTGCCTCCTCATCCATGAGGGTGCTATCAAACAGTTCTCTACTAGATGCTGCTGGTGCCTTTTTGTTCAGGGTGGCGCTGATACTCCTCCTGCTGGCGTGTGCCCTGCTGTAGCACTGTAAGCAATAGTTGCTGCATTTGGGATAGCGTTCAAACGCACCATCCAGCCCCGGTGAGGAATCATCCCCCGACTCCGTGGGCCTATTGTTTTGCTATCCAGCCCCAGCGGGGAATCTTCCCCCAACTCCGTGGTCCTAGCAGACTTATGTGGTACCTTGAGCAACCCTGTCCCAGGCATTGCCGGCGCCGCCTCTCGTAGGCCGGCAATGTCACAAATGAAACAGCCCTGTCCCAGGCGCTGCTGGTGCGGCTCTCCCTTAGGCCGGTGCTTTCACACATGAAGCTGCCCTGCCAGGCGCTGCTGGCGTGGCCTGTCCCCATAGGCCCGCGCTATTACAGTGTAGGCTCACTAATTCAATTTTTATAGTGTAGAGCTTCAATTTTAACCCTTCACAGCAACTTGTGCTAAGCAAAGAAAGAATGTCATTGTCCTGACAGGGACACATGACAACAACTCTTTTGACTTTTGACTTTGACTTTGACTTTAAAACACTATAGCAAACTATTATTAGAGAAAAACCCTTGCAGCCCGACTCACCCGAGTCCCATAGGGCTGAACGAGTCCTTTCTCCAGCAATTTTACTCCCTGCCTGGGGACCAACGTCTGTGAGCCGCAGACTGCACTGTCAGCGACTCTGGCATTACTTCCTTGCCACTCCACAGCATCCCCGCAGGCTGGAAGCCACTGACTGCCTTGTCAGCGGCTGCTTATCTTAAAACCCGAACTTTTGCCGGCTATCCGCTTCTGCGGTTGGACCGGGGTTTCCCCATAGTCCATAGCTGGCTCACTCGTCGGGCTGTGAATCTGGCAGGAAAACCTTTGTGAAGAGAGGCTCCTGCTTGAAAAAACCCTGGTAAGTAAAAATAACTTACCTTCTAGATTTAACTTATCGCCGGCAGGAACGCTGCTCTGCAGTCTGGTGCTTGCACCATTGCGGCTGACGTACTGACGCGCATGCAGACTAGCTGGGCTTCTTCACGGAATCACTCACGTGACTCTGAAATAAAGTGAGGTATCAGAGGAAGCAGTCAAGTTGGGTACAATTACGTTATAAAAAACACTTGGATAGGTTCATGGATAGCAAAAGGTTGAGAGGGATATGGACCAAATGCAGCCGCATGGTATTAGCTCAGATAGACATCTTGGTCAGCATTAACAACTTATCCTGAGAGCCTGTTTTCATGTTATATATCTCTACATCACTCTCAGAACTTCTAGAGATTCCAAAGCATCTTCGAGGTAGTCTGGACCCATGGTATTCCTGAAGTTGTTTTAATCCATTATTAACTAATTTAAAGTGACAACACTTGAAATAATGTGCAGAGCTCTGAAGTGGAAATGCATCGAACGTTTACCTGTAATTGGCAACAGTGATTTCTTGCCTCTACTATCTTACTGGTGTTAATTTAAAATGACCTGGATTCCCATTTCATAGTTTAAGGAAACAGTTGCTTCCGCTAACCTCCAAGCATGTCGGATCAATCCACCGATGGTCAAGAACAGTATCACTGGCCAGAGAGTGTGTTTGGCCAACTCTAATGACAAGGAAATGTTACAGCTGGTATCAAAGCCTACTGAAGAATAATGAGTCACCTCCAGGAAGTTTTTTTTTTTCTCCTCTTGTTCTATTACAGAAGCACTTTAACTAGAAAACTACGAACAGGTAATAATTTCCATTATGCCACCTTGACTAACATTTTATTTTCCATTCATGTTGGAAAATGCAGCCAAGTTTCCATGGTTGATAAATAAGCCCCTTGTCCAAGCACCAAAGCCATAAAAGCCTGTTGACCTAGGCCCCATCAAGAACACAATAGAGAAATATTCCAAAACATTGAGGGCAGCCGAGAGATAAACTACCCACCTGCAATTTAGGAGTGTAATCTAATCTGCTCCGCTGCTCCTAAATTAAATTATAGCAGGAGACCAAAAGACACAGAGCTTTGAAAGTTTGAAATTATAATCACACGTACCTTTCTACAGCTGCACCACGGCTTCATGACAATAGGCAGCAAGACAGATCTAATCATCGACTATTGCGCAGATGCAGTCATGCACTTGCACATCGGGCCATCCATAACGGCAACTATGGAGGGTTCATGGTCCTGACCAAGGTGAACAAAGGAGGAAGATTGACTGAACTTTGTTGCCTTCCATCACAGTGAAGAATGTTGATTCCACTGTGGTGGATGTTTATGTTCTATTGTGTATTGTGTTCTTTTTGATTGTATGGCTGCATGGTAACTCAAATTTCACTGTACCTTAATAGGTTCATGACAATAAATGTGAATTTGAACTTGAATCCTTAGTTATTTCAAATAAAATACACTACTGTTGTTCCATGGGGCATCAGTTTCGGCGAAATGGAAATGTATAAAAGATTTCCAATAGGTATTTAACAGTAGTGGTCCACTTATTCCCCACCACATTAACGATTAAAGCTTGAGTAGCCACAGGCTAGTTAATTCTGCAACTATCAGAAATAAGCATATAGAAAATCGATAATTTAATTCTTAAAGCCTGTTCTGCCATTCAACATGATCATGGCTGATCTGATTATTTGGTTCCACTACACTTTCCTGCCGATTCTCATTAAGATCATTTGATTCCCCCATGATCCTAAAAGCTATCCACCTCTGCCTGGAGTAGACTACATCATGATCTACAGACAGTTTTGACCCAAAACTTCACCCATACTATCTCTCCAGAGATGCTGCCAGTCCCGCAGAGTTACTCCAGCATTTTGTGTCTATCTTCGATTTAAACCAGCATCTGCAGTTCCTTCCTGCATGATACCTCCTGGCTGTTAGGAACAGAACATCTCATACTGCCAGAATCTTAAAAGGTAATCCCAGGATAATGTAGACCTTAAGGTCTTCACAACTTTATTAATCATACATCATATAGCCCTGGCTGTACGTGGTCTGTCACGATCACCAGAGAGAGAGCTAGGGGCGTGTGGGTTACAATTATACTAACTGGGGGGGGGGGTTAGCATGGACATCGTTATTATCAATTAAAGGTGTATACACATATCATCTACATCCTTCCTCTACCAAAACAAACGGTGAGTGACAGGGCGACCATGTCTCATGCGCTAGGGTAAATGCAAACAGTAAAGCACGGGAATACAGAATCACACGTAATCGCCGTAACGGACCGGCGGCCTGACCAGGCGACCAGACCGGGTCCGCACTTCGCCATCACCTCCTTCACCGACGGGACAAGGGGGGACGACGCCGGGGCATGGTGGGGGCTACGGACAGGAGAGCCACTTGGCAACGAAGGCATTGGGGGGACGGTGAAGAGAAGGGCGAGGAAGCCGGAGAAAGCGGGACCGCACCGGGAGGCGGACAGGAGGAGGACGAGGGGGGGGGGTGACCCCAGGGGAACGGGCAAAGCACTGGGCTGCGACAGTGGCAGTGGGGGGGCATATGGAGCCGCCGGGGGAGGGAGAGGCTCGTTCACAAGCCGGAGATGCTGGCGGGACCGGCGGTACACCCTTCCATCGTGGTTGACAAGGTACGAACGAGGGGAACCGGCAGAACCGACGACTACGGCCAGCTTGAAACGGCCAGAAGTGGACCTCATACGGATGACCTGGCCGGGGAGAAGAGGGCAGAGGACACGGCAGGATCTGTCGTGGGAGCGCTTCTGTATACCGTGTTTTTGGGCAATGCGTTTCCGGACCAAGGCAGGTTTAAAGACGGAGGGGGACAGGGACTGCTGAGACACCGGGACCATGGGCCTCATGACTTGGGGCATGAGTCGCTGAGCCGGGGATCCCAGGGCATGGTCGCGGGAGATGTTGCGGAGGTTCAGCAGGGCCAGGTAGATGTTGGAGCAGGATAGGCGCAACATTCCAACAAACCTTTAGCACTGCGGACTGCGCGCTCGGTAGTCCGTTGCTCTGCGGGTATTTCGGGCTGCTGGTGTAATGACGAAAGTTCCATCGTTCGGCAAAAGCGCGAAGGTGGCAAAGTGGCGGCGCAACTTCTCGATGACCGCGGAGGAAGAGAGGGAGTGGAGCTGGTCAACTTCAAACCAGCTGGAGTAAGAGTCGACAAGCACCAGGAAGTGCTTTCCGTGCCATTCGAAGATGTCGGTTGCTAGCGCAGACCAGGGCAGGTTAGCAGCTGGCTGCTGCAGGAGCGGCTGCCGCTGTTGCTGTGGAGCGAGGCTGTTGCAGGTAGGGCACGCGGAGACTCTATCCCGAAAGTAGCGAGGCATGTCAGGCCAGAAAAACTGGCTCTGAGCGATGGAAAGGGTCGCTTCGGCCCCGGGATGGCCACGATGAGCGGTGTCGAAGTATTGTTCTCGTAGTGCTGCGGGCACCACCACCTTGTGCCCCTTCACAATCACACCATCACGCAGCACCAACTCATCACGAACCAAGAAGTAAGGCACCGCTGCGGCCGGCAGGGAAGAACGGTGGTTTGGCCAGCCCAGCTGCGCTCTCAGCTGCTGCGTAAACCTGATCTGACATTCAATGAGGCGTTGCATGCCTCTCGTTTAGCTGAGGCTGTCTCCTCCACTGTACCTGACCCTGTGGTCCACGCAGCCGGTCTTGCTGGTCGCCAGTACAATGCTCCCCGGCGACAGAGGGCTAGCCCTGCGCCGGGCTTCAGACCTAAAAGTAGTTTAAAAAAAGTCTTGACAATTTCAAAGGTTGTGTAGATAAACAAACTGCTGGAAGGACTTGGTGGCTCAGGCAACATCTATGGAGGGAAATGGACTGTCAACACTTTGGGTCGAGACCCATCTTCAGACCGAGTTGTGTACTGATGAAACAAAACTAAAGGGTCCAAATTAGCCAAATCTCCTATACTGTTTTGAGTTGCTTCTGTTTTCTTCCCACAACATATTGTACATGACGAGCTACTTGCCTGTAGATTCCTAGTAAAGAAAGGAGGAAAGGATAGACTAGTGACTAGCTGATAAGAAGAGGATGATGTCTGATAAGAAGAGGAAGAGGATGGATCCTGTGGAAGACAGTCAGTGTGTTTTATGAAGATAATAGTAAAGGAGAGAAATACAGCTGCAGAATTCCACTAGGACTTGATAAGATGATTGCTTTTGGGGCTTGGAGACACACAGTCCAAACAGTTGTACCCTTTAATACACTTCAGGTATAATACAAGGTATTTTCTAAATGCAGGACGATTATTACATCATGAATTTTGCTTATATGTGGACCTGGTATTAGAGAGATTCAGGGATATTGCATGCACTGTATTGCTGACCTGATAGACAATGTCTCATCTATCTAATAGTCCAAATAATTCACAAAAGTACTTACACATATTGTGGGCCTCCTTCCAATTCCAGGCTGACATCTGAAGCTGTAAATTGTAATGGATTATAATTCAATTAATGATAGCAGATTTTAAGATTGGATGAAATTCTTGCACGTGGCAAAATGTAACCTTTCATTGAACACATTCCCACATGCACAAAAGAGTGTCATGTGATCTTCTTCTTCTTGCGTATGGCGTGCACAGCCTAAAGTTGTAGGACAACTTGTTCTATTTGATCTTATTTGATTCTGCACACCGGGTTGATTATATTCATCGAAACTGGCCAGACCATGTGATGGTTGCAATCTTCCACCCCTGTCATGAGATGAGCCATTTGCCAACAGATGAAAATTAAAGAAGAGAGGACAAGATAGACTGGTGACTTGTGTTTGCATTTTTGAGTATATCCAGATGTCAGATCCCGTCTGATTTAGCACTTACACCAATTTGACTAACTGTCTCATTCTGGAAGCCCACATGTAATGGATGCAAAACAAGTCGTTTGATGTGCTATGTTAGGCATCACTGAGCTGGTAAAATACAGAACATCGTTACATCGTTGTTACATTATTACATCGCATCGGACAGCTAAAATGAGAAAATAGTAGACTTTCATGCAATTGGACCTGATTTTGTCTGACAAAGCTGTCCACAGTTTCTATACCTGAGATCTAGACTTTAGACATTGGAGATACAGCACAGAAACGGGCCTTTCGACCCACTGAGTGCACCGACCTCCCCATATACTAAAACCATCCTACACACGAGTGACAATTGTTTTTTACAACTTAACCTACAACCCGGCACTTCTTTGGAATGTGGGAGGAAACCGGAGCACCCGAAGAAAACCCCCACGGTCACAGAGACAAAGTACAAACTTAGTACAGACAGCACCCGTAGTAAGCATTGAACCCGGGTCTCTGGCGCTGTAAGGCAGCAACTCTACCGCTGCACCACTGCACCACGCCGCTACCAGCTCTGTGCCATTCCTAATTTTATGCTTTTGATATAGTATTTATGAAATCTAATAATGAAATCATGGAAAAGCTCATAAATCTAAGATGGCCATGCTTATTCCATCTAGACATGGAATTACATTAATAATCAGAAGATCTCTGGTTCAAACTATTAGCTATGCTTCACAGAAGCACCTGCTTTGAGGTGCTTGGGTATCTTATTGCTTACACTTATACATATGCCAAGGCATCGGGGGAAAATGACACTGTGGGGAGTAATTGATCCCGTCTAATTTTGATATCTTTTGCCATTTAATCTACCATGAGTAATATGATTGCTGGAAGCCAGAGTCCAGACAAACGAGTTTGGCATCACTAGTTTGTTTCTCAATTATTTGCAGCATTATGTTCAGCACAATGAGAGCAGAGAAATAATTATATTGAAGAACATATGACGTGTTAATACCCCAGCAGTACAGTAGTTTACTAAATATCACCTGGGGTCCTGTCATTTTTTGCCGCGCCTCAAGTAATATTTCATGGACGTTTCAATCAACTAATCTGGTTGAGAGCAAAAAATAGTATCTCAGAATTATTTGTAAAGAGTAGAAAGTGATCCGTAAAGATGCTTATCTTTCATAGGCTAAACATGATGTCATGCTTTATCCACTGATTAAGTAATTGGATGCGGAATGATGGAAATAAAATATTTACATGAGCAATTTAAAAGAGTTCAAACCATGTGCATGCTTTAATGAAACCCTAGCTGATAAAACATTGTGCGGAGAGAATATTTTTGTGTGGAGAGAATTTTTATTTTGCATTTCCATTGTTCTGAAGTGAATAATGCAATTGCCCAACTATAAACCCTCTGAAGATGTGTGTATGGTTTTGTACCATGGAAAACATACATGTTCAAAGGACCAAGATTTTCTTGGAGAAATCATTTTCTGTACTGAAGTTAATTAAAATGAATGGCAGAATCGCAGGGTGACACGGTGGCGCAGCAGTGGAGTTGCTGCCTCACAGCGCCAGAGAGCTGGGTTCGATCCTGACTACGGGTGCTTGTGTGTACGGGGTTTGTACGTTCACTCCATGACCTGCGTAGGTTTTCTCCGGGATCTCCGGTTTTCTCCCACACTGCAGAGACGTACAGATTTTGTAGGTTAATTGGCTTGATGTAACTGTAAACTGTCCCCAGTGTGTGTAGGATAATGTTAGTGTGTGGAGATCACTGGTCAGCGCAGACTTGATGGGCCCAAGGTCCTGTATCCATGCTGTATCTCAAAACTAAAACTAAGAAACATAACATGATAAGCACTGCGACAGATAAAAAGTATCGTTACATGTATGAGATTTTGGAACTTTCAAAGAGTTATTTTCATTCATCAAGTGAAGTTTATAACCAGTCAAATTAATGTTCTACTTGTGGCAACTCAAAGTACTGGGCAAATCCCTCTTTAATTACTCATGAATAAAGGTGGGTTGCATGCAAACTGCACTGCACAAAATATATTGAAAAACATAGTATGTGTCAATACCCCAGTGGCACAGTAGTTAACAAAATGTCACCTAGGGTCTGGTTATTTTCTGTCGTGCCTCCAGTAATATTTCATGGATTTCTCGCCAGTCAAATTAATTCAACTCAATGTACCAGGCGAATCTCTCTCTTTAATTGCTCGTGAATAAGGCTGGGTTGTAAGCAAACGGACCTCCAGATTTCTGAGGAAGTTTGTCTGAGGTGAGTATATCTCAGTCTGAGTAAACAACTTCAGAGATGGACTTCCATGCCAAACAAAGGCACTGCCAGGAAAAACCTGGGCTGAAAACTATCCGAAACAAGAGGTGAAAGTAAGCTTACAGATTTCCCAGCTGGCGGTTACAGGCAATGCACGTAGGTTTCAATGTGGGAATATTTTGGTCCTTTTTTACAAAAATAATCAGCTGGCTTATAAACATGTTTTGTTAATCATTGTAAAAACGTGACCTAGTCTGTGAAAGATGCCAAGCATTGTCACGTGATATTTTGACGTGCAGCTCTGCAGGTCCTCTCACAGTTATTGAATGGAAGAAGTAATGGGCACTATATCTGATCATGATGCAAAAATGCTTACTTACCTAAGAGCCAGAGGGATGCCATTCAGCCCATTAAGTCTATGTTGGCTCCCAGCAGAACATTCCCATCAGTCCCATTACCCCCTTTCATCCATCTTTATGGATGCTGACGGCCTGAAGACTCCTCTCACCCTTGTAATGGACTGTTCGAACTACTCCCTTCCGGCAGACGTTACAAGGCCTACGCCCGCACCTCCAGACTCAGGAACAGCTTCATTCCCAGAGCTATAGCGGCTCTGAACCGGCCCTGCTGAGTACCCCCCCCCCCACCCCCCACCCCCCCCCATGAACCGTCACCCCCGGCCTTGCACTTTAGTCTGTGTTGATTTTACTGGTCTAATGTTCGTTTTTACAAACCTTGTTCTCGGGGTATCTAAACCTAAATTTTATTTGTCGATTAAGTTATGACAGCAGATGGAAGTTGCAAACCAAATCTCGTTGCACTTATGCGTAATGACAATAAAATATATTATTATTATTATTATTATTTTTGTCCATTTCATACGAGTTATTCACCTTTACATGCCTGTTAATTCCCCTTTTATATTTTTGGGCACCTGACTGCTATGGGATATTTTACAGTCTCCTTATTCTGCCAGTACCTCTAAGGTTTAGTTTAGTTTAGGTTAGAGATACAGCCTGGAAACAAACCCTTCGGCCCACCGAGTCTGTGCCAACCAGCGTTCCCCGTACACGAACACTATCCTACACACTAGGGACGATTTGCAATCTTACCAAACCCTATTAACCTACAAACCTGTACGTCTTTGGTATATGGAAGGAAACTGGAGCACCTGGAGAAAAACCACATGGTCACAGGAAGAACATACAAACTCCGTACAAATAGCACTCATAGCCAGGATCGAACCCAGGTCTCTGGCACTGTGCCATGTGATGCAAAGTGCACACAAACAGCATCACAGGGCAGGTCAAACCCCAGTCCCTGGAATGGTAAGGCAACAGTGCTAACTTGCTACCCAAAGCTTTCCCTGGCTCAAGCTGTGAGATGGAATTGGAATGGATGTGACTTCTTTGTCTGCCCTGAGAGACACAAAAAAGTTATCAAAGGAGGAGTTATATAAGCTGTTAAAGGAGGAGTAAAACACAGGAGGAGTAAAGTACAGGAGTAACCCAGCGGGTCAGACAGCATTTCTGAAGGTCAAGGATCGGTGATGCTTCGGGTCAGGATCCTTTTTCAAATTTAAAGAGTGATTCATCTAGTATGTTGAATAACCATAAATAGACCATTAATTTGCCTGGTTAAAGACTTCAGGAATGAAAATAACTCTTTGAATAGTAAAACAATTATTTTGATTAACTACTATTTAAAGCAATCCAATAAATTGTCCAACAACATGTTATCCGTGCTGAAGTCAGATCTTTATTGTTCCTTGTTGAAGGAATCCAAAATGACAGCCAATAGAAGGAATTTCCTTGAGGCTGAAGATGAGATCATGCAGTCATTTAGCTGAGGTTGGGTACTTATGGAAATTGCTTTCAGGAGAAACAAGCTGATTTGACTCCTGCTGAGTATCTCCAGCTGGTGACATAAGGTCATGCCCTTACTATGATGAGAGGAACAATGGAATATCTTAACATATTATTTTGATGAGTATTTGCACATGCCTTGCCATCCTGCATTGTTTCTGACATTGCCAAAGTGAAGGGTCAGTCTGGTTCTTGGCAGTTTCCTAAAGACCAATAACTAGCCGGCCCCTAGAAAGATATGTGAACAGTCTGGTCTGGTGAGATCACAGCAGCCTCCAAATTGGCACTTGCTGATAGAAGGGTGGAACAAGGGCAGGCATAAGTCACAAGTATTGCAAAATCAGACTTCACCAAAGCCTCAGTACACTACTGATGATTAAACTACTTCTGACATTGAATCAGCTGCATGACAATGTCAGTGTAGGCTATTGATGATGTAGTGACTACTATAGTTCTGGACAGAGTAGGACATTATCAATGTTAGTATGTTTTTAAATGGTTTAACCTCAATCAATCAATCAATCAGTCAGTTTAATCAACCTCCATTTCACCTTATACCATCTTTAAAAATGAATCATATTGGTCAAATCTTGCGAATGTACAATCTCTTGATGTTAACCCAACTTTCACCATGGGCTGAAGATAGATACAAAATGCTGGAGTAACTCAGCGGGTCAAGCAGCATCTCTGACCTTCAGACCTTCCACCAAGGGCTCCCAAGAGACATGTTTCTCATCACAAACCAGCCAAAGGAGACACGTTGGAGGACCACGTACCTTCTGTGGAACTATGAAAGTATCTGGTACAACCATTCAGTCAACAGAACAATCCAGGGATAAGTGACAGGGATTAGAGCCACCTGCACCTTGCTAAGTAAAGCACAATTGGACAGGTGTATGTGCGGGAAGTATCGATAGGTAAAGAGATGACCTGCTGCTAGGTGCTATGCTTTCCCAGTTCTACTGAGTGGAATCAAATTATAATCCTGTGTGTATTCACTTTGAAAATATAAATGGTCAAGGATGGACTGTAATTAGCTGAGAAAGTGACCTCCAATGACTTTAAACAACATGTCTGCCAAAATGGAGGATTAAACTTAGAAACATAAAAACTCTTAAGGGATTGGACAGACTAGATGCAGGAAAAAAGTTCCCAATGTTGGGGGAGCTCAGAACCAGGGGTCACTGTTTAAGAATAAGGGGTAGACCATTTAGGGCTGACATGAGGAAAAACCTTTTCACCCAGAGAGTTGAGAATCTGTGGAATTCTCTGCCACAGAAGGCAGTGGAGGCCAATTCACTAGATGTTTTCAAGAGAGAGTTATGGGCCTGTCCCAAGTAGGCGACTTTTTAGGCGACTGCAGGAAGCTATGCAGTCGCCACATGTTCGCGGGTGGTTACTGGGGAGTAGCCTTCATGGTTGTGAGGAGTTCCCGCATTCTGGGAACCAGTCGCGGCCTCATTTTAGTCACTGCAAATTTTTCAACATGTTGAAAAATTAGCGGCGACCAGAATGAAGCCACCATGGAGTGTAGCAAGAATTCTCATGCCATAGGTTGGTCGCCAGGAGGTCCTAGTGGGTTGGCAAGAGGTCGAAAATTCTCGTAGGTTGTAGCCAATGCTGATCGGTGAATTTCATTGGCTCAATGGGAAAAAAAACGCAGTGGTTTTCGGAACCAAGGATAACCGACCAGTAATGTTAATGTCTGCTGAGTTTCACAGCCATGTATCACTGGCTTCTTTCTTCCCCCTCTACCCCCCCCCCCCCCCTCTCCCCGCCTATGTTAAAGGACGTACGTGACCCGTCCCGTGCTTTCACCGTCTTAATTACAGCGCCAACCTTCCTGTTCATCGTGGTGTGTGTCTGTATCACATTGGCTTTGCACCGCATGAATTTCACTCAGACAGCGCACCCCCCACTTGCCCCGTCCCCCACCTGCATAACTGGCTGGTGAAGGAAGCTGTGTGTGTGTGTGTGTGTGTGTGTGTGTGTGTGTGTGTGTGTGTGTGTGTGTGTGTGTGTGTGTGTGTGTGTGTGTGTGTGTGTGTGTGTGTGTGTGTGTGTGTGTGTGTTCCACTCTGACAGTCACCGTTCCAGTTGCCAGTTTTTCAGTGACCTTCTACGACTTGAGAGTTGCCGGCAGTCGCCTGAAAAATCACTTAAGTGGGACAGGCCCATTAGGGATGAAAGGGGAAATGTGTCTTACAGGAATATTACTAGTTGGTGCTCTTTTTGTGGACACAAATGTGCAGGTGCACACCTTTAATAAACATATGTGTCACTTGGCTGGGAAATGAAATAATGATGTTTAACTTGTTAGAGGTGCCAGTACCATCACATTTTATCATTTAAGAGGTGGCGGTTTCTGTTGTCTTAGTGAGTTTAAAGGTGGATAAATCCCCAGGGCCTGATAAGATGCATCTCAGGCTGCTACGCATGTCAAGGGATGAGATTGTGAAATCTTTATTTGCCACATGTAAAGCAAAAGATCATTGCAGTTCAATGATTGCGCTACCTTTATTCGAGAAGTGCAATAAAGACAAACCATGTAATTACTGGCCTGTGAGTCCTGCATCAGATTTAGGATGTTGCTTGAAAAAATTCTGCAGGACTAATTAAAGATAGCCAGCAACATTTTGTTTGGGGGAGAGCCTATCTGACCAATTTGATTTTGTTTTTCAAAGAAGTAAAAAAAATTATTGATGAGAGCAGCGCAATTGATGTAGCCCACAGGAACTTCAGTAAGGTCTTTGACAGTTCTCACCAGAAAAACTGGTCCACATGTTTTGACCCCATGGCATCCAAAGCAAGCTGGCAAATTGAATCCAAAATTGACTTGATAATAGGGTGGTGGTGGTGGGATGTAATCAATCATGGACCACTAGGGCCAATGCTAGGATCCTTGCTGTCCAGCCTATGCATTCAATGGTTAAGATATTAATATAGGAGATATGATTGGTAAATTTGCAGGTGACCCAAAAATTGTGGTTTTGTTGGTCACGAGGAGAAGGGTCATAGGTTGCTGATCAGATGGTAAAATGGGCAGAGAAAAGGCGAATGGGATTTAATCCTGATAAGTGCAAGGTGATACACTTTGGGAGGATTAATGAAATTATTTGAGTATGAATGATAAGGTTCCAGGGAGTACAGAGGAACAGAGGGAATGGCGATATGCAAGTTCAAGGATTCATGAAGATGGCAGTACCTACAGATAAAGTAAGGAAGAAGACATTCATGAATCGCTGGGCTATAGAACATAACCATAGAGACGTTGTGGTACAATTTTATAAAATATTGGTAGAATGCTGTATCTGGTCTTCACACTAGCAAGAACATAATTGCACCAAAGGTGATGTAGACGGGATTTAGCTGGGAGTCCAGCTGGGATGCAGTGTTTAAGTTATGAAGAGAGACTTTGTAAACAGGAGATAGACAAAAAATGCTGGAGTAACTCAGCAAGACAGGCTGGAGAGAAGGAATGGGTGACATTTCATGTCAAGACCTTTCTTCAGCTAGGATAAACAGGTTCCCTGGTTAACGCATCCATTCCAACCCAAACCACCCCTCCCCAGGTACTTTCCCCTGCAACCACAGGAGCTGTAACACCCATCCCTATACCTCCTCCCTCAATTCTGTCCGGGGCCCACGACAGTCCTTTCAGGTTAGGCAGAGGTTCACTTGCACCTCCTCCAACTTCATCTACTGTATTTGTTGTTCAAGGTGTGGACTCTTTTTGATACATCGGCAAGACCAATTGTAGGCTGGGTGATCATTTTGCTGAACACCTTCGCTCAGTCCGCCTGAACCTAACTGATCTCCCGGTTGCTAAACACTTTAATTCTCCTTCCCATTCCCACACTGACCTTTCTGTCCTAGGTCTCCTCCATTGTCAGAGAGAGGCTAAATGCAAATTGGAGGAACAGCATCTCATACTTCACTTGGGGAGCTTACAGTGGTATGAATATTGATTTCTCTAACTTCAAGTAACCTCTGCATTCCCCCTCTCTCTATCCCTCCCCATCCAAGTCACACTAGTTTCTCGTTTTCACGCAACAAACAGCTAATGATGAAGAACACAAAAAGCTGGAGTAGATGCTGCCTGTTCCACTGAGTTACTCCAGCTTTTTGTGTCTTTCTTCAGATTAAACCTGCATCTGCAGTTCCTTGCACAAACAGCTAACAATGGCCTGTTTCCTTTATTATCGTTAATTTTTTGCATATCTTTCATTCATTGTTCTTTGTCTCTCTACATAATTGTCTATATCTCTCGCTTCCATTTTCCCCAAAAAGTCTAAAGAAGGGTCTCGACCCGAACCGTCACCCATTCCTTCTCTCCGGAGATGCTGTCTGTCCCACTGAGTTACTCCAGATTTTTGTGTCTATCTTCAGGATAAACAGGAATTCCTTCATAAACAGAAATTATTTTTCATTACGTCTGGGGGAGGACCTCACAAAGACATGCAAAAGTATGATAAACAGAAAACATTCCACACAGCAGAAGTAACAAATACTTGAGAGTATGGTTTTAGGGTGAGAGGTAAGAGGTGATCTGAGGAGGAACTATTTCATCCACAGGGTGTTTGGAATTTGGAATACACTGCCTGATAGACTGGTTGAGGCAGTTATTCTGACAACACTTAACAAGTATTTTGATGAATCTTTGAATCAATAAAGCAACAGACATAATGCTGCTAATTGGGATTAATACAAATCAGTATTAGATGGTAGGCATGAATATGTTGGGCTGAAGGGCCAATTTCTACATTGTACCAACTACATGTATCTATGAGTTGAGTTGCTCATCATTTTGCGAACGACTTTGGACCATATGGCCATCCATGGGTTACTCGGAGAAGTCTTCAAAGGTGCACAATCTCTCACCTCCTTTTGCCGATTGGATGACAGCTCAGCATGGTACCTTACTGCCTCCGAGCTCCAACGTCTATTGCAGGTCAGGTCCTAGTAACGATTGAATGATTAACCATGAAGATGCATTCAAATTATCTCTCATCTTCTGTTGCCTGGACTCTAACAAGCAAATAATAATCTGCAGTCCCATGAAAGTGACAATGACAGGATGAGGCAGGCAGGTATTACTCTCGGGGTGGCAGTCGACCTGTTCCCTTCAATTCTTGCAGTCAACACACACCATGGTATTGGTCCACTTTACCCAACCTCAGGGGTAGCCAAAGAGTTACAGAATGCAACCAGATGCCCACTGGCTCCAGCTCTGGGAGCACTAAATGGCAGTATGTCAGCATAGAGAGTGTAACCTTCTATTGTTCATCTAAAGCCATTACCTGAGCAGTTTGTAGGAATTTATAAAATGATCAAGTCTTGCTTTACAGAATTCACTATCGTTGACACATAGGTGATGTATTGCCTAAAACAATTGATTGAGTTTGACTAACATGAACATTTTCATTACTCTTTGACAACTTAATCTGCAATGTATATATTGTGAGTCAACATTGTCAGATGGTTTTGGTTATAAATGAGCAGAACAATTTCATTATTAGAGAAGGCAGTATTCTGGGAATGGTAATGAACGCTCCCAGGCGTGTGAAGGTCAAGTTCAGAGAGAGACGCAGGAGACTGCAGTTGCTGGGATCTGAGGCAAAAACCAACCTGCTGGACAAACTCAGTGGGTCAGGTAGTACTGAGGTAAAGTGATGGTTGACTTTTGAAACCAAGATCCTGTATGACAACTGGGAGTGTAATGAGGAGATAGTCAATATAAAGTGGTGAGGGTGGGCCAAGAGCAGGGAGGCAGTAGATGGATCCAGGTAAGGGTGGGTTGATGAGTAGAAGGAGCCAAGAAGGGTAGACAATGGTAACATTAGCTGGTAGACAACAGAAAACTGTAGATTATGGAGTCTGATAAGGCAATAAGGTGAAGAGTGGGACTGGATAAGGGAAGGATGTTGGGCAGATGGGAACAGCGGAAGGAAGGTAGTGGATAGGAGCACAAATAAGTAGAATGTGTGGGTGTGTTGTGTTCACCTTGTTGGCCACCCTGCTTTCGGAAAAATGTCATTAAGTTGGATAGAGTGCAGAGAAGATATCCAAGGATGTTGTCAGGGCACAAGGGCCTGAGTTATTGGTGGTTAGACAGGCTAGGAGTTTATTCCTTGGAACCCAGGAGGCTGAAGAGTGATCTTATAGAGATGTATAAAAGGTTAAGAGAGATAAATGAGGTGAATGCACAGAGTAGTTTCCTCAGGATAGAATAATCTAGAACTAGAGGGAATAGGTTTCAGATCAGAGTGGAAAAATGTAATGGGAACACAAAGGGCAACTTTTTCAAAGAGGGTGGTGGGTATTTACAAGACATTTGAACAAGGAAATGAATAGGAAAGGTTTGATGGGATAGAGGGATATGACGGGCAAATGTGTCTCGATTAGATGGAACACGTTGGTCGACATAGACGAGTTGGGATTCTGCGTAATATGATTCTATGACTCTATGGCACTATGATCAAGCAACTTCTGCACCCTTCCCCACATCCACAGTTGATCACTCCAAACCTCTCTGCACTCATGGATTGAGGCCTTGAGCATGGAAAGCTATTCGGCAGCATACACTGACTGAGGGCTTATGCACAACTGAATCTCTTTGTAAAGGATCCTTTAGTATAATGCTCATCAGCATTCTGGGAATCGACTGAACAATGTCCTTTTAGGGCACTGACCAATTTTCAGGCAAGACAATCCAAAGCACATCTATATCCAGTTTCAACAAAATTATTCCCAAGATCCAAATAAGCTAATTTTGCATTTTGTCTTGTTTATTTATTTTTCCAGATGTGGGTGTCAATAGAAAGTCCTTCTGGTGAAGTTATTCCTACAACTATGTTGGATTGGGTCTTCAAATTTGGACCCAGCGATGTTGAAGGCTGGGCGATGTATTTTGTAACTCAGCAAGAGATGTGATATGCGGAGAGAATCTGCAGGCATTCCCATGTTCCTCTGTCCTTGTGTTTCTGAGTGGGATAGGATATAGGTTGAAGAGATGCTATCATATCAGCCAAGGTGAGTATTTACAGTGTCATTTGTAGTTCTACTGTGTATCGATGATAAGAAGATGTCCAGACTAAGGCCGTCAAGGGGCAAAACATTCACTGCAGTTTACTCATATCCTGGTCTTTTCTTGTAGCCACAGTATTTACTAGATTAATACAATTGAGTTTCTGATCAATGGGGATCCGGAGGTTGCTGATTGTAGGGGACTCAGTGATGGGAATGTAATGTATTAACTAGGGTAGTATTTATAGACAAAATGTGTAAGAAGGAACTGCAGATGCTAGTTTGCTCAGAAGATAGACGCAAAATGCTGGACTAACTCAGAGCCAGAAGAAGAGTCTCAACCTGAAATGTCCCCCATTCCTTCTCTCTAGAGATCCTGCCTGTCCCGCTAAGTTACTCCAAGAATTTGTGTCTATCGTTGTAGCATTTATAGACTTTCTCTTGTTGAAGATGGTCATCATTTAGGATGACTATTCTTCGTTACTTTTCAACCCACAACTGAAAGTTGAATGAGTGTTACTGCAGGTGGACAGAACTTCTTGTGGAATTGAATATTGTTCAACCATCAGTGGACATCTCCATCCCTGAGTCATGGAGTCACAGAGTAAAAGTGCACAGATATGGGCCCTTCGGCCCAAATCATCCATGCCGACTAAGGAATCTCACTTGCCTGCATTCCTCTAATCCATTGCTATACATGTATTTTAAATTTAATTATATACCCCCCCCCCCCCCCCCCCATCCCCACCACCACTTTGTCTGGCAGCTTCAGATGTTATGATGGAAGGTAGGTCATTGATGATGGTGGTTGGGCCTAGAGTAGTGTCCTGGGTTGATGGGCCCACAGCTGTGGACAGCTTTCTTTGTTGAAGATATGACTACCCGTTAGGGTGCTTTCTCCTTGAAATCACTTGGCTTCACCTTTGTCAGCCTTAATGTCACATTCGGTTTCCATCATGCCACGGGTAGTCACTTCCACCTCACCTTTGGATTTCAGCTCTTTGGTTTACGTTTGAACCAAGGCTTGATGAGATCAGGAGCCAAGTATTCCTCAAGAAGCACAGTGATCATCAGTGTGTAGGTTATCGACCAGTGCAGGTCATTTTGTAACGTTGCTGATGACACATTCCATAACTTTGCTGATGATTGAGTATAGATTGATGAGGTGGTAATGTGCTGATTTGGCTTTATCCTGTTCTTTGTGAACAGGACATACCTGGGCAAATTTCCACATCATCGGGTAAATGCCAATGTTGTGGCTGTGCTGGAACAGCTTTGGTTTGAATTAATATTATAGAAGTCATAACATTTAATTTGGGCTATATTTGATTTCATCTGGAACCATAAACTGTGAGCCATGTACTCTGTTTATATTTCCAACAAGGATATTGTTCATTGAACAGTTATGTGCGGGGTCAGAGTCCATGCCAACCAGCAATCACTCTATACATTAGCACTATCCTACACACTAGGGACAAATTACAGTGGCCAATTACCCTACAAACCTGTACATCTTTGGAGTGTGGGAAGAAACCAGAGAACGCAGAGAAAACCCACGTGGTCAAGTGGAGAATGTATAAACTCCATACAGACAGCACCCGTAGTCAGGATCAAACCCAGGTCCCTGGCGCTTTAAGGCAGCAACTCCACCTCTGCGCCACCGCGCCTAATGACCTGTGGAATATTTTAAAGGGAGGGAGTTACAGAGATGTAGAAGTTTATGGATGTAGCTCTTGCTCTTAGAGCCTGGGGTGCAGAGGACACAGGCACCAGTTGGGGTACAATGCAAAGAAGGTCAAAATCAGAGGAGCACAGATAACATGGAGGCTGACATTATGACATTTTGGATAATAATGACTAGTATAGTTACCTTACATAAAGCAGGTTAATTAATAACTGTCATTCACACATGGCAATGATTTGTAACTAACGTTCAGACATGAAATTGCCAAATCACTGAGATCGTAAGTTGATGAATAGATGGAAGTTTTGTTGTGTTTAATTGAGTCTAGAATCGTTGAGTCATACAACCTGGAAACAGACTTTCAGCCCAACCCATCCTCTCAGACCAAGATGCCCCATCTAAGTTAGCCCCATTTCCTCATGTTTGGCCTATTTCCTCCAGATCTTTCCTATCCATGTTTCTGTCCAAGTGACTTTTAACTGTTGTTATAGTATCTGCCTCAACTAGCTCAAAGTCATTTCATCTACCCACCATCCTTAAAACTCTGTCCCCTGGTTTTTGATTCCCCTACCATGGGTAAAAGACACTGTGCATTCACCCTATCTAGTCCATACTTGTTCTGATACACCCTTCTTGAATCACCCCTCAGCCTCTTGCCCTCCAAGGAATAAAGTTCTAGTCTCCCCAACCATTCCCTCCAGTTCAGGCTCTCAATTTCTGGCAACATACTCGTAAATCATCTCTGCACTATTTCCAGCTCAACGATATCCTTCCTGCAACACGGTGACCAAAATTGAACACAACACTCCAAATACGGTCACACCAACATCTTGTATATCTCATGCATGTATCGTCATTAGTGTAAGCCACACCACTCTTGGTTGCAACCATGCTGATGAATCTGCTACCATAAATACAGTTGAGATAAATTTCCTTACTGCTTTCAATGTGAAATTGGAGCTGGTTATAGTTTGTAGCAGGAGCAAGCCGTTTCTGTCACAATATTGCAGATTGTGGTGAATCTGTTGTGATCAAGCATCTCCTGAGAACAGGGAAGCTGGGACAGATCATAGGCAAGTGGAAAATTTGAATCCACACCAAAACTACAGTGGTATCATCTACAATCTTGTAAATTGAGTTATTGCAACATGTGGGCACATTGTCATGCGTGTGTAGGGAGTATAGTTAAAGGGTTGATGGTGGATATGCAATGGCAAAGATTTAAAGATCGCATGGATGAATTTCAACTATTGTTCATGCCTGCCTGGCATAAAAATAAAACAGGGAAGGCGGCTCAACCGTGGCTAACGAGGGAAATTAAGGATAGTGTTAAATCCAAGGAAGAGGCATATAAATTGGCCAGAGGAAGCAGCAAACTGGAGCACTGGGAGAAATTTAGAGTTCAACAGAAGAGGACAAAGGGGTTAATTAAGAGGGGGGAAATAGAGCATGAAAGAAAGCTTGTGGGGAATATAAAAACTGACTGTAAAAGCTTCTTTAGACATATGAAATGGAAAAGATTAGTGAGGACAAATGTAGGTCCCTTGCAGTCAGAGACAGGTGAATTTATAATGGGAAATGAGGAAATGGCAGACCAGTTGGTTCAAACAAACAATCTCTCAGAAATACTAGGGGCCAGAGGATATAGCGTGATGGAGGAACTGAAGGAAATTCACATTAGTCATGAAATGATGTTGGGTAAACTGTTGAGACTGAAAGTGGATAAATCCCCATGGCCTGATGGTCTGCTTCCCAGAATACTCAAGGAGGCGACCCTAGAAATTGTGGATGCATTGGTGATCATTTTCCAATGTTCTATAGATTCTGGATCAGTTCCTGTGAACTGGAGGGTAGCTAATGTAAATCCGTTTTTAAGAGAGGCGGGAGAGAGAAAACAGGGAATTATAGACCAGTTAGCCTGACATCGATAGTGGGGAAGATGTTTGAGTCAATTGTTAAAGATGTAATAGCAGCGCATTTGGAAAGCAGTGACAGGATCGGTCAAAGTCAGCATAGATTTATGAAAGGGAAATCATGCTTGACTAATCTTCTGGAATTATTTGAGGATGTAACAAGTAGAATGGATAAGAGAGAGCCAGTGGATGTGGTATATGTGGACTTTCAAAAAGTAATTGACAAGGCCACACACAAGAGATTAGTGTGCAAAATTAGAGCACATGGTATTGGGGATAGGGTTTTGGCATGGATAGAGAACTGGTTGGCAGACAGGAAGCAAAGAGTAGGAATTAACGGGTCCTTTTCAGAATGGCAGGCAGTGACTAGTAGGGTGCCGCAAGACCCCACTTATTTACAATACATATTAACGATTTAGACAAATGATTTAAAGGACTAAGCCTAAAATCTGGCCGTGGCTCAGTGACACCACAGCTCTAAGAAGAGAATACAGAAAATCAGAACGGAAGTACAAATCTGATAAGCTTCAAATTTCCTTTGAACTCCTGAAAAACAATCTTCACAAATACCAGGAAGCAGTAAAATCTGCAAGAACAAAATACTTTTCCACCCTTATTTCCCAAAATGCTCATAACTCCAAGGTCCTTTTTAGCACCATCACCTCCATCATATGTCCTGCCCCCAGCACCAGTTTAACTGGGTCCCCTGCTAAGTGTGAGGAATTTACTACTTTTTCACCAGCAAAGTAAACAACATCAGAACGAATATTTCCCCTCCCATCCGTGACTTGGCTGTCTCGTTGGTCTGTTCTTCAAAATTAGACTGTTTCCAACCCGTTACTCTACCCTCCCTTGTAAAACTGGTCACCACCATGAAACCTACCACTGCCCCCTCGACACTGTCCCCCCTGCCCTTCTAAAGGATGTCATTACAATAGCCGGTCCCAGCATCCTCACCATCTTCAAAAGCTCTCTGGCCACTGACACCTGTTCCTACCTGCCTCAAGCATGCGGTGGTCCAGCCCCTCCTGAAAAAACCTAACCTCGACCCCACCTTGCCAAGCAACTACAGACCCATTTCAAAACTGCCTTTTCTTTCAAAAGCCCTTGAAAAGGTAATTTTAAGTCAACTTATGCCTTACCTTCACCAAAATACTACCTTGGAAACTTTCCAATCAGGTTTCAGGGCCCACCATAGCACCGAGTCTGCCTTGTTGAAGGTACATAATGACCTACTGCTCACCGTTGACTCCGGCGACTGTGCAATCCTGCTCCTTCTCGACCTCAGCGCAGCATTTGATACTGTCGACCACACCATCCTAATTGACCGTCTCCGGTACGGGGTTGGTATTGATGGCACTGCCCTGAGGTAGGTAGGAGTTTCTCCACTAACATAGGCAACTCTTTCTCCTCCCCAGCTAGTCTCTACTGTGGGGTTCCACAGGGTTCCATCATTGGCCCCATTCTCTTCTCCCTGTATATGCTCTCCTTAGGCCAAGTCATTCGAAGGCACGGCATTTCCTTCCATTGCTACGCAGACGATGCACAACACTATCTGCCTCTGAAGCCCAAAAACCGAACAAATCTGCTTAACCTTATCTGCTGCCTCGACGATCATCCTTCCCGGCCCCTCGGACTCAATCAAAATGATAGCAGGCAGCCTTGGAAGCCTTACCTCATTACTCAATCCACACGTCAAAAACCTTGGCGTGATATTTGACTCAGCATTGAAATTTGACAAACAAGTCAATGCCGTGGTAAAAGCTAGCTTCTTCCAGCTTCGGACGATAGCTAAAATAAAACAATTCCTCCAGTTTGATGAGCTCGAAAAGATCATGCACACATTTATCTCATCCCGCCTAGATTACTGCAACTTCCTCTACACTGGCATCAGCCAATCTTCCCTGTCCCTCCTACAATTGGTCCAAAACGCCGCAGTGAGACTCCTGACGAGCACCCAAAAAAGAAACCACATCACCCCGATCCTGGCCTCTCTCCACTGGCTCCCTGTGCGGTTCCGAATAAATTTCACGATCCTCCTTTATGTCCTTTATGTCTACAAAGTCCTTAACGGGCTTGCCCCCACCTACATTAGAAGTCTGCTTACCCACCACACCACCTCCAGGTCCCTCGGATCGGCCGACTTGGAGATACTGAACATCCCGTGGTCTAGGCATAAGCACAGGGGTGACCGCGCCTTTCCGGTTGCACTCCTAGACTGCGAAACAGCATCCCTCTTCCCATCTGAACTGCCCCTCCATCGAATCCTTTAAGTCGAGACTAAAAACTCATCTTTACTCTCAAGCCTTTCTTGACGTCCTCTGAGTGAGGGCTATATGTATGTATTTATGTATGAAATTAATCTATGAACCACTGTTGTATTACGTTAGTACCTCCACCAATGTAAATCACTTTGGCCAATGAGAGTTGTTTTGTAAATGTGCTATATAAAGAAAAGTGACTTGACTTGACTTGACTTGGAAGGAATTAAATGTAACATCTCCAAGTTTCCGGATGATACAAAACTGGATGGCAGAGTGAGCTGCGAGGAGGATGCTTTGAGGCTGCAGGGTGACTTGGATGGGTTGGGTGAGTGGGCAGAAGCATGGCAGATGCAGTATAATGTGGATAACTGTGAGATTATCTACTTCGGTGGGAAGGACAAGAAGGCAGATTATTATCTGAATAATTGGTAGATACAAAATGCTGGAGTAGCTCTGAGGGACAGGCAGCATCTCTGGACAGAAGGAATGGGTGACGTTTCGGGTCAAGACCCTTCTTCAATCTGAAGGCTAGATGCAGGAAAAATGTTCCCCATGTTGGGGGAGTCCAGAACCAGGGGTCACAGTTTAAGAGTAAAGGGTAGGCCATTTAGCACTGAGAGGAGGAAAAAAAAATCCACGCAGAGAGTTGTGAATCTGTGGAATTCTCTGCCACAGAAGGCAATGGAGGCCAATTCACTGGATGTTTTCAAGATAGAGATTTAGTTCTTATGGCTAACAGAATCAAGGGAAATGGGGAAAAAGCAGGAACTGGGTACTGATTTTGGATGATCAGCCATGATCATATTAAATGGTGGTGCTGGCACGAAGGCCGAATGGCCTACTCCTGCACCTATTTTCTATGTTTCTATGTATAAGTAGGGGCTGCGAGATGCCTTTTGAAACTGCTGTTGAGAATTATCGTGGATGTTTTATTGCCTACTGATTGCAGACTGTGGGTCAAGGATACAGTTACAGAGTTGGGGGTGCTGAGTCCAAGGTCCAGGAGTTGGGCACTTGCACTATTTACAGCCAATGTATCACATACTCAATAAAGAGGTGAAAGCCAGTTTATAAGCAGTTATATTTCTATTTCCATTGGATGGAAACTATTATATGGTCTGTTGAATGACTATTTGAGGCGGCACTGTAGTGCAGAAGTACAGCTCACAGCGCCAGAGACCCGGGTTCGATCATGACTACTGGTGCTGTCTGTGCGGGGTTTGTATGTTCTCCCTGTGACCATGTGGGACCATGTCTGGGTGCCCTGGTCTCCTCCCACACAGCAAAGACATGCAGGTTTGCAGGTTAATTGGCTGGAGTTATTTGCCCCCAGCATTTTAGATGCAAAACTTGGATAATCTAGAACTAGTGTACGGGTGATCGATGGTCAGCATGGATTCGATCGGCCTTAGGGCCTGTTTCTACGCTGTTTTCTCTAAACTTCTTCTTGTGTATGGCGTGCACAGCCTAAAGTTGTAGGACAACTTGTTCTATTTGAACTTACTTGATTGTGCACGCCAGGTTGATTGCATTCGTCGAAACAGGGCGGACCACGTGAAGGTTGCAATCTCCCACCCCTCTCTAAACTAAATGTATCTGGATAAACCATCCTCAAATTGTTTCATGGGTTTTCGTAAAATAATATTTCTTTTTAAGAAATATTATCAGTGGTCTGCATCACCCATGGCTCAAAGCACAGATAAATTAAATTGATAAATTGTGGGAGCACCAAGCCAGACTTTTATATGGAACATGTATCAGATAATCTCTGACACTGTACATGAGAGATGAATTGAAGGGTGACAGTGGTTCTGGTATATCACACTATCTTATAGTTAAGGATCTTTCCATTAAATAGTTTAAATGACAAAGCAAAACTCCAAGGTGGTTAATCTCATAGATAATATACAATGTAGCCATGGAAAATTACTGCATCACTGCTTTCTACCAGAAAGTTATTGAATTAATGGGACTAAAATGCTATTATATTATGATGGTGTACAAAATCATTACTTCCATGTTCTACTAGAGCTGAACACTGTATAATGATCTGCCACTTTGGGCCATAAACAAATGGCATTGCATTGTACTACATGATGTTAACTAATAGAAATGCAAAATTAATCCAAACATCATCAGTTGGCATATGACACACATTGGTAGCAATTATACAAGGGAACTTTATCCTTTCTTCTGACCTCTATATTAAAACCTGAGCCTTCAATGGCACTGGAAAGATAGAGAGGTTAATGTCAGCAATTATTATTTGATAGGCATTCCAAGATGACCCCACTTTCTTTTGGATTTTATTGGTAAAGGTTCTTCAAGTAATCTGAATTAAAAAAATATATATATATTATGTATGAGTTTTATAAAGTGCCATTGTGGAATCTTATAAGTTCCATCTTTAAGTGGCTTAATGTGTGAAGGTATCCCAGCCTGCACTCTGGTGGATTGCATTGTTCAGTTTTGTTTAGTTTGGATTAGTTTAGTTTATTGTCGCGTGTGCTGAGGTACAGTGAAAAACATTTGTTGCATGCTCACTAACCAGTCTGCGGAAAGACTATACATGATTGTATACCTGGTCGTGTTCTAAAAACCTGTGCGGACCAACTGGCTGGAGTTTTACGGACATTTTCAACCTCTCACTTCTGAGGTCTGAGGTTCCCACCTGCTTCAAAAAGGCATCAATAATACCGGTGCCCAAGAAGAGCAAGGTAACGTGCCTCAATGACTATCGACCAATGGCACTAACACCTGTGGTGATGAAGTGTTTTGAGAGGTTGATCATGGCGCAAATCAACTCCTACCTCGACAAAAACCTGCACCCACTGCAGTTCGCTTACCGACACAACAGATCAACGGTGGATGCGATCTCGCTGGCTCTCCACTCCGCTCTGGAGCACTTGGACAACAAAACTCATATGTCAGGCTGTTATTCATTGATTACAGCTCGGCATTTAACACAATCATCCCTTCCAAGCTGGTTACCAAACTCGCAGAACTGAGTCTCTGCGCATCCCTCTGCAATTGGATCCTCGACTTCCTCATTCACAGACCACAGTCTGTTCGTATTGGTGGTAATGTGTCAGACTCAATAACAATCAGCAAGGGAGCACCTCAAGGCTGCGTGCTCAGCCCCCTGCTGTACTCACTCTATACTCATGACTGCATAGCCAGTCATAGTGCGAACTCCATCATCAAGTTTGCTGATGACACCACTGTTGTGGGACGTATCACTGATGGGAATGAGTCAAAGTATAGAAGAGAGATCGAGCGACTGTCCATATGGTCCCAGCACAATAACCTGGCCCTCAACACCAGCAAAACCAAGGAACTGATTGTGGACTTTGGAAGGAGTAGGATGGGGACCCACAGTCCCGTTTATATCAACGGGTCGATGGTTGAAAGGGTCAAGAGCTTCAAATTCATGGGCTTGCACATCTCTGAAGATCTTTCCTGGTTCGAGAAACATAGATGCAAATATTAAGAAAGCTCATTAGCGCCTCTACTTCCTGAGAAGATTACGGAGAGTCGGTCTGTCAACTTCTACAGGTGCACAGTAGAGAGCATGCTGACCGGTTGCATCGTGGCTTGGTTCGGCAACTTGAGCACTCTGGGAGAGGAAAAGACTACAAAAAGTAGTAAACACTGCCCAGTCCATCATCGGCTCTGACCTCCCTTCCATCGAGGGGATCTATCGCAGTCGCTGCCTCAAAAAGGCTGGCAGCATCATCAAGGACCCACACCATCCTGGTCACACACTCATCTCACTGCTACCTTCAGGTAGAAGGTACAGGAGCCTGAGGACTGCAATAACCAGGTTCAGGAATAGCTACTTCCCCACAGCCATCAGGCTATTAAACTTAGCTCGGTCAAAACTCTGAACATTAATACCCCTTTATCTGTTATCAATTTATTTATTCATGTGTGTATTTACGTATATAATGGTATATGGACACACTGATCTGTTTTGTAGTCAATGCCTACTATGTTCTGTTGTGCTAAGCAAAGAAAGAATTTCATTGTCCTGTCAGGGACACATGACAATAAACTCTTTTGTCTTTGACTTTGATTGCAATCGAGCCAAAACATGGTGTACAGATACATAATCAAGGTAATAACATTTAGTGCAAAATAAAGTCCAGTAAAGTCCAATAAATATAGTCACAGGATCTCCAATGAGGTAGATAGTAGCTCGGGACTGCTCTCTAGTTGTTGATGGGATGATTCAGTTGCCTGATAACAGCTGGGAAGAAACTGTCCCGGAGGTATGCGTTTTCACACTTCTGTACCTCTTGCCTGATGGGAGACGGGAGAAGAGGGAGTGACCGGGGTAAGACTCATCCTTGATATTCAATATGACTGAATAGGCAATAGCCCCAGTTCTCTTCTCTGAGCATGCAAATGGTATGTTATCTTTAATTGGACTTTACTGGACTTTGCACTAAATGTTATTCCCTTCATTATGTACATTGCGGTTGGCTCGATTGCAATCATGTATAGTCTTTCCCAGTTATCTTCTCTGAGCAGGCAAATGGCCTCATATTCATGCCTGTCAATAGTGTTGAGCCTACTAACAGCCACTTCCTGGCAGAATCTGCTCAGCAGCCATTCTCACTCATCAACATTGCTGCTTTTTGTTTTCACCTTACTAATCTCCAAGAAGCAAACACTTTGCAAAATGTGAGCCTTAAGTGAAGCGTATGATGGAAAATATCAAAAATAGATAATGCAGTTCGGTGAAGCAGGCCATAAAATGAATAATGACTTTATGATGAGAAAGGGAAACATATGTTTTGAATAATTGGCTTCACAGAGAAGCCTGTGACAGAGGTTCATTAATAACTCATGCGGGAAGATTTAACACAGGGAAAGGGTGCGGTCTTAGGCCACATTAGTGAGCAAAGGCTTTCCTTTTTTCACCCTTATCAGTCACTTGTGGATTCTTGGGGCCCTGTTAACTGTATTTCTGGGCTTACTTCAATACTTTATATTACACATAAAAATGTCAAATTTATCACTGCCGGCTACAAAATGCTGCCTGCCTCTAGAGCCTACTAACCAAGGCAGAAATCTAATTATTGTGCATTGATGTAAGCTGTCACCACACTACACACTGTGGAGACGTAACAGTTTTCATGAGAAAATGATCTGTGGCATGATCTCATTCACAGGTTGAAGGAAATTTGGTTGCTATTCAGCTGTGAGAGCAAACCTCAAAACCTTTAGATCAAAGTCTGAAGTTAATTCGGAAATACCCACCATATCAATGGCCATTCATTAGAAAGAAATACAAATTACAGTGTTCCCTTGATTCATGTTCTTCTTTCACCTACACTGTATGTGTATTGGTCATTTGGCCTGTTTTGTATGTCTTTGATGATGGCATGTGCCTTTAAATTTTAGACTGCCCGTTATATTGTGGGTGGCGTTTATGACGTGTTTTTGGGTGTGTTTGGAGCTTAGATGCTTGCGCAGAAGTTTAGTTTTTAGATTAGTTTGGAGAGACGATGGAAAAGGTCAATCCTTCGACCATGTCAGTGTTACGGAGACATGAGGAGTTTTCTAATGTCTAAAGTAATAAGTTTGAAGAAAATTGCAGTAACGTGTCGGAAGAAACTTGGATGTATCTTACTGTTTTCTATCGACAATAAAGCATTTATTCATCGAAAGACTGTGTTTTAAGTCATATCTGAGAAGAAGCTCTGAAGGTCTCTGTGAGTGAGCTTGCATGCGTTTAGAAGACACCCCCTTCAACCATTCTCATCCAAATAGCAGCTAGGGTGCTAATTACCTGAAAGATATGAAAATCTGCCGCTACAGTATGGTTCCCCTGGGCAGAGACCATTCACAGATTAGCCACAGGTCTCATCTGGAATATTTTCTTTAAGTATTGCTAATAATGAGCTGTAGTTAAAAAAAAAAATAAGGCTACATGCCTGTAATATTAACCAATATATCAATTAAATTTTCAAGTAATTCCACCCAAGACTAATTTATGGTGGTGTAAAAACTAGTAGCATAAGGTACACCACTTTAATTGAAAAAAATATGTAAATTAAATTACCATTTTCCAAATGCCTGGGAGAAAAGTGCTATAAAATAAAATATTTAACTCCAATCTCCAAGAGCTCAACCAATCGTATTACTGGCAGGTTGAGAGAAATAACGTTGCCCGATTTTTGATTATTCTCTGAATAGACACGCATTATAGTCATTATGCCATAAGAAATCAATTTAATGCCTTAAATTAATTCCAACGTTAAAGTACTCTAATTCCAAATATATATACATTTAAAAAATCTCCAAATCTTCCCTATTATCCATTTTTTTCCACTTTTATTTTCATAACTTATTCATTTTGATATTGTTGGAATTCTTCAATCCTTGAAACTGCTTTCCTGAACCATGTCAGTCCTTCTGTTATTCATAAGCTTCATAAGATTCATAAGTGATACGAGCTGAATTAGGCCCTTCGGCCCATCAAGTCTATTCCACCAATCAATCATGGCTGATCTATCTTTCCCTCTCAACCCCATTCTCCTGCCTTTTCCACATAGCCGTAGCCATAGTAATCAAAAATCTATCAAGTACTGCATTAAAAATATCCATTGACTTGCCCTCCACAGCCGTCTGTGACAATGAATTGCACAGATTCATCACCCTCTAACTAAAGAAAATCCTCCTCATCGCTTCCTGAAGGTACGTCCTTTTATTCTGAGGCTATGGTCTCTGGTCCTAGACTCTCCCACTAGTGGAAACATTCTCTCCATATCCACTCCATAAAAGGCCTTGGAAGTATCCATTTTGATGTATTTCTTGGTGCTGCAGAGGAGATAGTTCCATCATATGGACCCAGGGATAATGAAGGCCCAGTGATAGTTTTCCATGTCACGGTGGTGTGTGACTTGGAGGGTAATTCACAATTGGTGGGTTCCCAATGTACCTGCTACCTTTGTCCTTCTTGGTGAAAGAGGTTGGTGGTTTAGGAGATTCTGGCAGAGTAATTCCTGTGCATTGCGTAACCCATCGTCACCTATCCTTTTTCTGCAGAGACCCGTTGAGTTACTCCAGCACTTTGTCTCTATCTTTGGTATAAAACAGCATCTGCTGTGCCCTGTTTCTACATATTGAAAGAGACTAGTTGGGCAATCATTATAGCTGGATTGAGTTTAACCTTCTTTTTGAAATAAGACAATTTTCGATATAGTCAAGAAGATGCCAGTGTTGTAACCTCACTGAAACAAAATAGGTTGGACCTGCAGCTTGTTCATGAGCATTCATCATGAGCTTGTTCATTATTCAATATGACATCAATACGTACTGGGCCTCCTCCATTGTCAGAGTGAGGCCCAGCACAAGTTGGAGGAATAGCACCTCATCTTTCACTTGGGCAGCTTACACCCCAGTGGTATGAATATTGACTTCTCTAACTTTGTAACCTTTGCTTTTCCTCTCTCTCCATCCCTCCCTCTTCCCAGTTCTCCGACTAATCTGACTGTTCCCAATTAAATTTTATCTCTGTTGCTTTGGTGTCACCTTCTGCTAGCTAGCAATGATCTATTCTACATTTTCCTGGATCTACATCCCCTTTGATGTCTTGTTTTCACATCTCTACGTCTCCACTCGCCCCTGACTCTGAGTCTGAAGAAGGGTCTCGACCCAAAACATCACCCATACCTTCTATCCAGAGATGCTGGCCTGTCCCACTGAGTTACCCCAGCAATTTGGCTCTATCTTTGGTTTTAAACCAGCATCTGCAGTTCCTTCCTACACGACATCTGTGAAGTTATCTGCTAAAGTAACATTTACTGCATCAGTTCTCCCAGTGTTTCTCAACATGGAGTGAATCGAATTGGTTTGCAGATTCTGTGGAGCTCAGGTGGAAGCCAAGGTGGGTAATCTATTCAGCACTTCTAGCTGAATTGTGCTGTATATTCTTCAGTCTTTTCTTTAGCACTGATAGACAATAGACAATAGACAATAGGTGCAGGAGAAGGTCATTCGGCCCTTCGAGCCAGCACAGCCATCCATTGTGATCATGGCTGACCATCCACAATCAGTACCACGTTCCTGCCCTCTTCCCATATCCCTTGAATCCACTATCTTTAAGAGCTCTATCAATCTGGGCCCAGCCATCATTGAGTATTGGTTTGCTCTTGGTGTCTCCTCTTCCCATTTAGAACACCCATGTATGGATGCTATTCATTGACTATACTTAAGCCTTCATCACCATAATACTAAATAAACTATCTGTAAACTCTAGCACCTTGGCCTTGCAGGCTCCATCTGCAACTAGTTTATTGACCTTGTCTGTCAGCCCCCATTCGGTTAGAATTGGTCATAACATTTCCTCCACCCTAATCCTCAATGCTGGCGTCCCTCATGGTTTTGTGCTCATCTCACCTGCTACTCTCTCAACACTTGTAACTTAGAGACCAAGTACAACCTGAAGTACTTGAACTTTAATTTTGCTGACGATAGCACTGTTGTTGGCTAAATCTATAATAATGAGGAGACGGAGTACAGGAAAGAGATCACAAACCTGTGTCATGGTGTCAGAAAAACAACTTAGCCCTTAATATCAGCAAGACAAAAGTGTTAGATGTTCACTACAGAAAGTGAGGTATAGGGTGGGACTGAGAGTGAACAATCTCCACGTGAAGATATAGACACAAAGTGTTGGATTAACTCGAAGGGACATGCAGCATTTTTGGAGAAAATGGATAGGTGATGTTTCAAGTCGGGACCCTTCTTCAGACTAAAAGTAGTCGGGGGTGGAGGGGGGTGAGGGGGGGTGTGGAGACCTGGAGGCAAGAAAAGACTAGGACAAACCAGAGCTGGCAACAGATGACCTCAAGTAGGTTGGTTCTGTTCTAGGCCAATTGTCGGCTATGTAAGGTGTGATCAGAGTGATACAAACTGGTTAAACAACTAGGGTGGAGGAAGGGGGGAGGGGGGAGATGAGAGATTGTAGAAGTTACTTGTGGAAGTGCTGCTGTAGGGATGGTCAACAGCTTCAATATCCCTGGCCTCCTTATCAACAGAGAATTAACCTCCTCCCTTCACTGATGCAGGCTCAAGAAAAAGCATCGATGTATTTACATTTTTAGATATCCATGAACTTCAACAAATAAGCTTGTGAAAGTATTCTTATGGGCCTGTCCCACTGAGGCGATTTTTCAGGCGACTGCCGGCGACTGTCAGAGTGGAACACACACACACACGAACACATCGCAGGCAGGGTACAGGGCAAGTGGGGGGGCGGTGTCTGAAATTCACACGGGGCAAAGCCAAGGTGATACAGACACACACCGCGGTGAACAGGAAGGTTGGCGCTGTGATTCAGATGGCTAAAGCACAGTGTACGGTAAGAGGGGGAGAGAGGGGGGGAGAAGGAGGGAGAAAGAGTGGAGACAACTTTTGAGAGGCTAGACAACTTTTAAGAAGCCAGAGATACATGGCTGTGTAGTTCGGCAGACATTAACATTACCGGTCGGTTATCCTTGGTTCTGAAAACTACTGCTGACGTTTTTACCACCTACAGCACGAGAATTTTTGCTACTCTCCATGGTGGCTTAATTCTAATCGCCACTAAATTTTCAACATGTTGAAGAATTTGCGGCGAGCATAATGCGGCCGCGACTAGTTCCCAGAATGCAGGAACTCCTCGCGACCATGAAGGCGACTCCCCGGCAACCACCCGCGACCATGTGGCGACTGCATAGTTTCCTGCAGTCGCCTAAAAAGTTGCCTAAGTGGGACAGGTCCATTACAGGATGCACCTCAGCCTGATCTGGTGACTGTTCGGCTCTTTGAATCTCTTTGTATCTCTCTTTAATCTCATTGTACATGTGTATAGTGACAATAAAAAGGCATTCTATTCTATTCTATTCTATTTACTGTCTGAACCTTCAGAGAGTGATGAACACTGTCCAGTCCATCAAATGCTCCTCACTTCTTTCCATCCAGTCCATCTTCCCGCTGCATTTGCAAATGGAGGATTGGAAGTATTGCCAAGGATGCCTGCCATCCTGGACATTTTCTTTTCTCTCTCTTACTTTCTGGGAGAAGATACAAGAGTTTGAAACCCTGGATGTCCAGACTTGATAACAGCTTCCTCCCCAGGGTCATCAGACTCATGAATCAATTACCTTTTCACATCCACATCCCCGAGGTGCTGCCTCATACTCCAACTCCTAACTCTACCTCATCTGGTTATTCTGTTGATGCACTTCAGCTAGGTTTGCATTATTTCAGATTTCACTACAATTTTTGCATCATGGTCGGTGAACTTCTCAGAAAGCCCAAATTGTTCGATTAAAACACCAGCTGGAACATTTGTCGGCCAATCTATGAGGTAAATATTCAGGATTAAAATGGTTACATTTGGAAATGAAAACTCATTAGTTTGTTTTGACACGTTGGAGAAACAACGCCAATTTTTCCAACGGAGAAATGCAGATATGAGTCAGAGTTTTGGTGATTATTGGTTTATAATTAATCAGTTTAACTTAAACATACCTACAGTAATTCAAATTGTCTCAATATTTTAAGTCTTTTAATGTCAAGGAGTTTGCACTGATGTTTTTTTACTTGTTTTTTGAATAGTTTTGGAATGTATCATTGACAAGTATTCTGATGATTAAATTAATGGCTGCTTCGGCTCAGCTTGTTTGCCTGTCAAAGTAATTCAGTAGGTGAGGTTTGCTCATCGCCAACCACATGACACAGTTCAGGGCCATAAGGAATAGGAAAATTAGGCCATTCGGCCCTTCAAGTCTACTCCGCCATTCAATCATGGCTGATCTATCTCTCCCTCCTAACCCAGAAGACAAGACCCAGCAGACCAGAAGATGACCCTGCACCCCACAGGAACTCGCCAGCCTTACAAGCTGTAACTTCCCCTCTTGTTTGCAATCTTCTCCGCTCCTCAACCTGACACACCATCTGTGTGCCTCCTCCCATCACCAATCTCTACTTTTCCAAATTCCTACATACCAGGCCTCAATAGACTTGGCAAAGATAGATACAAAATGCTGGAGTAACTCAACGGGATAGGCAGCATCTCTAGAGAGAAGGACTGGATGACGTTTCGGGTCGAGACCCTTCTACAGACTTCTTCTCGTTAGGCATGGCTTCTGAATTAGGCCTCTTTTGTCCAGAAGGGTGTCAGCCTGCGAATCAGATTGAATGGGGGAAGTGAGTAAAAATTTTTTTTAAATGGCAAATATTGGAAATCGAAAAAAAAAAGAGAAAATGTCACATATACTCAGCGGGTCAGGCCACATCTGTGTGAAGAGAAATTGAGTCAACGTTTGAAGTTGAAGACACTTTATCAGAACTAAAAAGGAGGCGAATGAAGTTCAGTAACTGCAGGGATGCTAGGAGGTGATAAGTATCTGATTGTTAAACCAGTGTGACAGAAGGGTATGTCCCTGATACGGTGACACCAGGGTGACCATGGGGATCTGCTGTATCTCTAAAGTCTAAAGTCGGAACAATGCAGGAAGCCACAGACCAAAAGGTCTGAATGGGGAATTAAAGTAGTGGGCACTGAGAATGCGGACTGAATGCAGGTGTTTTGCATGGTGATCATCCAATCCTCAATTGATTTCTCCAGTGTCATGGGTACCACGTTGTGAACACCAAACACAGAACGCCAAGTTGGGAGGAAAACAAGAGAGACACTGCTTCACCAGAAAAGACAATTTGTGAGTGCATACATGTGGGACGAATTCCACTTAAATGAGAACAGCATTTATGCACACAGAACAACTTTTATTATGTTTCACACTCATCATAAACCCCACTCCAGGACAGCCTCAGCACCAGGTTAACTTCCAAAAGTGCCTCTAGGAATTCATGATCTCTGCCACATGTGCCATTAGACGTTACAAGGCCTTCTACGCCCGACTCCAGACTCAGGAACAGCTTCATTCCCAGAGCAATAGCGGCTCTGAACCGGCCCTGCTGAGTACCCCCCCACCCCCATGGACTGTCTCCCCCGGCCTCGCACTTTAATCTGTGTTGATTTTACTGGTCTAATGTTTGTTTTTACAAACCTTCTTCTCGGGGTATCTAAACCTAAATTTTATTTGTCAATTAAGTTATGACATCGGATGGAAGTTGCAAACCAAATCTCGTTGCACTTATGTGTAATGACAATAAAAATATATTATTATTATTATTATTATTATTATTATTATTATTATTATTATTATTAAACATCTCTATTAATCAAAGATAGACACAAAAAGCTGGATTAACTCAGCGGGACAGGCAGCATCTCTGGAGAGAAGGACTGGGTGACTTTTCGGGTCGAGACCCTTCTTCAGACATCAATGCATGAAATGGCACATAATTGTCTTAACCAACTAAATTATCATTTGGCATTTCCTATTTTAACAATTGTGTAACCTTTCTCATCATACAGAAAATGAATGACATCAGACTGATTTTAAACCAGCTCTTGAACAACGTGGATTTGTTTTCTAATAGCGTTTATACCAATGTCTTGTTCTTGTTGATTCGCCATCTTATCATTTTCATTGTCCTGTATAATTTATGTACAATTTATATTTTGCGTATTGTCTGTGTCTATGAACCTGTAATGCAGCTGCAAGCAAAACGGCACCATACTTGTGTATTTGATAATAAATTGGACATGACTTGATTTATATTTGAGAGAAAACAGATCGTGTAAAATCTTGCACTCACAGCAACTGTGGTCTGTTCCTGACACAAACCACTGCAATCTAAGAACTGTAAAGAAACACCAGATATTCAGGTGGCACCGCAGCACAGGCAGTAGTGCCACTACCTTACAAATATTTCGACACAGGTTCAATCCTGACCTCAGATGTTGGCTGCGCGGAGTTTGTACATTCTTTCCATGACAGCATCGACACTGCTCTGGGCGCTCCCACATCCTCCCACATCCAAAAAAAGTATGGGTTTGTAGGTTAATCGGTCACTGTAAACTGTGTGTGGAGAGTGGTAGAATATGGTGAAAGTTGATGGGATTATGGGGAGAATAAACTGAATTAGGATAGGATTATGTAAAAAATGGTGCTTTCTGTTCCGAGCTAATTGGGTTGGCCAATATATTTCTACACTATATCTCTCACTGACTTTATCTTTCAATGACTCTGTGATTAATTAACTTCAGGCAACATTTAGCCAAAGGTAATCACATACAACCCACCATACTAGAGTATGCTGGGCAGTGCTTTCTTCTACTGAGCACATATCTGATGACTGAATCACTTTTACACACTGAGTGTAGTCATAATTACCATGAGTCATTAAATAAGTCTCCTTATTTCCAGCTGATGTTGATATTTTACATTCTAGCTCCCTTCCTAACACAGTGCCTTTCATGACCTGATCTATAACCACACGTAGATGTAGCAAATACCAGAATGGAAGCAAAACAGCACCTGCCATGTTCAAACCTTGAGCTCAATGCTCTTAAGACAGCAGAATTGATTGTAGACTTTAGGAGAGCTTCCCCTCCCCCCAATCACCATCAACAACACCACAGTCACATCTGTGGAGTCATTTAAGTTCCTTGGAACCATCATCTCCAGGGACCTTAAATGGGGGTTGACTCCACAGTCAAAAAGGCCCAACAGAGGATGTACTTCCTGCGGCAGCTGAGGAATCACAATCTGCCACAGGCAATGATGGTCCAATTCTATACTGCCATCGTAGAGTCTGTCCTTACCTTCTCCATCATGGTCTGGTTTGGCTCAGCCACCAAGCATGGCATGCGGGGCTGCAGCGCATTGTTTGATCAGCTGAGGTTATTGGCTACAACCTTCCCTCCATTGATGAACCATACATTGCAAGGGCCAGGAAGCGAGCAGGTAAGATCATCTCTTATCCCTCTCACTCTGGCCACAAACTCTTTGAAGTACTTCTGGAAGGCGACTCCGGACTGTCAAAGCTGTCACATAAAAACAGCTTTTTTCCCTGAGCAGTAGCTCTACTCAATATCCAAATGTCTGTAGCCTCCTTTGCACTAGTATTTCATTTCATTTTTACATGTTTAAATTATAATGTTTTATTTTTAATTGTCTACTGTATATCGTGTTGTTACTTGCGAGCAAAGCACCAAGGCAAATTCCTCGTATGTATACATAATTGGCTAATAATTCAGTTCAATTCAATTCAATTCAATTCAATTCAATAATGGCTCAATGCAAACAGGTTTTTCAGGCAGTGAGGTGAGTTTTACTGGCTAGAGTCAGTGGTTCCCATTGGAATAGACAATATTTCAGCAAGACACTGCCTTCCACGCATGCACTGCTGTACACAGAAGCCTGAGGCATACCAATAAACAGCTGTTGTTGCATCTGGTGCTACAAGCCCTCACTGCACTGTGCAGGACACAATCTCATTGTAATTCCCCAATACAACACTGGGGAATTGCCCCTCAGGATGTTGTGGCTTCCAATTCTAATATAGATGTAGAGAAATTCAATGGAGATTACACATCTCTGATTTAGAGAGCAAAGAGAAGGCGAGTATGATCGCTTTTTTCAGTTGAGTTTAACATTTTTTAACATGTCTATGGCTTTTTGTGTGTGTGTTTAATTGTGTGTGTTTCATTGCCATTTTGATGTTAAATAATATTTAAAAGATCTTTAATCATTTGCTTCACTTTTCCATGTCCCTAACTGTCTGGGGTTTACTCCTTGCCTGCATTGCGGAATGGCAGCAATGCATCGACTGAATGCATACCCCGCAACCCCCTGCTGCCAATGTTCCAGGGGCTGCACCGCTTCAGCACATTGACCGAGGTTGTGTTGACATTGAGACCACCAGCACTCTGGGGGTTCCAAAGGCTCTGGACCTAATGGGTCAAGGCCGCAGGCAGCAAGTCTCCATGAATGGGCATTGTCCCACAAGAAGTAGCTCTGTGCTTCTCTTCACCCAGAGTGGACAAAGCATAGAAGTGCACTTCTCCACTTACGAAATACTGCTATCTCTTCCACTCTGTACTGAACAGATTGCACCTGTAATTCTGAGCCATCTATATAACTAAAAGTCTCATCTTGACCACTTTCTGTCTGTACTATATATTGATTATAGGAAAAAAACGCTGCCATATATCGCTATGATTTTTGGCCATCTTACTCACAGTCCTCCTCCCCTGAGGCAGCCCCGAGGATTTTTCTGATCAATTAAAAATAAAAAAAGTTATGAATGAGATCCGCTGATTGGTCCTCTCGCCTGACAATCACCATGATGAAGGTAATGGCCCTTCCGGGGGGGGGGGGGGGGCAGAACTATAAAACCCCGGATGCCTGGACATGAGTCAGTCACTCTGGAAGATCACAAGGGAGAGGCCACAACTGTGATTCTGCTGTGAGTCTACTGAACTGTGAGTCTGCAATGTACTTGCAATTAATTATTTGTTAGCCCTTAATGAAAATAAAATGTGTTGTTTGGCCTGCCCTGTGCTTGAAACTAAAATGGCAATGGAAATGAAATGAAATATAAATGAAAATGAAATGAGTTGTTTGGCCTGACCTATGCTTGAAATTGAAATGGAAATTGAAATGAAATTAGTTGTTTGGCCTGCCTGAAACCACTAATTTCGGCCACAAGGCCCCTATTAGCCGAGAAACCAGTCCTTTTGCCTCAAATGCCCGTATTACCCCAGGAAGAGAATTTTGACCCAAAAGGCCCTACCAGGCCAGGAAAAGTCCAGAAAAAGTGCCTTTCACTGAGATTTTACAGATTTTTTAAAAAGAGTCCCTTCAGTCCATCAGGCCTGCACAAGCCCAGGAGGAGTCCCTTCGGCACATCAGTAAGTATTCCCCCTGCAAGTATCAAAACTCACCCGTATTTTTCTCCTTCCCTTCATTGGCTCCCTGTGAGATCCAGGCCAGGATAGAATTTCTTCCTTTATTGCTATGATCTGCAAAAATAGATGAGAATGTCTAAATTGGTTCTCCACCCTCTCCCCCTTCTCTCTCACAGAGTCTCTCACCTGTTTTGGGCAGAATTTCTGGCAGTTTCTGAGCTGCCAACCTACTAGCCCTGAGTGACTGAGATGCCAGCCCACCAGGCCTGAGTGACTGAGCTGCCAGCCCACCAGGCCTGAGCTGCCAGCCCACCAGGCCTGAGTGACTGAGCTGCCAGCCCAAGAATCTATTTGGCTCACAATGTCCATACTAGCCCTCTGTAAACCAGTCCCTTTTGCCACAACACCCATACTAGCGCTCCAGAAAGCGCCCCCCCCCACCCACTGGCCATCAATATTGTAATTAATGGAGGGGTGGAATATTGCGTTGGGGGACCAGCCCTCCCATGTGAACATGGGACCCAAAGGGTCCCACATAGTCTAGTATAGTTTATCCTTTTCATGATACAACTTGAGAAGCTGTAGTCTCTCCGGTGAGCATACTCCCACTCTGTTATTCGGTGGAATCATGGAAAAAGATGAGATATATGTGTCCAAATCATAATGTTGTGAAACTTGTAGGTGGTGGTGAAAACAAGGAACTGCAGATGCTGGTTAATACGCAAAAGAACACAGTGCTAGAGTAATTCAGCAGGTCAGGCAACATCTCTGGAGAACATGGATAGGTGGTGCTATCTATCCTCATTTGCTGATGATTGCAAAATGTTCGCTTCCATTCACAACTCCTCAGCAGTAAGAGGGCGACAACACTCGTGCATGAGTTGAGAAGTGGAATGTAATGGTTGGGCCACAAAATGCCAAGCCATCTCCTGCAAGTGAGAGTCTAATCATCTACTCCTGCATTCAATGGCTTTAAGTTTGCTGAGACCTCCACCTATCAACATCCTGCAGATAGACACAAAATGCTGGAGAAATTCAATGGGACAGGCAGCATCTCTGGAGAGAAGGAATGGGTGATGTTTCAGGTCGAGACCCTTCTTCAGTTCTGCAACATTGACTGAAATCTCTGCTGGATCAGACACATAAACACTGCAGATCAGCGGGTAGGCAGCCTGTACCGCCAAGCTGCCCCACCATCTACAAGGGATAGTTCAGGAGTGTGGTGAACACAATCCAACAATACTCTGCAATAAAGTGCCCTCACTTGTTTGCACCCATCCACTACATTAAAGACTTAGTTTCCCCTCCACCTGAATACAGTGGTTGCACAGTGTACCATCTACAAATACAATGCAGTCACCCATCTTTTCCAACTGCTGCTCCCAAACTTACGACCTTACCACCAAGAAGCACACCAACTGGGCCGAAGATGTCCTGGCTGGGTTACTGCAATATACTCACACAGGTAACGCTCCTAGGCCTGGCCAAGCTGGCCACACGTGAGTCACAGCACCAGACAGAAGAGGACTTTGCCCGAGCCAGATGCTTGCCCCTTTACTGGGGTTAAGTCCGCGCCTGGGTGGTGTTAGAGAGGGACATAGTTATAAGGATAATAACAATTCAGAAATGTAGTATCTGAATAATTTGGTGATTTTGAAATATGGTGGTGGGTGTGTCACCATGGTTTTGTTTTTTACCGTGATAGTATTTAAATAATTTTTTTTTGATACAAAAAAAAGAAGCACAAAAGCTCCAGGCGCATGGCAACACCACCCACCAGCATGTTTATCTCAAAGTCATACACTATCCTGACTTGGAAATATGTCACTGATCCTAAATGCTGAAACTTCACAAATTGAGGGCCTTCACTTGAGGGGGGGACTGCATCAGTAGAAGAATTGACTCATTGCCACCTTCTCAGAGACAATTAAGCGATAAAACTGGCCTTCTCACTAAAGCCTGAAAACAAATTTGGAGAAACAAAAAAAAATCTGATTTCAGAATGAATATTGGAACTACGTAATGGAAACTGCTAAAAGAGGAAGTCTTGTTAAGAAGACCACATATTGTATAACCACATGTGGCACTTTATTGGTAAGCCAGAGTCAAGTTGAACTTTAGGGACGTATTGCAATATATTCACACTGGTAAATGGTTTGATCTTTCTTTCATATTGAGTAACCATGTGAACGTATATCAGATCACCACAGATGGAAACTATAGCAACGTGGTGCACATGTGTCACAGGAGTGTGTCATTCTCACGCCTTCAATGTAAAACCCATCCTGCCTAAGAACTGAAAGGCAATTGTGATTCACATTACTTCAGCATTGAACATGCTTCTGACATAGTTCGAACTGGTTGATGATTGATTAAAAAAAACACATAGCCCACACCATAATGGGCCTGTCCCACTTATGCGATTTTTCAGGCAACCACAGGCAACTAGTTTGTCGCCACATGTTCGCCGGTGGTCACCGGGAATAGTCTCCTCAGTCACGCAAAAATTTGTAGCGTCTTTCTGGTTGCCGCAAAATTTTCAACATGTTGAAAGTTTTTCGGCAACGGTGGGTTTGTCACCAATGAGCGCAGCTTGACTTCTCCTGACATAGGTGCTGTCATAGGTTGTCGCCAGAATTACGTAGGGTTGCGGCGGCCGACTATGACTATGACAGTCGCCGGCAGTTGCCTAAAAAATTGCCGTGGGACAGGCCCATAACGTTCCTCAGGAAATCCTGATTAGATCCTGCACATAATGTGTGTGGATTTTTTGGGAAGGTGTTTTGAAATTTCCAAGAAATAATTCAAATGAAATAGACAGATTTCATACCGAGTTGAGTATTTAAAGAAGGATTTTTCAATCCTAATGAATAAATAGCGATTGAAAAATTAGGTGTTGCTAAATCGCCCAATTTCAGCTTTTTTAATATTTTTAAAATTGCAATCATTTTTTGTGATTAATACAGGAATTTCACCCAAATTTCAGTTTGTAAAATAATTTTGCCATCCTCGTGAAATAGCAGAACAATTTAGTGTAGTGTTTTTTTTTGTAAAGACCAACTGCTATATGTTGATTGATATCAATTCAAATATCCAAGACAATGGGCTTATGATCTAAGAGTCTGAGTATGGCCATACCACTGTGCCCTCTCCCTGCAACACAAGGAAATGTAGATATATTGGCATGAGGGAAAGTGGAATTGGGTCCTAAAACTAGGTCTGTTATGTAAGTTTTACTGGCATCTAATATACTCTCTCTACATTCACAGCACTAAAGACGGAGTCATTCCAAAGAATTGTGTTTTATTGCACCTTAATCACTATAACTTAATCACCATGCAGTTGCCTTGTCCAAATGGAAGACCCCATGGCAATGATCTTCCTTGGGTGGTTCTGGTTTCTGAAGGAAATGTTGATGAGAATAAATTTTCTTTGGAAATAAACAGATTTTAAAAAGTCACATACTTTCCTTTATCAATGGAAACTGCCTACTTAAACCTAGAATACATAGTTGCAAGACTTAAAGCTAAGGATTCTTGGGCCTGGTTAGAATTACTGCTGACTAGTTTAGATGGGGCATTTTGATCATCATGGATGAGTTGGGCCGAAGAGCCTGTTTCCTTGCTGTGTATCTCTATAACTTTATGATTGTTATCGGCTACAGAGCCTAACATCCAACTGCTTGCCCAACAAAGATTAACTGTGGCTAAAAACATATCTGTGGGAAGAGAAACAGAGTTAACATTTCAGTTCAAAAACCTGTTATCAGAACTGGACTAGTTCAGCAAGGACATATAATATATATCTTGTTGAAAGGATATACATACCACCACTCGGAGGTGCAGAGTTGCCCAAGCCCTGGTTAACTGAATGAACAGTTTTGATGAATGGTCTTCAATCAGAAACATTAACTCTGTTTATCTTCCCACAGATGCAGACCACATATGGATCCTTGTGGTCGAGATGGGCCGAGGACGAGGTCGGGCTGAAGTGTTGTTGAGAATAAAGGTGGTCCCAGAGTGGGGGACCTGCTGAGAACTAAGGGGCACCCAGTGAGGGGGATGAAGAAAAGATGAGTAACTTTGTCAGTGCCTTTGTGGCGACACATTTGTGCATTTTGTACGCTAAAACTAAGAATTTCACTGCATCTAGCTAGGTACAAGTGACAATAAAGTATCATTATCATAGTTTTGTCAACTGGACAAAGTCCTGCCTCAGAATGTAAATTACCAATGCAGGAAAATGTTGACCTGTACCCTACAATTCCCATCCAGAGTGCTACTTTACAACAAACAATGCTCCAAAATCCACAAACACCTTTTCCAAGCAGAATATTTTCAAACTGATCATTCTTCAAATGCTCAGTTTGGTATTGAACCATCCTTGACAGCGAGCATGTCAGCTCTCACAGAGTCTACATGAGTCAACGATGTCTACTCTTACGGAGAGAAGAACCTTGGCCAGCACATATTAGTAATGTGTATGTCCATACAAACCAACACAATCCTCCCTTCCATTGACTCAATTTATACTTCATGGTGCCTCGGCAAGGCCTGCAGCATAATTATGGACCATTCGCATCTCGGCCACTCCCTCTTCTTCCCTTTCCCATCGGGCAAAAGGTATAGAAGTATAAAAACGCATACCTCCAGATTCAGGGGCAATTTCTTCCAGGCTGTTTTCAGGCAACTGGACCATCCTACCATAACTAGAGAATAGCCCTGAGCTACTATTGTAGTGGCAGATTTTTATATCGCCCAAGACATTACTCCCTCTAGCCACTAAAGAGACTACATGGTTTGAGGAGAATGTCGTAACATGCATGTGAGCTCTCCATGAGACCTTCAGAGCTTCTTGACAGATATCCTTCAGAGCTTTTTGATTTATAGTTTCTCTATTGTTGAAGAAAAATAATAAGATATACATCCGACCTTCTTCTCCCACACATACACTTTAATCTCGTTCAAACTCCAGCATATCGCTTTAAATGTTAGAAAACTTCTCTTGTCTCGGTTAAACTTCACATGGTCAAAGGGTGTTCCTTCCCCATGTAGCTTCAAAATTAAACTAAAACTAAACTTCTGCGCAAGAAACCCAGCAGCAAACACGCCCTTAACTACGTAATAAATCCCACCCACATAATAACGGGCAGTCTAAAATTTAAAGACAAATGCCATAATTAATGACATACAAAATAAGCCAAATGGCCACCACATACCATCCCCTAATTGTTCCGAGTATATAACGAGGCAATTATTAATAAACATCAAAAAAGTAATGAAGTCTTAACATATAACAAAAACAACAAATAGCATGCACTATATATCCGCAATCAGAATTCTTCATCGACTCTTCCATCTTCACCTTCGCCTTCTAAAAGCAAACATAACTTGATTATTAATCTTATTAAAAACTTTTGATAGCATGAAACATCTTCTTCCATGTCCTATCAACTCATGGATGTGTTGTAACAACAATGTTGAAGTGTGAAAATACTTCGAGAGAATAACAGGATTTTTAGTAATAACGTTCACCATTACGTTTGATTTAATTTCCCGGTCATTAGCAGCGATTTCAAATCCCAGCTCAAGCTTTGGCTCTAGTTCATTGATCCATCTCATATTGCGTAAGAAGCGGTTCATTGTCAGTTCTCTAGAAACTTTGTCCGCAGGATTTTCTTTTGTGTTAACATATTCCAATTGTGAAACATTAGTAGCTCCCAATGATTTTTCCATTGGCAAATTGTCTTTGTCCAAACCCAACTCTCTGGTTTATTTGGCTCTATCATCTGGAGGAATGCTTTCACAATTGTTGCTGATCCACTTGGAAAGTGTGAATCCTCCCTTATTGCAGAGGCAAGTCAGATGTTTTACCTTTTGAATTGCTTTCTGCTCAGGAGACACGGATTTTAAGTAATCATCCATGCAGAAATTATTCTTCAAAGAGATTATTACTTCATGAAATTTAATATTCTCGCCAAACTTGCATTTCAAATTCTGGTGCATTGCTCTGCTATACGACGATTATTCGGCAGATTAACACTTTCGTGTTTGAAAGGTAAGTCCAGAAAATAGTGTCCGTCAATCTTTACTGAGTAGTTCATAATGTCCACAAACTTTAACTCTTCTCTCGACATCTCTTCAGATTCCTTATTGGTACTTTCATTGAAGTCATGATCGTATTGCTTCATCACCAGCTTTTCTAATTTATCAGTAGATATTTGATTAACAGGGTAGTTCTTCTGATTCCTGTTTTCGTTGTTCCTTCTCAAGGAACCATAGTTAACCCATCCAAGTCGGGTTTTCACAGCATACGGTCCATCCACTTGGCTCCTCACAATCTGTATGGGTTCCAATGCTTTCAAAGCATTCATTCCGATAAGTAGGACAACAATAGAATTTATTTTAGATATTTTGACATCGTTTAGGTAAGGCCATTGTTTCAAGTCTTCACGTCTGGGTATATTTTCATGTCTGGACCAACAGGCATGGATCCATGTGTAAACACTTCAGATATTGGTATAAAATTATCTTCATCCAAACTGGATATCTTCATTCTTGTAATGTAATGATTCATGCTCTCCCCATTTTTTATTCACGGTACACAATCGAATCTTAGTTTCTTCTCCTGAGATGTTCAGGCTTCTCGTCAGGTTTTCTGTGCAAAAGGTAGTTGAACTTCCATGATCCAAAAAAGCATTTTTTTGCAACACTGTATTCGTCTTGCTATTCCTTACCTGTACTGGTAAGATGGAAAAGATAAAAGCTTCAACCGGCCCCAATATGAGCAGTTACTTGAGGCAAGGTGACAGCATCACTAGTAGTTGGCTTCTCCTTCTGTCCCGTTTGCTCCGGCTCCTCCTCTTCTATTTGCTCTGATAGCTCTTCTTCTATTTGTCCCGGTTCTTCCTCTTCCATTTGCTCTGGTGGCTTCTTTACAGTGTGAAGTGCTTCAGGATGATATTGCTTGCACTTATAACAAATTATCGGACTCTTACAGTCTCTCACCATATGTCCTTTTTTCAAACATCCAAAACAGATTCCCTTCTCCTTCAAGTAATCCACCTTATCTTCATATTCTTTCTTCTTGAATCTTCGACACTATCTTATGGTGTGACCAACTTCATCACATAACAAACAAAATCCTATTTGATAGTAGATACATCTCCTTTCATTCTTTCTGTCATTTTCATAGGTATTATAGTGATAACAAGACTGCTTCTCTTAGGTCCTGATCTTTCTTTAGTTCTGGTAAAGGTAGAACCTTTGTTAATTGCAATTGGTTTATGATCTTCAATAGTCCCATGGTGTGGCTCTAAAATGTACCGTACTGGCCTGTCCAAGAATTTTACCAGGTCTGATAGCCTGGCTATTCTTCTTATCTTCTGGCTTCTTCTTATCCAATATTCCGCCTGCTTCATCACTCCACTTTTCTCTCAGTCTTCTGGGCAGCTTACTAGTGATGACTCTGGTATTACTTGCAAGATTCATTTGCTCCATGTGGCCGAGATTGTTCATCGAGGTGCAACAACCTCTAAGAAATATTGCATAATCACTCAATGCCACCCCATCTTCTGGCTTGACATCTTTCCAAGCATGGGCCTTCTCCATGTAAGAGTTAGCAATCCTCTGTTCATTACCAAAACGTTCTTTAAGTAGACTTCTTGCCTCTTTAGAGCCTTGGCAACTTTCTACAGGTACCTGAACATTTCCGCTTGCGTACTTCACCAGAAATCGTAAGCGCTCATTTTCATCCGTAATTTTCATTTCTAGTACTTCTTCTAATGCCCTTATGAAAGCTTCATACCACAATGGATCTCCATCATATGTAGGAATTTCTGCTGGTGGTAGAGTGAGAGGGGTATTTTGTCGAGCTATGAATTCAGCTTAACTATTCATCAATGCCAATAATCCATCCTGAAAACCTTGGCTTGGTGCCAACGGACGATAGACAGGCCTCTCTGGATCAGACTGGCTTGCTCGAGCCTGTACATCAGGCCTCGGAAAAGCGTAGTCCACTATTGGTTTGTCCCGAGCATCCACAGATGCTCCATAAGTAGTTTTTTTCGATCAAGCACCCATTTGCTGAGATTAAGTTTTGCCAGCCCTATATTGCTTCAATGGGTGCTCCAAGCCATGAAATCTGGTGGACCTCGATTGTGGAATTGATCCAACTGCTGATTCACTGTTTATTATCAGTTTTTCCTCTTGGTCCAGAGTTCATTGTCTTCGATGCTCTAGAGCTGCATCTTGAACCCTCACTTTCCAATATCTCCTTCTTTGATTTGACCACTGCCATCTTTGTGTCTAGTTCCAGGTGTTGTTTTTGTCTCCTCATCTGCTCCTTTCGACGCCTTGTCTCTTCTTCTTGTCGCGTCATCTCTTCTTCTTTTGCTCAATCTCATGTTTCTTCTTCAAGGCATCTGCTTCTATTGAGAGAGCGGCTAGATCAGCTTCAACTCCCAATCGAGCAGAAACCCTTGATACTGAACTGGCTGCAGAACCAGATTTACAGTGGCTTGCAAAAGTATTCATACACCTTGAACTTTTCCACATTTTGTCACGTTACAACCACAAACGTAAATGTATTTTATCAGGATGTTATGTGATAGACCAACACAAAGTGATGCATAATTGTGAAGTTGAATGAAAATTATACATGGTTTCCAAATTTTATTACAAATAAAAAACTGAAAAGTGTGGCGTGCAAAAGTATTCAGCCCCCCTGAGTCAATACTTTGTAGAACCACCTTTCGCTGCAATTACAGCTGCAAGTCTTTTGGGGTATGTCTCTACCAGCTTTGCACATCTAGAGACTGAAATATTTGCCCATTCTTCTTTGTAAAATAGCTCAAGCTCAGTCAAATTGGATGGAGAGTGTCTGTGAACAGCAATTTTCAAGTCTTGCCAAAGAGATTCTCAATTGAATTTAGGTCTGGACTTTGACTGGGCCATTCTAGCACATGAATATGCTTTGATCAAAACCATTTCATTGTAGCTCTGGCTGTATGTTTAGGGTTGTTGTCCTGCTGGAAGGTGAACCTCCGCCCCAGTGTCAAGCGTTTTGCAGACTCTAACAGGTTTTCTTCCAAGATTGCCCTGTATTTGGCTCCATCCATCTTCCCATCAACTCTGACCAGCTTCCCTGTCCCTGCTGAAAAAAGTATCCCCACAGCATGATGCTGCCACCACCATGTTTCACAGTGGGGATGGTGTGTTCAGGGTGATGTGCAGTGTTAGTTTTCTGCCACACATTGCATTTTGCAATTAGGCCAAAAACTTAAATGTTGGCCTCATCAGACCAGAGCACCTTCCTCCACATGTTTGCTGTGTCCCCCACATGGCTTGTGGCAAACTGCAAACGAGACTTCTTATGGCTTTGTTTCAACAAAGGCTTTCTTCTTGCCACTCTTCCATAAAGGCCCGATTTGTGGAGTGCACGACTAATAGTTGTCCTGTGGACAGATTCTCCCACCTGAGCTGTGGATCTTTGCAGCTCCTCCAGAGTTACCATGGGCCTCTTGGCTGCTTCTCTGATCAATGCTCTCCTTGCCCGTCCTGTCAGTTTAGGTGGATGGCCATGTCTTGGTAGGTTTGCAGTTGTGCCATACTCTTTCCATTTTTGGATGATGGATTGAACAGTGCTCCATGAGATGTTCAAAGCTTGGGATATTTTTTTATATCCTAACCCTGCTTTAAACTTCTCCACAACTTCATCACTGACCTGTCTGCTGTGTTCCTTTGGCTTCATGATGCTGTTTGTTCACTAATGTTATTAGTAAATAGAATCCACTTGTGTGTAATCTAATCTCAGTATAAATACAGCTGTTCTGTGAAGGCCTCAGAGGTTTGTTAGAGAAGTGGACTCTATTTACTAATTAGGTGACTTCTGAAGGCAATTGGTTGCACTGGATTTTATTTAGGGGTATCAGAGTAAAGGGGGCTGAATACTTTTGCACGCCACACTTTTCAGTTTTTTATTTGTAAAAACATTTGAAAACCATGTATCATTTTCCTTCCACTTCACAATTAAGCGCCACTTTGTGTTGGTCTATCAAATAAAATCCCAATAAAATACATTTACGTTTGTGGTTGTAACGTGACAAAATGTGGAAAAGTTCAAGGGGTATGAATACTTTTGCAAGCCTCTGTATGTCCTGATTTTCATGTAGATACATTCAAGATACTATCTTGTGGTGTAATCTCATCTTCCATTCCGGCACCTTGTTGCATCGCACTTCCAGCTATTAAGCACGTACGTTGTGGTATAATTTCAGATAGCCACTCCTCTGCCTCATTCATGAAATCATTGAATATCTCCATACTTGCTTCCCACCATTGTGTGTCTTTTGTGTCTTTTGCGTTCTTCTGGAGGCGGCTGTGAATACAGCAGCATCTTTTTTTTCTCTCCAACCTCCTGGCAGATGTTCCATAGTTGGCTCAGATTAGATTCTACCTTGATCACGTTCTTCACTGATTCCATTAGTTTCTTCTGTTTTTCAATTGATTTCATAATCTGTTGCAATACCTTGTTTCTCTCTTCTCAGTTTCTTTCAGATAGGCAGCTTGGGTATTATCTGTATCTTTTTGTTGAATATTTTTATTATAGAAACAAAATAATAACAAAGTACATTATTTTGCAATGATGAAAATACATGATATTAATGATATATTCGTACTGTTAATAATATTTGTATTATCATTGATTATAAATTTTAAGACTATATATTTTATATAATTGAAAATACTTGGTACTAGTAATACATTCATAATATTAGTGATATATTCGTACTGTTGATAATATTTGTATTGTCATTGATTTTGAAATGTAAGGACCATATTTTATATAATTGAAAATACATAATACTAGTAACACCTTCATGATATTCATTATATTTTCATACTGTTAATAATATTTGTATTATCATTGATTTTAAAATTTAAGATTATATTTTTATATAATTGAAAATACATGATACTAATAATACTTTCATGATATTAGTAATATTTATATTCGTATTGATATTAAAAATTGTAAGATTATGTGTTTCTATACATTTTTCTAATTTTTTATAAAAGTATGAAAAAATAGAGAAAAAGAGTGTGAAAAGTTTGATGAAGAATGGGAGTATTAATCATTAATCCGTCCTTGGAGATATATTCATGATTTATTTATATATATTTCTTCATCCATTCAAATATTCAGGTCTCAGTCAAGCCCTCGTGCCGAACCATTATGACCCTGTAAATATTTAATATATGGAGACCAAATCTTTCTGAAGAGATCTAACCTGTCCATTAGGACAAGCCTCAATCTCTCCAGATGAAGTGTCTCCGACATTTCTGTGTTCCACATTTTGATTGTTGGGATGTAGGGCCTTTCCAAAATTTTAGTATTAATTTTTTCCCAATTATTAAACCATAGTTGATAAAAATTATTTGGTTCATTGTTATTAGTTGGTCTGTTTCTAGTATTCCAAGTATTAATAACTTTGGATCAGGAGTCAAAGTTATATTGACAACATTCGAAATTATCTTAAATATTTCATTCCAGTATTTTGCAATTTTTATACAGTTAGTGAATGAATGTGATAAATTTGCTTCTGAGTTTTGACATTTATCACATATAGGGGATACTTTTGGAAAAAATGTTATGTAATTTAGATTTGGAATAATGTAATCTATGTAGTATTTTAAACTGTATAAGGGAATGTTTAGCATTTTAACGAGCAATGATGTATATGTTGTAAACTTTCATCCCATATTTCTGGCCTTATAATTTGGCCTAATTCATTTTCCCAAGACTGTCTATATATTTCTGTTGATGGAACATCACTTTCCAATAGAATATTGTATATATATGATATCATTTTTTTCCGTATTTGGATGTTTATTCAAGCATTCATCTAAAAATTTCTGTCTTTCTATTTCTAAGTTCTTGTGTATTTGCAGAAAACATAATTTCTGATTTGTAAATATCTAAAATATTCTTTATTGTGTAGTCCATAAGTTTGTTGTAACTCTTGAAATGAAAGGAAAGAGTTTTCCTTAAAAAGATCACCCATCTTAGTAATTCATTATTTTTCCATTGTAAAAAAGCCTTATCCATCATTGAAGGTTTGAACGTAACATTATTGGCGATGGTAAGACATAATGGTATAGATTTTAGTTTTAATGTTTTCTTTATTTGTTTCCAGATGCGGATTCCGTTTTCTATTATCGGATTTTTTCACTATAAATTTTCTTAGCTAAGTTAGTATTAGCAAATATTATAGAGCTAATTTCAAAATGGAGAACAATCTTCTTTTTCCATATTTAACCAATTTGGTTTATTATCTATTTCTTCTAGCCAAAAATTCATATTTTTAATATTGACTGCCCACTAATAAAACATAAAATTTGGTAGTGCTAATCCTCCATTTATTTTGGGTTTACATAAGTGTTTTTTATTTATTCTATGGCTCTTATAATCCCAGATAAAGTTAGTAATTAGAGAATCTACTTTTTTGAAAAAAGATTTTAGGGAGATTATATCGGAATTAATTGAAATAGATATAGTAATTGTGGGAGCAAGATATTTTTATTGCATTAATTTTACCTAACATTGAAATAGGTAAACTTTTCCAATATAAAATATTCTTATTTAATTTATTCAATAATGGGGGGAAGTTAAATTTAAATAAAGAGTCGAATCTTTTTGTAACGAAAATCCCAAGATATTTAATATTTTCGTTTGTTATCTTAAAAGGGAATTGTTGTAATATATGTAAGTTATTCACCGTTATTGGCATGAGTTCACTTTTATTCCAATTAATACTGTATCCTGAGAAAGATCCGAATTTCGTTATTAGTTTTAACAAATTTTGGATACTTGTTTCTGGTTCAGTGATATAAAGTAATACATCATCCGCATATAAGGAGATTTTATTTTTAGTGTCTCTAGTATCATATCCATGTATTTCCGGATGTAATCTCACCCTCTGGGCGAGAGGTTCTATTGCGAGTGCAAACAGTAAAGGTGATAAAGGGTAACCTTGTCTACAACCTCGAGATAAACTGAATTTAGTTGATAACATTCGGTTTGTTGTTATTCTAGCTGTCGGATTTGTATATAACAATTTAATCCAAGTAGTAAACTTCTCTCCCAATTTGAAAGCTTCCATAACCGAAAATAGGTAAGGCCATTCCACTTGATCAAAAGCTTTTTCTGCGTCAAGCGAAATGACTACTAAGTCTTTTTTATTACTTCTTTTCGAATATATAATATTGAATAACCGTCTTAGATTGTATGAGGAATATCTTTTTGGTATAAATCCTGTTTGATCGGGATGGATTAATTCGTTGACAACTGAACTTAGCCTTTGTGCTAGTATTTTTGTTAATATCTTTTGATCAGTATTTAATAGAGCCTATTGCTCTAAATGATCCTGGTTCATCCAAGTCTTTATTTATTTTAGGTATAAGTGTTATAATACATTCATTCCACATTTCTGGTAATTTCTGCTGTGTGTATATCTGTTCATATAATGATTTCAAACGTGGAAATATGATCATGAAATATTTTATAAAATTCCGAACCTATACCATCTGGTCCCGGTGTTTTACCATTTTTTAATGATCTAATAGATTCTTGGATTTCTTTTGTTGAGATATCAGCATTTAGTAATTCTCTATTTTGTAAATCCAATCCTTTCAGGTTACATTTTTTTTAAATGCTTCTATTTCTGTTTTATTTACTGTTGTTTTAGCAGTGTATAAGTTTTTATAATATTGCATAAATCTTTCATTTTTTTTCTCTCCAACCTCCTGGCAGATGTTCCATAGTTGGCTCAGATTAGATTCTACCTTGATCACGTTCTTCACTGATTCCATTAGTTTCTTCTGTTTTTCAATTGATTTCATAATCTGTTACAATACCTTGTTTCTCTCTTCTCAGTTTCTTTCAGATAGGCAGCTTGGGTATTATCTGTATCTTCTCGATACTTTTGCCTGGCTCTGCCACCTTTTGGTTCCTCTGGCGTAGTTCTTTCTCCATCTTGTTGCTCCATGGATTTTAAACAGGTCTTGGCAGATTGCCAAGTATTTAAATTGAATGACCAAGGACTTCTTCAATCTGCTTTAGTTTTGTTGATAAACATCGGGCAAGGATATTTTGAAAACATTTTTTTAAGAACAATAACAAATTGGATTTCCAGACAACATCCCTCAACATCTACAAAGTTAATAATGACATTAGTTCAAAAGGAATGTGTCTTATCTTGACTTCAAAACAATCCAAGGTCGGACATCTGGATTTCTCCTTGCAAAGTGGAAAAACACTTTATTGGCTATATTCCAAACTAACAGAAATAGCTTTCTGGCAACCTTACAAAAGCCATTCAAAATTAAAACCTTCCAGCTTCAATTCAAAAATATAATAGTCGTTTTACTCACAATTTCGTGATAATGTCTTCAATCTTCAGATAAGTCATCTCGCTGTCGATAAACCTCTAGGCCATCTCTGGCCGAGATCTATTATCTTCAGTTCCTCTTCTGGAACTGGTCTTTTGGCCAAAACCTCTTTTGAGATCCTAGCCAAATCTTCTGTCCCACTCTCTGGGACTGGCTCTCACCTCCTGTCAGAGGTATCCTTAGACTTTCTTCCCGAGGCGGCAGATTTTTATATCGTTCAAGGGATTACTCCCTCTGGCCACTAAAGAGACTACATGGCTTTAGGAGAATGTCGCATGTGAGCTCCCCGAAACTTTCAGAGCTTCTCGACAGAAAAATCTTCATAATACAGTATTTTGATTAATAGTTTCTTTCTTGTTGAAGAAAAACAATAAGATATACATCCAACCTTCTTCTCCGACTCGTACACTTTAATCTTGTTCAAACTCCAGCATATCGCTTTAAACGTTAGAAAACTCCTCATGTCTTGGTTAAACTTCACATGGTCGAAGGGTGTTCCTTCCCCATGTAACTCCAAAACTAAACCTAAACCTAAGCTTCTGCGCAAGAAAACCAGCACCAAGCATGCCCTATAGCTACGTAATAAATCCCACCCACATAATAACGGGCAGTCTAAAATTTAAAGACAAATCCCATAATTAATAACACACAAAATAAACCAAATGGCCATTATAACTATCTACCTCAATGGAGACCCTCAGTCTATCTTTTATCGGATTTTACTGGACTTTATCTTGCACTAAACATCATTCACGTTATTCCCGTCATCATGTATCTGTATACTGTGGATGACTCGATTGTAATCATGTATTGTCTTTCTGCTGACTGGTTAACTCGCAACAAAAACTTTTCACTGTACCTTGGTGCATGTGGCAATAAACTAAACTTATAGCTTGTTACTTGTTGAATGGATCTACATTTGGAGGTGCAGTCATCCAAGATCTGTCTGGCTTAATTGTTTGATGTGGTCATCTGCCTCCCCATTAGTGTTGCAGAATGTCTTCACCTATACTTCTCAAATTCTGCTGGATATTGGCTGCAGCAGTTCTGAAGATCACATGGCAGTCTACCACCACCTTTTCTTGAAACAGCCATTCCTCCTATAGATGTGTAATGGCGCTGTACTATCTATGAATGAAGAATGTGCATCTATACATCTTGCATTGTAGCTACCAGTATGTTTTCTTGCAAATTTTCCTCCTCATTAATTAGCTCCAACTCTCCCTTACTGCACATTTTGGAAGATACAATTCAAATTCAATCTCAACGGCATGAACATCGATTTCTCTAACTTCAAGTAACCCTTGCCTTCTCTCTCTCTCCATCCCTCCCCCATCTTAGTTCCCTGACTAGTTTCACTGTCCTCTTGATTACATTTTACTGATTGTGTACTGATACATTTCCTTGATCACTATCCCTTTTGATCTGTCATTTTCACACCTGACCCTTCCTTATCTCTACATCTCCCTCTCCCCCTCTCAGTCTGAAGATGGGTCTAGACCCGAAACATCACCCATTCCTGCTCTGCAGAGATGCTGCCTGTCCCGCTGAGTTACTCCAGCATTTTGTGTCTATCTTCAAATTTAAGAGAGGTGTTTCCTTCACATTTCTGGATTATGGTGTTCTTAATATTACCAGTCCCAATGTTTGCTCACAGATATTTCAGATCAAAAGTAATCAAAGAGCAGAAGGCTTCTGACTTGCACCGTTAGGGATTCAGTCATGATATTAAAGAGGATCACAACTCTTTGTATTGATTTTTAAACAGGGCTCCAGCTGTGGACTGAATTTTTGCAGTCCCATCTTCTAGGCTATTATCTACGTGATGGCCATTCATTTCAAATCATGCTTTGCATGAGAATTGTACTGAGTTGCTTGTTCAAACCATGATTTTCTTAACTGTGATAATAAAGCATTCCTTGTTGAAAGGATCTACATTTGGAGGTGCAATGCTGTCCAAGCTCTTTGTTGCTTAATTGTTTGGTGTAGTCATCATTAGAGTTGCAGAATTTTTGTTAAATCATTGAAAATGTTGCGGGTAATAAAATTATTGGGTTTGCCACATCAGCTCTGCCGAAGACGGACATATGAAAGCTTAGGTTGTTTTCCATTTTCACAATAATCAACATTCTCTACATGTTGAAACTTGGAAAGATGAGGCCCAAGATATCAACAGGAGATGGGTTCTGGATCAGACATCACCTCCAGAAAGCTGGCAAGCAGGCGAGAACTCTCAGCCAAGAAAAATATCTTCAGATCCGGTTGCTGACAACTTTGAAGTCAGAGAAACACAGCACAGGAAAAGCCCCTCAAACCATCCATTTATGCGAATCCTACATTAATCCTATTTTTTGTATGCTCCCCACATTCTCAATGACTTTTCAACTGCTCCCAGATAGGAAGGAAGGTGAACTTGTGATGGCAGAGACAAACTGTTTGGTAGAGGGATTGCCCCAGTACCCAGGAGGTATTCCGTTGGAAGGCAATGGAATGGCAAAGGGAGTAGCATTGATCAGGGGACATAGGCTGCAGTCTTTAATATAAGATTCCCACCTTCCCACGGCCTGCAAGATTATACGGTAAAAGTGAAGAAGAATCCGGAACAATATGAAGAACTCAAGGAACAACATTAGACATATTCCTTCTGAACACATATTCCTCCCTTCTTGAACAGCGATCAAGCATATTTTTAAATTGTACCTTCCTGGCTGCAGCTGAAAGTAGGCTGCATCATTGCACTTTGGTGAAGTTTCCCTGACATTGGTCCCAGCTGCGTCAGATCAAATCAATCTTCCACCAGGACCTTCAAGCTGCTGTTAAGCCCACTACATGTATACACACCTGTCCCAATGGTGTGTAGACAAAAATGCTGGAGGAACTCAGCGGGTGAGACAGCATCTATGGAGAGAAGGAATAGGTGACGTTTTGGGCCGAGACCCTTCTTCAGACACCTTTGACCTCTGCCAATATGGAAGGCAACATATTACTGGATTATAATCAGCCTGTAGATCCTGCTGACCATAACAGAAGGTCAATCTGTAATTTAGAATCTGAAATAGGGGTGCAGCATTATACCCATTACTTTGCTATTATTTAGAATAATAATGGATATCACCATTGATTTCAGAAAGGGAAATGACAGAATTGTAGGTGTACGGGGACAGATCTGGAGAATGGAACTATTTGGATGTTCTTGTCACATTTGTATTAACTCACATTTCTGAATCAAAACGTACTGAAGGGAAATGTGCAAAAAAGGGTTCTACCTATCTGGACGTTACAAAAATCCCCAATCTCTACCCAACATGTAAGGAGCAAAGTTGGAATTTTGCAGGAAGTTTGGGAGCCTTGTGAGATTCCAGTCCATAAATATATGCTTTCCTCTTTAGCTTCAAAGATGAATCAGATGAGAATTATTGGCGGCCTGCAGGATTATACGTAGTAAAAGTGATGAAGTATCCGTAACAGCAACAGTAAGTGTTCTTACGTAAATGTGAGCCTTGTTTACATACACAAGAGTGTAGGGAAGAAGGGTTTTGACCCGAAAGGTCACCTCTCCATGTTCGGCAGCAATGAGTTACTCCAGCACTTTGTGTCCTTATTTGTAAACCAGCATCTGCAGTTCCTTGTTTCCCCATTTCACCACTGTTTGCTGCCAGCAATACCAACCCTCTTTTCATCACACACACATATTGCTTTCACTAAAGGCAGTAATTTCTCGAACTGTAAGAATTGGTAGCTGCATGTGGACAGGCAGTTAAAATATCCCATATCACTTACCAATGGATAGATGCCACATAATCCCCTCATTGACTTGCAAAGGCTCTGTGGCCATGCTGTGCATCAGAAGCTGAATGGGGTGTTACTATAATTTAATAGATTATCCATGTTTGTATGGTGGAGTAGACTTGATGGGCTGAATGGCCTAATTCTACTCCTATTTATCTATATATATTTATAAAACTCTGATCGTTATTATGTTTGCTTGCTTGTGAATCACAACTCCTCGAAAACCCAACGTGGTAACGGTGACATTTTTACATATTCCGGTAGAGATTCACCTCATGATTTCAAAACTCCCCTCATCTGAAAATTTGGTTAATTATTTCTTTAGTTATTTCTTCAAATTCTTCACCAATCTGAAGCTAAAGCTAACTGAAGCTGAAGCTAACCAGCTGATGACGTCACAATGCCTCTACTCCCTCCCCCTTCCTCTCTCCCCATACCCGCTCAACCTCCTCCTCTCCCCCCTCCTCACCCCCCCTCCTCTCTCCCCCTCCCTCCCCCCTCCTCTCTCCCCCTCCTCCCTCCTCCCTCCTGCCTCTCCCCCTCCCCTCTACCACCACTCTCTCCCCCTCCTCTCTCCCCCCTCCCCTCCCCATCCCCTCCTCCACCCCCCCCCCCCCTGCCCCCTCCTTCCCCCCATCCCCTACATCCTCCTACCTTTCCCCGCTCCCCTACACCCCCCTCCCTTTCCCCCCCTCTCCCCTCCTCCTCTCTACCCCCTCTTTCTCTCCCCATCCTCTCTTCCCTTTCTCTCTCCCCTCTCCCCCCTCTTGCCCTCCTCACTCCCCCCCTCCACCCCTCCTCTCTCCTCTCCTCTCTCTCCCTCTCTCCTCCTCCCCTCACCCCTCCCCTCACCCCTCCCCCCTCGCCCCTCCACCAGCCTCCCCCTCCCTCTCCCCCTCTCTCTACCCTCTCTCTCCCCCTCCCCCCCCCTCTGCCCCCCTCCCCCTCCCCTCTCTCCTCTCCACTCACCCCTCCCCCTCCCTTTGCCCCCCCACACCCCTCTCCCCTGCCTTATTAATTAATAGTAAGATTAAATGAGAACTTACCAGTTTGAAGTTTGATCTTTATTTTATGAGGAGTTACGATGAGGGATTACGTGAAGACCCCGCCAGGACGCATGCGCGACATTCTTCAAAGCAGTGGTGTGAAATCACAGATACCAGAGTAGACTAATATAGTAAGATAAGAGAGAACTTCCATACCAGTTGAACTTTATAATAGAGGGTTTTGGGAGCGGAGGGCACGTAATCCCTCATCGTAACTCCTCATAAAATAAAGATCAAACTTCAAACTGGTAAGTTCTCATTTAATCTTACTATTTTACTTCGGAGTCACGTGAGTGACTACGTGAAGATTTCAAAGCTCTGTGATTTCATGCCCTGGAACGAGACCATGCTCACACACTGCCATTCTGGGACGGAGGATGAACGTATTTCACACACGACACTGTGCTGAAAAACAATAAAGGTATTATTCATACCTAAAATAATATGCCCCACATTGGGTAATTTATTTTACAGAACTTAATTTTTCCCCTGCAAACGTCTCAGGATCGCCCACGGGTTTATTATAAAGCATTGAACGCGTTCATTGCTCCACCCCGCTGTGGCAAGGATGTGGTCCATAGGAACTCCCATCATCCTAGCGTCCGATGTAGATGCAGCCCTGTTGGAGTGAGATTTGAAAACATTAGTATTCACCACTGCACGTAATACCACCCGAACCATCTGGATATGGTTTGCACTGTGACCTTAGGTGAGGGCATTTATGGGCTAATGAGAAAGCTCTCTCCGTGCCCATAAGTGTCTTGGTGACTATATATTGGAAAGTATGTGTCACTATGCAGGGCCGACTATCTGCAGGATAGGCCAGAACTCTAATATTGGCCAAAGGAACCGGGTCAGTCTAGTTTAAGTACCCCTGTATGTAGCAGGTTATCTGCCATTTGTGACAGACATGACGTCCTATTCTAGCTTGTGTAAGGACTGGACCCGTTGTGCTGATCCAAGTGCCATAATCATTCCCATCTAGGATATTAGTTTGTCCAGAGTGAGCCCCGATATTGGTGTCCATCCTCGTAACATGGTGTACTACCTATGTCCCATATATAGGTGTATCTGGACCTGGGGGGGAATAGAGTACAAATACCCCTCATTCGTTTAGGTACTAGTGGGTGTGATCCTATAGCCAGGTGATCACTCCCTCTGCCCAGATATTAGCTAGGGCACTCCTTGCACAATAATGGCACTGTAACTCAATCCTTCATCGAAATGAAGGGTGGCCAGAACTCCAGCACTTCAGTGTTGGTGGCTGAGTCAGATGTAGTGTTCGTCCTAGTGCTGAACACTTCCCATTTCCTGACATATGTCAGGTACTGTCTTCTCGTGGACTCCCTGTACGACGCTGAGATGGCATTGATCGTCCTGTCGGAGAGTCCGTATCCCAGAAATGGCCTGTTCAGAAACTGCAAATCAACAAGTTCATACAGTCATGGCACGGATACATTCCCGCACGGGGTGTGCCAACCTCCTTGGCCGTTGTTGATCCAGATGCAGGGTTCTGAGACCATCTTTGTACTGTTGGGAACCATGGTACCCGTTGCGGCGTCTTGTTTAATTATTGTAAGACTCGCCTGATGAGGCAGGAGGGGAAAATGCATAGCAAAACAAAAACCCCCCCCAATGCAGCGAGAAATCGTCCATCGCTGCTGCCCCTGGGTCTGGTTCCCAAGCAACATATGTTGGTAGTTGGTGAATTAGTCCGGATGGAAAAAAAAAAAGGTCGATATCTGGTGTCCCATACCGGTCTATAATATCTGTAAACACTTTCCGATCCAACATCCATTTAATGTTGTCGTTGAATTTACGTGACCTGATGTCTGCCACTGTATTTAGCTTGCCTGGAAGGTAAGTGGTTGAGATCCAAATCTCTCTCCCAGACACCAGTGCCAGATATTATTAGGCAATTCATCACATGATATCGACTTTATTTCACCCATATGATTATATATAGGCCCCCAGTGTGGTATCAATCTGTACCGTACATGCAACTGGTGCTCATCTGAGCAGTAGGCCCTGAGTCCATGAAACGCTCCCAGCATTTCTAGATAATTAATTCCTAGTGCTTTAAACAGAATAATTTTTTGTGCACTCATCTGCCACCACAACTTGCGGTGGTATTAGTTGCTCCCCAACCTTTAGCACTGGCATCAGTCTGTAATGTACCCTAGGGATATAGAATGGGGTGATGGGGTTAGGATAATATGGAACATTTCTATCCACCAGTTTAATTCTAATTACTTTCCCTGGTAGTTGCATAGGCCTATTGAAATGGCCTGTATGATGTTTGAGAGCTAAAATTTCCCTCTTCCAGGTTTTAATAATGGAGTGGTCCAATTGTGCTGCTGGGAACGCAGCCACCAATTCCCAATCACTCTTGCTCCTTGCCGAATGGATGGTTCCCTGATGCCAGTGAGGCTTTTGCATACTCCCATCAAGTCTGTCACTTTGTTTGGTGGCAAGGTGATAGACATATGAACAGAGTCAATAGTGAACCCCAAATAATCCATGGTAGTGGAGGGTTCCAATTTTGATTTATCTGGATGTACGTTAAACCTCTCTGTTGTGGCTGATACCACCAATGTAGCCAGCTCCAATTTTCACCTACAATGAGAATATCATCAAGGTAAGCCATGACGATATGGTTATGTTTCTTTAAGTATGCTAAAGCTGGTTTTAATAAATTTGTAATAGCCTGGGTGCTGATGACAACCCATTGGATAAGGCATACTACCATTGCTGTCCCATCCAGATAAATTTCAGGTATTTACGATGACCCTGTGTGTGACAAACGTGTCTAATTTGAAATGGGCATACTGAACGGAAGCATTTAGTTCGGTCAAATCTATAATGATACGGCAACCACCATCTTTTTAGTTTTTTATAAATATATTTGATACGAAACTCTTGAAATTCTCTGATTGTTTTCTCAATCCATTTTGTGTTTAGTCATAGAAACATAGAAACATAGAAATTAGGTGCAGGTTAGATTACTGTTACTCTTAACAGTTCAGCATGGCCTGCTGTTCTCTCTTTTTGTGAAGTATGAACTTCCTGCTAGGCGTATGCTGAACTGGGACGGTAGTTCGTATACAAATTCAATTTTGTAATTCTGAATACTTCCGAGTATGTAAAAGTTCAGAGGTAAAAGTGCAGCACACATGATGAAACAAGTGCAACCGTCCCCCAACTTTAATGAATCGGACATGCAATGTTTTTTTAAGACAACCAGACCCACCTACCTCCATGGTTACCGGTGTTGTGTGGGTTGTCTCCGCAGTTGTTTTCTTCTGGTATTGTGTTGCTGCGTTGTGGGGTTGGCGCGTTTTCCATGAAGGCCGGGCTGGGCCATGGTCTGAAAGACCGCTGTGCAGGTGGGCCAGCCTTCGAGCTTTCACCACCAGATGGTCTTCCATAGCACCGATGTCTGTTGGGTGTGTAGGGGTGCTTGCCGCTGTTGATAGGGGGTTTTAGAGATGCTTGGCACCTTGATCAGGCCTATAGCCTTGGCTTCCTCATGCAGGTCTTTCACCTGCTTCGGGAGGTCCCCCAACAGCAATTTTGGCGCCTGTGTGCTACTTGTCTTGCATAATTCCGCACTTCTTGATGATGCTCTTCCTGTAACTGTAAATCTCCACTGAGTATTACACAGTCTGCTAGAGCATCACGTAACTCTTCAGGCAAATCAACCCCCATCAGTTGTCCTGGTACTGCTGTGATTTTAGCAGCCAGCAGTTTCCTCTGGAGCTTCACCTCCTGGCTCCTTATAGATGGGCTCCTGTTGCCCCAGATGGGGTCATGGACTGCTGGTACTTTAAGATAAATTGAGTTCTCTGGAGCAATGTACTTCCCAGCCATAAAGTTAATGGCTTGCTCCTGTAGCTGGTTTGTAGCCATGTATTTTTCACTGGCTTGCAGCTTTGTATAGGCAGTCCTCTTGAGTTGATACAGCATGCCACAATCTTCTGCTGCTCTCTCTTCTGGCACCCCTCACAGTTGACTGTTCAGCCATTGCCCCTTCTTCAGGGTCAGCCCAGCTCTGACCCCTAATGCTCCCCTGCGAAGAGGGTGAGACATTTGGCAGTCCTTGAAAGGATGCTGCCGTGGGTCTGCGAAGAGACCCACTGTGACTCTGCCCCTGCATAAGCAGGTCACGCTGGAGCACTGCTCCCCACCCGCTCCCGCGGGAAAGACGCCCGCCGTCCCTATCCGGGAATGGGGTGTCTTCAGGTCGGACCCAGCCGAGTCAACGGACCTGTCCGACTTCCGGGTGGTTTTGCCGCCGACCGCGGCGCACCTGCGGTCTGTAGCGGCGAGAAGCCGGCAGCTGCTGGCAGCACCTGCAGCTCTGGAGAGACGGCACGCTGCTGGCTGCTTCCACAGCAGCGGTATCAGCTGCTGCTCTCCCCTGCGCGACTCCATGGGTGCTCCCTCCGTTCTGAAAAAGAAACACACCGAGTCGCCACGCTCACCAGAAAAGGTAAGACTTACCTTCAGTAAATTTTCAAAATTCGCGCTGGAGGAGCGGCGCTCCTCCCGTCTGTCGCTTCCGCAATGCGTTCGACGATATGTCGCGCATGCGTCCTGGCGGGGGTCTTCACGTAGTCACTCACGTGACTCCGAAGTAAAATTAATAATTTACTACTTAGCTAATAACTCCATTACCATTTTATCATAAGATTGCCGAGGCAATTACTTATTGGATTCTCTCTTTGACTGTGCAGTGAATAGGAGGCATCGTAATGTTACATTTTCTCAGTGCATGTTACAGTCACCCCTTCCCCTTCAACATCTGCATGCCTGAAACACATTAGAATTTAAATCAACTTCAATGTGACCTTTATTTTTAGTTCTCAGCACAGTTCCCCAACAGCGTACAGTGAGCAGTTATATGTGTAAAGCTACACCCCATGTGTTACTGATTTCGTGTCATCTTTCTATAGCCATAAACTGAGTCCCAGGTCAGGTTTCATTCTCCCCACCATAGCAACACCATGCCTAAATTTTCAAAGTGTACCGCCTTTGCTTGTTGTATCCAATATCCCTGTAATGATCCACCACAAACTTTATCCCTCACCCTTGGAAGTAATGTTGAATAAAGTAATTTGAGATATGATATGCGGAGCATATGGGCGGAGAAAATGACTTTGGATATATGATGCTTATAGTCCTTCACCCATGTTTTCCTCTCATCATTTCCAGATCTTTGTAGGCTATTGGCATGGATTATTTTCTATATTAGGTTAATAAGTCCATTATCATTTTAACATTAGACTGCCAGAGTAGCTTATTGTCCAGGAGTTTGTATATTCAATGGTCTGATACAATTTACATCAAATGTCACTGTTTTTAGTTTCTAGAACACACGGGAACACCTATAACATTGAGGACCATGATTTCAAAATATATATCCCTCTTTTGAGAGGTAGATTATTCTTTCACCGGCAAAGAAATGTGCAACATAACATAAAAACAAATATTGAAACTATATTTAGACAATGTTTCTGCCAGCTGCACCACCATACACATTTCAGAGAGCAAAAAAAACAAATATGTCGCATTATATTTTTATCCCAACAGAAGGAAAGCACGACTTAGGATTCCATGCAATTATTTTGAGGGTCTGAAAACAAACAGAAAATGCTTCTCGAGCAGTATGCAGAGTTAAAAAAATAGTTTTAATAAGGTTATATATCAGGCTGCAGCACCCTTTTACTACAGTTTACAGATTCCTATTGAATCAATTTAATTATTTAAGGAGCACGGTCTATGTAAATGTCACTGACCATTAATATCAACCAGCCACTGTGATGAATCATTTACAGAGTTTTGAAACGGTGGCAAAAAATAGATGAACTAGCATCGATATGAAGGTTCGCTTGGTTCAGCTGAACTGGCTGTAATCCACTGAAGGTCCAACATCTGTCATGTCTTATCTTCTGCAAGACTGACCCCATAGCCACAAAGAAAGCAATATCTATGAAGCTGCCTCTGCTGCATTATCCGAGTGGAAGCTGAGACCCAAATTGTGAGGCACAGGAAAAATGAGGAGATAAGATCCTTAAATATAATGTAGTAGAAAAGTTATATTTCATGTTTTCATTTTTGAAACTAATAATTTAAGTCATTCGTAAAAAAAAAAAAAAAAACTCCTGTCTGCAATATTGATAAACCTCATTTTGTCTACATCTATATCTGCCCAAGATCCTCCTACTATCTGGTTTTAAACTTAAACCCACCAACATATCAAACCTACACTAATTAACCTTACCCCAGTATTTCCTCTAGACTTCTGACTGAAATAGAAACATTATTGTTATCGACAAAAAGCAGTTAAATTTGTGAAGCTGTCCAAAAAGAACCTTTAAAATTTTCACTGTACAATGTTTGAATCCTTTTAACAATAATCTGTCAAAGTTATTTTGAATCTTATATTTCAATAGCATTGTGTGCCAAATTTGTAACAACAATTTAAATTATCTTCACCTTGCAGATTGACAACCTTTGTACAATAATCCCAGCCTGCTACACTATGCCAAGGTGCAGAATTATAATTAAACTAATATTTTGGATGCAGATCAATTACAAACAACTCATGATAATAGCGATTTATTTTAACAGATTTCACTAATTAAACATTGGTGAAAGAGAAAGGATTTACTTGTTTGGCTCAGGCTTTGTCCCCAGGAAAACGGCCTTAAACTTCCAATTAAGCTCAGCACTTATGGCATGCATCGTACAATAATGGGACTGAAATAAAATAGTAAGATTAAATAAGAACTTACCTGTTTAAAGTTCGATCTTTATTTTATGAGGAGTCGCGGTGAGGGATTTCGTGAAGACCCCGCCAGCACGCATGCGCGGCATCCTTCAAAGCAGCAGTGTGGAATCACAGAAAAACAAATCAAGACTAAAAATAGTAAGATGAAAAACGTAGAACTTCCTGGTTGACCTTATGATAGAGGGTGGGAGCGGTGGGCACGAAATCCCTCACCGCGACTCCTCGTAAAATACAGATCAACCTTCAAACTTGGTAAGTTCTCGTTTAATCTTACTATTTTACTTCGGAGTCACGTGAGTGACTTTGTGAAGATTTCAAAGCTCTGTGATTTCACACCCTGGACAACGTCCATGCTTATCACACTGCCGCCATTCTGATGTCTGTTAATGCCGTTCAGTCGAAACTGGCTAAAAAATCAACACAATTTAATAATCAAATAAACAACAAATAACCCCTAATTCGGGGACAGACATTCACTGAGCGGTTCCCAGGATAGATTCTGCGAATGTCCCCAGGGGCGACCAGTGGCTTGTTATAGAACCGTTGAAAGGTTTCTTCACTGGCCCAGCCCGCAGTGGCAAGAATGTGGTCCATGGGCATCTCCATGGCCCTCGCCGCTGATGTGGATGCAGCCCTGGTGGAATGAGACTTAAAAGATGTCAGTAGCAACTCCTGCTGCATCCAACACCACCCTGAGCCATCTGGCGATAGTCTGTGTAGTCACCCGATGATGCAGAGGTTTATGACTGATGAGGAGCTCCTGTTCCTTCATCCTGATAACTCCAGTAACTCGGATGTAGTGGTGGAGATGGGTGACTATGCAGAGAGTGGCATCTACAGGGTACACCCGAAATTCCAACTGCAGACAATGCGCCCCTGGCCTGTGCTGTTTCAACAATTCTTTGACAAATAAATTTATTTGACCAGGGGTGGCCACCATGCTGTCCAGTCGCAGTTTTTGTAACGTCTGGACTCGTTGGGCTGTAGTCAGTGCCATCAGCATCACCACCTTGAGGGTGAGCTGCTTCAGTGGTAGCTCATCAATTGGAGCCCAGCTCCTAAGTAGGGTCAGCACGATCCCCACATCCCACGTTACTGAATATCTGGGTCACGGAGGGTTGGTGTTGAACATTCCCCTCATTAGTTTAGACACCAGGTGGTTGGAGCCGACACCTATATCCAGGTATGAGGACAGCGCACTCCTGGCGCTGTTAATGGCATTGTAGCTGAGGCCAGCATCGAAATGGAGGCCCGCTAGAAAACTCCAGAACATCAGGTATTGTTGCCGAGTTTGAAGACTTGTTGGTCCGGGCACAGAATGCCTCCCATTTTCTGATCTGGGTGAGGTACTGTTTCCGAGTTGACTATCGGCATGATGCGGCGATAAGGTCTATGGCTCGTGAAGAGATGCCTGCCCGGATGAGTGGTCTTTTCAAAACCTGCAGGCCAACAAGTTTAAATGACCATGGCAAGGATGACTAACCCCCGTAATGGGGTGAGTAATCAATTTGGGGTGTTTCCCAATCGCCATCCATGGTTGTTTTAAAATTTTAACGACCATCGGGTACCATGGTTGTGTAGGCCAATCGGGAATGATCAATATGCCAGTTGCAGTCTAATTTAATTTTCTGCAATACCCGACTGATGAGGCAAAATGGGGAAAAAGCGTAGCAAAACCATTTCCCCCAATGGATAGAAAACGCATCCATTGCTATTGCCCCAGGGTCTGGTTCCCATGACACATACGTTGGTATCTGATGGTTCAGCCTGGATGCAAATAGGTCAATATCTGGTGTCCCAAAATGAGCTATAATATCTCCAAAAATTTGGGGGTTCAACATCCACTCGATGTTGTCATTGAAAACTCGTGACCTGGTGTCCGCCACTGTATTAAGCTTCCCAGGCAAATAGGTCGCAGTAATCCAAATATTTTTTCAATGCACCAGTGCCAAATTGTATTCACCAATTCATCACAAGATAGCGACCTGATACCACCCATATGATTGATGTAAGCCACCACTGTAGTATTATCTATTTGAAGGCGGACATGTAAATCCCATGAATTAGTACAGTAAGCCCGCAATCCATGAAATGCCCCCAGCATTTCTATATAGTTCATCCCATGTGACTCCAGGAAGGTAGACTCATGAGAGTTCCATCTGCCACCACAACTGGACATCGTATCAGTTGCTCCCCAGCCATGTGCACTTGCGTCAGTTTGTAGCACAACATCAGGGTTGCCCACTATGATGGGTCTATGACACTCTCTAATATTGTCGACCCACCATTGTACCTCGTTTCTAGCTTCCGGTGGTAACCGAATTGGTCGATCAAAGTGCCTAGCATTTGTTTTTAATGTGGTGATTTTTGATCTTTGTAATTTTCGTTAGTGTAGTGGTCCGAATCGTGCGGCTGGGAATGTAGCTACCAATTTGCCTATAACTTTTGCTGTTTGCCGAATAGTCGGTACCCTGGCGCAAGCAAGATTGTGGCACTCTTCTATTATAGCAGTAGCTTTATTAGTTGGGATGGTAATCTTCATTAAATTGGTGTCTAGGGTGAACCCCAAATAATCCATAACCCGTACCGGATGCAATTTTGATTTGTCTGGATGGATTACAAACCCCAGCTTCTCGAACAGAGCCTTGGTTGCAGCCACTCCTTGACTTGCCAATTGGAGGGTCTGACCCACTATAAAGATATCATCCAAATATGCCATTACCATATAATTTTGTTGTCGGAGAAGAGCCAATATAGGTTTTACCAATTTGGTAAACAGCCTAGGGGCTGTGGTGATACCATTGGGCAATGCCTTGTACTCCCATAATTGACCCTTCCAGACAAACTTCAGAAATTTCCTGTGAGCCTCAGCAATGGGCACCGTATTGTATGCATCTTTCAAATCGATGCATGCCATAAGGTACCCTGGGTAAAGCATCTGCCTAGCTGTTTCTAAAGTATCCATATTAAAATGGGTATATTGTACAAAAGTGTTCAACTCAGTTAAGTCTATTATAATCCAACATCCCCCATCTTTTTTAATTCTGGTGAAGATGTTAGACACAAACTCAACAGGTTCATGCTTGGTTTTGCCAATTACCCATTTTTCTGCTAGCCATATAATTTCAGCATGTCCTGCCTCTACCTCTTTTTGGGATAGAGAAAAATTCCTATGAGGCGCATGCTGAGTAGGGGAATTTATACCTCCAATAAATTCTATAACATACCCTTGAACACTTTGTAAAATAAACTCATCTGTGGTGACAGTTTTCCATATGTCCAAGAAAGCCCGCAATCGCCCACCTATTCGTGCAGGAGGGGATGCTACGGCGTGAGAGGAACCAGACCCCCTTATGTCCATGGTTAACGGCGGTTCCGTACGTACGGTGTTTTGGGTGGATGTTGTGGAGGTTGACGGGGCAGGCGGCCGCATTTTCCATGCAGGCAGCTGTTGGCCTTGCCCTAAAAATGGTCGTTGTGTTTGATGAGATGGAGGTAGGTAGGACCTTTGTGCCCTGTCCGGCTGCTGTAGGTTCCAAGTTGTATTAGGCTGTTGCCGGTGATATGAGTGAAGTCTGGCCGACGGAGGTTTCATGAGGCCCGCTGTTTTGGCCTCCTCGTCCAATTCCTTCACCTGTTTGGACAGGTCTCCGAATAACTGATGCGGCGGTGGAGCGGTTTGATGGTCGGCACAACCCCGCGAATTTGGGGTTGAGTGTGGGCTTTATGGAGCTCTTACGCAGGCAGTATTGGGCATTGCAAAGGAGTGCCAGTGCAATGACTTGCTGTTCACTGGACACATTATCCCCGTCCAGGGTCCCAGCAAACGCCGTTATGCCCGTGGAGAGAACTTTTAAGATACGCTGGAGGCGGACATCCTGCATCCTGGTGGCCGTACTCAAGTGTCCCCAGATCTGGGCATTAACCAAGGGCACGCTGAGGTTGATGCAGTTCTCGGGCGGTTTTATTTTCTCCAAGGTATCATTGAGAACCTGACTCTGAAGTTGGTGCGTAGTCAGGTAATCAATGGTGCCCGCCAATTTGTGGTGCAGAGGTTCACCTGTCTGGGTGGTAGCGGCAAAACTTACTCACCACATCCAGCATATCCTCCTCATGCTCTGGCTCAGCGGTCACTGGCTGTCCCGGGTCATCTTCAACCGCAGCAGCTGGGCAATCACTCACGCTTCTGGCTGGAGACGATGAGATGCTGAATGGGGTCCTCGCACAGCTAATGGATGCCCGCGAGTCCCGCTCTTCTCGTTCCCGGTCCCACTGGAGGAGTTGCTCCACTAAGAGCTCCAACCGCTCAATGCGACCGTCCCTGCTATCTGCAGCAGACAAGCCGACTTCCCCAGGCCCTGCGAATTCACTGGGGCTTCCACCATCGGACCACACCCCCTTAGGGTGCTGTCTAGGGTCCAATGGCAGGTTGTCGTGACCTACAGCCCAAGTAGGATCATACGACTCCCGCACGGACTCTCCGCTAGTCTGTCTTCTCCCAGACTGTGGCGGCCCACCTGTCTGATATGAAGGCAGGTGAGTTGAATTGGCGCCGGCCCCCGGAACCTGGCTCCCCGGAGTCCGTGCAGGCTTACCTCCACACTTGCCCATCTTTTGGCGTGGAGGCGCATGGTCGGGCCGATCCCAGAGCTGAGCTGACCGACCGCTTCCTGCTGCCACCTCCGCCCTTGACCGCAGCCTGACGGGGTGTGTTGTCGGCGGTATCTGCTCCAGCAGGCCTACACGACGCAGCAGTGATATTGCCAGACTGCACTACGGCAGATCTCCCTGGCAGCGGTATGTTATGCACATTTGCAGGGCTCCCCTTTCGTGCAGCTGTCCCCCGGCCCAGCCCCTTCGGGTCTTCTGGAACTCGGGGAGGGGTTGCTTGTGACCCCTTTGCCACGTACCTGTTTTTCCCCCTCTCTTCCTGGGGAAGGGGGCACGAAGTCTGGATCCATATCCAGCTCCGGCGCGGTAAACCACTCGGGTGAGTCGGCCCCTGAATCAGCGGGAGCACCCGACTTCCGCAATCCTGCCCCCACATGCCTCGAAGCTGCCGGTGTTGCTTGCAGCTCCGGGGACAAGGGCCTTTGGCTGGTCGAGGCTCGGCTCCTCGACAGTGTCGCCTTCTTCTTGCCCTTGTCCATCCTGTGGAGTAAAGGTAAATACTTACCTACCGGCCTTATGAAGGAGCCCGAGGAGAGAGCGCACTCCCCCCCCCCAGCCTGCCGATGCAAATGCGCGCGACGATATGCCGCGCATGCGTGCTGGCGGGGTCTTCACGAAGTCACTCACGTGACTCCGAAGTAAAATAGTAAGATTCAATGAGAACTTACCTGTTTAAAGTTCGATCTTTATTTTATGAGGAGTTACGATGAGCGATTGCGTGGAGAACCCCACCAGTCTGCATGCACGTCAATCTTCAAAGCAGCGGTGTGAAATCACAGGTAACAGTAATTGAAGTAGCATAGTAAGATTAGAATCCTAGAGCTACCAGATGACCTTTGTGATATGAGGATTGGGAGCGGTGGGCACGTAATCGCTCATCGTAACTCCTCATAAAATAAAGATCAAACTTCAAACTGGTAAGTTCGCGTTTGATCTTACTATTTTACTTCGGAGTCACTCGAGTGATTCCGTGAAGATTTCAAAGCTCTGTGATTTCATGCTGTAGATACGAATCCAGGCGTCTCACTGCATCGATTGACCCAGGATGAGTGAATAATAAACATTGCACTGAACCATGGCATTGATTTGAACATATGAATGGTTTTATTTAACAAAGAAAAACAATAGCGACCCCTCTCTCCCAGAGGGACACTATGAAACAGAACCTAAAATGGAATGTGCGAATACCCCCGGTCCGGTAAGCGGCTTGTTATAGAACCTTTGAAAAGTCATTTCATTTGACCATCCTGCGGCCGCGAGGATATGGTCGAGAGGATATGGTTGAGAGGATATGGTCGAGAGGGATGTCCATTGTCCTCGCTGCTGACATTGATGCCGCCCTGGTGGAGTGAGATTTAAAATTGTCAGTGTCCACTCCTGCACAAACCAGAACCTGTTTCAACCATCTTGAAATGGTCTGTACCGACACTTTCTTATGCAGCTTTTTGTGGCTGATAAATAATGCTGATTCCGAGCCGCTGAGGCTCTTGGTGACCTTGATATAATGTTGCAGGTGCGAAACTAAACGCAATCGTAAATCCGTGGGGTATGCCGAAAAATTAAGCTTGAACCCTGACACCCCTGGTCTGCTCTGATAAATAAAATCATAAATGTAAAACGTTACGTTATTTCCAGAGGACACCATCCTGTCCAGTCGCAGCTTCTGCAACATCTGGACCCGTTGCGCTGAAACCAGCGCCATGAGCATGACCACCTTTAGGGTGATTTTGGGGAAAGACAGGGATGTGGCTGGAGCCCACTGGCAAAGCAGCGTGAGCACCACACTCACATCCCAGATTTCAGAGTACCTGGGCCTGGGGGATTGGAATTAAAAATGCCCTACATGTTGTTCCAACCCCAGCTATAAGTAAGATGACAGGGCACTCCTGGCACTATTGATGGCACTATAGCTAAACCCTTCATCAAAATATAGCATTGACAGAAACTCTAGCACATATGAGATGCGTGCCGTGTGATATGTTATGTTCTCCCATAAACAGAACACCTCCCATTTCCTGACATGAGAGATGTACTGTTTTTTGGTACTATCCCTCCAGGCCGCAGTGATCACATCCACGGTACGATTGGATAGTCCAAGCCCCAGGTATGGCCTCCTTAGAATGTGCAAATCAATAAATCAATACGGTCATGTAATGGATGTTATTCCCCAGTTACAGAGTGCACCAGTAGGTTACTACTTTTCGGGACAGTCATAAGAGACTGTGTTATCATTCCCAAAATGAGTTGGAACCATGGCTGATTAGGCTAGTCGGGTACCACCAAAACTCCTGAGGCAGAGTCCTGCTTGATCTTGACCAAGCACCGACTGATGAGGCAAAATGGAGGAAATGTATATAAAAACATTCCACCCCAGTGTAGCGAGAATGCATCTACCGCTACTGCCCCTGGGTCTGATTCCCATGAAACATACTTCGGTAACTGGTGATTGAGTCTGGATGCAAACAAATCGATATCTTGCATCCCATATCGAGCAACAATATCATTAAATACATCATGATTCAACATCCATTCTGTGTTATCATTTAATTTGTGTAACCTGCTGTCCGCCACCATGTTGAATCTACCTGGCAGGTAAATAGCTGAAACCCAAATGTTTCTGGTAATATACCAATGCCAAATAAGGTTAGCCAATCTATCACAAGATTCCACCTTGATTCCACCCATGTAATTAACATACGCCACTGCCGCAGTGTTGTCAATCTGAAGCTGAAGATGCAAGTGCCGCATACTAGTACAATAGACTTTAAGACCATAGAATGCTCCCAACAGTTCTAAATAATTAATCCCATATGATTGAAGAATAAATGCCTCATGCATATTGCATCTGCCTCCACAGCTAGAGATGGTATCATTAGCACCCCATCCTAGGGCACTAACATCAGTCTGTAAAACAACTGAAGGTTTCTCAATCAGAACTTTACTGGAGCAACTCGAAATTTTACTATCCACACACTGCACTTCAGCAATGGCTTCAGCTGGTAATTGCAAGGGCCTGTCAAAATGACCTGCATTTATCCTGAGTGGCTGCTCCTTTGCACGTTGTAAATTTTGGTAATGCAAAGGTCCAAATTGTGCAGCTGGGAAGGCAGCCACTAATTTGCCAATCATGCTGGCCACCTGTCTAATTGAAGGTTGCTGCTCCACCATGAGCTTGTTACAGCCTTCAATTAAGTCTAATCTCTTGCCCCCGGGCAGACACGCAGACATGTGAGTTGAATTAATGGTGAATCCCAAATAATCAATAACTCTAACTGGTATCAATTTGGATTTAAATGGATGGATGATAAACCTCAATCTCTCAAACATGAGTTTAACAGCTGAAACAGCTAATGCAGCTGCTTCCCGAGTCTTCCCTATGATTAAGATATCATCCAAATAAGCCATTACAATATGACTGAGCCCGGAGTGGACCCAGCACTGGTTTAAACAGTTTTGTAAATAATCTAGGGGCTGAGGTTAACCTATTAGGCAATGCTTTAAGTTGCCATAATTGCCTCATCCAGCTGAACTTAAATATCTCCGAAGATCCTTATGAACAGGCACTGAATAATATGCATCTTTAAGATCTATACATGCCATATAACATCCTCTGGAAATCAGTTGTCTGGCAGTAACAAAGGTTTCCATTTTGAAATGTTTATACTGCACAAAGGGGTTAAGTCAAGGATGATTCAACATCCCCCATCCTTCTTTGGCTTAGGAAAATATTAGACACGAATTGGTGGGATTGGTTCTACGTCGTGACGAACCCGGACCTCATTGAGGTAGGGGCGGAGGGGAACGAAGGTGAGGCTTCTGTTGAAGACTGATCTTTCTTATCAGAAAGGGGGTGGTCAGGGGGGTTGGTGAAGACATGACGAGGGTGGGGGTTGGAGTCAGAGGACGGCCAGAGAGTGTTCAAAGGCCGAGGCGAGATCTGGTGGGGGGGATGGTGGGTGTTCAGAGAGGAGGGGGCGTGAGGACTATTGTATGGGTGGGGTGTGGTTGGGTTAGCCTGGTTAAAATAGAGAGAAGGGGAAGACCCATCACTAGTGAGGTTCCCTGTAGGAGGGGGAGAGCAGTAGGACCCAGCAGAGTCAGACCACATGGTGTGGGAGTCTACATTGTGGAGAATGTGGCCTGGTGCTGAGCCTGGAACTTAGGTGAGGCGATGGCTCCGGCCCGCTGGTGGACATGGAGAGGCGAGTGTCAACTGGTGGAGTCGCTGGTGGAGGCCTATGGGGGGCAGGAGTAGAGATACGGGTCGGTGCTCCCGGGGAGAGAGTGAAGGTCAGCAACAGCGGTGGCCGTAGTCCCGGGGAGATGCTGCGAGTCGATGACAACAGCAGGTCCATTGTAGGTGTGGGTGAGTGAGGCCTGGAGCAGTGGGAGAGTCAGAGCGAGTGCCTGCTGGTGGCAGCGCATCACAGCCAGTGTAGAACACAGGGCACGGAAGGAGAACTGTTGTGAAAAGCAGCAGTTCGACTGTTGGAACCTATAGTCCAGGTTGGGTCCGAACCGGGATGACTGGAACTCGAGATAGAAGATGGAGGCGCAGGCAAGCATGAGAGAAAACACACGTGGCAGTGGTAGTGAGTCTGGGTTAAAACGTGGTCACAGAGACGGAGAGCAGAAGGAATCACAGAGGGGGAGCAGTGAGAGAGGATGTTGTGGAATTCTCATCGGAGAGAGGAGGAGAACTTCTGAGTAGACATACTCTGAGGAGATTTTGCAGTGGAGCGTAAGAAGGAACTGCAGGTGCTGGTTTAAACCAAAGATAGACACAAAAAGCTGGAGTAACTCAGTCAGACAGCCAGCATCTCTGGAGAGAAGAATGGGTGATGTTTCGGATCGAGACCCTTCTTCAGACCTATCATGAGAGGAATAAATTGGGTAGATGTATAGAGTCTCTTGCGCTGAGTAGGTGAATCGAGGACCAGAGGACATAAGTTTGTGAAGGGGAAATGATTTAATAGAAATCTGAGGGACAACTTTTTCACATAAAGGGTGGTTGGTATATGGAACGAGCTGCCAGAGGAGGTAGTTGAGGCTGGAACTATCCCAATATTTAAGAAACTATTAGACAGTTACATGGATAGGACAGGTTTGGAGGGATCAAATGCTGGCAGGTAGGACTAGTGTAGATGGGAATGTTGGGCAAGTTTCCACGCTGTATTACTGTGTAAATCTATGACTCTATGAGAGATTGATTGGATCTGGTCACATCTCAACCCTATGTAGACGTACACTACCAGACAACAGTGCAGCACAAGTTAATCAGTTCATAAGTCACAGGAGTAGAATTAGACCATTTGGCTCATTGATTCTAGTCTGCCATTCAATCATGGCTGATCCATCTTTCCTTCTCAACCCCATTCTCCAGCCATCTCCCCATGACCTTTGACACCTTTACTAATCAAGAACCTGGAAATCAGCAGTTTCCCTTTACCCAACAGAATTCATTGAAAACCATCTTCTCCGGAGATGTCCACATCAAATGAGTACTTTATAACCATATAACCATATAACCATATAACCATATAACAATTACAGCACGGAGACAGGCCCTCTCGGCCCTTCCAGTCCGTGCCGACCATTTGTTTTCCCCTAGTCCCATCTACCTGCACTCAGACCATACCCCTCCATTCCCTTCACGTCCATATACCTATCCACTTTACTTTTAAATGTTAAAATCGATCCTGCCTCCACCACCTCTGCCGGAAGCTCATTCCACACAGCCACCACCCTCTGAGTAAAGAAGTTCCCCCTCACGTTACCCCTAAACTTCTGTCCCTTAATTCTCATGTCATGCCCTCTTGTTTGAATCTTCCCTACCCTCAATGGGAAAAGCTTATCCACGTCAACTCTGTCTATCCCTTTCATCATTTTAAAGACCTCAATCAAGTCCCCCCTTAACCTTCTGCGCTCCACAGAATAAAGACCTAACTTGTTCAACCTTTCTCTGTAACATAGTTGCTGGAACCCTGGCAACATTCTAGTAAATCTCCTCTGTACTCTCTCTATTTTGTTGACATCCTTCCTATAACTAGGCGACCAAAATTGTACACCATACTCCAGAATTGGTCTTACCAATGCCTTGTACAATTTTAACATTACTTCCCTACTCCTATATTCAATGCTCTGATTTATAAAGGCCAGCACACCAAAGGCTTTCTTTACCACCCTATCTACATGCGATTCCACCTTCAGGGAACTATGCACAGTTATTCCTAGATCCCTCTGTTCCACAGCATTCCTCAATTCCCTACCATTTACCATGTACGTCCTATTTTGATTTGTCCTGCCAAGATGTAGCACTTCACACTTATCAGCATTAAACTCCATCTGCCATCTTTCAGCCCACTTTTCCAAATGGCCCAAATCTCTCTGTAGACTTTGAGAATCTACTTCATTATCCCACAATACCACCTATCTTAGTATCATCTGCATACTTACTTATCCAATTTTCCACCCCATCATCCAGATCATTGATGTACATGACAAACAACAGTGGACCCAACACAGATCCCTGAGGCACCCCACTGGTCACCGGCTTCCAACCTGACAAACAGCCATCCACCATTACTCTCTGGCATCTCCCATTCAGCCACTGTTGAATCCATCTTGCTACTCCACCATTAACACCCAAAGATTGAACCTTCTGAACCAACCTTCCATGGGGAACCTTGTCAAAGGCCTTACTGAAATCCATATAGACAACATCCACTGCTTTACCCTCATCAATTTCCCTAGTTACCGCTTCAAAAAATTCAAGAAGGTTTGTCAAACATGACCTTCCAGGCACAAATCCATGTTGACTGTTCCTGATCAGACCCTGTTTATCCAGATGCTTATATATATTATCTCTAAGTATCCTTTCCATTAATTTGCCCACCACTGACGTCAAACTAATAGGTCTATATAATTGCTAGGTTTATTCTTTGAACCCTTTTTAAACAATGGAACAACATGCGCAGTACGCCAATCCTCCGGCACTATTCCCGTTTCTAATGACATTTGAAATATTTCTGTCATAGCTCCTGCTATTTCTACACTAACTTCCCTCAATGTCCTAGGGAATATCCTGTCAGGACCTGGAGACTTATCCACCTTTATATTTTTCAAAAGTGTCAGTACTTCCTCCTCTTTGAATCTCATAGTTTCCATAGCTACTCTACTTTTTTCCCTTACCTCACAGAGTTCATTATCCTTCTCCTTGGTGAATACCGAAGAAAAGAAATTGTTCAATATCTCCCCCATCTCTTTTGGCTCTGCAGATAGCTGTCCATTCTGGTTCTCTAATGGTCCAATTTTATCCCTCGTTATCCTTTTGCTATTAATATAGCTGTAGAAAACCCTTTGGATTTACTTTCACCTTTCTTGCCAAAGCAACCTCATATCTTCTTTTAGCCTTCCTAATTTCTTTCTTAAGATTCTTTTTACATTCTTGATACTCCTCTAGCACCTCATTTACTCCATGCCTCCTATAATTCTTGTAGCTATCTCTCTTTTTTCGAAACAAGTGTCTAATTTCCCTTGAAAACCATGTCTCTTTCCAATTTTTACTATTTCCTTTCAACCTAACAGGGACATAAAGATTCTGTACTCTTACAATTTCCCCTTTAAATGTCCTCCATTTCTCTTCTACATCCTTCCATGAAACAAAGTGTCCCAATTCACTCCTTTAAAATCCTCATGCATTCCCTCAAAGTTAGCCTTTCTCCAATCAAAAATCTCCACTCTAGGTCCTGTTCTGACTCGCTCCATAATTATGTTGAAACTAATGGTATTGTGATCACTGGTCCCGAAGTGCTCACCAACGCATACCTCCGTCACCTGTCCTGCCTCATTTCCTAACAGGAGGTCCAGCAATGCCCCTTCTCTGGTCGGTACCTCTATGTACTGCTGCAAAAAACTATCCTGCACACATTTTACAAACTCCAAACCATCCAGCCCATTTACAGAATGTGTTTCCCAGTCTATTTTTGGGAAATTGAAATCTCCCACAATCACTACCTTGTGCTTACTACTAATATCTGCTATCTCCTTACATATTTGCTCTTCCAATTCTCGCTCCCCCATTTGGCGGTCTATAGTACACCCCTAAAAGTGTTGCTACACCGTTCCCACTTCTCAGTTCCACCCAAATAGCCTCCCTAGACGAACACTCTAATCTATCCTGCCAAAGCACTGCTGTAATATCCTCTCTGACAAGCAATGCAACACCTCCACCTCTGGTCCCTCCAATTCTATCACCCCGGAAGCAACAAAATCCTGGAATATTTAGTTTCCAATCACAGCCCTCCTGCAACCATGTTTCACTGATTGCCACAACATCATATTTCCAGGTGTCAATCCAGGCTCTAAGTTCATCCACCATACCTACAATGCTCCTAGCATTAAAATATGCACATTTTATAAACCCACCATCCTTTATTCTCTGTCTATTATCTTTTTCATCTTTCTCGCCTACATTTTGGGTCCGAGTGCTTCCCTTCCCTCTCTTGCCCCACACCCTGTCCCCTAGCCCCCTCTACCCAAGTCCCTCCCCCCAGCCTTTCTAGTTTAAAGTCTCCCCAGTAGCCTTTGCAAATCTACCTGCCAGGATATTGGTCCCCTTCGGGTTCAAGTGCAACCCGTCCTCTGCGTACAGATCATGCCTTCCCCAAAAGAGGTCCCAGTGATCAAGAAACTTGAATCGCTGCCCACTGCACCAGTCCCTCAGCCACGCATTTAGCCTCCACCTCATTTCATTCCTACTCTCACTGTCACGCGGCACAGGCAGTAATCCTGAAATCGTTACCCTTTTGGTCCTTCTCTTTAACTTTCCCCCCAACTCCCTAAATTCTCCCTTCAGGACCTCGTCATTTTTTCTGCCTATGTCATTGGTACCTATGTGTACCACAACATCAGGCTCCTCTCCCTCCCTTATCAGAATCTTTTGGACACGTTACCTTGAAGAAAACGTTATTGACAAATGACCAATACTAATTTCTTCATAGCTCTAATGCCTAATTTGCCAACTTGCCTGGATCCCATGAGATCTAACCTTTTGGACCACTCTTCCTTCTTGGAACTTGCCAAAGTCTTTCTGAAGTCCATGTAGACTATCTCAAATGCTATACTATCATCAATACATGTTGTTACCTCTTCAAATAATTCAATCAAATTAGTCAAACAAAATTTTACCAAAACAATTCCATGCTGACTAGCTTTGATTAATGCCTGCCTTTCCAAGTGCAGAATAATCCTGTTCCATTGGAATATTTCCAATAATATTCCTGCCACTGCATAAGATTCACAAGCCTGTGGTTACCAGGTATCTCCCTGCTGGCCTTCCTGACTAAACAAACCACATTTGGCATCATCTGGCATCCTTGTCAAAGTTCCAGCAATCTCCTCCCGTAATAGCCTGAGATACATATCATCAGACCCCTGGAATTTATCCATCTTTAACTCCGTTAACATTTGAAAATATTTTTTAATGATAACTTTCTAGAATTTCATCTGTTACCTTCTCTGAGTTGTCCACCTATATTGTCCTTCTTGGTAGTAGTAAAACTGATGAGATTTAGTAATCTAAGACCTCACCATTGTCCTCTCCCTGCCCTTTACATCTTTTTAAGTAACTTTGGGATTTTTAGACTTTCCATAATCTTGCCCGGCAGTGATATTTCATGTCCCCTCTTTACACTCTTGATCACTTTTTATTGAATTCTTTAGATTAGTTTATCAGTTTAATTTATTGTCACATGTACCGAGATACAGTGAAAAGCTTTTTGATTGCATACTTTCCAGTCAGCGGAAAGACTATATACGAATACAATCAAGCTGTCAACGCCCGCCCCCATGCCCCACAACAGACGAGTTCTATACGCCTACATGGCCTCCCTGTTTCCAGTTCTCTTTATGTGTCATTACTCATTAGTTTATGTTTCTTTATCCAGCCCTCAATATCTTTTGGCATCCAAAGTTCACAGGACTCGCTCTAATTTTCTTCTGTCCTTGTATTAATGCAGAATGGTTGGTGATGGTGGCGCTGCAGTAGTGTTGCTGCCTTATAGCAAATGCAGTGCCAGAGACCCGGGTTTGATCCTGACTATGGGTGCTGTCTGTATGGAGTTTGTACGTTCTCCCCGTGATCCATGTGGGTTTTCTCCGAGATCTTTGGTTTCCTCCCACACTCCAAAGACGTACAGGTTTGTAGGTTCATCGGCTTGGTAAATGCAAAAATTGTCCCTAGTGGGTGTAGGATAGTGTTAATGTGCGGGGATCGCTGGTCGGCGTGGACCCAGTGGGCCGAAGGGCCTGTTTCCGCGCTGTATCTTTAAACGAAACTAAACTAAACAGAACTCTCACCATTTCACATTTAAACACTGCCCTCATGTTGATTGTTGACCTAACGGCAGGAAGCTGTGCCCGGTCAGGTTTTGCCAGGTCTTATCTTATGATATTGAAGCATGTCTTTCCCCATCCAGGACCTTAATTTCAAAACCATTCTTACCTCTTTCCATAAATTGCTTGATAAAAGTTATGGTTACTATCTGTGAAATGCTCTTCCACTGTCACCCCAATCATTTGCCAGGCTACATTCCCCAAGATTAGGACCAATACGGCCTTTACTCAAATAGAATAGTCTGCATATTGGCTCAAAAGATCTCCTGAATGCATGTTAAAAATGTCCTCTACACTTTTCATACTAAAACTGTCCCAGATAGTGTTGGGGGAAGCAGGAATCTTCTATTATCACAAACTTATTACTCTTTGTAATCATCGCTTTGTGATTTATCTTTCTCCCGTTGACTATTAAGAGGCCTCTTTATTTTCGTTTTCTTTCGAGATACAATGCAGAAACAGGCCCCTCGGCCCATCAAGTCCTTGCTGACCAATGATCGTCCGTACACTGGTTCTATCCTATATATCCTAGGAATATATTACCGACACCAATTAACCTACATTTCTGCAAATGTGGTAAGGAAAACGGAGCACGCAGAGAAAACCCACGCTATCACAGGGAGAACATACAAACTCCATAGAGACATAACCTGTATTAGGATCTCTGGCGCTTAAAGCAGCAACTCTATTGTTGCAGCACTGTGCCACCTCATTTTACTCTCCAAGCAAATTGATCGCCCCCATTTTGTTCCTCTTTAGCCCTGGTTCATCTTTTGAATTGACCTTGTACATAGAAGAGGACATTTTGAATATAAAGCTGAGAATTTCTTCCCAGCTGCCACCATTAAAATTGTCAGTATTGGTATTGGTTTATTATTGCGCATCGAGATACAGTGAAAACTTTGTTTTCTGTGCTATCCAGTGTAAATGAGTCATACAGTATCAGAGCACAATCATACTGTTGTCGTCATGGCTATCTCTCGAGGTTGAGGTCTACATTCTGTTGTTTTTATGGACTCTCAGATGGCTAATGAGTCCAATGCTGGCTTTCAAATTTCTTCGGCATTCAGGACAGGTTAATTGCCAGATGACCAATCGGGCTTTGGTTGTTGCTGCCTCTCTTTCCGTTTTCTTCTCTTTTCTTCTAATTCTGCGCATCTCTTGGCTTCGAAGGTCACTCTTCCTTCTTGGATGATGGTTCGCCAGAGTGTCCTCTCCTTGGCATTGGTTTCCCAATTGTTAATGTCGATTTCACATTTCTTCATGCTGGCTTTTAAGGCGTCTTTGAATCTCTTCTTTTGTCCGCCATACACAAGAGGTGCAAAAACATGAAAGAAAACCAAGTGCAGAATACAGTATTACAGCTACAGAGAAAGTCCAGATTAAAAATGTCAAGAGCAACAATGTGTTAGATTGAGAGACCATAACTACACACTTAACTTAAAAAAGGTTCAAGAGTCTGTTAACAGCGGGGATGTGTTTTGTTGCTCTTGAATCTGGTGCAAAATGCTTTTAAGCTTTTGTAACTTCACCCCCACAGGAGAGAGGAGAAAAGGGAATGAGCAGGTGTAAATGGCCCTTGATTATTTTGACTGCACTCCCGAGATAGAGAGCTGTATAGATCAAAGATCCTATAGCAAGCAAGATAGACCACTCCTGCTAAATGCAATGGGCTGACGTGTAGTACGCAACGGAGCGGAACGTGGGCCTTTTTTCATCCATTTCCATAACCCGACCCGACCCAACTGGCAGTGTAATCAACGTTGCGGGGGAACAGTTTGAGTTAATAAATTATAATTCTGAAAATGAGGAGAAGATAACTTTTAACTTATAACTTAAAACAAATAACTTTTATTTTTACGAGGTTGTTTCCATAACCGGCTTCCGTCTCCACACTAGTATCCTATGGGATCTTTGGTGCTGAGACGGAAGACAGTTACGGAAATGGGACCGAAAATTAGCCATGAATCTGCCCATGACCGTACTACGTCTTTTTCGTCGAGGGATCTATCTTGCTTGCTATGGGATCTTTGGTATAGATAGAATATAGGAGGAGGCTGGTTTGTGTGATGAACTAGGCTGCGTCCACAATCCTCTGCAGTTTTGAGCAGAGCTGTTGCCAAACCAGGTTGTGATGCATCCCGTTAGGATGTATTCTCTGGTGCATCTGCAGAAAGTGGTAAGAGTCGTTGAAGACCTGCTGGCTTTCCTTAATCTTCAGATGTAGATGTGTTTTCTTCATCGTAGCTTCTGTGTGGTTGGACCAGGATAAATTCTTGGTGATATTTATACCCAGGTTTGCTAGCTGTACCATGGAAATCCCTCTACACCTTCAACATATTACCAGGAGAGTAGGAGCACTTCTATAAATGCTTGCCAATATCACCATTGAATTCAGATTTAACTGGTGACATTATATTTCAGTTTGTTCATTTTTTTTTTGATATTGTTGTTCTGCTCACTATTATTTTGTATTGCAGAGCAGTAGGTGAACTGCAGTAGGTGAAGGCTACGTTTAATGTGTTCCATAACTAGCCTCTCAAAGCATTTCATGATGTTGGATGTCAAGGTCACTGGACGGTAGTTGTTTAGGTATGAGATCTTGCTTTTCTTTGGCACAGGGGTGACGGTGGTCTTCTTGAAGCAGGTGAGTACCTAAGAACGGAGAGGGGGGTGAGATTAAAGATGACCAAGCAGCTACCGAGGACAAGGCCACGATCTCCGTTTGGGCCAATTGCTTTCCGTGGGTTCACTCTCAAGAAGGCCAATCTAACCTCTGCAACAGTGACCCTGGGAAGAGGCACACTTGAGTCTGAAGGGATGGGTGTCATTGCCCTGTTGTCCTTCTGTGTGATGCGAGCATTTGAAAGCATTCAGTTCATTCAGGTAGGGAGGGCCGCACTATCAAGTAGAGGAAAAAGCTTAGAATTGCATAAAAACAGGCAAAAGTCAGAAGATTGGAGTAAATGTTGAAAAAAAGCAAACATTAAAAATAAAGAAATGCACAGATCATGTTGAAATGGTCATGTTTGAATCCTAAATGTGACACCCAGACATCTCAGTTAGTTACGAATCTAGGTTTTACACGTGAAATGTTGGGAAAAAAAATTGGGATAATCTGCAAAGTTGGGTAATTATCCATTGGGAGAGAAGAACAAAGAAAGGGCGACCACAGAGTGACAAACATGTGTGTACCTGAGCAGAGAGTTACTGGTTTGAACAGAAACCTCAGCCAGTGAAGAAACATGGTATGGCAGCTAAAGAGAAAACATGGGGACAACTGCCACAGATGGCTGTGGAGGCCACGTCATTGGGTATTTTTCACGCGGAGATTGACCGATTCCTCACTGACGCCCTTGTCAAGCATTATGGGAAGGCAGGAGAATGGGTTTGAGAGGGAAAGATGGATCAGCCATGATTGAATGGCAGAGTAAATTCGATGGGACAAATGGCTTAATTCTGCTCCTATGACATAAAAACCTTTATGAAGTTATGAACATGTAACAGAGAAAAATGTATAACATTTATTAAATACTATCTATGAATAATTTATTATAATTACTTCGATTTGAAAAAAATGTTTGTTTATCATAAATAACATCCTAAAAAATCAACGGGCGAAATGAATAATGAAATGATCCACAATTGTGCACAGCAGACATTGGCTAAATGTCAGTTAGACACAAAATGCTGGAGTAACTCACCGGGACTGGCAGTATCTCTGGAGCAAAGGAATGGGTGACATTTTTGGTTGGGTCCCTTCTTCAGACTAAATGGTGTACAGATCCAAGGAAAGTCAATGAAGGTCATTAAACTATGCGAGACTATGTGGAAATAGTGGCTTTGCCTGTTGACAACAATGGAACTGAATTGCAGAAGCAGAGCACAATGAGCTGCTGCTTATAAACAATGTGTTTACCACCACTGGAGGGTAAAATGTGATGCCTGGGGAAAATTACATGAGAGACAGCACAGGATGAAAAGGACCAGAAGGCAGGCAGGAGAGATACTAATCAAAAAGGCCAGGACATTCCATCTTAGTTTGTTATTCAGATGATGAAATACCAGTAGCTTAGTTTACTTTTGAGATACAGCACAGAAAGTGGCCCTCATCATATCAGTGTTTGGATTAATAACAGAGGGGAACATAGAAACATAGAAACATAGAAAATAGAAAATAGAAAATAGGTGCAGGAGTAGGCCATTCAGCCCTTCGAGCCAGCACCGTCATTCAATATGATCATGGCTGATCATCCAAAATCAGTACCCCGATCCTGCTTTCTCCCCATATCCTTTGATTCTGTTAGCCCTAAGAGCTATATCTAACTCTCTCTTGAATACATCAAGTGAATTGGCCTCCACTGCCTTTTGTGGCAGAGAATTGCACAGATTCACAACTCTCTGGGCGAAAACAATTTTTCTCATCTCAGTCCTAAATAGCCTACCCCTTATTCCTAAACTTTGACCCCTTGTTCTGGACTCCCCCCAATGTCGAGAATTGTTTTCCTGCATTTAGCCTCTGCAATCCCTTAAGAATTTAATATGTTACTATAAGATCCCCTCTCCTCCTTCTGAATTCCTGTGAATATAAGCCCAGTTGATCCATTCTTTTGAACAGTCGATCCATTTGGAACAAAGATAAACTGAAAGTACAACTTCTAACGTGGAGGAGGGTTATCTTCAATGAGATCAGACAGGGTCTTTGAGGTATATAAAAAAGGCAAGACTCAAGCGACGATTAGAAGGATGAAAAGAGGTCATGAAATGGCTTTGAGTCGAATTAAGGAAAATCCCAAAGATTTTCATACCTACATTAAGATCAAGAAGGTAATCAGGGAGAAAGCAGGAAGATAAAGGAGGGAATTTCTGCTTGGAGTCTGAGGTATAAATGAGTACTTTGCATCTGTTTTCACCAAGGAGAAGGACATGGAGGACAGAGAGATCAGTGTGGAAAATACTAATATGCAAGGGCAGTTTCAGATTAAGAATGTTGAGGCGTTGGGATTATTTAATAGCATTAAGGTAAACAAATCCCCAGGAACTGATGGGATCTGTCCCAGGTTATTGAGAGAGACAAGAGAGTAGAATAGAATAGGGAGCCTTGACAAACATCTTTACATATTTTCTAGCTAAAAGCGAGGTCCAGAAGGACTGGAGAGCATCTAATATTGTTCCTTCATTTAAGAAGGCAAGTAGAGATAATCCAGGGAAGCTTCACATTAGTGGTAGGAAAGCTGTTGGAGAGGATACTTCAGGAATGGAATTACTATCATTTGGAAGAGAATGGGTTAATTAGGGGCAGTCAGCATGGCTTTGTATACCGCAAGTTGTGTTTTACTGACTTGATTGAGTTTTTTGAGGAGATGATGAAAGTGATCAATGATGGTAGGCAGTGGATGTTGTCGACATGGATCATGGTAAGGCACAATAAAGTCCCCCATGGTAGGCTGATCCTGAAAATTAAGAAGCACGGGATTAACAGCGACTCGATCATATGTATTCAGAACTGGCATACTGACAGAAGACAGAGGGTTGTGGTGGAATGACAATATTTAGGCTGGATATTCTGTGACCAGTGGAGTTACACAGGGATCCGTGCTATGACTTCTGCTGTTTGTGATATATACAGTGTAAATGAATTGGATGTAAATGGATTGTTCAGTAAGTTTGCAGATGGCACAAAAATTGCTGGGGTTTTGGATGGTGAGGAAGTTGTCAAGCTATACAGCGAGATATAGATCAGCTACACGAATGGGCAGAGAAATTCTAGATAACGTTTAGTCTGTGCAAGTGTATGATGTTACACTTTGGGAGGTCTAATGTAAGGAGAAAAAATACAATTAGTGGCATGAATCATTGATGTATAGAGGGATCTTGGGGTCCAAGTCCGTAACGCCCTGAAATTAGCAACACAAGTAGATAGACTGGCAAGGAAGACATATAGTATGATTGCTTTGATAGGTATGGGCATTGAGTGTAGATACAGGATGCCGCTTTATAGGACTTTGGTTAGGCTACATTTGAAGTATTGTAGCAATGTTACAACATTTTGAGATTTAAAAAATCAAGTCTGTAATTTATCCCATCAGATAAAGCATAAAAAGTTTAATTTGACACCTAATTCACTTTCATATCTTTAGTATAAAAAAAGTTTTGGCCATTTTCATACTCGGAAATTAGCATCTTGTTCCCTATTGCTTTTCCATTGACTTAACTCAAAAGCTGTGATCAAGGATAGTCAAAAGTCCTTAACTTTCTTAAAAATTAAGAGAACTGAATGAAATTTTCGGGGGTACACAACATGCTGGAGAAACTCAGCGGGTGCAGCAGCATCTAAGGAGCGAAGGAGATAGGCAACGTTTCGGGCCGAAACCCTTCTTCAGACTGACATTTTCAGTTATTATGGATTGAAGCATTCTGAAACAAATATGGAACAATCTTACTTGGATGACCTGAAATTAAAGCATAAAATTAGTTAGTTACCTAATTGTAGCTAATTACAAAATTCAATTACTAGATCTAAACATCTATCCATTTCTTAAGAAAAGGTTAACATTTTTAAATAGTGTCCAAATAACATTCACACAAGAATTCACAATATAACATGATTTTTAAATCTCATTGTCATGAATTTATAGGCCAAATGGAAGGAATTTAGTGTTTAATTCCCGTAAATTAATGGCCATTTAAATCATCTTGCGAGTGGGATTTTATGGAACGCGATTGTTTGGAACGTTGCGGTTTGCGGAATTTAAACCTCATATCGGCAGGAAAAACACTGCCGATTCGTATGGGGCCTAAATCACCTTTTCGCAACGTAAAATGTGGATTAAAGTAAACCTAAGAAGCAGGTTTCTATGTAAAATAAACGGCTTACCTTTATTTGTCCCATACGGGAGATCCGTCCCGTTATTGGTGTTGAAAGCGTTAGAAGTCAATTTTTATTTTACTCCAGCCATTAAATTGTCCAGCGATGTTTTTAAAAAACTTCAGAGAACAGATGTCGGAGCAATTTTTTTGCAGCAGCTGAACAGGCTGAGAAAGATCGACTCCGACAGGCAGGAAAAAACGGCATTTTAATCCCGTCCCCCTTTCAAAGGCGCCAAAGTCGCGCACACGGCCAGTGGCAGAACTGCAGCGCTGCTGAAGGTAAGTTTTGTTACATACCTAAGTATTGTGTGCATTTCTGGTGGCCCCATTACTGGGAGGTTGTGAAGGGTTTGGAAGGGGTGACGAAGAGGTTGACCAGAATGATTCCTGAATTAGGGAGTATTAACAACAGGGAGTGGTTAGACAGACTAGGACTGTTTCCTGTGGAACTTCGATGAGGGTTGTGAGGAGACTTGATAAAATTATATTAAATGGAGGCAGAGATAGGATAGACAGTCATAACCTATTTCCCAGGATGGAAAAATCAAATGCGTGAGGGTGTAGTTTTAAGGCGAGATGGGGCAAAGTTTAAAGTAGATATACAGGGCAGTTTTTTACATTGAGGGTACTTGGAATGTGCTGCCAGGGGTGGTGATTGAGGCAGATGAGATAGTGGCATTCAAAAGACTTTTGGCTCCGCATATGGATATGCAGGAAATGGACGGATATGGATGGACGCGGGAGTTTCGATCACCCCAATGGGGCTTTGATCGTCGGCTGCGGGGGCTTTAATCGCCCCAATTGCCAGTGGCTTGACTGCCCCAACCACGGGAGAACAAAGAGGAAGAAGATTGAACTTCCATCACAGTGAGGAATGTGGGGAATCTGCTGTGGTGGATGTTTATGTTAACTTTTATTTTATGTGGTTGTGTGTCTTGTTGCTTTTCACTTAGTATGGCTGTATGGTAACTTAAATTTCACTGAACCTTAACTGGTACATGTGACAATAAACTGACCTTGAAACCTTGAAACCTTGATGTGGATCAAATGCAAGCAGGAAGAGCTAATCTTGGTATTATGTTCAGCACAGACATTGTGGGCTGAAGGGCCTGTTCTGGTGCTCTATTGTTATATCTTCTATGTTCTATAAGAAGATGTCTGCAAGTATAGAGTGGAATTAAATGTTGGTGGTCAAAGCTGCAACGGAGCATTGATGACCTTTAAAGAGCAGATATTTCAGCCACAGGTTTGAGAAAATAGAACATTTACAAAAGCGTAGGTTTATAAAGGGAGTGCAGAAGATGTTAATTGATATAGATTTTTAGAAGGCACTTATCGAAAACCACAACATTAAAGATTAGTGAGCAAAATTAAGCCCAAAATATTACTTAGAGCATGAATAAGAAATTGGCTCACAGGTCAGAAGCTAATAGTAGCGGTAAACAATTGTCTTTCACATTTGCTGGGAATATACAATTGTGTTCCCAGGAGGTAGGTCTCAAGATCACTTTTTTTGTATATTTTTTATACGTGGGTGTTCAGGGTAAAATCTCTTCAAAACTCCAAATATTACAGAGTTTGGTAAACAGTGGGTGGTTAATAAAAGTATACAAGAAGACATGGCTAGAATGACTAAATGGATCAGACAAATGGCAAATTAAATCTACTGTTGAAAATTGAGAAGTGCTACCATCTGGCAGTCAAAAGGTCATAAGGGGCTAGTCAAGTCAAGTCACTTTTATTTCTATAGCACATTTAAAATACACCTCGTTGTCCAAAGTGCTTTACATTGGTGGAGGTACTAACGTTATACTCACAGTGGTTCATAGATTAAGTACATACATAAATACATACATATAGCCCTCCCTCAGAGGACGTCAAGAAAGGCTTGAGAGTAAAGATGAGTTTTAAGTCTCGACTTAAGAGTCAATGGAGGGGGCAGTTCTGATGGGAAGAGGGATGCTGTTCCACAGTCTAGGAGCTGCAACCGCAAAGGCGCGGTCGCCCCTGAGCTTATGCCTAGACAACGGGATGTTCAGTAACCCCAAGCCAGCCAATCTGAGGGACCTGGAGGTGGTGCGGTGGGTAAACAGACTTTTGATGTAGGTGGGGGCAAGCCCGTTAAGTGCTTTGTAAACATAAAGAAGGATCTTGAAATTAATTCGAAACCGCACAGGGAGCCAGTGGAGATAGACCAGAATTGGGTTGATGTGGTCCCTTTTTTGGGTGCCCATCAGGAGTCTCGCTGTGGCGTTTTGGACCAGTTGCAGGCGGGACTGGGAAGATTGGTTAGGAGCAGAATTAGGCCATTTGGCCCATCTAGTCTACTCCGCCATTCAATTATGGCCAATATATCTCCCCCTCCTAACCCCATTCTCCTACCTTCTCCCCATAATCTGTGACACCCGTACAATCAAGAAATAATAATGAGACAATGAAGACCAAAATGTCCAGTTCTCATGAGTATATAGGAACAGAGGGACATGTACATGTGCATACATCCATGAACATAGGAGAGAGTGGCAGTATAGCATGTTGGATCATGCATTCCTAAATTTAAACATACCTAACAGGCCATTCCTGGGTTATGAACAGGTTCTATAATTTAGTTATTTTACCCACAAATTGGAAAATACAGAAAATTACTCAAATGATAGCCATTATTCCACAGTATTGGGGGAGGGGGGGGGGGGGGGGGGGGGGGGGTGGGGGAAGGAAATGCAAGAAAAATGTGAAGAGCACCTTTTTATAAGCAGAGAGGATTTGGAATTGGTGGAAGATTTGTGGAAACACAATCAATCAGTAACTTCGAAAGGAATTTGTAAAAGCGCTTGAGGATGTGGAGAGAGCACATTGCTGAGATAAGCTTCAATAAAGGCATGGTCAATTCTGTGTACCTGCACTGTACACTGAGGTAGAAATATACTAAAGTTACTGCAACAAATTAAAGCATTGCAAATGATAAAAACACTCAAGAAGATCATCTCTTCTTGTATAAATTTGACTAAATATCCAAATAGCCACGTTGTCCTTTCTGCACTGTTGCCATTCTTAATTACAGTTGGACAATCTGCCAGCTAGGAACAGTAGAGTACGTATTTTGATATAGACCTCAGATTTATAATCATATGGCAAACTGCATTCTTTCTCATTGCTGAGATGTGTGACCTCCTACAACTTCAAATATAACCTGACATGTAAAGCCGTCCAGGTTTTGCCCAAGGAGGTCAGAGTCATCACCACGTTCAGTTTCCCGGCGTCGGGATCATTGAAGTTGCTGATGATAATAGACAATAGACAATAGACAATAGGTGCAGGAGTAGGGCATTTGGCCCTTCGAGCCAGCACTGCCATTCAATGTAATCATGGCTGATTATCCCTAATCAGTACCCCGTTCCTGCCTTCTCCCCATATCCCCTGACTCCGCTATCTTTAAGAGCCTATCTAGCTCTCTCTTGAAAGATCCAGAGAACCTGCCTCCACCGCCCTCTGAGGCAGAGAATTCCACAGACTCACCACTCTCTGTGAGAAAATGTGTTTCCTCGTCTCCGTTCTAAATGGCCTACTCCTTATTCTCAAACAGTGGCCCCTGGTTCTTGACTCCCCCAACATCGGGAACATGTTTCCTGCCTCTAGTGTGTCCAAGCCCTTAACAATCTTATATGTTTCGGTGAAATCCCCTCTCAGCCTTCTAAATTCCAGAGCGTACAAGCCCAGCTGCTCCATTCTCTCAGCATATCATAGTCCCGCCATCCCGGGAATTAACCTTGTAAACCTACGCTGCACTCTCTCAATAGCAAGAATGTCCTTCCTCAAATTAGGGGTCCAAAACTGCACACAATACTCCAGGTGTGGTCTCACTAGGGCTCTGTACAACTGCAGAAGGACCTCTTTGCTCCTATATTTGAATCCTCTTGTTATAAAGGCCAACATGCCATTCGCTTTCTTCACTGCCAGCTGTACCTGCATGCTTACTTTCATAGACTGATGTACAAGGACCCCCAGATCCCATTGTACTTCCCCTTTTCCCAACGTGACGCCATTTAGATAGTAATCTGCCTTCCTGTTTTTACTACCAAAGTGGATAACCTCACATTTATCCACATTAAACTTCATCTGCCATGCATCTGCCCACTACCCCAACCTGTCCAAGTCACCCTGCATTCTCATAGCATCCTCCTCACAGTTCACACTGCCACCCAGCTTTGTGTCATCTGCAAATTTGCTAATGTTACTTTGAATCCCTTCATCCAAATCATTGATGTATATTGTAAATAGCTGCGGTCCCAGCACCGAGCCTTGTGGTACCCCACTAGTCACTGCCTGCCATACTGAAAGGGACCCGTTAATCCCTACTCTTTGTTCCCTGTTAGACAACCACTTCTCTATCCATGTCAGCACTCTACCCCCAATACCATGTGCCCTAATTTTGCCCACTAATCTCCTATGTGGGACCTTATCAAATGTTTTCTGAAAGTTCAGGTATACTACATCCAGTGGCCCTCCCTTGTCCATTTTCCTAGTCACATCTTAAAAAAATGCCAGAAGATTAGTCAAGCATGATTTCCCCTTCGTAAATCCCTGCTGACTCGGACCGATCCTGTCACTGCTATCCAAATGTGCGGCTATCTCATCTTTTATAATTGACTCCAGCATCTTCCCCGCCACCGATGTCAGGCTAACTGGTCTATAATTCCCCATTTTCTCTCTCCCGCCTTTCTTAAATAGTGGGATAAAATTAGCTACCCCCCAATCCACAGGAACTGATCCTGAATCTATAGAACATTGGAAAATTGTCACCAATGCATCCACGATTTCTAGTGCCACTTCCTTAAGTACACTGGGATGCAGACCATCAGGCCCTGGGGATTTATCAGCCTTCAGTCCCATCAGTCTATCCAACACCATGTCTTGCCCAATGTGGATTTCCTTCTGTTCCTCTGTCACCCCAGGCCTTCTAGCCACTACTATATCAGGAATATTGTGTCCTCCTTAGTGAAGACAGATCCAAAGTACCTGTTCAACTCATCTGTCATTTCCTTGTTCCCCATAATACATTCACCTTTTTGGGTCTTCAAGGGTCCAACTTTAGTCTTAACTATTTTTTTCCTCTTCACATACCTAAAGAAGCTTTTACTATCCTGCTTTATATTCTTGGCTAGCTTACCTTTGTACCTCATCTTTTCTCCCCGTATTATCTTTCTGGTTATCTTCTGTTGTTCTTTAAACATTACACAATCCTCTTGCTTCCCGCTCATTTTTGCTATGTTGTACTTCTTCGCTTTAATTTTTATACCGTCCCTGATGTCCCTTGTCAGCCATGGTCGTCCCTTTATCCCCTTGGAATCTTCCTTCCTCCTGGGAATGAACTAATTCTGCACCTTCTGTATTATTCCTAGAAACACCACCATTTTTTGTTCCACTGTCATCCCTGCTAGAGTATCTTTCCAGTCAACTTTGGCCAGCTCCTCCCTCATGGCCCCATAGTCCCCTTTATTCAACTGCAACACTGACTCCTCCGATCTACTCTTCTCCCTCTCCAACTGTAGATCAAACCTGACCATGTTATGGTCACTGCCTCCTAATGGCTCATTAACCTCGAGGTCCTTTATCTAATCCAGTTCATTACAAAACACTAAATCCAGAATTGCCTTCTCCCTGGTAGGCTCCAATACAAGCTGTTCAAAGAATCCATCACAAAGGCACTCTACAAAGTCCCTTTCTTGGGGTCCAGTACCAACCTGATTTTCCCAGTCTACCTGCATGTTGGAATCTCCCATAACAACCACAGCATTACTTTTACTGCATGCCAATTTTAACTCCTGATTCAACTTGCGCCCTATGTCCAGGCTACTGTTTGGGGGCCTGTAGATTAGTCCCATTAGGGTGTTTCTACCCTTACAATTCCTTAGTTCTATCCATACTGACTCCACATCTCCTGATCTCTGTCAATTCACTATTGTGGTAGGAAGATCACCCGAAAGTCTATACTTAAAATGATGAGATGAATCCACATCTCCTTCAGCCCAGTGGAGCAGGAAAGTCAAGCAAACACAACCACATGCCTGCATTACAGGCTTCCCCGAGGCATAGACACTGGAAGACTGCATATATTCTGACCATGATCATCCTGAGAACTTGCTACCGGATGAGAGGTTTCATGGCTCCCTGCATAAAGAACATGCCTCCTGCATTCATTGATCTTCACCAGCTGAGGCACACCACCAGTCACAAGCTGTGCAGGAAAGAACTGCAGATGTTGGTTAAAATCGAAGACAGACACAAAATGCTGGAGTAATTCAGCGGGTCAGGCAGCATCCCTGGAGAGAAGGAATGGGTGACGTTTCGGGTCGAGACCCTTCTTCAGACTGACTTCAGACCAATCACAAGCTTGCAGTCTGCAAAGCTACCTTCCACCATCACCCTCTGCTTCCTTGCATGGTCAGTTTTCCATGCAGTTGGCCAGCTTTCCCTGACTCTCATGTGATCTAACCTTCTTGAGCAGCCTACCATACGGATCCTTATCAAATGCCTTGCTGAAGTCCATACAGATATTGGCTACAGCCTTGCCCGCATCAACGTTTGTGGTGACTTCTTCAAAAAACTGAAAAACGTCTCAACACGAAACGTTGCCTATTTCCTTCGCTCCATAGATGCTGCCTCACCCGCTGAGTTTCTCCAGCATTTTCGTCTACCTTCGATTTTCCAGCATCTGCAGTTCCTTCTTAAACAATCTATCTTCAAAAAACTCAATCAAATTTGTGGGACACGATCTCCCATATGTCCAAAAAAGCATGTTGGCTATCCCACATCAACCCTGCCTACGAATGTGCAAATCTATTTTATCCTTCAAAATACTCTTCAGTAACATGACTACCACAGATGTTAGGCTCACTGGTCTATAGTTCCCAGGCTTTTCTTAGCAGCCCGTTTTAAATAGAGGATCAATATTAGCCACGCTCCAGTCTTGCGGCACCTCACACGTATCTAATTATGATACATATATCTCTGCCGTGGCACCTGCAATTTCTTCTCTAGCTTCACACATGTACTTGGACATATCCAATCGGGCCCAAGAGATTTGTCTAACTTCATACACTTTAGGACGTTCAGGATCCCCTCAGTCTTACTACTGACTGTTCTCAAGATGCTTCCATTAACCGTCCCAAGTTCCCTAGCTTTCATGTTTTTCTCCATGGTAAAAACAGCAGAGAAATACTCATTGAAGGTGGGAGAAAGGAGAAAAGAGTATTCAGAGGAGAAAGGACTCACATTATAACAATTTCTTATACCTGACATACTGTACGTTTTCTTCCTTTTCCTGATCAAACCTTCAATCCCATTTGTTAATCAACATATTTAGATAGAGATTTCTTGTTATAATATTTTTATTAGAAGTAATCCATCATAACAACGGTATAACAACTTTTCAAATACACAGCCAACTTGTTTCAATAAGTATACAGATGTTACGAATAATTCTTATAAACTTCTATTTTTTAGAAAATAGAAAAAATAAAAGAATAAATTTTAATCAATAAGAATGATGATTAAATAATAATTTTGATTATATAGAGAGAGAAAGAGAAAAGAAAGAGAAAAAAAAGGAATAATAAAAAAAATAATAATAATTGTTATATATATTTAATTAAAACAAAGTATTATATATATATATATAAAGATTATAGTATACATCTTAATAGTGAATAACACAATTTCAAATAACAATATCAATAGAGACATGTATACAAATCAAAAAAAAAAAATAATTATTTTCATCTAATCCTGCCGGGGATAAAGAGATTTCTTGACCATGATTTTTTTTTTCAAAATATTAAAGTTCCAAAATACCAAACACCCAGACAAGGAGGTGGTAGAATATGATTGCCTTTGACTGATCAACCTCCGCTTTTCGAAAGAATGAGCCATCAGAAAGATCAGTCTAGGTTTCGCCAACAAAAACATGCGTTGTCTTGAAATCTTCACAGCACAGTAGAGGAAGTGGTTTCATCTCTACAATAAAGTTAGACCACAGACATGTACCTTTTCCATATCTGAATGGAAAAATGTAATCACTGGCTTGTCAGTAAATATAAACTGGGTAACACCTTCAAAAAAATAGTTTTGAAGTTACGTAAGTCCTCCTTCATTGAGGTGTGAAATGTGTCATTCACATGGCTGGGTTGAGTAAATGCAGCAGAACTACAGTAATCTAACAAATCAGATTAATGTAAAGTACTTAGGATGTCACTGGTTTATCATAGCTTCAAGACATGACCAATACCACAGAAAACAACAGGAGAGCATGGACACTTGAAAATGTTCATGAATAGTATCATAACCACTTTATTATCCATCTGGTATTTCAATATATTTAGGCTTAGTTTCATTGTATAAACCATTTTATATTCATAGTTAAGTTATTCTTCAGACATTTAGAAATGTTCAGTGTCCAATATCTTTAAATGTGTCATGACATTTTATGAATTTATTATTAAATCCAAATTTTCACTGAGGGTTATTCTGAATATCTGAATTTAACCTTAAATGATAAATAGCTATTTTTATTCATCGTCCCACATGACTAAATGGCATTAAATGCTGATCATAGGAGTTGAGCTAAAACGTCTCTGAACAAAACATATCTTGATCTTTGTGTGTATAAAATTCCATTTAAAAAAAAAGTTATTCTCTACACATTTTAGCCGTAACCCTCGGATATCTGTAAGTTATTATTCATAAATAATTACAGTGAGAGATGTATTTTCTATCGCTTATGTCTAAAATATGTTATTTGTTTCTACATTTCTTCATGGATCACAGTTTAAGAATAAGGGGTAGGTCATTTAGGACTGAGATGATGAAAAACTTTTTCACCCAGAGAGTTATGAATCTGTGGAATGTGTTGAATCTGTGTTGTGAATTTGTGTTGTGAATCTGTGGCAGTGGAGTTCAATTCACTGGATATAGCTCTTAGCGCAAACGGAATCAAAGGATATGGGGAGATAGCAAGAACGGGGTACTGATTCTGGATGATCAGCCATGATCATATTGAATGGCGGTGCTGGCTTGGATGGCCTACTCCTGTTATACGTTTCTAGTTTTACTCCTTTCCTAGCAATGGCCTTCCCAAAGCATCTTTCACATCAGCACGAAGGAAAAACTGCAAACCGTATTGTAGAGTAAAGAGGTCTGATAACCAGATTACAATAACTATGTTAGCTCAAAAAAAAGATAATCTCATGTGCTCTGTGGTGTCAGCCAACTAAGGTCAGCACATATTTCTAGAACAGTCTGAACAATATCAGACTGCCTCCAGTAGTATCAAATCAATAAATGTTAACCCACAGAAAAAAATAGATGATTGTCGGACCACAAATTTAACCTTGGGATTTTGTTTGATACCATGTGGCACCTTTCACTAATAATGTTATATAAAGTGCCCTTAAAATGTGCTGGTGTGTGTCCTTATATCCATCAATTTTATAGCATTGTCACCTTTTGAGCATGGTGTCATCATGTTAACTGGAATTTGCCTTTTAAAAATATCAACTGTTTTATTAAGTTGCACATCCTCCCACCTCACAGCAATCCCTACACAATCGCGTGAGGTAGACCTAAGTTGCTTTTCATCTGCTTTGTTCCAAGGGAACTCAGTCTCCTCTCTGAGAATGACTAAGAGATCTCACCTTCCCCATCCCAACATGGATTTATCCATTTTTTTCCATTTGTTCTTTGAGGTGTGGTAATCAGTGTATGGTATCCAATTAACAGTGGAGTTTAATATAGGAGAATGTTGGCAGCAGGAGTCACAAGGGCAATTAACCACAAGAACTATAAAATTCTCCCAGAAGATTTGTACATTATCCTGCTCTCAGTGGGAATTTGGATATTGGGAATTGGGAATTTGGATATTGGGAAATATTTAAAAGGCAGATTGGATAGCATTTGAAAATATGCACTTGGACTGCATTGCCTAATTTACATAAAGAAAGGTCTCAACTCGAAACTTCGCCTATCCATGTTCTCTAGAGGTGCTGCCTGACCCACTGAGTTAATCCAACATTTTGTGTTCTTTCAAACAAATTTCATCTTGCTGGCTCTGTCATATTCATACCCACGCACACTCAAGTTTCACATCCATATCTCATTCTCTGCACACTGCCAGACACTGGTAGACTTTGTGATTTATGGTCAGCAAATCTATTTTCAATCACACAATTGGTAAATAGCAGCTTACCTCCTCTTCAATAGGAAAATTAGAAATTCTGTGGGGGCATCTGGAAAAGTACATTAAATTGGCAGCGTGTGGCAGGCCAACAAATATCTATTTCAATGGCCTGACACTGCAAAGTCCCACAGCATGTAAAGGGCCTGTCCTACTTGGGCGTCATTTGCGCGTCTCGCAGGTGGCGCGCGATGATTTTGTGAATCCCCAAATCCTGGGGTGCCTCATGCGACTGCGCGTCACTGCCTATGCCACGACGTTGCGCGCGTTATGCACGCCATGTCGCGTGACGCGTAAATTATGCTGCACTGTGCGTCGTGACGCGTAATGATGTCGCAAATAACGCCCAAGTGGGACAGGCCCTTAATGCTAAGGCACAGCAGGATTACCTTAAACAGTGTGCACTTTGAAAGCCTTTTCTTCGCGTATGCATCCCAACATGGTGGAAGGCCCAATCGCAAGTCATATAGCAGAGATGCTTGGGGTGTGGGAAAGGAAGATTGGCATGTTCATGTAGATGAATCGTCCTCAAGAGTTAGTTTGGGTGTTAGTGGTTGAAATGGTACTGTTGGCAGCTGAGATGAGGAGGAGGGAGGAAAAAATTAAAATCAGATTGCGAGGAAAAGGGGGATGGGTCCAGGATTTCAGGTTGCAGTTGGATTGAGCAGTCGAGTTCACAAAGTAGGCAGGATTGATGGCAATATAACTGCACTTATGCAATTACTAACACTTGAAGCAGTGAGAAATGCAAAGTAAAATTTTTCACTCTGAATTTCTCCAGTAACAATTTGTTCCTAGTTATTGTATAACAGAGCACTGATAAACATTGCACTTCCTGATAGAAGTTTAGCAAGTGTGTGGTTATGCGTACAAAATAGATTAAAAAACAATAATAATGGATATATGACATAGAACGGCTTTGGAAAAACAACTGATTTATTAGTTGCTCCCTCCGCATAGGAATTAATTGGTAAAAAACGGAGAAAGTGGACCTATTCAGGGAATATAAGCAGCTGGGATGAATGCTAGAATGCAAAGCATCAAGGCTCATGTTCTCAGAAACACAACCTCTTGCCATATATTAGGTCAGCCAGACAGAGACAGATTAAGCGAATGATCGCCCAGTCAGAAGAATGATATAAGAGGGATGGTTTCAAGTTTGTGTGTTACTGGATCAATTTTACGTGAGAAACTGGTTGTACAAGGAGATCAATTCCACCCGAACGAGGGCCAATGTCCTGCCAACCAAGGATAAATATAAGGCTCTGAATGTGGAGGTTAAACTAGGTCAATGAATGTTACTTCAAGAGATATTCCTGGAAGCATGTGGGTGGTGTTATTTTTTTAATTAAGATTCCAGATCCAGTGCCAGATTCTTCACAGCTGTTATCAGGCAACTGAACCATCCTACCACAACTAGAGAGCAGGACTGAACTACTGTCTACCTCATCGGGGACCCTAGGATTAACTTTGATTGGACTTTACTGGCTTTATTTTGTACTAAATATTATTCCCTTATCATGTATCTGTACACTGTGCATGGTTCGATTGCAATAATTTATTGTCCTATTGCTGACTGATTTTCACACACAATAAAAGCTTTCCACTGTACCTTGCTACACATGACAATAAACTAAACTAAACTAAACTAAACTAAGACACAAGAACAAACTAATTCAAAATAAAATAATCAAAGTAGAAAGGTTAAAAAGATGAGTGAAGGGGAAAATAATCAAAGTAGAAAGGTTAAAAAGATGAGTGAAGGGGAAAAAAAGACCAAGGTTTATTGAGAATGAGTGGATCTTGGTTGCATTATTTTCTTGTGTGAGTGGAAGTTATTAGTCGCAGTGTACAGGCACTAATTATAATTGAGTCACACAATGTAACATTCATTTAAATCTTACTTTAGGGTGCAATTTATTCCTTATTTAAAATTGTTCAGTGGTAAGGTGAAAGAAAAATTAAATAAATGGAGAAGTTGAATGGTATATTCATTTTGGCTCTGATTGCAGATGTGGAGGGGGGGGGTTGTCATTGGTGGCTTTGTCTGGAAAGAATTCCCGTGGTGATCTTGGTGTAAACGCTTAGACCTGCTGTGTTTTCGTCTTTCAAGGATCTCAAATTGGATAGTATTAATAAATGGAAATAAACAAAATGGGAAGTTGTGAACATAATTGTTTTTCAAAAGGCTGTGGATAAGTTGCCCAATAAGAACTATCAAAGAAGCTAGAGTACATGAAAAAATCAGGCTAGTGTCATGCACAATGTTCTGACAATTAAAAAATAAATGGATAGAAAATCTTGCAGTGAAATTTCCAATATGAATCTGCAGTAGAAACACAGTTTGATAATGACTCTTTCCAACATCATTTAAAAGTGAAGCAGATTGTTACCTTAAAATTTAAGAATGAAGCAACTAAGTGTAAAAACATTCCAACTAGGATGACTAGATTATGTTGAATAGCCAACATTAGCCAGGTCCATGCAAGTCATTTAATTTTGTATTGGCTCTGCAAAATAAAATTTGGGATTAGTGTAAAATAAAAGGTGGGATTAGTGTAGACGGGACATGTTGGTTAGTGTGGGCAAGTTGGGCCCTGTTTCCACGCTGAATGACTCTAAATGACGGTAACACTTTTGCCCAAGTCAGAGGCTGTTAGTTCAAATTCCACCTCAGTGACTTGAGCAACACAGATTCAGCTGACACTTCAATACTTGGCTGAAAGGATGAAGAGAAAACTAATGGGCAAAGATCCATTTTGGAAAAAATATTAAAACCGAAATTGTACATGTTCCATCCAGTGAGTGCAAAGAATCCTGAGGCATTATTTTTAATAAAAAAGGAAGTTATCCTCAATGTCCGGCACAAGAAATAATCCTCCAAGCTGACCTTACTAAAACAAGCTATCTGGTCACTGTCATATTGCAGTTCAAGGAGTTGTTTAATTTGCATCTTTATTTTTCTGAATGGATTTATTAGGATAAATAGTGTTTTTGTTTCTATTAATGTGAATGTCCAGGACAAAGAGACCTAACCTTCAAATCTGAGAATGCCACTCAGGATGAACATTAGGAAACACTTCTTCTTGTCAAGGGAACCAGAACTGTGGAACAGCCTTGGCACTGAGAGTAATCACATGTAAGTGGTGATTTAATAGTTTTAAAAAGAGATTCATCTATTTTTTCTTTAAAAAAAGGCAATGGAGGGATATGAAGAAGGAACTAAATTAAAGATAATTCATGATCTTGCTGGATGGCAGGACATTTGGGAAGGCTGCCTAACCTATTCTCAGAGGCCTATATGTTAGCATAAGAACTGGATTGAAACATGAAATGTGTATTTTTGTGGTTTTATCATTTATTTACAACTTTCTCATGTCTCCACGAGGGAATCGCAACAGTAAAAAATATAAGATAAACACAAAATGCTGAAGTAACTCAGCAGATCAGGCAGCATCTCTGGAGAGAAGGAGCGGGTGACGTTTCAGGTCAAAACGTCACCCATTCCATCCTTCCAGAGATGCTGCCTGTCCCGCTGAGTTACTCCAGTATTTTGTGTCTACCTATGATTTAAAGCAGTATCTGCAGTTCTTTCCTAGTAAAAAGTATAATGTTGATTGTTCATTTTGAAGTAGCAAAGTTGCATTCATAGTAAAGGCAGTATGTCCAAGTTAGAATTATGCTTTGGATTTTTTTTCTGCATACGAAAATGAAGCAGGACAGCAGCATTCTCTATTTTTTTTGATCAAACAAAAGTTAAATTAAAACAATGCTGCTCACAATGGTCATTAACATACATGCCCTTCTTACCTTTATTGGTCCTTTTCCTACTTCCAATTTCCTCCCCTCTACTTTCACTCTGAAGAAGGGTTCTGATCCAAGATGACACCCATCCTTTTTCACCAGAGATGGTGTCTGACCTGCTGAGTTTCTCCAGCACTTTGTGTCTACCCTTAGTACCTTTTTTTGATTCCACCTTCTGGACATCAACATTTTGGCTTGCTGCAAAAATATTATGTAGAGTCAAAGAAAACCCATAATCTTCTTCCAAACCCAAGACAATGGGATGATTTTTCGTACTGCTTGAGAGGAATTCATTTCCAATGCAGGGCATTCCAGGTAAAATTTCAATCAATTTACAACATTCATTATCAGAAACACTTGCTCAGGCACTGTCTCACCTCCCATGGAAACAATCACCTGGTTAAAAATAAATAGGTTTATTCATAAGCAATGCATTTACACAAAGCTGAAACCAATATATGTTGTTACTCAACCCCACAGGGGATGATAGAATTGAAAGGAGAGGAAGCTGAATTATGACTAAATTAATCTGTATAAAGGGAATTGTTGTATGGCTGCATTAATTGGAATTCCATTTTAAAGAGTTCAATTCAATTTTGCTGTTGGCATTGTAGAGACCATTTTTACGAAATTGTTGCAGCTGAGGTTTCCTTGGGTCATTTGGCCCTAAATTCCTACTAAGCAGAGTCAGAGCCAGGACATCAATTTTGTAAATTTGCCTCCTCTACATATGGTATTAGCAAAAAAGTCTGGAGTAGCATGAATATCAGAGTTTAGGAATTGTGTCTATTCGGAGGAGGCTTCATCAAATAACATGATTATGTTAAATATAGGTAATGGGGCACTAAATGCACTAAATAGCATCATGGTGGACATGTGAACCAGATTTAGCCACATTGGTTGTGAAGACATTGCTTTTCCAACATGCTTCAGCTATAGTAAACTGGAACTAATTTGGATATTACTGTGAGCATCCATATTACTGTAGCGATTATCCTTTCCCCTGAGTCTTACACCAGCAGCTTTTAATAACCTTATTTTCTGTAGCCAATTTGCCTGGCCTCTGCCCAATTCCACAGACAGGGGCATGTACAAGAACTTGTGCTAAAGAAAACTCCAACTAAAGAAAAAACTGAGACAAAAGGAACTGCAGACTTGGACACAAAATGCTGGAGTAACTCAGCTGGTCTGACAGCCTCTCTGGAAGACATGAAGAGGCAACATTTTTGGTCAGGGACTTTCTTCCAAAAGAAAAACACACTAAGGTATTGCGTGCTCTGGAAGGAAAAGAAAACCAGGCATTTGGAGATTCTATTCAACATTCAGAAAACCTACTGGTAGAAATTGTTGGTTACTGTACAAATATATACAGTGAAATAGATTCAATTTTTGTATTAATATAATAAACAAAGTGTCATAGGGTTCATTTGGCCATTTGCAGAAATCCCATCTGCCCATATTAGATGCATACACTGTATGTTTCTATTTTTTGCCTAATTAAGTGACTATCTAAATGTCTCCTGAACATAGCGATTGCATCGTCAACCCACCACCTTTGACAGCATCTGCAGTTCCATGTTTCTGTATATTGTGTAAAAACTTCCCTTGTAAATTTCATTTAAACTTTGTCCCTTTCACCTTAAACCTATGCCCTCTAGTATTTGACATTTCCACTCCGGAAGAATGGTTCTGACTATCAACCCTGTCCATGCATATCATAATTTTATACACATTCATCGCGTCTCTTGAAAAAGACACAGTATAGGGACAAGATCATCTGGTTCTAAAGACCTCATACAACAAAAGATTCTGTAAATTAACTCAATGTCTATGTTTGCTGATGCTGTTTGACCTGCTTATTATTTCCAGCATTTACTATTATGATTTAATGTATCTGAAGTTACAGAGAAATAAATAATTACTATTAATGAAACAGTTTAACAAAGACATTTCAGAATTGAATAAAATACACTGGGGTTCAATTCCAGAGTCGGAGTCATAGAGTCATAGACTCATAAAGTCTGGAAACAGACCCTTAGATCCAACTTGGCCACACCGTCCGACATGTGCCATCCACACTAGTCCCATCTGCTTGCATTTGACCTATATATATATATCCCTCAAAACCTGTCCTATACATGTACCTGTTTAAATGTTTCTCAAACGTTGCAATAGTACCTGCCTCAACAACCTCCTCCATCAACTCGTTCCATACACCCACCACCCTTTGTGTAAAAAATTGACCCCTCGGGTTCCTATTAAATCTCCCCCCCCCCCCCCCCACCTCAGAGGAATAGAACTGAACATGTATTTGATAATCAGAGATACATAGGGATAGTTGAAATAAGAATCGAAAGTTACATAGAAACATAGAAACATAAAAACATAGTTATTAATAAAATTACCAGGTCATTAAAACAGAATGATCTGATATAATCTAATTCAAACTTAAACATCAATTGAAATAAAGTAAAAGAATACCCAGTTTCGCCACCTCCAACGTGACCCCTCCACTCGCCACATCTTCCCATCTCCCCCCCTGTCTGCCTTCCACAAAGACCGCTCCCTCAGCAACTCCCTTGTCAATTCTTCCCTTTCCTCCCGCTCTACCCCTTTCCCGGGCACTTTCCCTTGCAACCGCAAGAAATGCTACACTTGTCCCTTCACCTCCCCCCTCCACTCCTTTCAGGGACCCAAGCAGTCCTTCCAGGTCCGACAGAGGTTCACCTGCACCTCCTCCAACCTCATCTACTGCATCCGCTGCTCCAGATGCCAGATGATCTATATCAGTGAGACCAAGCGGAGGCTTGGCGATCGTTTCGCCGAACACCTCCGCTCGGTCCGCAATAACCAAGCCGACCTCCCGGTGGCTCAGCACTTCAACGCCCCCTCCCATTCCATATCCGACCTCTCGGTCCTGGGCCTCCTCCACGGCCAGAGTGAGCAACACCGCAAGTTGGAGGAACAGCACCTCATATTCCGCTTGGGGAGTCTGCATCCTCTGGGCTTGAACATTGAATTTTCTCAATTCTGTTAACCCTTGCTGTCTCCGCCCTTTCCCATCTCTCCCTCAGCCCTCGGGTCCTGGCATTCCCTCTCTCTCCATCTCCCTCCCTCACCCTAGTCGCACTAGCTTCTCATTTTCACACCACAAACAGCTTACAATGGCTTGTTCCCTTTATCATCAATACTTTTTTGCATATCTTTCATTCATTGTTCTTTATCTCTCCACATCACCTTCTATATCTCTCGTTTCCCTGATCCCTGACCAGTCTGAAGAAGGGTCTCGACCCGAAACGTCGCCTATTTCCTTGGCTCCTTAGATGCTGCTGCACCCGCTGAGTTTCTCCAGCCTTTTGTGTACCCAAAAGAATACCCTTACCTACATTTATATTTTTAGTGAAGTACAGGGACTGCATGCAAATAAAGGGGCCAGTGGGGTATAGCCAGCTATGGTTTACATCCAACTCTTGGGCCAGGTACAAAGTGTAACTAGCCCCTTGGCCCAGATTGTTATAGATCGTAACTGCATTTGGGTGTGGGTAAGCGGGAGGGGATTCGGAATAGGCTGAGAGCTCCGGCCTTCCGTCCACCTCTGCCCAGCATTCTTCAGGCGAACGTCCAGTCCCTGGAAAACAAGCTGGATGACCTCAGGGCGAGGGTCAGATTCCAGCGGGACATAAGAGACTGCAACATCCTCTGCCAGACCGAGACATGGCTGACCTCGCTAGTGCCAGATCAGTCCAACCGAGTCCTTCACTGTTTACCGTGCCGACAGAACGGAAGAATTTGGAAATCCAAGGGTGGAGGAGTCTGCTTCATGACCAATAATTACTGGTGCAACCCTGGAAATATTATGACGCTTTCTCGTTCCTGCTCGCCGGACCTGGAGCATCTCATGCCGTCCATTCGACCTTCCCCGTGAGTTTAGCCCAGTGATCGTCACGGCCGTCTACATCCCACCGCATGCGGACACCGACATGGCTCTATCGGCCCTACACGATGTGCTATGTCGACACCAAAACAAGAACCCAGATGCGGCTATGATGGTGGCTGGTGATTTTAATAAATCAAATCTCAAAAAGGTCATGTCTAACTTCTGCCAACCCATCATGTATGCCACCAGGGGGGAAATAACTTTGGACCACTGCTATACGCCGTTCAGGAAAGGCTACAAGGCCGTTTCACTCCCTCCTTTTGAATAAACTGACCACGCTGCCATTTTGCTGCTGCCAGAGTATAAACAACGGATAGTACGGGAAGCGGTGGTCTGACCATACAGAGGCCATGCTGCAAGATGCACTGGAATATGTTCCAAGCAAGTTCCAGTGACGTCAGTGAGTTCGCAGAAGCGGTCATGGACTTCATCGCAACAATAGCCGATAAAATCATCCCCACGGTAAGGGTTAGCATCTTTCCTGACCAAAATCCCTGGGTTGACAGGTCCATTCGCGTTGCCTTGAATGCTCGCACCGTTGCTTACAACTGGCCTGGCATCCGGAAATATGGACAACTACAAGATGAGTCCTACCGACTGTGAAGGGTAGGACGCAAAAAGGAGGTACAGGGATAGATAGGATGGAGTCGCAGATGGAGCAGCAGGACACCAGACACCTTTGGCAGGGGTACGGACTATAACTAACTACCGGAGCATTCCCCCCTCAACCGGAATTGCCGGCTCCTCACTAGCTGATGACCTGAACTCTTTCTACACATGATTCGAGACGGACAACAACACCCCTAGCTCACCGGTTAACGAGAACACCGCCAGCGTGCTGGCTAGTGAGGCTGGAAGGAGGTCCTCCGCTGGGGATGTGCACACATTCTCGTTGTCCGAGCACGACATGAGGAAAGCTGTAGGCCCAGATGGTATATCTGGGCGAGTACTTACGTCTTGTACTACTCAGTTAGCTCCAGTGCTCACTACAATATTCAACCTCTCCCTGGCCAAGTCCGTGGTCCCTGCCTGCTTCAAAAGATCCATCTTTGTACCAGTACCAAAGAATGCCTCTCCAGCTTGTTTGAATGACTACCGACCAGTGGCCCTCACCTCGGTGGTCATGAAATGCTTCGAGAGGCTGATCAAGAACCACATCTGCGCCCTCCTCCCTCGCAACATGGACCCTCTACAGTTTGCATACCGTCCGAACAGATCCACGGATGATGCGGTCTCCCAGGGTCTGCACACCACTCTCTCTCACCTTGACAGCCAGAAGGGGGGCTATGTGAGGATGCTGTTCATTGACTTCAGTTCAGCCTTCAATACGATAGTCCCTACCAGACTCGCTGAGAAGTTGCTGGAACTGGGGCTTAACACTCCCCTGTATGCCTGGGTCCTGGACTTTCTCACCGCCAGGCCCCAGGTAGTCAAGATGGGAGGAAATACATCGAACACTCTCACCCATAATACAGGATCCCCACAGTGTTGCATCCTCAGCCCCCTACTGTACTCCCTGTACACATGACTGTGTGGCGAGGTTCAGCTCCAACTCTATAATCAAGTTTGCTGATGACACTGTGGTGGTGGGCCTGATCTCCGATAACGATGAGAAGGCCTACTGGCTGGAGGTTGCTGATCTGGCACTGGTGTCAGGACAACAGCCTCCTCTTGAGGACAAGAAGGCTCTGCGGAGAATAGTGCGTTTGGCAGAACACACTATGGGAACTACACTCATCCCCCTGCAGGACCTATACACCAGGAGGTACAGATCCAGAGCCAGCAACATTATGGGGCACCCCTACAACCCCAGCAACGGACAGTTCCAGCTGCTACGGTCAGGCAAACGCCTCCGCTGTCATGCTGTGAAAACAGAGAGGATGAGACAGAGTTTCTTCCCTCAGGCTACTAGGACTAATTTACTGTACCAATTTTTAAGGCGGGAGAGAGAAAACAGGGAATTATAGACCAGTTAGCCTGACATCGGTGGTGGGGAAGATGCTGGAGTCAATTATAAAAGATGAGATAGCCGAACATTTGGATAGCAGTAACAGGATCGGTCCGAGTCAGCATGGATTTACGAAGGGGAAATCATGCTTGACTAATCTTCTGGCATTTTTTGAAGATGTAACTAGGAAAATGGACAAGGGAGAGCCAGTGGATGTAGTGTACCTGGACTTTCAGAAAGCATTTGATAAGGTCCCACATAGGAGATTAGCGGGCAAAATTAGTGCACATGGTATTGGGGGTAGAGTGCTGACGTGGATAGAGAAGTGGTCGGCAGATAGGAAACAAAGAGTAGGGATTAACGGGTCCCTTTCAGAATGGCAGGCAGTGACTAGTGGGGTACCCCAAGGCTCGGTGCTGGGACCGCAGCGATTTACAATATACATCAATGATTTGGATGACAGGGCTTCAAAGTAACATTAACAAATTTGCAGATGACACAAAGCTGGGTGGCAGTGTGAATTGCTAGGAGGATGCTATGAGAATGCAGGGTGATTTGGACAGGTTGGGGGAGTGGGCAGATGCATGGCAGATGAAGTTTAATGCGGATAAATGTGAGGTTATCCACTTTGGCAGCAAAAACAAGAAGGCAGATTACTATTTAAATGGCGTCAAGTTGGGAAAAGGGGAAGTACAATGGGATCTGGGGGTCCTTGTACATCAGTCTATAAAAGTAAGCATGCAGGTACAGCAGGCAGTGAAGAAAGCGAATGTCATGTTGGCCTTTATAAGAAGAGGAATTGAAGATAGAAACATAGAAACATAGAAATTAGGTGCAGGAGTAAGCCATTCAGCCCTTCGAGCCTGCACCGCCATTCAATATGATCATGGCTGATCATCCAACTCAGTATCCCGTACCTTCCTTCCTCTCCATACCCTCTGATCCCTTAGCCACAAGGGTCACATCCAACTCACTCTTAAATATAGCCCAATGAACTGGCCTCAACTACCCTCTGTGGCAGAGAGTTCCAGAGACTCTCCACTCTCTGTGTGAAAAAAGTCTTTCTCATCTCGGTCTTAAAGGATTTCCCCCTTATCCTTAAGCTGTGACCCCTTGTCCTGGACTTCCCCAACATCGGGAACAATCTTCCTGCATCTAGCCTGTCCAACCCCTTAAGAATTTTGTAAGATAGGAGCAAAGAGGTCCTTCTGCAGTTGTACAGAGCCCTAGTGAGACCACACCTGGAGTATTGTGTGCAGTTTTGGTCCCCTAATTTGAGGAAGGACATTCTTTCTATTGAGGGAGTGCAGCATTGGTTTACAAGGTTAATTCCCAGGATGGCAGGACTGTCATATGCTGAGAGCATGGAGCAGCTGGGCTTGTACACTCTGGAGTTTAGAAGGATGAGAGGGTATCTAATTGAAACATATAAGATTGTTAAGGGCTTGGACATGCTAGAGGCAGGAAAGATGTTCCCGATGTTGGGTGAGTCCAGAACCAGGGGCCACAGAAGAAGGGTTTTGGCCCGAAACGTTGCCTATTTCCTTCGCTCCATAGATGCTGCTGCACCCGCTGAGTTTCTCCAGCATTTTTGTGTACCTGCCACAGTTTAAGAATAAGGAGTAAGACATTTAGAACGGAGCCGAGGAAACACTTCTTCTCACAGAGAGTGGTGAGTCTGTGGAATTGCCACATTCATTTCATTGCATATCTTGTATGTGTATGTGACAAATAAACTTGACTTGACTTGACTTGCACCCAAATGAATTAAATTCTGGAACAACCATCAAAATATTTGGCACATCAGTCAGAGTATTGAGTATAGAAGTTGGGAGGTCATGTTGCAGTTGTATAAGACGTTGGTGAGACCGCATTTAGAGTCATGTGTTCAGGAAACCATGTAATGGGAAAGATGTTGTCAAGCTGGAAAGTGTGCAAAGAAGATTTACAAGGATGTTGCCAGGACTAGAGGGTCTGAGCTATAGGGAGTGGTTGAGCAGGCTGGGACACTATTCCTTGGAGCGCAGGAGGATGAGGGGTGATCTTATAGAGGTGAACAAAACCGTGAGAGGTATAGATCGGGGGTAGATGCACTGAGTCTCTTGCGCAGAGTAGGCGAATCAAGGACCAGAGGACATAGGTTTAAGGTGAAGGGGTAAAGATTTTGTAGCCATCTGAGGGGTAACTTTTTCACACTAAGGATAGTGGGTGTATGGAACAAGCTGCCAGAGGAGGTAGTTGAATCTGGGACTATCCCAATGTTTAAGAAACTGTTAGACAGGTACATGGATAGGACAGGTTTGGAGGGATATGGACCAAGCGCAGGCAGGTAGGACCACTGTAGCTGGGACACGTTGGCCAGTGTGGGAAAGTTGGGATGAAAGGTCTGTTTCCACACTGTATCTCTCTATGACTATGACTCTATGAATAGAAATATGTAACTACTCCTTTAGGTCTATATTAGTCTGAGATAAGGCACATTGAAGAAGATAAAATACGGAAAATTTGCCTTTGGTTGAATTTACGATCACTATTCGGCAAAAAATGAAGAATTAATGAAACTGCTTAAAAATAAATAAATAGCTGAGGGGTTAAACGCAAGATAACATAATATCACTAAATATGGCAATAGCTGCTAAGGAATCACATATCAAAGGCAATCCACATCCTTTTTGGAGAATTCCAACACAACATTACCTTTTTTGGCCATTTATCGCTGCTTTGAAAGGACTCCATTTATAAAGCACTTTGCACACATGACTGGGGACACAGTTGCAATCAGTTAGAGAACAACATGTTTAATGATGCAGGAGTGACAAATGTGATACACAAAAGTCTGAAGAATGATTCCCACTTTAGTTATTGGCCTTTTACTAAATGTTCGTATAACTGTTTCTAGAATTTGAAGACTAATATAACATTACAATGGGGAATAAGCTGGTAACCTGACTCCTTAGTGCAACTTGATGTTAGCTATTAATTCTTCTTCAACACTTACAATAAACCATGATATCATACTACACCAGTCTGTGTGATCACATGATTCATATTAACAGCCTTTTTATAGCTACTCTTGGCAGATGTGAATGTCTATAAAGCCTCAGTGGCATCTACAGTAAGAGAAAACTGTTGTATATGATTGGCGCCATAGCAACAGGTTGCAGCTGGAGATAATGTAGATAGATAAACATTCATCAAATTATAGCTGGGGGGCAAATTCTCATCAAGAAAATACCTAAGGTTATTTGGAGCAATAGTCAGCAGCTGTGGAGAGTCTAAGCTTGAATCCTTAGGCACAGTTCAGTTAACTGATCTCGGCCCACAGTGCACTTGGGATAGTAAAATTAGCAATACTATCCAGCAAAATCAAGCTGCTGGGGGAACTTAATGGGACGAGAAGTATCTGTGTGAAGAATGGAATTGTCCGTGTACAGGTCAAGACCCTGCATCAGTCCACTGCAAAGTCAGTCTGGCAATAAAGTCCATCCTTGAGTAAGCGCGGCATGGTGGCGCAGTGGTAGAGTCACCGCCTTACAGCGCTTTCAGCTCCAGAGAGGCAGGTTCGATCCCTACTAGGTGTGCTTGACTGTACGGAGGTTTATGTTCTCCCCGTAACTGCATGGGTTTTCTCTGAGATCTTACGGGCAGCACAGTGGCACAGCGGTAGTTTTGCTGCCTCGCAGCGTTTGCAGCACCAGAGACCCGGGTTCGATACCGACTACGGATGCTGTCTGTATAGAGTTTGTACGTTCTCCCCGTGATCACGTGGGCTTTCTCCGAGATCTTCGGTTTTCAAAGACGTAGGTTAATTGGCTTGGTATAAGTGTAAATTGTCCCGCGTGTATGTAGAATAGAGTTAATGTGCGGGGGTCGATAGTCGATGCGGACTCGATGGGCCAAAGGGCCTGTTTCCGCTCTGTATCTCAAAACCAAATAAATCTAAACTAAACTAAGTAAGGAACATCACCCATGGTTCAACAAGAAGGATTCGGATGAGGACAAGCCTGTTATTATAGTGGCAAGTGCATTGGGGCCTCAATTAGGCAGAAAATCTTGTTTATGCTCAAAAAGGGTATTTTCATCAAGGCTATTGTGACAGATAGGGGAAAACACCAAGGCAATTCATCTGAAGCCTAATTCAGCTGCAGGTGCTTGGAAGTATCATTCTCACATCTTTACAGTATTTAACAGATTGCATGATGAAGTCCAACAATTAAGAGTGCTACAGCAGGCTGGAATTCACAAGGTGAATGGAAACAAAAGCTTTGACATTTTGGCCCCTTAACCACCAAATCTATGAATTTGGTTGTTGTCTCAAGTTTATATTACAGTGAATCCACATAGCATCTGCAATGTCTTGCATGATGTGATAATGTCCCTACACAAAAACAGATCTTTAGGCTAGGCATTAGGTGAACTAAATCAAAACAGAAAAAAGATTCAATAGTTCTCTTTTTGAGAGTTGATGAACATATGAGAGAGACTGTTTTAAGGTTCAGGATAGAAATAAGGATAGTGGGAATGGGACTCCATGGAGTTACTAGACGCTTCCATGGACACCACCAGTCAAAAATGACCTCCTCTGGGTTGCAGCAAGTAGAGATGAATTCCGGAAGCTCAGGGTAGTGGAAACCATGCTGGTCTCATGTTTTTGCTTTAAGGTATGTATTTTTTCAATCACACTGTATTTGCTCTTCAGGTTTAATCGAGACAAATGAGAGCAGATATATGTTCTTTGAACCTGCTCTGCCATTCTTAAGTTATCGGAGCAGAATTAGGCCATTCGACCCATCAAGTGTACTCCATCATTCAATCATGGCTGATCTATATTTCCCTCTCAAACCCATTCTCCTACCTTCTCCCCATAACCACTGAGACCTGTATTAATCAAGAAAATGTCAATCTTGCCTTAAAAATATCTAATGATGGTATCCACATCTTTCTGTGGCAATGAATTCCACAGATTCACCACCCTCTGACTTGAGAAATTCCTCCCATCTTCTTTCTAAAGGAACGTCCTTTTATTCTGAGGCTATGGCCTCTGGTCCTAGACTCACCCACTGGTGAAAACATCCTCTCCACATCCACTCTATCCGAGCCTTTCACTAGTTGGTAAAGCCCCTGTCCCACTTTCACGACCTAATTGGTGACCTCTGCCAAGATTGCCCTTGACTCATACTCGCAGCATGGCCGCCACAAGGTCATAGGAGGTCGTAGGAGGTCTTCGTAACTCTTCCTCATGCTCGTGAGTGGTCTCCGCATACTCGTGGCCTCAAGTAGGTCACGGCGTTTTTTCCAGCCCGATAGAAAATGTCCACGAGTATAAAAAAGGTTGGCATGGAAAAAAAATGACACTTTTTGCTCATAGGTAGGTCATATGTAGGTCTTAGTAGATCGTGATGGTAGTCGTAGATTGTCGTAGTCGTAGGTAATCATAGGTCGGTAACTGACCAGAGAAATAAAATGCAAACATGACATCATTTTATCATGTGATCATTTCCCAGTTGTAGCTAGTCGTAGTTGCTCTTAGGTGTGGAAGAGTGAGGTCGAGTGGGGTCGTAGGAGGTCGTAGACATAGTCGTAGGAGGTCATAGACATAGTCGTAGGTGGTCGTAGGAGGCCTTTTACTTTGGTGAGTCAACACGACCTTGACATTTTTTTCAACTCTTCAAGGGTCTAAACTCATGGATTAGGTCGTCTAAGTGGGACAGGCCCTTTAGTTTCATTGAGGCTCCCCCCTCATCTTTCTAAATTCTAGCGAGTACAGGCCCAGTGTTCAGTTACCTTGGCTGATTCTCTAAATCAACACAATGTTCCTTCTCATTCCCCGCACTCTTGAATTATTTTGTATCGAGAAGTTTAACTTTTTCCTAAAATACTCAGTAACTTTGTCTCCACAGCCTTCAATGGTAGAGAATTCTAAAGGTATAAAATGTCTTTACTCTTTTCTGAATGAGAAATTAATTTTCAGCTTAGTTCATCTTTGATAAGACAACAGGGGTAATTTATGTCTGGAGTTGGGGAATAAACATCTTGCATCGGCATTCAGCAAGGACAAGGATATGAAAGATAGTGAGTTCCAAGTCAAGTCAAGTTTATTGACAAATGCACAAGAATGGTGAAGTAAAGCTACAATGAATAATCTTGCTTGCAGCAGCATCACAGTCACATAGACTCAGATAACAGACAAACTAAATTGTACAGAAATTACTCAAAAATCACATGTAGAATTTCAAAAAGAAAGATGACTGCAAAAATCAAGACACGTGCAAAAACATAATGAGAGGGAAAAAATGTATTTGATAGTGCAAGTGATGGAGTCCAGTATTCCATTGTTAAGGTAGGATTAGGGTTTATAAGTTCATAAATTCATAAGTGATAGAAGTAGAATTTGGCCATTCAGCCCAACAAATCTACTCCACCATTTCCCTAGTAACCCCATTCTCCTGCCTTCTCCCCATAACCCTTGATAAGTTGTGCAAGTCAGTTCAAGAAGCTGGTGGTTGTAGGAAAATAGGTGTTCCTGAACCTGATGGTGTGTGACATCGGGCTTCTGTACCTCCGGCCCGATGGTGGCAGTGAGAAGAGGGCATGGCCAGCATGTGGGGATGCTTGATGACAGATACATTGATAGTCTGGGACAAATTAATCTTAAGAACGCAGTGGTGTTATCTGTCTTCAAGCACATAAGGGTGAATATATCACAAGCCTGAACAGGATCCATCCTAGGATGCTCCTGCAAACAAGGGCACAGATAGATGGGCCCCACAAAGATTTTTGCATCTTGGTTAGGCATTTGTGGTGTACCATAGGACTGGAGGATATTAATGTTGTTCTTTTATTTTATGAGCACTAGAAGTAAGCCAGGCACTTACAGGGTGGTGAACCTTATCAGTGGGGAAACTACTGGAGAAAAGTCTAAGAGATAGAAGTTATGTAATTAGGAAAGGCACTAGTTATAATGGCTTTGTGCAGGTGAAATCCTGTCACTGATCGGATTGAATTTTCTGAGGAGGTAACTAAAACAAAATTCCTGTCATCAATCCAATTTAGGCTCCAATTAGCCAGCTCACATTTGATCTGATGTTAGAATCATTACAATTTTTAAACAGCCACGATGAAAGCCACAGTCCAACCAATGCCATGATGCCCAGGCATAGGGGACTTCCTAGTATTCCAGGCTTCCCGATTAAATAATTCCAAAAGTATTCCATTGATGTGAAATGGTATCTGTCTTTCTCAATCCACACACCTGCCTGAGTCTTTTAAGATGGGCACATGGATATGTAGGGAGTGGAGGGATAGGAATCACTTGCATGGCAATGGAGATGAGTTTAGCATGGCATCATGTTCGGCATGGACATTATAGGCCAAAGTGCCTGTTCCTGTACTGTGCTGTTCTATGTTCTACGAGTGTAATAAATATCCATTATTTGTTTTTATTTCTTTGCTCAAATTTCAATCATCTGCCTGGGCATAGAGATAGCAGCATATACCATACATGCATTAACAAGGGCAAAGGTAAGCTAAGGCTAAGTAAGTATTTGGCAAAGGGCCTGCAGGTGTTGCAAAATATATTAATTACATATTTGTGCTCGTGCTTGGCTTTGCAAATGTCAGGAGATCCCTACATGAAATATTGTGAAGGAAATACCAGCAGAGCTTCAACATATGTGCAAACTGCAGTCTAGCTTGGAGAATTGTCAAGATCTGTAGGGGCCCAAAGAGAAATCAAGTACAGATGCACTTTTGCTGACTAACACTGTGAACATCAGCATTAAATCCTGGTAGTGCACGTCCAAGAGGCTTTGAGTTCTGACCTTGAGATTAAGGAGATCAGTTTAAGAGAATGGCAGTGCTTTATGCTCGTAATAATGAGCAATAAAGGTTTGTGCCACACATAGAACAGGAACGGGTCCTTCACTCTAGAATGTCAGTGTTGAGCACAATATCAAGTTAAGCTCCTCTGCCTGCATGCTATCCATATCCCTCCATTTACAGTTACAAAAAAAAGACCCAAAGTGCTGGATTAACTCAGCAGGTCAGGCAACATGGAGTCATAGAGTCATAGAGTCATAGAGTGCGGAGGTATGCCCTTTGGCCCAACCTACCCACACCGGCCAACATGTCTGGTGTAGCCCACAACGGCCAACATTTGTGGAGGAAATTGATAGGTGATATTTCGGGTCAGCACCCTTTTTCAGACTCAACACATAGTGTTGGAGTAACTTTACAGGTCAGGCAGCATCCCAGCAGGACATAGATAGGTGACGTTTTCAGTAAGGACACTTCTTCAAAGTCAATCTGAGGAAACATCCACCTATCCATGTCCTCCAGAGATGCTGCCTGACCCACTGAGTTACTCATGCACCTTCTGCCTTTTTTTAACTTTTGCTGGGAACTAAACTGGAAACACTAAAAAATAGGTTAAAATGGAGTCAAAGGACTGAGAGTTCTCTTCCTGCAACAACAACAGTGTCTATCTATATGAATACTTTTAGAAAAGCAAAACTCCCAGGCCAAACTCCATGGAAATGCCATCAAACAAAAATTGACATCAAGTTGAATTGATGGTAAATAATCAAAACTTTGGCAAAAAAGTCGAATGTAACCAGTGTCAAAGGAAAAGCAAAGGCAGAGACGTGTCAATATGGAATCATGGGGCTTGATAATTGGAAAGAAGAGATGATTACATTCAGGGATGATCAAGGAGTCACAGAGGGCAGTTGTTAGATATCTATGGAACTTCAGCAGATGACAGGGATAGGGAAAAAGTGAGACCACTGAGAGATGAAAACAAAGATTAAATAATGTTAAATGACGTACTTAACTGGGAATCAACATACTTCAGCAAACAAAAAGTTACTGGATGTGCAGGACTTGGTGAACACAGCATTTTAGATTACTTGAAGTTGATAGAGATTGAAATGAAGTGAGATAGCTGAGTGTTGTTGGTGTTGTATGACAACAGTGACTGAGTTTGAAAAGTATTTAAGGGCGGCACAGTGACGTAATGGTAGAGTCACTGTCTTACAGCATCAGAGACCCAGATCGATCCTGACTACCCTTGCTGTCTGTGAGGAGTTTGTACATTCTCACTGTGACCACGTGGGTTTTCTCCTGGAGATTCCTGCCACATTCCAATGACTTTCAGGTTTGTAGGTTAATTGGCTTCTGTAAATTGCCCCTGGTGTGTATTCAAAACTGGGATAACAAAGAACTAGCGTACCGGCGATCGTTGGTTGACGCAAACTCAATGGGCCAAAGGACTTGTTTCCACACCGTATCTGATTAAAACTGAAAAAAATATGTATTTCATCAGACTAAGAATTTATTTTCTCCAGAGATGCTGACCCGCTGCGTTGCTCCAGCACCTTGATTTAATTGAATTTAATGCACTTTGGGATGTCCTGAAGACATTGAAGATGTCAAATAAAAATTGTAAAATGCAGGAAACATGCAGTTGATCTGGCAGCATCTGTGGAAATAGAAAGAACAATAATGCTTTAGATTTTCCAGAATTAGAAAAGAGAGAAAACAAGTAATTTTAACTTAGAGAGATGGTGCGGTAGGAGGGAGTGATAGGGCAAAGCAAATATATCTGAGAGGGTTGAGACCCAAGTTGTCATGATAAACGGTAGATGAAACATCAGATTGATGGATGAATGAGGAAGTTAAATAATGAGAACAGCACATGGGTACATGTAAAAACTGTGAAATGCAGAACATAAGATTAGATGAGAGAAACGAGTGGAAAGAGAAAAACTGAGTCAACAGAACAGATGGATGATGGACAGCACAACTGACAGTTCTGTTGGAAACAGACAAAGCAAATTACTTGAAATTGTTGAATTCAATATGAAGTCCCAGAGGCTGTAATGAGCCCAGACAGAAGATGTGGTGTTGTTCATTAAACCTATGTTGCACCTTATTATAATAGTGCAGGATGTCTCCGGCAGAGATGTCAGAGCAGGATGGAGAATTAAAGTGACAGATTTAGTTTATTTTAATTTAGTTTAGTTTAGAGATACTGGAAATAGGCCCTTCGGCCCACCGAGTCCGTGGTGATCTCCATACACTAGCACTATCCTATACATTAGGGACAATTTACAGTTTTTACTTAAGCCAATTGACCGACAAGCCTGTATTTCTTTGTAGTGTGGGAGGAAACCGGAGCACCCGCAGGAAACCCAAGTAGTCAGGGGGAGAATGTACAAACTCCGTGCAGACAACATCCGTAGTCAGGATCGAACCCGGGTTTCCGTCATTGTGAGGCAGCGACTCTACCGCTGCACCACCATGCCTCCCTACCGCAGTAACTGGAAGCTCTGGGTTACTCATGCAAATACAGGTACTCCGCAGAGCAGTTACCCAATTTTATTTTTGATAATAAACTTTATTCATAAAATGTATTTACAAGAAATACAAAACAGTAGATGGCTTTCTTTACATTCATAGTGCCATCCAATATATCTATATATGTATTGTCAATATATTTGTATTATGATCAGGTTAATACATTCTATTACAAAGGGATTGGAGTTTAAGAGCAGGAAGGTTTAGTTACAGTTGTACTATATATTGGTGAGGCTACACCTGTAATACTGCACATCATCTTGGTCCCATTATCTGGAAAAAGACCTGGTAACATTGGAGGCAGCCCAAAGGAGATTCATCAGGCTAATTCCTGGGATAAGAGGGTTGCCACATCAAGGAAGGCTAGATAGTTTGAGGTATTCTGAGGTAATCCGAAAAATGAACGGTGGGCATATAAGATCTTAATGGAGCTTAATAGGGTTGATGTTCAAATGTTTGCACCTGTGGGAGAGTCCTAAATTAGGAAACACAGCCTCAAAATAAAGTGTCAGACATTTAAAACTGAGGTGCGTAGAAATATATTTCTCCAGAGAGTAGTGAGTCTCTGGAATTCTCTGCTTCCGAGTGTGGTGGAGATCAGATCATTACATATTTGTAAGGTAGAACTAGATAAATATTTGAAAGATCGAGCCTTCATAACGAGAGGATTTGAATATAGGAGTAAAGAAGTCCTACTGCTGTTGTATAGGGTCCTGGTGAGACCACATCTGGAGTATTATGTGCAGTTTTGGTCTCCTAATTTGAGGAAGGACATCATTGCTTTTGAGGCAGTGCAGCATAGGTTCATGAGGTTAATCACCGGGATAGTGGGACTGTCATATTAGAAAAGATTGGCTTGTATTCACTGGAATATAGAAGGACGAGAGGGGATCTTATAGAAACGTATAAAATTATAAAAGGACTGGACAAGCTAGATGCAGGAAAAATGTTCCCAATGTTGGGGAAGTCCAGAACCAGTGGCCACAGTCTAATAATAAAGGGGAGGCCATTTAAAACTGAGATGAGAAAAAAACGTTATCACCCAGAGTTGTGAATTTGTGGAATTCTCTGCATAGAAGGCCAATTCACTGGATGAATTTAAAAGAAAGATCTAGGGGCTAGCAAAATCAAGGGATATGGGGAGAAAGCAGGCACGGGTTACTGATTGATCAGCCATGATCACGATGAATGGCGGTGCAGGCTCGATGGGCCAAACGACCTCCTCCTGCACCTATTTTCAATGATTCTATGAATTAATGGTTATGGGGAAACAGCACAGAAGTGAGTTGAGGCTAGTATATTCAGCCATGATCAGGTTGAATGGCAGAATAGGCTTGAGGGGCTGAGTGGCCATCACCTGCTCCTATGTTCTTGTGTTCAATGTACAAAGCACTATTGCTGCCCATGTGGCCTATTTGAACAATATACTCTCGAGTGTTTATAGGTTGTTACACAGGACCCAATCCTTAGTGCCTAATGTTGGAAAGATCTTAGACTGCAGTTGTTCCTCACAACGCTTTTGTCCTGGCTCCATCAAGTGTCAGTGCATCCCTTAGAATATACTCTTGAGGTTTGGAATGTGTCAAGTGGCAGCATTCAAATACTTCATCTCATTGTACTGGAAGGCCAGCAGGTTTCAAATAGACAAAAGTTACTTTCATCAAGTTGATGATCTTCCAGCAGCATTTGATATTTATCTTGGTATGCATCCTTGGAAACAACCTGTGGACCAGGGAGTACTCTTTTGCACAGCTTCTTGTGAAGAACCTCAACAAGAATTATTGTATTCTATTCCAGACCTTCTTTGCAAACACAAGTCTACAAATGGGTTGATAATTGTTTCTCCCTCATCGCAGCCATCTAGAAGGAAGTGTCCATTGAGACTCCAACCATACAGGACGTATGTTCCCTAATAGGGAGGCCTCATTCACTGCTAGTCAAGTGAGGCCTTATACTTGATGATGACATATTCTACCAAATGGTTTTGAAAATCTGCTTGAGAAACCATTCCACATGATCCATCATGTTCTTCTCCTGCAGGATCTGTAGGATGTTCCTTATTGACCATTGACGATCATTGCCTGATGGACCTGGGGTTTCTCAGTTACACATCAAAGTCAAGAATGACAGTTCATCCCCAATGTCATTCCCCTTTTCACCAACCTCTGTCAATTGGCATCCCCAAACTCCATTGGCAATCCAGTGGCAATCCAATTTATTGTCTGCCAATGATCTATAAACTGCCTTTGAGGCCACAGGTGGTGCTCACAACTCAGATATAATAAGCGTAGGTCTCCTGCTCAGTTTTATAGAGTAGGGTTGATAGGGAATTATCGTTTTTTGGGAGATGTGGGTGCAGCAACATGCTTTGGATCAAACTGACAGAAATTTAATTCATGACTGCAAACTATATCGTAATGTGTAGGAAGGAACTGCAGATGCTGGTTTAAACCGAAGATAGACATAAAATGCTGGAGTAACTCAGCATCTCTAGAGAGAAGGAATGGGTAATGTTTTGGGTCAGGACCCTTCTTCAGACTTCTTCAGAGATGCTGCCTGTCCCGCTGAGTTACTCCAGCATTTTGTGTCTATATCTTACTGTCAATTGGTTTACCGAGGCAAAATGTTTCAAGGATACCCCTGTGTGATTTATTGCATTTTTTGGTGATCCCATCTACGGAATTTATATCCGTAGGTTAGTGGTTTCTTGGGAGTTTCTCTAAATGTTTGAGTGATGACTAAGGTAAGTTGGTGTTCTTATTTAATCCTGGAGTTCGGAGGATGCTTTGTATCTGCATGCTCCAATGCCATGGAAAGGAGTCTAGATATACTAGAAAGATTAATCTTTGAGAAAAATCATAATTATCCACAGGGCTTCAAAAGCAATGTCACTTGAAAATATTTTCAGAAACTCCATAAATAAATTTATTGTTCCAAAAACCTGAAGTTTACTAAATGAAGCATAAGTAGGAAATTATAAACCAAAAATTCTAATATTTATGATGGAAAGCTTTGTAAAGTGTCAATAAGGTTGTTGTTTTTTTAAATGTCCCCTGAAATAAATGAGCAAGTCACACATTTAGAGAAAACAATAGATGTTGGTCTTGTCAGCGATGCTAGCATCTTGTGAACAAATTCACAAATAAAGTGCAGTTCTACTAAGAGTGGCAAGGATACAAATAGTCACCATTGAAATAATCTATTTCATTGATTTTTAAATGAATAAATAAATTTTAATTGCATTATCACACTATTTCAGTAATTTAAACATGGAAAACAGCAAACTCAATGATTATTTTTTCTATTGATGCTAATCCAGTGATCTTTATTACCGCTGAAGAGTTGATCTTTATCAAATAGTGATTTTACTTACAATGCTGAGCATGCAGTTTGTTAAAATACATCTTTAATTCATTCAATTCTGCACAGCTATTTTTAAAAGACGATTATCTAAGCCGTACCAAAATTTATGGTCGATATCTGCAATTTTGGTTTTCTGCAACGATGATTAATGATGTCTCACGAGTTCTTTAATGTTTTAAAGCTAGTCTATTTCTCAGAAAAACAGTAACCCACACTGACAAAAACATGTAAACTGTAAAATTCTCCAACTGACCTGAATCATTTTTTTCCATTATATTTCAGTTATGAAATTGTAAAGTACTTCTTGCAAGTTGATATATGTTGTTATCTGCAATTTAGTGCATTGGGGGATTTTTCAGTCAAAAGTTAAGCATCTCTACAAAAACTGATTGAGCAACCTCCTGGTATTTCACTCTGCCTGTGATATATCTGTCCTGCCAACATGCAGAGATAAGCCTCTGTGCCAGCCCTCCAGTTAGTTAGTTCATGACAACATAGGCAGTCCATGACTAATGGGCCTGTCCCACTTAGGCGACTTTTTAGACGAGTGCAGGAGACTCTGTGCTCGCCACATGGTTGCCGCATGTTCGCTGGTGGTCTCTGGTGAGTCTCATGGTCACATGGTCTCATGGTCGCAAGGAATTCCCGCATTCTGGAACTAGTCGCGGCCTCAATATGGTCGCCGCAAATTTTTCAAAATTTTGAAACATTTTCTGCGACCAAAAATTGATCGCCATGGTGAAAATCGATAATCCTGTAGTCGTAGGTGCAGTTGTAGTGGTGTTGCCATGTAGTTATGGATAGCGCAGGTAGTTTTAGTTAATCGCCTTTGCTGACCGGTCATTTTCATTGGCTCATTGGGGAAAAAAACGTAAGCAGGAGTTTTCAGAACCAAGGATTACCGATCGGTAATGTTAAATGTCCGCCGAACTTCACAGCTGTGTATCTCTCGCTTATTAAAAGTTGTCTGGCTTCTTAAAAGTTTTCTCCCCCCCTCTTCCCTTCTCCCCTCTTTCAAAGGCCTGTGCTAGCCATCTTAATTACAGTCTTAATTAATGAAATCTGCAGCTTTTAAATGCATTAATACCTAAATTTGAAGAAGACACATTTGAAGAAGAAGGGCGTCCGTGGTAGACTTGTTTCCTTACGGCGCCGGAGACCCGGGTTCGATCCTGACTACGTGGGGTGCTGTCTGTACAGTTTGTAGGCTCTCCCCCGAGACCTGCGTGGGTTTCCTATGGGTGCTCTGGTTTTCTCCCACACTCCAAAGACGTACAGGTCTGTTAATTGGCTTTGGAAAATCTGTAAATTGTCCATAGTGTGTGGGGTTAATTGGCAAGTGTATGGGGTGACCACTGATCAGTGTGGATTCTGTCAGCCGAAGGGCCTGTTTTCACTTGACTTGATCTATTTTAATATCTGAAGTAGAAATTTGAGGGTGTATGTCATGCACATTCCGGGCTGAAAAAATGGGTCCAAAGCAATTTACCGCATTTGACTCTACTCGCCAGCAATGACATTGGTCATGGGAACTGCCCCGCTCTACCGCACACTAACCATGCCAATGACTTCTCATAAGGTGCTCATGATATTCTTGGAGTGCAGGCAAAATTTCAACCATGCTCTCCAGCCTTAAGCTCACTGTTTTGGGTGACAGACAGTCAGGGAGTATTTAAGAAGGCTGAGTTGGATCCTGATGATAATCACCATAGTATACAGGCTCCCTACCAACAGAATTGCAAATGCCTGTTGTCTATCATTCTTATATATTGTACTCGGCACTAAATTTAAAATACCTGTAAGATAAAAGCACTGATTAAAACACTACACAATGCTGATTTTCTCCATACCACTCTGTATAAATGTAAGCCAAGAGCTGGGGCTCATGTTGTCGACCTCCCCATGGTCGCCCTGACAACTGACCTCAGTCAGACGAACGACAACAAACAGAGACAGTAGCAGTGCCACAGCTTGGTGCCAACCTTGAGCATGCACCCTTTTTAGGGTGGGCACCAAGGGATGTCAAACTGGATGGCATCACCATGCTGCAGACTTCTGCTGACTCAAACGCAAGAAGAAGCCAAGAGCTCAATTTTGGTGTGTTTTTTTGCTATAAGCAAAACTCCTGACCTGGAAGCAATGAACATCAGGGATTCGTCTATAATACTTGAAGGACAAGACCCCATGTTGCCACTGCCAAGCGTTTACTTCATAAACACCTCCACTAAAATTAAACAACGGAAACCTTCACCAATTTTCATTCCTTGTATGTGAATATTTGGCCAATAAATGTATTCATTCATTCATTCATTTCAAAATTGAGAGCAATCAGCATAACAACATTTAAAGTTAAGTGGAGGTGGTAAAGATTACATTTTAATCACAACACAATGTGAGGCAAACAAAAAATAATAATTTCCAGAAAAAAATCTCTGAAAGTATCCACCTCTTAATTCTTCTTTCTCTTTCTAAGCATTACTATGGTGAATGCCCTAATTTCACCTACTTGTCCCTTTTGAAGACTTTCAAAGACAGGTACATGGATAGGAAATGTTTAGAGGGATATGGACCAAATGCAGGCAAATGGGACCAGCCCAGTTATTAAACCTGTTAGGTATGGATGAGTTGAGCAGAAGGCCTGTTTCCGCATAATATTCCATGAAGTGTATAATTCTGTGATTTTGATTTTTTTTTCACCCAGAATAGTTTATTTTCTAAATAATGCTGAGAAGACAACCCCTATTACATATGTTTCAATGCGTATGTTTCACACCACTCCATTAGGCTTGATTAGTTTTAGGTTTTGACAATACAGATGGCACAATAGTGTTCTCATTACTGTAGCACATTGCAGCGCATCAGTTTCTTCCGCTGTCCCATGTCCTCAATGTAGCAGAGGTGAAGGGGGATTGTACCCAAGCTTATGGAAGGACCATTCAGAAGCCTGATGAAGGAGGGGAAGAAGATGCTCCTGAGTCGGATGGTGCACTTTTTCAATCGTCAGCACCTTCAGCTGGACGGAATAGGGTGAAGAAGGAATGAGACATCTTTAATTATGTTGGCAGCTTTTCCGAAGCAGCACAAAGTGTAGATGGAGTCAATGGTGGGAAGTCTGGTCTATTAGACGGACTCAGCTACATCCACAACTCTCTGCAATTTCTTGCAGTCTTGGGCAGAGCTATTCTAAAACCAAGCTGTGATGCAACTCAACAGTATAATTGCTATGATGTATTTGTAGACGTTGGTAAGAATCACTGGAGACATACCAAATTCCTCAGTGTCCTCAGGAAGTAGAGGCATTGGTATGCCTTGTCAGCTGTTGAATCAATGTTCTTGTATCATTGGTAATATTAATGACAGGGAACTTGAAGCTCTCAACCATTTCCACATCAGTACCATTGCTGCTGACTAGGATATGTACTCCATCCAGTCAATAACTAGCTCATTTATCTTGCTGACATTGCGGTAGAGGTTATTGTCCTGACACCATATCACTAAGTTCTCTATTTCCTTCCTGTACAATGTATTGTCATTGTTCATGATTCGGCCCACCACAGTGGTGTCACCTCCAAACTTGTAGGTGAAATTAGAACTGAATTTGGCTGAACAGAACGATTTAAAAATGATTCTGGGTTGTGTAGGACATTGCATCTGCTAGGGAGAGGAGAGTGTTGGGAAGTGGAGTTTGTATAATACTCATTAATTATTTTTTTACGAAAGTTTTTTTTATGATGGTGAATATCATTCTTTTAAATTCATATCAGCAGCTGATTGTGTGGAAATAATATTCGGTGTCTAGAATCCGTGATCTGATAATCAACCATTCACTGCACTATATTAGTGTTGTAGTCATTGAGTCATACAGTGTGGAAACAGGTCTTTTGACCCAATTTGTCCACACCGGCCTATATGTCTCAGCTACTCTAGTCCCACTTGCCTGTGTTTGGCCCATATCCCTCTAAACCTGTCCGATCCATGTAGATGTCTAATTGTTTCTTAAACTTTGCAATAGTCCTTGTTGTAATGCACATTCCATAATCTGAAACATTTTGTACAATATTGAATGTCATTGGAGCTTTGCAATTAGAATAACTGTTTTGTGTAAATAAAAGAAAATACATTACAAGGGGTGTGACAAGACCTCATTATTAATGTCCTAATTATGACAGATTCATTTTCCACATTATGTAGTTCAGATCATACTTATGTTGTTCTCATTAAATTTGATTACAAACTTTAACAAAACATTCATAATAAAAATGTGGAACTTTGGTTTAGCAAGAACACATTAGTTAAACTTCTTATTTTTTATTGGTAGGATTTGCTTTGCAATACATGTATAATGAATTTACTGATTTTGTCAATCTATATATTACTAAAAGTCTGATCTTGACCACTTCCTGTTGTTCTGTATATTGATTTTAGAAAAATCGCTGCCACTTACGGCTGCGATTTTTGGCCATCTTACTCAAAGTCCCCCTCTGCTGTGCAGGACAAGAGGAGTTTTCCAATCGAATAAAAATAAAAGAGTTATTAGTGTTTAAAAAATGTGGAGACTCTCTCTCCTGAAGGCCATGCCCCTTCTGGAGGGAGTACAAAACCCATAAGTGTTGAGTGCCTCAGTCTCTGCAAGATGGGGGAGTGAGAGGGTCACGGCTCTCAATTTGAGCAGTGAATAACACTGAACACATGTCTACTAAACTGTGAGTGTGGTTTTACTGACCTTGAGTGCCCTTAATGTGGTTTGAAAATGAAAATGTGGTTGGTTTGAAGTGACGCACAGCAAATGGCTGTTGGTGGTGGTTGGTTTGAAAATGAAGCACAGCAAATGGCTGTTGGTGGTGGTTGGTTTGAAGTGAAGCACAGCAAATGGCTGTTGGTGGTGGATGGTTTGGAGCACAGCAAATGGCTGTTGGTGGTGGTTAGTTTGAAGTGGAGCACTGCAAATGGCTGTTGGTGGTGGTTGATTTGAAGTGAAGCACTGCAAATGGCTGGTGGTGGTGGTTGGTTTGAAGTGACACACTGCAAATGGCTGTTGGTGGTGGTTGGTTTGAAGTGAAGCACTGCAAATGGCTGTCGGTGGTGGTTGGTTTGAAGTGAAGCACTGCAAATGGCTGTTGGTGGTGGTTGGTTTGAAGTGAAGCACAGTAAATGGCTGTTGGTTGTGGAAACTTGATAACTTCCTGTTTGTGCTGTATATTGATTTTTTGATAAAACGCTACCACTTACGTCTGTGATTTTTGGCCATCTTACTCAGTCCCCCTCCACTCATCAGGTGCAGAGGATTCTTCCCATCAATGAAAAATAAAAACGTTATTAGTGTTTAAAAAATGTTGAGAATCTCTCTCCTGTCAATCACGCCATGAAGGCCACACCCGTTCCTGTGGGAGGGGGAGGGATTATAAAACCCGGAACTGTGGGTGTGGCTCAGTCTCTGCAGGAGGGAGAGGTCATGACTCTGTCTGAGCTGTGAATCAACTTAACACACTGAATGTCTACTGAACTGTGAGTGTGGTATTTATTTGGTGTTTTGTGTGGTTTTATGGTGATTTATAGTGGTTTGATCCTGCTTGAAATTATATGAAACTGCATTTGAATGTTGTGGTCTTGCACCCTGCATGAAATGGTATGAAACTGCATTTGAATTTGGTAGCCTTGCACCCTGCTTGAAGTGGTAGGAAACTGCACTTGAATTCAGTGGCCTTGCACCCTGCTTGAAGTGGTATAAAACTGTACTTAAATTTGTTGGCCTTGCACCCTGCTTGAAATGGTAGGAAACTGCATTTGAATTTGGTGGCCTTGCACCCTGCTTGAAATGGAATTTCAAGGAATAGCCGTAAGTCAACTGCCCACCCACCAGCCGTGAGTGAGCTGCCAGCACATCAGGCTTGAGTGATTGAGCTGCCACCCCAAGAATCCATTTGGCCCACAATGTCCATACTACTCCTCTGGAAACCAGTCCCTTCACCCCACAACACTTATACTAGCACTCCAGAATGCCCCCCCCCCCCACTGGCCACCAATATTGGAATTAGTGGAGAGGTGGACTATTGCGTTGGGGAACCAACCCTCCCGTGTGAACATGGGACCCAACGGTCCTACTTAGCCTAGTATCTACATATAACTAAAACTCTCATCTTGTTTGTTTGTTTGTACGTATATTTGTTTGTTTGTCAAGATGTCAAGAGATTTTATTGTCATATGTGCCAGATAGGACAATTAATTTCACGCTTTGCGCCAGCATAACGGAATATAATAGGCACGAATACAGTTAATATCATATCAGTGAGTCCATACACCATTATATAAATATGTACACACATCAATATATAAGCAGATAAAGTGCAAATAAACATATAATGGTCTATTAGTGTTCAGTTGAGTTTAATAGCCTGATGGCTGTGGGCAAGTAGCTATTTCTGAACCTGGACGTTGCAGTCTTCAGGCTCCTGTACCTTCTACCTGGAGGTAGCGGGGAGATGAGTGTATAGCCAGGATGGTGTGGGTCCTTGATGATGTCGCCAGCCTTTTTGAGGCAGCGACTGCGATAGATCCCCTCGATGGTAGGTAGGTCAGAATCGATGATAGATTGGGCAGTGTTTACTACTTTTTGTAGTCTTTTCTGCACCTGGGCACTCAAGTTGCCGAACCAAGCCACGATGCAACCGGTCAGCATGCCCTCTACTGTGCACTGTAGAAGTTAGAGAGAGTCCTCCTTGCCATACCAACTCTCAGTAATCTTCTCTGGAAGTAGAGTCGCTGATGTGCTGATGTTCTATCCGGTAGTACAGCCAAAATGATTCCCAATAGCGCCACAATTATAGGCCCACCTTACTCAGCATTGTCCTGGGGTGTGCAGTAGCGAATTTCGTTTGAATTGTTGTTATATTGTAAAAGTTATTGACATTTTAAACTTTAATAAATCTGCCAGTCGTGCTCCCACTTGCCGGCCGCACCTGCGCAGTTGGGAGAGGGTTGCCGTGGCTTCATAATGGGAACCCATCAGCCGCACCTATGCAGTTGGAGGCTATGGGTGAGTGGTGGAATATTGTGTTGGGGAATGGGGACCCAACCGGTCCGCACTTGGTCTAGTTTTAAATAAAAGCGAACTGGCCCAATGTAATCCAGAGCTGTGAATAATTAGCTATGGTGGCAGTATGATAAACCACATGAAGAGTGCCAATAAAGAGTCGAAGACTGGTCTACAATGTAAAGTTTTAAGCTTTTTTGTTACAGACGTACTTTTAATCATTTAAATTATTGCACTGTTCAAAGATATGAAAGGTGAAAGAGCAAGTAGGATGAAGGTGAGCTACATTTGCCAAATTTAATTAATTTTGTTTGAAAAGAAGATATGGAATGAAGTGTATGCATTTTCATCAAATGTTCAGTAAGATGTCTAGTGGAAAGCTTTGGAGAAATGTTGGCAGCACAGATATAAGATTTCTCAAAGGAGGAGAAACACAGGATCAAGTATGAATGTAATTGGAAATTTCATATTCCTGGGAAGAGCCCTTCTGGTGTATTCATAAATGATTGGTGCTTGAGTGCAGTAAGCATAGTGATAAAAAAGAATAAAGAAATTTATCCCTAAGGTAAGTGTTGCAAAATATATTAAATTGTGACAAGTTTCGCCATATAGATTGTGAAAAGGTGTAAATAGAAATGTCAAGCTTTGACGTTCTTCCTCCCAAGTTGCAATGAGAATCAAATGAAATTCAAATTCTGAGGAAGACCTGTGAGGGGTTGATTTCCAATTATGGAATAAGTACTTACGTGACTAGAAATGCCAACATAGATAGGAAATAGATTTATTTTTGTTTGGGGAATCATAAATGGAGAAAGTCATCTATTTGAAAGTGTCATTTAGAGAGATGGGAGGTCAGGGTCCATTTTCTCTGCATGAGTCATCGAGATGGAGGCTGTTGCACTTTTCCAAGGGAAAAGTCATATGTTTGAAATGCAGGAAATTACAGAAATACAAATGGAAAGCAATTATCTCAAGATCTAATAATGTCAATTATATCATATTTAATATGGTACAATGACCATTATATTACAGGAAATATGGCAGCCAATTTGTGGACAGAAAGCTCATGCAAACCGTAATGAGAAAAAGACCAGATTTATTTTTGGTAATAATGTCTGATGTTGTTAAATATTAAATAGAAAACCAGCAAAAAGAAACCTTTTTGAATTCTAGCATGGGACCTTTTGCATTTTGAGGGGAGAGAGCAGCACATTCAGTGTCAGACTAAAGTGCACACTTGGGTCACGAGAAGAATGAGTTAAAACCACAACTTTCTGACTCAGAACTGGGAATGCAATCAACAGAGCCACCACTGACACGGCATAACCAGCACAGTGGGAAATAATGTGTGTTAAATGAATCTTGAAACTGTAGGTCCAGGGTGTCTGGAGAGGTGTGAGACAAAAATTCAGTTATTTCTGAATGATCAAGAAAGAACATATTTTCTTTATAATGGCCCTGTCACACGGTGCGAGTCCACCCACGAGTGACCCCAAGTGAAAGAAAAAAAAACAGACTCGTGGTTATGTACGAGATTACAAGTTTATGTTCAAGTGTTTAACCGAGTTCCCACGGGTATGTCATTTTTGCGATGTTGCAAGTTCCTCTCCCGAGTTACCAAGTTCCTCTCCCGTTACTCTTGAGCCAACCGTGAATGAAGGCTTTTTGTTCAATGGGCTGATTGGCCCTGTTTTAAAGCCGGTCAGAAAATAGACGAGAGAAAGCAACAAGTGAAATGACAACTAATCGCTGACTGACATTTGCAGAGGATCGGCGATTGGCGCAACTGTTGCAACATGAAAGAAACATCTATCTGAAATGAGATTTATAGTATTATGACAGATGTTCATTTTGACAACAGAAACTCCTACTTTTTTTGTGGCTCGGCCAATAAGTTGAAATGCGCTGAAGCATGTTTCCCCTTTACCGCCGATAGCCAGCCTCGCGAAACTATTCCGGTCAATTCATCTAAATTGCTGCTGAGAAGGAGTGCGGCCTTTAAGTTAACTCGACTTACAAGATATGTTAATAAAAGTACAAATTATTGACAAGTCAAGCGTTTTAAATATCCAAAGATCCGGGAAAGTACACGGTAGTGATATTTAAAAAAAACACGATACGGCCAACATGAAACATAACAGAAATCTAAATGAATGGAGACTTGTGGTGCAATGGTAAAGTGACTAAATCAGTCTCATTCTGGTATCTATAGCGTGCAATGTTCGGAAGGCAGGCTAGACTTGAATTGCCAGCGGTACCTCGCATTGAACTTCGTGAGAATGAGTTTTACGTGGGATTGCAATAAGCGTGCAACGATAAGATCTGCATATGTTCAGTGGGATCCACGTGGAAAGGCTTTGTGATCCAGCAGCCGCCGACCATACTCTAGTGACACTCAACACATTGGTGTTCCCGTGCAGCTTTACACCAGAATAAAACAACTGGAGTAACTCAGCGGGACAGGCAGCATCTCTGGAGAGGAGGAATGGGTGACATTTCGGGTCGAGACTCTTCTTCAGTGTTTTGTTCTGGTGTAGAGCTGCACGGGAACACCAAAGTGTTGAGTGTCACTAGAATATGGACGACGGCAGCCTGTCCCGCTGAGTGACTCCAGCATTTTGCGTCTATCTTTGGTTTAAAGCAGCATCTGCAGCTGCTTCCTACAGCCTGACACCAGGTTGGCCCGAGGATGGTGTCCTATCTATTGTGTATCAGATTAGAAACCCGACGTTCATACTATATTGTGCGGGAAGGGAACTGCAGATGCTGGTTTACACCGAAGATAGACACAAAAAGCTGGAGTAACATAGCGGCTCAGGCAGCATCTCTGGAGAAAAGAAATAAGTGAGGTTTCGGGTCAGTTCTTCAGACACTATACCGTCTTATCCCTTTCATGTGTGTAGTTCATGTAGTTCAGACACTATACCGTCTTATCCCTTTCATGTGTGACTCGGGTCCCTGGCGCTGTGAGGCAGCAACTCTACTGCTGCGCTGCCAATGTGACAATCCAATTTTTTGAATGAAGTTAGCCGCTTCACCGAGGAGTGGGTGCAGTAGAACGAGAATGAACGGATTTGCCAGCGGTGACATTGCAGCCGAGGCCTGGGGAAGACAGAGAGGGGAACAATGAGGACACGGAAGTTTAGTGGGGAATCTCATTGGTTATTACGTGGGAAGGAAGTCCAGATGCTGGTGTAAAGATAGACGAAATGCTGGAGTAACTCAGCGGGACAGGCAGCATCTCTGGGTAGTGGTCTAAGGAAGGGTCTCGACCCGATACATCATCATTCCTTCTCTCTGGAGATGCTGCCAGTCCCGCTGAGTTACTCCAGAATTTTGTGTGTGTGAGAGTTACTCCAGCATTGTTCGTGTGTGTGTGTGAGTTACTCCAGCATTGTGTGTGTGTGTGTGTGTGTGTGTGTGTGTGTGTGTGTGTGTGTGTGTGTGTGTGTGTGTGTGTGTGTGTGTGTGTGTGTGTGTGTGTGTGTGTGTGTGTGTGTGTGAGTTACTCCAGCATTGTGTGTGTGTGTGTGTGTGTGTTACCCCAGCATTGTGTGTGTGTGTGAGTTACCCCAGCATTGTGTGTGTGCATGTGCGAGTTACCCCAGCATTGTGTGTGTCACCCCAGCATTGTGTGCGTGTGCGAGTTACTCCACACACACTCATGGAAAAAATCAAACATGTTTGATTTTTTTCACGAGTTACCAAGTTTCACGGGTACCTGCCGTTAGCGCCACGAGTCGCTAAGTTGCTCGCAAGAGTTCCGACGTTCCCGCTACGTTTAGTGTACGTGATTACCACGAGTTATCATTTGCTGGCAATAAAAAATAGACATGTCGCCTTGTTGCCCTCCCATTGATTTTCTCTAGTTGTACTAAAATCTTCCAGAATATCTGGTGAAATAAAGTTTGTTAAATTTGATCCAAGACTTCCTTGTTTGGTAACATCACATTATGCTGAGTTAGAATGGACAATTCAAAGGGAGAATGTGATGAGTCAACAAGGCAAAATCCTAAGGACAAAGAGAAAACAATCAGTGGAAAGTCTTAGCATACACATCAGGTTAGCTAAATGATTCCGAAAGAAAACCGTGAGGAAGGATGATAACAATGTGATACAAAGACATCTCACAAGGAGAGGCACCGCGGAGCATCAAGTAATTCAGAACTCCAGGGACTCATGTTCAACCCTGACCTCCGATGTTCTCTTTATGGAATTTGTACATTCTCCCTGTGATCGTTTAGGTTTCCTACAGATCACTGTCATAGTCATACAGCATGGAAACAGGCTTTTCATCCCAACTTGGCCACGCCGACAAAAAATACTCTTCTAAACTAGAGCCATTTCCCCATAACAACAAATAGTCCTCCGTCATTTTCCCCACCTCCAACGTGACCCCACCACTTCCCACAACTTCCCATCTCCCCCCCCCCCCCCGTCTGCTTTCCGCTAAGACCGCTCCCTCCGTAATTCTCTGGTCAATTCTTCCCTTCCCTCCTGCACCACCCCCTCCCCGGGCACTTTCCCTTGCAACCGCAAGAGATGCTACATTTGTTGCTTTACCTCCCCCCTCGACTCCATTCAAGGACCCAAGCAGTCGTTCCAGGTGCGACAGAGGTTCACCTGCATCTCCTCCAAAGTCATCTATTGCATCCGCTGCTCTAGATGTCAGCTGATCTACATCGGTGAGACCAAGCGTAGGCTTGCCGATCGTTTCGCCGAACACCTCCGCTCGGTCCGCATTAACCAACCTGATCTCCCGGTGGCTCAGCACTTCAACTCCCACTCCCATTCCAAATCCAACCTTTCTGTCCTGGGCCTCCTCCATGGCCAGAGTGAGCACCACCGGAAATTGGAGGAGCAGCACCTCATATTCCGCTTGGGCAGTTTGCACCCTAGTGGCATAAACATTGACTGCTCCAATTTCCGGTAGCCCTTGCTGTCTCCTCCCCTTCTCAGCTCTCCCTCAGCCCTCGGGCTCCTCCTCTCCTTTCTCCTTTCTGCTCTCTGGGGTGTTGCCTGTATGGTTGTGAGTAGTCTCCTCAAGTCGCCTAAAGAGTTATAATGTTTTTCCGGTTGCCGCTGGATTTTAAAATGTTCAAAACATTTTGGCGATTGTGGGCTTGTCGCAGCTTGCTTCTCCTGTCGTTGGTGCTGTCACCAGTTGTCGGTAGCTTGACATTGGCTAGGTGGTAGGTTGTCGTAGCTTGTCGTAGATATTGTGGTATGGGGAGGGGGGGGTCCAGTCGCTGTTATTTCGGCGACCTGCTACGACTGTGACAGTCGCTAGCAGTTGCCGAAAAAAATCACATAAGTTGGACAGGCCCTTAAGCCTTTCCTATCCATGTACCTGTCTAAATGACATTATAGTATAATGTTGTTATAGTACTTACCTCAACTTCTTCCTCTGGCAAATCATTCCTTATACCCACCATCCTGTGTGTGTGTTAAAGCTGCTCCTCAGCTTCCTATTGAATCTTTTTTCTCTCTCTCCTTAAATCTATCCCATCTAGTTCATGACCCCTACCCTGGGGAAAAAAGATTTTGTGCATTCACCACATCTGTGACCCTCATAACAGGATCACTCCTCAGTCTCTTGGGCTCTAAGGAATGTCCTGGCCTGCTCAACCTCTCCCTATAGCTTATACCCTCAAGTCCTCGTAAATCTGCTCTCCACTCTTTCCAGTTTAATGGTACATTTCCCACAGCAGGGTGACCAAAACTGAACACAATGCTCCAAGTGCAGCCTCAACAACATATTGTAGAACTATAACATAACAGTCAATACATAATTCCCTGATTGATGAAGGTCAGCATACTAAAAGCCGCTTCACAATTCTAATTACCTATGATGCTACTCTCATCTATATTCTTGAACTAATAGGTCCCTTTACTCTCCATCATTCCCCAGGATCCTATCATTTACAGTGGAACGGAAATGCAACATGGGACTCCTCACATTTATTTGAATTAAACTCCTTTTGCCATTCCTTGGCCTACTTGCCCAATTGATCAGTCCCACTGAAATTGTTGATAACCGTCTTCACAGTCTACGATACCCCTCATTCCAGTGTAATTTGCAAACTTATCAATGTATTGTATATTCTCATCCAAATCGTTGATGCAAAGTTTTGTTTTGGTGGTCTGGAGGGCCTGTTTTGATGCGCTTAAAACTATGGGTTTATTCCATCAGTGACATTGCTGGTGACTAATTGCCAGAGGTTCTCACTGCTGAGTATCAGCTATGATATCTATATACTTTTAAAACTGTGTGTGTGTGTGTATATGTAGGTGTATGTCATTTTGCCTGTGAAACGTATCTCCTCGAAAACCGGACGCAAAAACGTGGAGATGTTTACAATTTCGGTAGGGATTTAACTTATGATTTCATAAATCCACTCCTCTCTAAATTCAGTCGATTATTTCCCCAGATTTAAGGTGTAAAATTGTTCAGAAAACATCAAACTGCTGCATGAGTCACAGTGTCACCTCACATGTCCAATCACAATGGATCTCATTTACATATATGACATCACAATGGGACAGGGGTGGGATATTGGAACCTTCACATGGTCCCATTAAAATCAAACTGCTGCATGAGTCACAGTGCCATCTCACGCCATCGCTGCCCAGCTGCTGACGTTACAATAACAGAGACATTTTTACATCTTCTGGTAGAAAAATTCCTTATGGTTTCAAAAATTCAATCCTCTATAAATTTGGTCGATTATTTCCCGAGACATTTACTAAAATTTATAACCAAACTGACATTTTAAAAAAATATTAAGGTTGCCCAGCTGCTGACCTCACAATGCCTTTGCACCTGGCCCAACTACTTCCTGGCCCAGCCCGGCCCCAGCATGCCAGGTTGTTGATTCCATTGTTTTTCATTGAATTGAATTGAATTATTTCTCACTTAACATCACTAATACTTAACATTAACTTTAAATTTCAAAGACAGTTTAAAAAAAATAAATGTGCTGTCTTCATTGACAGCGTAGATCGGACCCGCTGTGTGTGCGTGGTGGGTGAGTCCTCCTCTGGGGGGCCTCCCCTGATTTCCATAGAGCTGCCGACAGCTTTCGTGCATGAGATGCGGACGTTTCATTTCCAGAACATTCTGAACGCATGATGCATGGTTGCATTTCGCTCTCTGTCTCTCCCGCTCTCTCTCTCTCTCTCCTGCTGTCTCTCTCTCTCTCTCTCCCTCTCTCCCCCTCTCTCTCCCTCTCCCCCTCTCTCTCCCTCTCTCTCTACCCTCTTCCTCTCCCCATCCCCCTGCCCTCCCTCACCCAAAACCCCCTTCCCCCCCCTCCACCCATCCCCACCCCCTTCCCTCCACCCGATCCCCTCCCCACCCTCCCTCCCTCCCTTCTCCCCACCCCCCCTCCCTTCCCCCCTTCTCCCCTTCCCTTCCCTCCCTCTCTCCCTCTCTTTCCCCCTCTCTCTCCTCCCATCTCACTCTCCTCCCACATCTCTCATCCCTCCTCCCCCACCCTCACCCCTCACCCACCCTCCCTCTCCTCCTCCCCTCCACCCCCATCTCCCTCTGCCTCTTGCCCTTCTGTCTCTGCCCCTTTCTCTCTGTGTCTCCCCATTCTCTCTCTGCCCTCACTCTCTATCCCCCCCCCTTCCTCTCTAGACACGACTGCGAGTTGGGGGCTATGCGTCAGTGGATAGGGCTGGTATGGGGTAAAAGGAGCAATTTAATAATATTAGTATATCAAGGGGGTAATTAGCATGTGTGCGGGGGTTTAGCTAGTGTATGTGCCGCAGCATGCCACCCCCCCTCCCCCTCCCCCGCAACCACACCTTGGGGGAACAGACCCAACGGGTCTGCACTTGGTCTAGTACTTTATAAAATTATATTGTAATCTTAACCATTGTGGAAGTCGCAAAAACTGTTGGAGATGTATATTAATACATTAGTTCAAGTTGCCAGCTAGCATCTGTTATTAACAGATTAATGCCCCTGTCCCACTTAGGAAACCTGAACGGAAACCTCTGGTGACCTTGCGCCGCAGCATGCCATCCCCCTCCCCCTCCCCCGCAACCACACGTTGGGGGAACAGACCCAACGGGTCTGCACTTGGTCTAGTACTTTATAAAATTATATTGTAATCTTAACCATTGTTGAAGTCGCAAAAACTGTTGGAGGTGTATATTAATACATTAGTTCAGGTTGCCAGCTAGCATCTGTCATTAACAGATTAATGCCCCTGTCCCACTTAGGAAACCTGAACGGAAACCTCTGGTGACCTTGCGCCCCACCCAATGTTTCCATGAGTCATCAGAGGTTTTGGTCACTTGCATGGAAAGCCTCGACCGAATTGTGAGCTGCATCTACTGACCAAAGATCGTACAGGATCTTTGCTACACACACACACACACACACACACACACACACACACACATCGAGAAGGTGGGGCCAGGGACAGCGGAGGAGCGCTGTCTGCGCGATGAAGAGGAAGGTAAACAGCTGCCACAGAGCATGGTAAATCCTATAGAGGAAGGGCAGAGAAGGAGAGAGAGAAGGGGAGAGAAGGGGGGGAGAAGGATTGGAGACAGTTTTAAGAAGTTTAATAAAGTTAGCGGGCATTTTACCTTCTAGCGGATCTTCTAGGTCCTGAAAACCAAAGATCCCACAGGATATTTGCTGAAAACTCCAATGAGCGAAACAAAATGGCCGGTCAGCGAAGGAGATTGCCTTAGACTGCCTGTAAGTAAATAGCAACCCCACTCCACTGACTTCGACCAAACTAAGGTAAGACCTCTCCGGTGGAATAAAACTGGGTGAAATAAAGGTCTAACCTTCCACTACCTGGAGAAAAGTCATAGGTGATGTTTCGGGTCGGGACCCTTCTTCATACTTAGGGGAGTTCAGGGAGAGGGAAATGCCCCTTTCTCTCTCATCGATCACTGCCTGACATGCCGAGAGCTTTATCGCATAATTACCATTTGCTTGTGCAATGTAAAAGGCTCTGAAACACCTGTCATCAGTGGTGAAAAGATTACAACAATACCAACCTTTCTAAAGCTTTGGAAAAGGTAATCTTGTCAGATTGACAATGTTTGCACACGACCCCCCCCCCCCCCCCCATTGAATAGCAAATTAATACTTTAACTCCTTAATGTTTCGACTAATTTATTTCTGGCAAATTCGAGAACCCTACATTAAATATAGTTGCAAAGCACAGAAATACATGTTGGCCCTTCGCCCCATCTTTGCAGTCTTTTGCACACCTATACTAATGCCATTTGCTCATATTGGGACCATATTCTTCAGTGCCTTGCCTGCTTATATACCTGTTAAAATGCCTCTTCAACAAAGTGTTTAAGAAGGAACTGCAGGTGCTGGAAAATCGAAAGTAGACAAAAATGCTGGAGAAACTTAGCGGGTGATGCAGCATCTATGGAGTGAAGGAAATAGGCAATGTTTCGGGCAGAAGCCCTTCATCTGAAGAAGGGTTTTGGCTCGAAAAGTTGCCTATTTCCTTCGCTCCATAGATGCTGCCTCACCCGCTGAGTTTCTCCAGCATTTTTGACTACTTTCTTCAACAAAGTGATTGTATCTGATTCCAACTCCTCCTCTAGCAAACCATTACAAATATCAACATCTCTGGGTAAAAAAAGCTTACCCCTCATATCCCCTTTTAAAACATCTTCCTCTCACCTGAAATTTATATCCTCCTGCTCTTAATTCCTCCTCGTATGGGAAAGATATTTTAAATATCTACACCTCACACAATAATATATAGTTATATCAGGTTACCCCTCAGCTTTCTTTACTCATCTCACCTCATAACTAATGTGTCCATGCCAGCCAACCTTCTGTTGAATCTCCAATGCACTCACATCCTTCCTGGGGTGTGGCACCCAGAACGGCACACAATACTCTGTGTACACAACTTTGGGAGTTCTTCCCTTACAAAATGAAGTATCGCACTTAAATAAAAGACACAAAGTGCTGGAGTAACGCAGCAGGTCGGGCAGCATCTCTGGAGAATATGGATAGGTGACGTTTTGGGTTGGGATCCTTCTTGGTATGGTGGGTCTGCTCACTCATTCAGCATCTGAGCCTGTACAAGTGTGTGTAGATTAGAATCTCTACTGACAAGATGAATCTTAGCTGATTTAGCCCAATTCAAAATTATGCTATTGTTGTAATACCTGAGATTTCAGTCTAGAAGTGGACCTTCTATACAATAATTACCCATCTTTATTGACTTTAACACTGCATTGTGCTTAAACAGAATATTGTCAATAACGTATCACTATGCCTGAGTTTTCAGTTATTGATCCCTCTGGCAAAATACAAATGACCCTTACATTGCATTGAGATCCTGCTGTTGAGTGATTCGATTTGATCAGCAATCAAAGGTCTTAATATGTGATCCAGCTCCAATACTATAACGGATCCAACACAGCAACAAAAAGGCAACTTTCATGAAACTTTGGGGATCCATCAACTATCTTTAAATTTCATAGGAATCAATCAGTTGAGATGATCCAGAACATAATCCTGGTTCAGAATCCTGCATCCGCCCTCCTTTAATCATATTGAATACTCAGTAATAGTGCCAAAATGACCTCCTTTTAAAAAAACGTTCCCAAAACACTCATAACAGATGCAACAGATTACCTCGAAGATAGACACAAAAAAGCTAGAATAACTCAGCGGGGCAGACAGCATCTCTGAATAAAAGGAATAGGTGAAGTTTTGGGTCGAGACCTTTCTTCAGACTGAGAGTTTGGGGAGAGGGAAATGCCCCTTTCTCTCTTTAATCTCTGCCTGACATGACGTGAGGTTTCTCGCATAATTACCATTTCCTTGTGCGATGTAAAAGGCTCTGAAACCTGTCATCAGTGGTGAATAGATTACAACAATACCAACCTTTCTAAAGCTTTGGAAAAGGTAACCTTGTCAGAATGGCAATGTTGGCACATGACGCTCCCATTGAATAGCTAATTAATATTTTTACTCTTTAATATTTCCCACATTGACCTTTCTTACCTTGACCTCCTCCATTGTCAGAGTGAGGCAAATTGGAGGCACTGCATCTCATATTTCGCTTGGGCAGCTTACAATTCAATGGTATGAAATTGATTTCTCTAACTTCAAGTAACCCCTGCATTCCCTCTTTCTCCATCCCTCCCCCACCTAAGTCGCACCAGCTGCTCATTCTCACCTAGCAAACAGCTAATAATGGCCTGTTTCCTTTATCATTGTTACTTTTTTGCATATCTTTTATTCATTTGTTCTATATCTCTACATCCACGTCAGTATCTCTCGTTTCCTTTTCCTTAGACTCTAGTCTGAAGAAGGGTCTCAATCAAAACATCACCCATTCCTTCTCTCCAGAGCTGTTGCCTGTCCCTCTGAGTTACTCCAGCATTTTGTGTCTATCTTTGATTGTACCTGGTAAATGGTAAATTTCAGTTTCTACATAGGCAGAAGTGCAGGTATTAAATAATGCCTTGGTATTCTCGGACACAAGAGAGAATGGGTCAGCTAGGTTTTTCATTCACAACCATAATCAATCACACAAAGGGAGGCTTTCAGTGGTCGTGGTCAAAAACTAGTTTAGTTGTTATGATCGTAATCCAATATACGCATTCTCCAGGCTTCCAAATGAAGTAAATAAATCTCTTCGATGAGCTACAGAAGGCAGCTGCTGCTGATGGAACAATGATTGAAAATAAGACGGTTGCTTAAAAATCTTGGTAATAATTAACAAAATGCAAAATTGTAAATTCATGTGACATTCTGATTGATATAAGAGTTGAAAGAAAGCAAATTGAATACTTATGGGTCAGCTTTCCCTTAACAATTCTTTCAATTTAATAGGAACCTGAAGGGTAAATTTTTCACACAGTGGGTGGTGGATATGTGGAACAAGCTGCAGAGGAGGTTGTTGAGGCAGGTACTTTAACCACATTTAAAAGGCATTTGGAGAGGTACATGGATAGGAAAGTGTTTGAGGAATATGGGTCTAATACGGGCAGGTGGGACTAGTATAGAAGGAGCATTTAGGTCAGTACGGGCAACTTGGGCCGAAGGGCCAGGTTCCATAATGTATGACTATGACTAATCTCTGACATTTTCAGAATTACGCATTTAAAATAAATAATAAAGTGCATCTCTATAATACTAAAAGTATTTGTCTTGTTTGTGTGTGTGTGTGTGTGTGTCAATATCTGGTTAATTCCTATTTTCTTCCAAATGCTAGGCCACAGCATTCCCATTTTCACACATCCTACTCACATTTTTCCCGTAGAGGCGATAAACATCTTCCCGTCGCATTCTCACCTATATTTCCAAAGTTAATCATCGTTTAAAGTTTTAAAAATGGCCCGACAACTCACCCATTTCGGGAAAAAAATGTGAGTGATGTCACAATGCACTCGCAACACAGGGCGGAACACTCCAGGAGGGAGGGGCACTCCATCGCTTGCGGTGAACGAGGAGTGGCAGTGGCTGCTGGCGTCCGATGCCCGACGCCCGTTGGGGAGGGTGGTGCAGGAGCTGGAGTGAGTGCCGAGCCCGGGGCTTGGAATGGGGCTGTGACTGGTCCGACGCTGGAACCAAGGACGAGCCTGGGTCTGGGGTCAGGGATGAGATGAAGTCAGGGCCTGCACTGGAGCCCAGGCAGTGGCCAAGCTGACTGGGCTGGAGTCTCGACCTCTTCCCTCTCTGCCGCTCTCCCTCTCTACCCCTCCCCCTCTATCATCCCTCTCTGCTCCCCTCCCCTCCGTCTCCCTCTCTACCCCCTTCCCCTCCCTCTCTACCACTTCCCTCTCCCACTACCCTCTCCTCCTCCCCTCTGCCCCCATCCCTCTCTACCACCCTCGCTCTACCCCACCTCCCTCTCTAGGGATTGAAGAGAGAGGGTGCAGAGGAGTAGGATGAGGAGGAGGAGGAGGGAGTGTTGGGGATGTGGAGAAATGAGCCGTGCAATATTGCATTGGGGGATTGGGTGAGTGGTGGAATCTTACATTGGGGGAGCAGACCCAATGGGTCTGCACTTGGTCTAGTATCCTGATAAATTGTTACTTGAATAACAGGAGCTAATCAATATTTCAGTATTCTGTACTTTTAATTTCACTGTGGAAATAGGCCCTTCGGCTGATCAACTCAATGCCAATCATCGATCACCCGTTCACAATAGTTCTATGTTATCCTACTGTTTCATCCACTCCGTACTCATTAGGGACAATTTTCAGAGGCCAGTTAACCTACAAATCCACACTTTTTGTTGGGATATGGGAGGAAACTGGAACCACATGGTCACTAGGAGAATATGCAATCTCGACACTAACAACACTCGAGGTTAGGATCGAACCGCGGTCTCCAGCCTTGAGAGGCAACGTCTCTACCAGCTGAAAACTGCACTGCCAGAGCTTTGGGGGCTTTCGTAAAAGGACTGACTAACACCTACTAACACCTATTGGTCATAACACTGGAATGTTCCAGAGGGCAGCTTTGGCTTGCTGGGTTTTTCATTTTTATTTCCTTACAACTTGAAGAGCAATTGTGTTGAAATGTGAACCTAATTTCAAGGTTGTATCTTCAATCCTTGCCAAGTCTCTCAGTCTCATCCTAACATGAAGCCCTGATTTTGACAAGTGTATGAGTGAGATGCAATGATTGACAAGTTCAAGCTGGCCAGAGGTCAGGAACATTTCAACTTCATCACAATATTTCAAAATGGACCCAGACGATCAAGATGGGCAAGAGAGCATAAGCTTAACATTGGGTTTTTATTGTTTAAACTTTTCCTCCCTCTCCTTAAATCTACGTGCTCTACGATTTGAGTTTTCCAAGCTTTTCAAGCTACGCCTCTCATCATCATATTATAGTGATTGTGCCTCAGCTATTCACACTCACCCTCTGTGATTTGGCTGCCAGGACCAAATGTCCTATATCCAGGGTAGACACAAAATGTTGGAGTAACTCAGCGGGTGAGGCATTCCGTGTCCTATTTCCAAGACCACTGACGATACAAAATTCTAGATGGGATTGTGAATTGGGAAGATGTAAAGAGGCTTCAGTGACACATGGGAAGGGAATGGGTGAGAAAATGGCAGACGAATGTAACATGGAACAATATGAAGTCACCTGCTTTAGTACAGGAAACAAAGGTAAATGGTGATAGATTGGGAAATGTGGATCAGAATCAGAATCACACTTTATTCACCAAATACATTTTGCAACATACGAGGAATTTCATTAGCCAGGTCAATGATACGATTAAAAGCAACAGGTCACTTAAAAAATACATTTTAACATGAACGTCCACCACAGTGACTCCCACACATTCCTCACTGTGATGGAAGGCGAAATAAAGTTCAAGTCTCTTCCTTTTGTTCTTCCTCGGTCGTGGGACTTGAGCCCCCGTTGACGGGATGATCTTAACTCCCGTAGCCGGCGCGTTCGGGCCCTCCGTGTCGAGGCGATCAAGCTCCCGCATCGGGGGGGGGGGGGGATGTCAGCTCCTCCTAGCCGGGCGATCAAACCTCGTGTCGGGGCTGGTCGAACCTTCTGCGACATTGGAGCTCCTGACTAGCCTCGCCCGAGACGGCAAGCCCCCGATGGTGATTCCGCGATGGTCACGGTGGGAGCGATCCCAGGCAAGGGATCAGCTTCGATGTTAAGTCCGCGCCCCGTGGTGGGGCTCACGACAGTTCGAGGAGGCCTCCAGCACCATCGATGGTAGGCCGCAGAGCCCGGAGAATGTGATCCGAAAATTGATCACATCTCCAGGAAGGTAAGAACTTGAAAAAAAGTTTCCCCTGCTCCCCTCCCCCCTCCCCCCACATAAAACAAACCAAAGAACATTAAAACAAACTTTTAACGCGCTAAAAAATAACAAAAAGAAAGAAAAAACGAACAGACTGCCGGCAGGGCAGCCATCACCCCGGTGCCCCTGATGTTCAAGGGGTTTACAGTAGGTCCTGGGCTCATGTCACTGAAAGAGGGCTGCCAACTCTCATGCTTTGAGCGTGCGAATAACACATTTCGACAAATTCTCACGGCCTCACGTTGATCACAAATTTCTCATGCTCTGTCGTGAGAAATTCTGTGATCAACGAAAATTTCAAAACTCATAAATACATGGGCCATGGGTGTTGGAGAGCCGGGGCTGAGGGAGGGATGGAAGCAGAATCAGCAGCGGGAACAGATGCGGGTTGCCGGCGCTGTCGAGTATTTGCCGGGCTGGCGAGTGTTTGCCGGGCTGGCGAGTGTTTGCGGGGCTGGTGAGTTGCTCGCTGCAGCTCCGGCCATGGAGCAGCCCCAGTGCAAGAGACCCGGGCCGTCGGAAGCGTCACGCTGCTGCCGTGAGAGTCTCTGTTCCGAAGAGACGGAGACTCTCAAAGGGAGGGGGAGAGAGAGAGGGGGTGAGACAGGTGGAGAGAATGGGGAGAGAGAGGAAGAGAGGGGGAAGAGAAAGAGGGGGTGAGAGGGGAGGGGGGAGAGAAGGGGGAGAGAGAGGGGGGAAGAGGGGGGAGAAAGAGAGGGGGAGAAAGGAAGAGAGAGAGGGGAGAGAGAGTAGGGTGGAGAGGGAGGAGAGAGGGGAGGAGAGAAGGGAGAGGGAGGGGAGAGAGAGGGGGAAGAGAGAGTGGTGGTAAAAGAGAGAGGGGAAGAGGGAGAGAGGGGGGAAAGAGAGAAACGGGGGAGAGAGGAGGGCATAGAGAGATAGAGACAGAGGAGAAATAGAGGAGAAAGAGGGGGTAGAGAGCAAGGGGGAGAGGTGGGAGGGAGAAATGGGGAGATGTAGGGGAGAGATTGGGGGAGAGAGGGGGAGAGAGGAGAGAGAGAGAGGGGAGAGAGAATTAGGGTAAAAGAGGGGAGAGAGGGTTATGGGAAAGAGAGGGGGAGAGAGAGGAGAGGGGGGAGAGGGGAGGGGGAGAGAGAGAGAGGAGATAGGAGGCAAGAGAGAGGGGGAGAGTGAGGTGAGGAGAGAGAGAGGGGGAAGAGAGAGAGAGGGGGGAGAAAGAGGGGGGAGAGAGAGAGGGGAGAGAGAATGGAGAGAGGGGGGAGAGAGAAGAGAGGAAAGGGGAGAGAGAGGGGGGAGACATGGGGAAGAGAGAGAGGGGGTGAGAGGATAGAGAGGGAGACACAGAGAGGGAGAGAGAGCAGAAAGAGGGGAGAGAAAGGGAGGGTGAGAAGATAGAGAGGGAGAAACCGAGAGGGAGAGAGCAGAAAGAGGGGAGAGAGAGAGGGAGGGAAGAGGGGGGGTGAGAGGAGAGAGCAGAAGAGAGGGGGTGAGAGAGAGGGGAGAGTGAGGTGGGAGGGAGAGAGAGGGGAGAGAAAGAGGGAGAGAGAGAGAGGAGAGAGAGAGGAGAGAGAGAGGAGAGAGAGAGTTAATATAGTAATTGTACTGATACTGACCCCAACCAACCACGTGATGAATATCATCCATTCCGGAGGTTTGACCTTTATGCTGCCATTTAAACTTCACTTAGATTTCAATCACTTCAATGTAAAAGTACTTGGGAATGGGGAGCATTGGAACAAACATTTGCCCGCGGTACATATTAACTGTAAAATAATAATGTATGCATGTTGGTAGGTGCAATCAAAACAAATGTAAGGGAATGGGAGTGAGTGGAGGAGGATGTAAGGCAATGTAAGGCTGGACTCAAGGTCAGGAATGAAAGAAGGTATGCAACTGAAGTCAGGGTCAGGAGTGGTACCAGGTGTGCAGTGAGACCCAGGTTGGTCAACATGGGCCGTGTTTGATTATAATCTGATTTCCATACATGAAGACACTAGGATCAGTCATGTGCTGCACATGTTGATCAGAGCCTGGGCTCTACTGTGGAATGTAATTAGGAATGTAATTTAGTTTAACCTTATTCATAGGTAATCCAATTTAAAGCATATATATTGCATTCAAGTGCAAGTTAAAAGACTCGCTACAGTATGCACCATATTGCACAATTTCAAGCTGAAAAAATGCAAAAGCTCTGTACGAATGGGAGGGGGGACGCCATCCTACCCCCCCCCCCCCCCCCCCCCTTCCCAGTCGCTACACTCCCTCGGGCTTGGTCTCTCACAATTTCTCACTTCCAACTCTCACCCAATGTTGGCAGCCCTGCTGAAAGCAAATATGCAAATGCACCAAGCAATTAGAAAAGCAAGCAAAGTGCCGGTTTACATTACGAGAAGATTTGGGTACAGGAGTAAAGCCTTTAGACTTTAAACTTTGGAGATACAGCACAGAAACAGGCCCTTTAGCCCACCGAATCTCTGCCGGTCAGCAATCGCCCCGTACACTAACATTATCCTACACATTGGGGACAATTTACAATTTTACCAAAGTCAATTATCCTATAAACCTGTGCATCTTTGGAATGCGGAAGGAAGCACCTGGAGAAAACCCACACGGTCACAGGGAGAACGTACAAACTCTATACAGATAGCACCCGTAGTCAGGATCAAACCCGGGTTTCTGGCACTGTAGGGCAGCAACACTACCGCTGCAACACTGTGCTGTCCTACACTGCCAATATAAAGGATCTGCACTGTACTATTGTGTACAGTTTTGATCTCCATACCTAAAAAAAAGATACGGTTATCATAGGGAGACAGCAACAAAGATTCACCAGACTGGCTTCCGTGATGGTGAGTTTGGTGTATGATGAGAGGTTAAGTTAATCATCCTTATATTCTGTAGAGTTTAGAAGAATGAAAAGTAACCTAATTGAAATCTACAAAATTCATACAGTGCTTAACACAATAGATAAAGGATGACATTCTCAGGCTAAGGAGTGAACATTTAGGGCTGAGAGAAGAGGTTGGATTTCTACTCTCAGATAGTGGTGAATCTTTGGAATTATCTCCCATAGATGGCTGTGGAAACGCAGTTATTAAGTTCAGTCAAAACAGAGATTGATTTATGGATATTAAACAAATTAAGGTAGTCATATGCCTACCTGCTAAAACATTCTTACCTTGAGCAGATCCTTTAACAAAAACTTTCCAACTGTTTGGTAGAGCCTAGCACAGAGTAGTCTTTTCACTCAAATCGGACAGCTGATAAAGTCCATTCCTCATGCTGTTTCTGACACTCACAAGCACTAAATACCTACCAGAAATTAAACATACTACAAACAATTTTTAAAACTATTACAATTTTTAAAGTATATATGTGGAAATATTTAACTTGCTTAACTCAAAAACATTAATTCACACAAAAAAATGCCTCTCTCCCTGACATTTATTCCTCTCTGTTGAAATGGCTGCAATCACTGAACCCTACAAGTCAGACATTTCACAGGTCACGACCTGAAATGTTGGTTGTCTATTTCCCTCCATAGATGCTGCCTGACCTGCTGACTTCCTCCAACAGTTTGTTTTAACCTCCAGATTCTAGTACCAGGTGTCTCTTGTGTCTCCATGCTACAGGTTCAGTGGACCTGACTTTCCAGTGTAATTGATGGGAACAGTAGGATTTTTGCAATTCTGCTGCTGTTTTCTACAAAATGTCAAAAGTCCTTTCAAGATGCACACCAACTGTCAAATGTGAGGTTGTTAAAGACTTCAGTTTAGTTTATTGTCACGTGTACCGGGGCACAGTGAAAAGCTTTTGTTCCAGTCAGCAGAAAGACAATACACAATTACAATCGAGCCATTTACAGTGGATCGATGATACATGATAAGGGAATAGCGTTTAGTGCAAGGAAAAAGCAGCAAAGACCGAATAAGGATAGTCCGAGGGTCACCAAAGAGGTTAAAAGTAGTTCAGCACTGCTCTCTGGTTAAGGTAGGATGATTCAGTTGCCTTCCCCCTTCTTTTGCACACACTTGCTCACTGGGACCCCTTAAATCTATGGGCGGCTATGGACGTAAAATCGTATTGTACCACACAGAACAACCAGCTTTATTTTGCAGAAATACTGGGCTGAGTGGTCTGTGCAAGTGGACTGCATTGTCTTTTCCACTCTGTTTGTTTGAAAATTGATTTAAAGCCGACTCCTCTACCAAGCTGGTGACCTGAGGTGACAGCAGATGACCTCACTGAGAAGAACAATTAAAGTGATTCTGCTGGTGATTCACTCTTTATGTGAACACTTTGATACCAAAGTTCACAGAATGTCCTCTTGAAAAAAATACATTCAATAAAGAAGCTTTAGTTAATACAGTGGAGGCCATTTTCACTGTAATTATCTTGTTTGGTTGCTTATCCTTTCTTCTTATCCACTATCGCTACCATTGTCAGTCTGGTGCATACAACTCATCACTCTGCAAATGAGATCACCCATTGAAACAATTCAATTCAGGACATGCATAGGGGCAAGAAAGATAGTTCACATAAACAATGATGCTGTATAATATATACTAGGCCCTTAATTCCCTTTTAATTCTACTTAGCACAGCAAAATAATGATTTTATTTTACCTTTCTGACAATCATCATGCAGCAGGACTAACACCACAGTGTGTCTAATAACTTTAAATAAATGGCAATCCAACTATGTTTTCATTATACTAAACTGTGATACAATTGTCAATGATGGTAAATTCATCTCACGATTTACAGAAGGTCAATGACCTACAAAGCTACCTGAACCATCAAAATTAATATAGCTTCATCTTTTAGGTTTAGATTTATTATTGTCACGTGCATCAAGGTACAGTGAAAAACATCGTTTTGCTTGCTATCCAAACAAATCAGATATTCAATTAGTTCAAATACAAGTATAAGAGCAAGAGCAAAGGGGAGGAAACAGAGTGCAGAATATAGTTCTCAGCGTTGCAGCACACCAGTTCCTTAGACAAAGTCCATTGTCCTCACTGGGGTAGTGTTGAATTGAATGGTACCCTCGCTTATGGAAGGACTGTTAAGAAGGCTGATAATAGATCTGTTCCTGAGTCCGGTGCTGTACGCTTTCAGCTTCTGTACCTTCTGTTGGACAGAAGTAGGGAGAAGAAGGAATGGCCAGGGTGGTACTTTTTTGATTATGTTTGCTGCTTTTCCAAGTCAGTGTGATGTGTAGAAGGAGTCAATAGTGGGAAGTCTGGTCTGTGTGCTGGACTCGGCTACATCCACACTTTCTGCAATTTCTCACAGTTTTCGACAGAGCTGTTCCCAAACCCGGTTGTGATGCAACCCAATAGTGTGCTTTCTATGATGCATTTTTAGACGTTTGTGGGAGTCACTGTAGACATGATGAATTTCCTCAGTCCCCTCAGGATATAGAGGCATTGGTGTGCTTTTATGCTGTCACATCAATGTGGTTGGTCCACAACAGATCATTGATAATATAAAGGCCAAGGAACGTGAAGCTCTCAACCATTTCCATCTACACACCATTGACGCTATGTGGGGCATGTACTCCACCATACTTTTGAAGTCAGTAACTAGCTCCTTCATCTTGCTGACATTGAGGGAGAGATTATTGTCCTAACACCATGTCACTAAGTTCTCTATTAACTTCCTGTACTCCGTCTTATCATTGTTCATGATTTGGCCCACCACAGTGGTGTCATCTACAAATGTAACCGTATAGTCATAGTGTAGAGGAAGCATGGTAGGGGCCTGAGAACAGAACCAATTGGCGCTGTGAGTTTCTGTGGTGGAGGTATTGTCACCTATTCTGATTTAGGTCTGTGGATCGGAAAGGATCCAGTGGCAGAGAGTGGAGCTGATACCTAGGTCCCGGAGTGAGAAGATGGGTTTGGGTGGGATTATGATGCTGAAAGCAGAGCCATAGTCAAAAAATAAGATTTTAACATTGGAGTCCTTGTTGTCTAGGTGTTCTGGAGTTAGGTTTAGGACCAGCTATGGACCCGTTGCGGCAGTATGCAAATTGCAGTGGATCAAGGCTGGCTGAGAGGCTGGAGATAATGTGCACCATCACTATCTCTCAAAACACTTCATGATGGTGCATGTCAGAGCCATTAGATGATAGACATTAAGACATGTCACCTTACCTTTCTTTGGCACCGGGATGATAGTGATCTATTTGAAGCAGTTGGGGACCTCAGAATGACTGTGGTCCCCACACTGAGCAGCCATTCCAAGTCTGGATGGACCACAAGAACCTGGAGTACCTGCATTCGGCGACAATCCCCGTCAAGCCCGGTGGGCCCTGTTTTTCACCCGGTTTAACTTCACTTTGTCATACCGTCCTGGGTCCAAGAATGTCAAGCCCGACTAGTTTTCCCGCCAGTTTAGTTCCAACCAGGACAGCCATTCCCACAAACTCATCCTGCCTCCCACCTGCCTGATGGGCTCCAACACCAGGGAGATTGAGACCACAGTTCTCAATACCCAGCGTCATCACCCCGATCCTGGTTCTGGACCCCCGAATAAGTTATTTGTCCCGGTCTCTGCCCGCTCTGAAGTACTCCAGTGGGCCAATTCCTCTAATCTCACCTGCCATCGGCCGAACCCTCTACCTGCTGCGCCAGCAGTTCTGGTGGCCCACCGTGGAGGCTGACACCCAGTCTTTTATCTCCGCCTGCTCACAGAATAAGATGTGCCAGCAGCCTCCTTCTGGTCTCCTTCATCCCCTGCTTGTTCCCCACCATGCCTGGTCTCACATCACCCTGGATTTCATCACCAGCTTGCCTCCATACAGGGGTAATACGGTTTGTTACCGTTGTGGACCGTTTCTCCAAGGCTGCTCATTTCCTTCCTCTTCCTAAGCTCCCATCTGCTGTAGAAGTCACTCATTTCATCATAAACCAGGTCATCAGACTCCATGGTTTCTCTTGAGATCGTCTCTGACAGGGGTCCACAGTTCACTTTTGGAAGGCTTTCTGCTCCCTGGTTGGCTCCTCCACCAGCCTCTCATCTGGGTTCCATCCACAATCTAGTGGTCTGTCGGAGAGAACCAACTAGGCCCTGGTGACCACCCTACGTTGTCTGATGTCTGCCAATCCTAATTCCTGGTCTAGGAAATTGGTATGAAATGAATATGCCCACAATTCTCTGCCCAGTTCTGCCACTGGTCTGTCTCCATTCCACTGCTCGCTTGGTTATCAGCCACCTCTGTTCCCAGACCACAAGGAGGAGGTCTCTGTTCCCTCTGCCCAGGAGTATGTGTGCCGTGGTCGTCGGCCCTGGAGGGAGGCCTGTTCTTCACTGCTCTGCAACGCTACCATGTACAGATAACAGGAGGATCGTCACCGAACCCTTACCCCTCGCTATCACCCAGGTCAGAGGGTATGGCTGTGCACCCGAGATATCCCCCTCCACGTTGTGTCCTGGACAAGGAGGGAAGAAGACAAAGACTTTGAGACTTTTGCCTTCCACCACAGTGAGGAGATGCCTGGTGAACTCACTGTGGTGGATGTTAAATATGTGTTTATTGTGTGTTTTGTTTTTTTATTATATGTTATGACTGCAAGGTAACTAAATTTCGTTGAGGCCGAAAGGTCTAAATGACAATAAAGGATACTTAAATTTACTTTACTTTACTTTACTAAGTTGGCACCCCAGTTTATTGGCCCATTCTCGATTCTCAAGATCGTTAACTGCTTTGCTGTCTGCTTTGGACTGCCCCTGTCTATGCGGATTCACCCCACATTTCACGTATCCCGGGATAAGCCTGTGTCCTCCAGCTCCCTGACTCCCGCTCCTCTGCTACCTCTGCCACCCCGCATCATTGGCGTTGGTCTGGTGTACACAGTGAAGCAACTGTTGAAGTCCCAGCGGCGTGGCAGAGGGATCCAGTACCTGGTTGACGGGGAGGGCTACGGACCTGAGGAGAGGAGCTGGAATTCCTGCCCGTGACATCCTGGACCCCTCCCTGATCCATGGCTTTCATCAGCAGTATCCGGACCAGCCAAAGAGAACGCCAGGTGGCATCCGTGGGAGGGGGGGCTCCTGTCACACCTCCAGACATTTGAGACTCTTTCCACACTCCTTCCCTGAGCTATTAGGAGTTACACTTGCATTACACCTGCATTTTAATCTGCTCCCCTAATCTATCACTTGGTATAAATACCTGAGATCATCACCAATTGGGTGCCGACTAATCAGTTCTGCATTCTGTTGGTTCGATAGCAGTCGGTTCCAGGTCTATATCTTTTGGTTCCATTCGCGTTTGGATTTTGGGTATTCCTCAGTACTTCTCAGGGAACCTGCATTCGAGTCCTTTCCATTTCTGAGCCCGCTGACACGGAATGGAGTAGGGAGAGGTTAAACATATCTGTGAATACCTCTGCCAGCTGATCTGCACAGGTCCTGAGGACGTGGCCTGGGACTCCATCCGGACCAGTTGCTTTCTGCGGATTCACTCTCAGGAAAGCCAGTCTTTCATCTGCCACAGTAACTGTTCATACAGACGCACCCTACACTGTCAGGATGCTAGCATTCCACCACCAACCTTCTGTTCAGCAAGGGCATAGAATGCATTGAGTTCACCAGGGAGGGTCCCATTGCTGCCAGTGATACTGCCCACCTTCTAGAGCGCAAGCCTTGCCAAAATCTACGGGTATCCGTGTCATTGCCTCAAGACTCCAGCTAAGTCTGTAATTTACATCCTCAAAACGACAACAAACTATGATGACCAAGACCACCCAGGGATGGCCTCAGTACTTGATTTCACTTTGAGGAGGTTTAGGTGGATGTGAGGGAAACCATTTTCAGCAGTGGTTTAGAGGTATAGAAATCTATGAAGTATGTGGCCAACACTCATGGTCTGAGTTCCAACCTGAATTTCAGTTGTTGGTCTTTTATTTTGGAGATGTTCAGAAATAAATAAAATGTTAACCTTAAATAAAATCTGAGCCTGAACATAAAGACCATGACCAATTTAGTGATCCGTTTAATACCAGTTCAAACATTTACAAAACATGTGTCCATGAGTTGCAGTATTAAGATTCCCGCACCCTTGAATCGAAGGCACAGATCCAATTTGTGTAAAGGAAGGAACTGCAGATGCTGGTTTAAACCGAAGATAGACACAAAAAGCTTGAGTAACACGGCGGGACAGGCAGTACTGTTGTGGCAGATTATTATATCGTTCAGGTTATCTCTCTAGCCACTCTGGAGAAAACATGAATGTCGTTTCGATATGGCATGTAAGCTCTCCACGTCCTTCAGGTTCAAAGCTTCTTGAAAGATAAATCTTCATAACAAAGTCTTTTGATTAATATTTTCTTTATCGTTGAAGAAAAACAGTAATATATCCATCCAACCTTCTTCTTTTACTCGTACATTTTAAACTTCGTCAAACATCAGCCTATCGCTTAGAAACGTTAGAAACCTTCTCATGGCCAATAGCTAAACTCTCAGCCATGGTCCTCCGAACTAAACTAACTCGCTAACAGCTTCTGCGCAAGAAGCCCTGCAGCAAACACGCCAGCGACTACCTAATAAATCCCAACCACATAATTACGGGCCAGGCATGTGCCATTAGGGTAGGCAAGGTAGGCACTGCCTACCCTGACTAAAATTATAAAATGGCAATTATTAAATATAAATATTAAAGGCATGGGAGAATTATGACTATCTAAGAGATTGATCTCTTAGGAAGGCATAATTCTCCGTGCCTTTAATCCGCAGTACTTGCAACACACGAAAGTTTGTGAAGCTCACGTGCCGTCGCCGCTGCTTCAAGCCGGCAATGACAAGCGGGGCTGAAGGCAGCTGAAATTCTACCTTTGCAGTACTGCGCATGCGCAGCAGCTTACTGCGCATGCGCATCGCAAGTATCTTGGCGGGTTTTTCAAATATGGATTGCCATTATCTTAAGTGTATCTTAGGAAACTCACACAACACAAATTAATAATTGGAGGAAACTTAAATTGTACACTAGACCCTTATTTAGACAGATAATCAAGACAAAGAAAAGTAAAATCTCAGTCAAGTGAATTTCTAAACTCATATATTAATACTACTAACATCAAGGACGTCTGGAGAATCGAAAACCCAACCGGACGAGAATACTCATTTTACTCACCAGTACATAAAACCTATTCAAGAATAGACTATTTTTTAGTAGACTCCAAGTTCATCCCATTTACCTACAACTCGAAATATCATAATATTATAATCTCAGACCAAGCACCCTTAACATTTATGATTAAACGAAATGGAATGGCCGAGAAACAGACACAATGGAGACTCAACCCACAAATTTTAAATGAAAAAGTATGTCAGGAATATCTTACTAAACAGATTCATATGTTTTTTGAGACTAATGACCACCCTGGAATGCCTGCTCCCCTTCTCTGGGAAACATTTAAAGCATTTGCTCGAGGAGCATTAATCTCCTCCCAAGCATTTCATAATAAAGAGAATCGGGCTAAGCAACAGATACTGTAAAGGGAAATAAGGCAATTAGACATAGAAAATGTGGCTGTGCCATCTTTGATAAAACACAATAAAATATAAATTAAATTAAATATATTCAGACCAAGTTATAAAACTTTATCAGCATATTAAAAAATTACATTTTGAATTCGGTGACAAACCACAAAACCTATTAACACGTCAACTTCGAAAACTGGACGGTGAAAAAATAATCCACAAAATTAGATCAGACATGGGAGAATTATTAACACTGCCCAAGGATTTCAATGAGAGATTTCTGCAATATTATCAAAACCTTTACTTAGCCAAAACGACAGAACACTCGGCAGGAATAGAAGCATTCTTGCAAAAATGTAATCTTAAAGATTTAGATTTGAAGGAGAGAGAATTACTCAGTGCTGAAATAACAGTAAAAGATATTGAAGAGTATATTAGATCTTTAAAAAATGGCAAGGCCGCAGACCATGACGGTATAAGTTCTGAATTTTATTTTTAAAATTATGATCTGATCTCCCCACGTTTACAAACACTGTATGAGTACACTTATACTCAACAGAAGCTGTCAGAAACTTTAAACAAATCTATAATAAAATACCAAAAACAGATAAGGACCCTAAAGACCCAGGTTCACATAGAGGAATAGCTGTCTTAAATACTGATCAGAAAATATTAACTAAAATCCTAGCACAGTGATTCATAAATTAATACTCCCTGACCAAACAGGTTTTATCCCAAAATGTTACTCATCTTATAATCTGAGACGATTCTTCAATATTATATACTCAGAATTACTAACGTAGACTTAGCAATTATTTTGTTAGATGCTGAGAAAGCATTTGATCAGGTGGTATGGCCCTATTTATTTTTGGTGATGGAAAATTTTCAATTGGGCGAGAAGTTCTGCACATGGGTAAAACTTTTATATACTAACCCAACATCTAGAATATTAACAAACCAAATGTTATCAACTAATTGTAACTTATCTAGAGGTTGTAGACAAGGATGCCCACTATCTCCATTATTATTCGCACTCGATCATTATTATTTTGAGCCACTAGCAGAAAGTGTTAGGGTCCATCCAGAAATACATGGGTATAATACTAAAGACACTGTGAATAAAATCTCTTTATATGTAGATGATGTATTAATTTACATTACAAACCTAGAAATTAGTATTCCAAATCTATTAAATCTAATAACTCAATTTGGTTTGTTCTCGGGATACAGAATTAATTGGAATAAAAGCGAAATCATGCCAATAACGGAATTCAATTTACTACAACAATCCCCATTTATAATAGTTAATGAAAATGTTAAATACCTAGGAATTTATGTAACTAAGACATATACTTCTTTATTTAAATTAAACTTCCCTCCTTTTCTGAATAAACTACACAAGAATATTCAGTATTGGAAAACCCTCCCTATCTCAATGTTTGGTAGAATTAATGCTATAAAAATGATTTTTCTACCGCCATTATTGTACCTCTTTCAATCAATCCCGATATATCTTCCAAAATTTTTTTTTAAAAAGGTGGAATCCATCGTCACTAATTTTATTTGGGATTATAAGAATCATAGAATAAGCAAAAAACATTTATGTAAATCAAAGACAAATGGAGGTTTAGCTTTACCGAATTTTGTGTTTTATTTCTGGGCAGTTAATATTAAAAAATATGAACTTTTGGTTGGAAGAAATTTACCAGCAAACAGACTGGTTAAAGATGGAAAAGGAAGACTGTTTACCCTTTGAAATTGGTTTGATTCTGTTTGTTCCCACAAAATTGAACAAAAAAACCTATAGTGAAAACCCTATAATTTTCGGTGGTATACGAATTTGGAAACAATTAAAAATGACTTTAACATTGGATAATTTATCACTCTTTCTTCCCATTGTAAATAACCCTTCATTTAAAGCTTCAATGTTGGATAAAGGTTTCACACAATGGAAAAATTATGGAATTAAAAAGATGGGACATCTCTATAAGAAAGGCACCTTTCTTTCATTTCAGGAGTTACAACAGACTTATGGACTCCACTCAAATGATTTTTTCAGATATTTACAACTTAGAGATTATGTTAAATAAAAGGACTATAGAACTAGAGATCCAGAAACTCTTGATGAATGTTGGAATAAACATCCCAATACAGATAAATTAATATCTCATATTTATATTATCATATTAGATAGTGAGGTACCACCGACGGAATTATATAGGCAAACATGGGAAAATGAACTAGGCCAACCAATAATGAAAGATATTTGGGACGATAGTTTACAACATATACAGCAATGCTCATTAAATGCCAGACACTCTTTAATACAATTTAAAGTATTACATAGATTACATTACTCCAAAACAAAACTAACTAGAATCTTCCCACATATCACTGCTATTTGTGATAAATGTCAGCATTTAGAGGCTCATTTAACTCATACATTCGTAAACTGTATAAAAGTCAAAAATTTCTGGACGGATATTTTAAGAATAATTTCTGAAGTTGTTAACGCCCAATTGGATCCCGACTCAAAGCTAATAATACTAGGAATATCAGAACAAAGCCTAACACTTACAACAAGCCTAAGAAACTTTCTCGACTATAGTATAATAACTGGGAAAAAATTAATATTGAAATTTTGGAAAGGTCCTATAACCCCCACAATTAAAATGTGGATAATGGAAATGTCGGAGACCTTACATTTGGAAAGAACTAGACTTGTCTTAATGGACAAACAATAACTTTTTGTTAGAATATTGTCTCCATTTATTGACTATTTGAAGGGGTAGGTTGGTTCAACACGGGAACCTGACTGAAGCTCGAACTAAGGATTGGATGAAAAGTTATACTTTATAATTTACTAACCTATCTCCAATGTTGTATTATTAGTAAATTATTCCATTCTTCTTTATCATGCTTTTATTTTCTTTCTTATTCTCTATCTATAAACAAAAAACTAGAAGCAGAGTCAATACACAACTGATAACTTTAGCAATGTATGACTGATGTTTTTATTTCCCAGGGTGGGGTGCGGAAAGAGTTCCTTTCACAGCGTATGGGAGTCTGGCCAGAGGTACAGTTGCAGGGAGGGCAGGAGTGTTGAGAAGAAGAGGGTCAGGGATCATGGCAGTAACCCATTTGCAATGTTCCGGGCATGGAGCCACTGCATTATGGCCAGGGGGAGAAGTCGCTCAGGTGCCTGCGAGCGGCTGCCGGGAGCGGACCCGGTCGTCACCTCAGCCCCTTCTGCCGGCCCTCGCTCACCGCTGGCAGTGCTCTCCATCTGAAAACCTCTCGCCTGTCGCTCATGTCAGCCTCATGTCAGCCGCTTCCGGCAAATCCTTAAATTCAGTGCGATCAATGGACCAGTTGAGGTTACTCGGCTGTCGGAATTTAAGGATTTGCGGGAAGCGGCTGACATGAGCGAAGTCGGCGAGCGGCAGGAGAGAGGTTTTCAGATGGAGAGCACTGTCAGAGGTAAGTGGACCGGCAGAAGGCGCTGAAGTGGTGGCCAGTTCTGCTGTTGGGTCCCGAGGCCGCTCACAGCCACCCGAGCTGCTTCCCTCCCCGGCCACAATGCGATGACTCTGCACTCAGAGCTCCATGGCAGCGCTGAGTGAGTGGGTTACTGGCATGATCCCCGACCCCCGACCCCCTCCATCTCAATGCTGCTGCCCTCCCCGCAACTTTACCCCTGGTCAGACTTTCCATACGCTGTGAAAGGGACTCTCTCCCCAATTGGTCCCTTGAACTAGTATTGTCATTCAATAAGATGACAACTGATTCAACTTGTCCTGGAGTGCTCCCATTTTTCCCACCATCTCTCCACCTGCCATCACCCTTCACCCCACACCCATTTAGTAATTCAGAATGAAGGAGACTTGGAAGCCGCGGGCAAATTGAATTGTCAGTGTCTTTATTTTTATTTTTATGGAATTGAGAACAATCTGCGTATGCACGGTTTTGTTTTTTTTTAAAGCCGATTGACTACCACGAGTAATTACTCATGGCACGTGCCTGTTGCGGGCACATTTAAAGGCAAATGCCATAATTAATGACACACAAAATAAAGCCAAATGGCCACTACAAGTACCTCTGGATGATCTCGACCCGATACATCAAATCAAGAGTCAAGAGAGTTTATTGTCATGTGCCCCAGGTAGGACAATGAAATTCTTGCTTGCTGCAGCACGACAGAATATTTTAAGCATAAATACAGATCAGATCAGTGTGACCATATACCATAGAATATATATATATATATATACACACACATAAATACACAGATAAAGTGCAATAGGCTGTTATAATTCATAGTTTGTTTGAAGTTGTGTTTAATAGTCTGATGGCTGTGGGGAAAAGGCTGTTCCTGAATCTGGATGTTGCAGATTTCAGGCTCCTGTACCTTCTACCTGAAGGCAGCGGAGAGATGAGAGTGTGGCCAGGATGGTGTGGGTTCTTGATGATGCTGCCAGCCTTTTTGAGGCTACGCCTGCGATAGATCCCCTCGATGGTAGGGAGGTCAGTGTTTACAACTTTTTGCAGCCTTTTCCACTCCTTGGCACTCAAGTTGCCGAACCAAGCCACGATGCAACTGGTCAGCATGCTCTCTACTGTGCACCTGTAGAGGTTCAAGAGAGCCCTCCTTGACATACTGACTCTCCATAATCTTCTCAGGAAGTAGAGGCACTGATGTGCTTTCTTTATGATTGCATCAGTGTTCTGGGACCAGGAGAGATCTTCGGAAATATGCACGCCCAGGAATTTGAAGTTCTTGACCCTTTCCACCATCGACCCGGTGATATAAACGGGACTGTGGTCCCCATCCTACCCCTTCCGAAGTCCATAATCAGTTCCTTGGTTTTGCTGGTGTTGAGAGCCAGGTTATTGTGCTGGCACCATTTGGTCAATCGGTCGATCTCACTTCTAAACTCTGACTCATCCCCATCAGTGGTACGTCCCACAACAGTGGTGTCGTCGGTGAACTTGATGATGGAGCAATATGTCCGGCTACGTATAAAGCAGAGGACTGAGCACGCAGCCTTGAGGCGCTCCTGTGCTGATTGTTATCGAGGATGACACATTTCCACCAATACGGACAGACTGCGGTCTGTGAATGAGGAAGTCGAGGATCCAAAAGTCGAGGGATGCACAGAGACCCAGATCTGAGAGCTTGGTAACCAGCTTGGAAGGGATGATGGTATTAAATGCCGAGCTGTAGTCAATGAATAACAGCCTGACATATGAGTTTTTGTTGTCCAAGTGGTCCAGAGCGGAGTGGAGATCGCATCATCCTTTTCTTCTCTCCAGAGATGCCGCCTGTCCTGCTGAGTTACTCCAGCTTTTTGTGTCTAATTTGTGTACAGTTGACAAATTCATGTTTAGCTGGCTCTATATTTCTATCTAATCATTTATTTGAATGTATTATTAACAGTATATTATTACAGTGGACAGTTTCAGATAATGGCAGGACATTTGCTAAACTGCTACCATCACATGTGTAACTGCAAGAAATGAAACAAGATCAAAAAGACTCAGTGACAGCTTCAAAATGCTGGAATGACTCAGCGGGTCAAGCAACATCTCATGCCTGATATAAAGATGGACCCAAAATGCTGGGGTGACACAGCAGGAGTCACTCCAGCATTTTGTGTACAACTTTATATTTAGTTCATTTTTATTACTCAGTGGTAGCTTGCTGTGGTTCACAATGGAAGTGTGTCCCAGGAGGTTTGATTCTTTAGTTTTTGTTCTTGGGTAAAATGTTTTCTATCTACAGATAATTTTACAGTACAATACTCCATCAGACATAATGTTTTGTGCTTATGGTGACATCTTTGGGCATAGTGCAATGGCCTGGTTCACTATCTACATCATGGGGAATTATAATTCCTAACACATGTTTCAACTCTGTAATTTGAATGAAAAGTGTTTAATAGTAAGATTAAACAAGAACTTACCAGTTTCAAGTTTGATCTTTATTTTATGAGGAGTTGCGATGAGGGATTTCGGGAAGACCCCGCCAGGCACGCATGCGCGACATTCTTCAAAGCAGCGGTGTGGAATCACAGATAACAACAATGACTGAAGATAGTAAGAGTAAAGAACTCGAATATACCAGTTGACCTTATGATAGAGGGTTGGGAGCGGAGGGCACGAAATCCCTCATCGCAACTCCTCATAAAATAAAGATCAAACTTCAAACTGGTAAGTTCTTGTTTAATCTTACTATTTTACTTCGGAGTCACATGAGTGACTTTGTGAAGATTTCAAAGCTCTGTGATTACATGCCCTGGATCACGTCCATGCTCACACACTGCCGTAATACTGATGGAGGAAGTATGTTAACGTATTTCAGACTTGAACAAGCTGAAAAATAATAACATTTGTTAATACACCAATAAACCCCTGAACTCGGGGACAAACGTTTAGGGAACAGCACTTAAAACTGAATCCGCCAACGTTGCGGGAGTGGCCACAGGTCTGTTATAAAATCGCTGAAATGTAGTTTCACTAGCCCAGCCCGCTATTGCGAGGACATCATCCACAAACACCTCCATGGTCTTCGCCGCTGATGTGGATGCAGCCTGGTAGAATGACATTTTTTATGTCAATTACCTGCTGCACCGAATACCACCTTGAGCCATCTCCTGATGCCCATTTTCAGACCTGCAGGTCTGTGTAGTTTAAGCAACTCTTCTATAACGCAGTCACTTTATTGTGGGTCGAAACCATTCTATCCAGGTAATTCCTGAGAGTTTGGACCCGTTGTGCTGTCTTCAGTGCCATTACCATCACCACTTTGAAGGTGAATAAGTCCAGTGGTAAATCCGCCAAAGGCGACCAGCTCCTGAGTAGGGTCAACACCACCCCTATATCTCTGGTAATATATTGTGGTCGGGGAGGGATAGAACATACCCTTCAGTGTGGATACCAGCTGGTGAGATCCCACTCCAATGTTGAGATAGGATGACAGTGCACTCCTGGCACTGTATATGGCACTGTAACTGAGGGACTCATCATAATGCAGGCCCGTGAGGGTTCCAGTACTTTGGAGATCGTAGCAGATATGTAGGTGGTCTAGGTCCAACTATAGAAACCTCAAATATCCTTATGTGGGCGAGGTACTGCTTCCTAGAGGACTCTCTCTGCACGCTGCTGTATGATGTCCATGGTCCTTTCTGTTGCAGAATCTGGTTGCGTTTTCTGCAACACCTGTCTGATGATGCAGAATGGGGGAAAGCATAGAAAAACTCATTTCCCCCCAATGTAGCGAGAACGCGTCCATCGCCACTGCCCCAGGATCTGGTTCTCAAGACACATATGTTGGTATCCAATGGTTCAACCTGGACGCAGGGAGGTCGATATCTGGTGTTCCATATTAGGCTATAGTTTTAGCAAATATTTGGAGGTTCAACATCCACTTGATGTCGTTATTAAATACTTGTGACCTGGTGTCCTCCACTGTATTGAGCTTAACCGGAAGGTACATAGCTGATATCCAAATATTTCTTTCAATCCACCAGAGCCAAATTAATTTTTCCAATTCATCACAAGATATTGACTTGATACCACCCATAAGGTTTAAATACGCCACCTCAGTGGTATTATTGAAGACGGACATGCGTATGCTGCAGATTAGTACATTAAGCCCGTAGCCCGTGACATGCTCCCAGCATTTCTAAGCACTTAATACTTTGTGATTGAAGAAAAGTAGACTTGTGCAAATCAGCTGGTGAGATCCCCAACTGGAAATGGTGTCGGTAGCTCCCCAGCCCTTGGTGCTTGCGTCGGTTTGTAACAAGACTAATGGGTTTGATGTAATGATGGGATTTAACAATCACAAACATAGCTAATCCACTATTGTAGCTCAATTTATGCCTTGATTGGCGGCTGCATAGGCCCGTAAAAATGTCCAGCATTCACTTTTAATGCCGAGATTTTGCTCTTTGCAAGCTTTGATAGTGTAACGGCCCAATTATGTAGCTAGAATGTAGCTACAAGTTTACCAATTATTTTAGCAGTATGTCTAATAGTCGGTTTCCTGGCGCAAGCAAGGCAGTTACATGCCTCTATTATGTCTATAGCTTTGTTCCCTGGGATAGTGACAATCAGCTTCCTTGCATCCCAGAATGTATATAACCGCTCTCCTACTTGTGAGGTTATACATGCAGCACTTCCAAGAGAACCAGACCCCCTTATCTCCATGGTTACCGACGGGTCTGACGTTCTGGTTCCTGGTGTTCCGTTGAATTGTGTTGAGGTGCTGTCGGCATGTAGGTCCTTACTGGTCTTTCAGGTGGCACCCGAGGACTTGCATATGTTGTTTGTCTGCGCACTGCCGGCCTGCTGGAGGGAGGTGGGTTCACCAACCCGTCTGCCTTCGCCTCCTAATCCAGGTCCTAGACCTGTTTGGGCAGTTCCTCACCGAACAGCTGTCTCGGTGGTGGCGTCGCAGATGCCTAGTACAACCCCGTAAATATGGGGTTTGGAGTCGGTTTGATGGCGAAACTTCGGGAAGCGTTAACTTCATGATTAATATCGCAAGAGCATCCTCCTGCTCTGACGTCATTTCCGTACCGTCAACCGACCTGGCAAAGGCAGTAATCCCCGATGTCAGCAATTTCAGAATGTTTAGGAACTTCAGCTCCTGTGCCCTTATCCCCGGACTGATGTTGCCCCAGATGGGCATGTTGACTGTCAGTACATTCAACGATATGCAGCTGTTTGGGCCTGGTATATGTTGATCGCCTCGGTAAGGACCTATTCCTGCAGCTGGTGTGTGGTGAGGTAGTCTATGCTGGCCACTGGTTTGGGCTGCAAAGGCTGACCTGACTGCTTCGGCTGGGCGAACTTGGAGACCACATTCAGCAGTTCCTCCTGGGTTTTCTCAGGTACTGTAGTTTCCTGCTCCAGCCCGTCTTACGTGTCAGCCAGCTGCTGATCCGTGGCATTCCCCACCGATGACGGGGACATGCTGGGTGGCCCAGCCACATGTCTCCTGGACTGGAGGACATCTGGTCCAGCTGCAGAGATTGTGCTCTAGGATACGCTCCATCACGCGCTCCTCCGAGCCATGCGACCGCTGCCGCATATGCGGACGACAAGTCGACTTCCCCAGGTTCTCCTGAATCACTGGGGCTTCTACCAGCGAACCGCACCTCGTCGAGTGATGACAAGGGTCCGCTGGCAGGTAGTGGTCGGCTGCCGCTCCTGCGGTGCCGTACGACTCCCGCGCGGACATGCCGCTAATCCGCCGTCGTTCGGATTGTAGCGGCCCCCCTGCCTTATAGGAAGGCAGCGGAGATGAGTCGGTGCCGGCTCCCGCAGCCGGGCTCCCCGACGTCCGCGCGGGCTTACCGCCACTTCTGACCACATGGGTCTGTGACGGCGCATGGTCGCCGCCTGCCGCCTAAGCGGGGCCGCACGACCAAAATCCACTGGCCTGCTCTCTGGCAGCCTGACCCGGTGGTGAGCCGGTACCTCCTGCTCCTGCAGGGCTCCCCGACTCCCCAGCAGATCCATCACCGGCCCGCAATCTAGCAGGTTACCCCCGGCGGCATGTCGATGCCTTCCGCTGCAGCGGGGCACGACCTGGGCGCAGCTCTCCCCCTGGTCCGCCCTCTGGTGACCTGCATAGTAGGGGAGACAGAACGTGCCGCCGAGCGGGTCACACGTTTACGCACCTTTGTTCCACTGTCCCTATGCTTAGGTGACAGTGGTAGGGAGTCAGGGTCTTGCCTACCCTGCTCCCTCGTGGTGCTCCTACTACTTTGTGGCTCCATGGTCAGCCGTGGTGGAGAGGCGGGTCCTGGCTGCGCAGGGCTCCCCGATTTCCACGTTCTTATCCCGGTCCGCAGAGCTAGTGCTGCCGGTGTTGCGGGCAACTCCTGGAATGGTGGTCGCTGACTCCCATCCGAAGTCCCATGTTTGTTGAGTAAGCATGCCACATGTCTAGAGCTGAAGTCTTCCCTCATTAAGCATTGCTTCTGTGCAAGGAGCAGCTGTGATAGGTTAACTGTAAATAAACATTGTTCTACATTAAACTCTTTATCATATTTTTGACTTAGTGATTAAGACATAGCGCTCCAACTTTCTCTCTGATTTAATTAGTGCCGCTCACTCAAACCACCATTAGAGAAATAACATGAGCCACAACAAGAGCAATTAATCAATTATAGACACACAATCTTGGGGTAACTCAATGAGACAGGCAGCATCTCTGGAGAGAAGGAATGGGTTACGTTTCGCGTCGAGACCCTTCATTTGACTTACTCTTTCAACTAATCGATGCCCTTGCATTGCCAGTCCAATGCCCAGCACTTCATCTCACTTAGGGCTTGTTTCTAATCCTAGTGATTGTTGGAAAAACAGTACAGTAATAAATGTAACTATTTTGTTGAATTGTAAATTTTATTTTATTTACCCAATAGATTTTCTGATGGGTGTAAGTGATCTCCAGGTAAGGGGAATATAAAATTTCAGAGCACACTGAGTGGATTGTATCTATGTAACTTCCATGAATTCACCATAGATTTTATGAAGGGAAAAGGAGAAATTGCTGCTCTTTCGCGGCCTCCACAATCTACGCCAGGAGACTGCCCAGCATATCATCTTCTCCAGCCAGACGTACCAGAAGTTGCTGGACGCTGACTTTGATGATGAACCAGGGATGCCGGAGGCCGTAGAGCCAGTCCTAGGTGTGGATCTGCTGGATGTCGTGGGAATATTTTGCCACAGCTACCCACAATGGGGAGCCGCTGCACCCCTAACTGGCGGGCACCATTGACTATCTGACCACTCACCAGCCCCTGGGTCAGGTAGTCACTGACACCATGGACGCATTCAAACCGCCCGACAACTGCATCCCTTTAAGTGTGCCCACGGGGAATGCTCACATTTGGTGGAATTTGAGTACTACCACCAAGATGCAGGACGTCCGCCTACAGAGCATCCTCAAACTTCTATCAACGAGCATTACAGCATTTGCCTGCACCCTCGATGGGGATGATGTGCCCAGTGAGCCGCAGGATGCCCTGGCACTTCTCTGCAATGCGCAGTTCAAAATTAACTGCCTTCGTAAGAGCTCCATCCGGCCGACACTCAACCCGTAATTTGCAGGGTTGTGCTGTCCCTCCACCACTCCACCACCTCATCAGCTGTTTGGGGAAGATCTCTCCAAGCAAGTCACAGAACCCGACGAGGAGGCCAAGACCGTGGGCCTTATGAAACCTCCACCGGCTAAAGTTCAACCATATCAGAATATGCGGCCACCGCCACGACAGCACCGCAACGTTCCCCCAAACCGCCATACGCCAAGACCCGCCGTTAACCATGGAGGTAAGGGGGTCTGGTTCCTCTAAGGCAGTAGCACTTCTACCCGCACAAGTTGGGGATCGGTTGCGGGCATTTCGTAGTGCTTGGGATGCAATCACCACAGCCACGTTTCTTCTACAAAGTGTTCACGGTTATGTCATAGCATTTATTGATGGCAAACTTCCCCCTACACAGCATGAACCTCGGCGCATTTTTACGCTCTCTCAGACTGAGATAAAGGAGGGACATGCTTAAATCTTTGGGCTAGCAGCCAAAGGGGTGATTGGCAAAACGACACACGAACCCCTTGAGTTTGTGTCTAACATCTTTACAAAAACCAAAAAAGATGGGGGGGGAGTCGGATTATCATAGACCTAACCCTGTTGAACACTTTTGTACCATATATCCATTTTCCCATGGATACCTTCGAAACAGCTAAGCAGCTGCTTTACCCGGGGTACTTTATGGCTTGCATCAATTTAAAAGATGCATACTATACAGTTCCCATCACAGAATCTCACAGGAAGTTCCTGAACTTTGTCTGGAAGGGACAGTTGTGGCAATACAAAGCCTTACCCAATGGGTTACCCACAGCCCCCAGACTATTTACCAAATTAGTAAAACCCATATTGGCACTCCTCCAACAACACAATTGTATCGTCATGGCATATTTAGACGATATCCTTATTATGGGACAGACCCTCCAATTGGCTACGCTGGCAGTTACAGCGACCAAATCTTTATTCGAGACGTTAGGGTTTGTAACCCATCCAGACAAATCCAAACTGAACCCCTCTCAAGTTATGGATTACCTGGGTTTCACCATTGACACAAACTTACTGATGATCACTATCCGGACCAACAAAGCTTTAGACATAAAAGAAGCATGCTACAGCCTTGCTTGCGCCAGGGTACCGACTATCCGACAAACGGCAAATGAAATTGGGAACTAGATAGCTACATTCTCAGCTGCGCAATTCGGACCGTTACATTACCAAAATTAACAAAGAGCAAAGATCGCAGCATTAAATGCAAATGCTGGGCACTTTGATAGACCAATACGGTTACCAAATCCGGCTAGAGCTGAGCTACAATGGTGGCTTGACATTATTAGTGAGTGTCACAGACCCATCATTGTTAGCAATCCATCCGCCGTGCTACAGACTGACGCAAGCGCACAAGGTTGGGGTACAACTGACACCATGTCCAGTTGTGGTGGCAGATGGGACCCTCACGAGTCTACCCTCCTCCAGACACAAGGGATAAATTATCTGGAGATGTTAGGGGTTTTCCATGGACTGTGGGCTTACTGTCCTAACTCACGGCACTTATATGTCCGCCTCCAAACAGATAACACAACGGTGGTGGCTTATATCAATCATATGGGTGGTATCAGGTCGTTATGTTGTGACGAATTGGCAAATACAATCTGGCACAGGTGCATTGAGAGAAATATTTGAATCACAGTGACCTATTTACCAGGGAAGTTCAATACAGTGACGGACACCAGGTCACGCGTGTTCAATGATAACATCGCGTAGATGTTGAATCCCCAAAATTTTTGCTGAAATTATAGCTCACTTTGGCACGCCAGATATTGACCTATTTGCGTCCAGGTTGAACCATCAGATACCAACGTATGTGTCTTGGGAACCAGACCCTGGGGGAGTAGCTATGGATGCTTTTTCTCTCCATTGGGGGGAAATGGTTTTGCTACGTATTTCCCCCATTCTGCCTCATCAGTCGGGTATTGCAGAAAATTCAACTGGATTCTGCAACTGGCATTGATCATACCCGACTGGCCTACACAGCCATGGTACCCGATGGCCCTCCAAATCTTGCAACGTCCATGGATTCAGTTTGGTAAAATCCCACATTGATTACTAACCCCATTACGGGGGACAGTCACCCGTGCCTTGGTCACCTAAACATGTTGGCCTGCAGGTTCTAAAGAGGCCGCTCGTCAAGGCCGGCATATCACCAAGAGCCATGGACCTCATCTCAGCGTCATGCCGAGCATCAACCAGGAGGCAGTACCTCACCCAGGTCAGGAAGTGGGAGGCATTCTGCTCCCGTACCAACACGACCTACAACTCGGCTACGATCCCTGATGTCCTGGAATCCTAGTGGGCCTTCATTATGATGCGGGCCTTAGCTCCAGTGCCATCAACAGCGCCAGGAGGGCATTGACCTCATACCTAGACATCGGTATAGGCACCATCCACCTGGTGTCTAAATTCATGAGGGGAGTGTTTAACACCAACCCTCCACGGCCCAGATACAACATCACCTGGGACGTAGGGATCGTTCTGACCCTACTGAGGAGCTGGTCTCCCTTGACAGAGTTACCACTCAAAAAACTCACCCTCAAAGTGGTGATGCTGATGGCACTGACTACGAGTCCAGGCATTACAAAAGCTGCGGCTGGATAGCATGGTCTCCACCCCTGCAAAGGTGAATTTCTTTGTCCAGGACCTATTGAAGCAGCACAGACCTGGGGATTGTGGGCTGCAGTTGGAGTTTCGGGCGTACCCCACTGATGCTGGTATGTACGCTGGTATGGATGCCACCCTATGCATAGTCACCCATCTCCGCCTCTACATCCGCACTACAGGAACCATCCGGAAGATGGAGCAGGGGCTCCTCATCAGCCACAACTCTCCACATCACCGGGTGACTGTGCAGACTATCGCAAGGTGGCTCAGGGTGGTGTTGGGTGCAGCAGGAATCGCTACTAACATTTTTAAATCTCACTCTACCAGGGCTGCATCCACATCAGCGGCAGGGCCATGGAGGCGCCCATGGACCACATCCTCGCCACCGCGGGCTGGGCCAGTGAAGCAACATTCCAGCGGTTCTACAATAAGCCGCTGGTTGCCCCCGCAACGTTCGTGGAAGCCGTGCTGGGAGCCGCTCCATGTGTGATAGCATGGACGATGTCCAGGGCGTGAAATCACAGAGCTTTGAAATCTTCACGAAGTCACTCCGAAGTAAAATAGTAAGATTAAACGAGAACTTGCCAAGTTCGAAGGTTGATCTTTATTTTATGAGGAGTTGCGGTGAGGGATTTTGTGCCCTCCGCTCCCACCCTCTATCATAAGGTCAACTGGTATGTTCTACGTTCTTAATCTTACTATTTCCAGTCATGGTGCGATCTGTGATTCCACACCGCTGCTTTGAAGAATGTTGTGTGCTGGCGGGGTCTTCACGAAATCCCTCACCGCAACTCCTCATTAAATAAAGATCAACCTTCGAACTTGGCAAGTTCTCGTTTAATCTTACTATTTTATTGTTTTTTTAGTAATTGGTGCATGAATTTTGGTGAATTATCTTGTGGCCTTCAATCAAGCTATATCGTGAAGTTAGTTCAACCACATTTTGGAGGCCAGCATTCCAGCATAATCAAAGTTGACCAGTATGTACTAATGCCCGAAGTAACATAAGAGACTGGACTATGACTCCATTAGTTGAACAATGGAGCCAGATTTAATAATGGTAAACATCATAAAAAGATTTGTACTAACCAACTCAAACAATTGTTCATATAAAAGCAACTTGGGTACACCATGGCAGTGAATTTAATTGAAAGCCTCCAATAGCTGCCATTGAGCAAATCAAAAATAACCAGATATTACCAGCAACAATTGGTGGCCAATTGAACAATAGAACATAGAAAATAGGTGCAGGAGTAGGGCCCTTGAGCCAGCACCACCATTCAATATGATCATGGCAGATCATCTAAAATCAGTACCTACTTCCTGCTTTTATCCCCATATCCCTTGATTCCTATAGCTCAAAGAGCTAAATCTAACTCTCTCTTGAAAATCTGTGTGAATTTCCACTTTTGTCAAATCAGTCCCCACACTCATGGATTCCAACTTACCCAGCATATCCTTGGACACTGATGAAAATAAGAATTAATTTCCGATAATCCCGGTTGGAACCCTGGAGTAAATCAGGGTATGTTTTGGGGAGTGTCACCTCAGGCAAACTCACAATTAAATACAGGTTTACATTCAAATCCAGGGTGCAATTCAAATCTGAATGGCTACACTAAAGCTACTTTATAGGTGAACATTGCTGCTACACATCCGCTCCTCGTTGGTAAAACTGTATAATCTGATTCATAAATTTAATGGGGCCAATTTAGACTTTGGAATTTAGTGATACAGCATGGAAATAGGACCTTCAGCCTACCAAGTCAACGCCAACCAGTGATCACCCCATACACTAGCACTATCAAACACGCTGAGGATAATTTACAATTTACTGAAGCCAATTAACCTACAATCCAGTTTCCAGTGAAATCCTGACAACCCCATCTGGAGCCAGTCATATTTCTCTCTTCTCCAACCAGACCATTGGTATTGGTTTAATATAGTGGTATTTATGGAGAAACAGTGAAAAACTTTGTGTGCTATCCAGTCAAATCACATTATACATAGGTATAATTAAATTATTCACAAGTATAATGGATAGTGCAAAAAGAAAAGAGTGCAGGATTCATGTTATAGCACTATAATATTGCAGCTGCAGAGAAAGTACAAATTTAAAAAATATGTAAGGCCGCAATGAGGTAGATTGGGAGATTGGAACTACGCCCGAGTTTATGAAAGGACTGCTCAGTAGTCTGATAACAACAGGAAATAATTTGTTCCTGAATCTACCAATATGTGGTTTCAAGCTTTTGTATCTTCTGCTCGATAGGAGAAGAGAGTAGAGGGAATGACCGGGGTGTAAATGGTCTGTCTGCAATTTTTTGTGTCTTGGGTGGAGTTGTTGTCAAACTAAGGTGAGGGAATAAGGGTATGTAAATTGTGAAGCCTCCTCCAGATTCATCCACTATGGTTCTCTTTATCAATCCTCAGCTTGCTGCATAAAAAATAGCCACTTACATAATAACTCTCAATCTTCCTGGCTTTCCTCTTGCGGATTGTGTGATAACCTATTCCATATCAATAAATTGAATGTATTATTGTGCAGATTATTGAGAAAATGTGAACACAAGAATGCGAGGCTGGTGCCACAGACACAGCTTTATGAGGAATACAATTGTGATGACAGTGGGGTCTTCTGTACGTGCAAGTTACAGAAGGAGGAAATGTGAGCTGCGCTGTGTAGAGGATGGTGAAGAGTGGATGGTGCAGTGAATTGTGAAAGGCCAGTGAACACTGACGTTAACATGTCTTGTACAACAAATATGACAAGAGAGCTCAAGCATTACGTTAGCAGCTCCGGTCAGATCACTAGCTTTTCTTCTGCTTCGCAGCCAAGACATCTGCTCCTTGTATTTTCCTAATCAGCCACCTCCACTCATTCTTGAAAACTATCAGTCTTGAGGTAGTGGCCCAACAGATGGAAGCAGGCTCTCGCTCTCCGCAGGCTCTCATCCCTCCCGCTGACCTTCACATTGCTAATGAATTCACCACTCAGAGAGTATTCTCAACTTTTATAGCAGGAGGAGGTTAATGCAGAACAGATCAATTTTAAAATGTTATCCTTGCTACCCAAACACTAAATTAGCCTCAAGGGGTAAGTTGCCGTTAACCAGTGTATTAAAACTGACAACTCACCCGCCATAGACAAATGAAGGATGAACTTGAAACTGAATTGTCTTTGTGCCTGATGCCTATGTCATCATACACACTTCAAGCCCATGTGGGTGTCAATTTAATTTATGCCTCACCAAAATTCAGATAAATGACAATTTCCTCTAAATAGTTGTCAGTTTTACCTTTTCTTCAAAGGATTGCTGAGAATAGTGATTAAAATATGACTAGGGATCATTTCAACTGTGAGCAACATCATACAATGACTGCGACCATATTAATCACTCATTGTACATGATGTTCTATTGAAATCAATTGGAAGGATGAATGGTGGGAATATAATAGCCAATTTCAAAATGCTTGTCGTACGCTATCATCCCAGGTTAAATTACCCGCTGATATTTTATTTATCTTTGTAATTTTACATGAGACTTTGTTTCAAAACTTTCCGTAGCCCTCAAAATATTGGTTAACAATCTATTCTGGTTGAAGAGTACTGCAGTTTCAAAGACGGAACAAACGATGTTTGAACAGTGTTGATGCAAACACCTTAAATTGTATTGTGCAAAAATAGTACAAAAACCTACCCTATAATTTGCAATCCTGTAATAGAATAGCTTTCAGTGACACACTGTGTTTCAGAACTTCTCCAAAGTTACTTATTGTACTCCTGTGCTCCTATGTAACAGCAAAGCTGGAGGCAAATGATTAAGTTGAAAGCAATTCCTTGGTCACCACCCAGCAAGAATGGATTTTAAATGCATTGACCTGTTACAATCAGATAGGAAGGTCTAAAATAAACTGAGGCTTAAGCAACATAATCACCTGATCAAGTCTTTTGTTTTCTATTGTTCCAAGTTAAGTGGGTAGGGATACAATGGAATAGTTAAATTTGAATGATATTATCTTCTTTAATGAATCAGTGGGGGATGTATCACCCAGTGTGGTATCGAGCCTTTGATTCTAGGTAAATCCCAGATTTAATTTGCTGATTGTTTATCTCTGTCAGAACAACAGAATGACTGATATAACAGAGGAGGTAAAAAATAACCTGGGTTCTTGCTCTAGATTGCAGTCAGAAAGTATATTGTTGCTTTATGAAGACAAAATAAGGACCAGCCAACCTACAACCCTTTATGATGTCAAGTCCTATAAGCTTAACTGAGACTTCATGTACCCAATATCCACTGTAAAAGCCCTGTCTCACGGTGCGAGCTGACCCACGAGGTACCACGAGTGAAAGACTCGTGGGTGTGTACGGGATTCCAAGTGTATGATCAAGAGTTTAACCGAGTTCCCACGGGTATGACTAAGTTTGCCGTTTACTTGTCATTTCTGCGATGTTCCAAGTTCGTCTCCCGAGTTCCCTAGTTCCTATCCTGAGTTACTCTTGAGCCAACCGTGAATGAAGGTCTGTTTTAATAAGCAACAGTGTTAAAAAAGACATCTCCATCCTGCGGCTTTGAGCTAAAGATAGAATTCAGCGCGGCAGCATCTATTGCATTTTGAACTCCTTTTCCCAGAGAGATCAGGTCACCGCTAGAGTCGCGCGTGGAAAAAGGCACTTTTCTTCGACTCTTACAAAATTCGGAACAAGAACAAAGAACACTCGCTGTTCTCACCGAGGGTTGGTGGGGATGGGGGTGGGGGGGGGGGTCATTTTCAAACAGGTAGAACGAGCTATATAAGTACGTTTGGTCTCCAGGAATTCGGCTGGTACAGTGACAAATATCCATTACAGACAAAAGTCGCGTAACCCTACCTCTCCACATTGTCGGCTCACCTGAAAAAGGACAAAAGAGAAGCCGTTTCTGAGCTTGTTCTGAAAGGTGTCCGTGGGAAAAGGTGTTACAAACGGTGAAGGTGGTACAATCGTCTTGTCGCGGAACAAACCGGTGCAGTTTCGAGGCACCCAGATCTCACTCCACCAACACACATATACAACTTTAAGCAATATCCCACTGTGTATCCGAACTCATTCTGCATCTCGTCCTTATCTGGGAAACAAATAGTCATTTTCTGCAGTGAACTGCCCACTTCCAAGCAGCGAAAGTCTTCAATGCGGTTGGCATTGTGAAGATCTGAAATGAAGCTTTGCACGGTAGATAAAATATAATTTCACGTTCCAATATTTGGAAAGCGATTAGGCAACATGTGAACATTATTAAAACCGCCCGCATGTCTATTTACTGAAGATGATCAGGGAAAACAAATTCTCACAAAGGGAAATAGAAATAAAGACTTGCTCTGTATTACAGCGCCATTCAGACTCAGGGTGGCCAAAACACATAAATAACGATACAACCGGTGGTATATGGAGGAAACAACATGTATTAGTATGGAGGCGGTGGGTGTAAACTAAAATGCTACTCGGTAGATTTAAACTATTATGAATAAAATTATTACTATCGGTAAGAACTTCACTCTAATACGGAATTAATTAACGCTAGCTTTCCAGGAGCTGCATGTATCTTTCATCTGTAAATGGTTGGTTTGTGCTTGTAACATGCATGTTTGATATACAAACCATATTTTGAGTTCAGTTCGGCTGTAAACGTTTGAGCAAGTACGCTGAAGTACAAGGGTGAAATCCATTGTCCTTTCATTGCGAGGTTCAATAGAAACGTCATCCCGTCACCCATTCCTTCTCTCCAGAGATGCTGCCTGCCCGCTGAGTTAAAGAGTGTCCATGGTAGACTCACGAATCACTAAGGTAAACTCAAGGGCCACTACGTTCTTACAACGAGTTTAAATGTTTCAATTTTTAACTTGAACAGTAAATTTGACTCGTGGAAAACCTCAAACATGTTTGAATTTTTTCAAGAGTTAACAAGTTTCACGGGTACCTGCCGTTAGCGCCACGAGTCGCTAAGTTGCATCCACGAGTTCCGGCGTTCCCGCTACATTAATTGTACATAATTACCTTGAGTTAAATTTGTTTTAAACTCGGGGTACCTCGTGGGTCAACTCGCACCATGAGACAGGGTGTTTAGACATTTATCCATCCATTTCCCAAGCAAAACCACTCTTTAATAAACTATGATGATGGCCGTTCTAATTTTTTAATTTATTATATTGTTTACAGTGCACTATGTTTACATATTTTGTTGAGCTGCAGCAAGTACAAATTTCATTATTCTATCTGGAATATACGACAATAAAACACTCTTGGCTCTTCACTCTTGACTCTTTGACTGGCCCGAGCATTTCTAACAGTCCAGTTTAAACTTAATGAATAGATTCTGGAAATTAGACCACAACTGATATCAACAAGTCACCGTTCATCTATCATCCTTCTGTGTGTTTGTAGAGAATAACAACACATACATTGAACCCAGGTTTGCTGTAAGATAATAAAGTTGTTATCCTGCCTTGTGGGTCTCCTCATGATGTATTCCAGCAATTTAAAGTGTACGCCATTTGCAGACCAGGGACCTATCCAGTCTGAGTTATGTTTTTTTTCCCCCAGAATCAGTAGGCGATATTTCCCAGCATAAGTACCATCAGATGTACTATTCCCACGCAAGGGTGGAAGTCACAAAATTGCTGTCTGCTCTTCGAATGTCCTGACTGCGATCCAATATTTAAGCCCTCAGTGAGTCGAGATGTAGATCATGAGATTGCAGCCATTTCCAAATGCTTACAATGGGGAATCTGCACACCCAACCTCTCGAATAAAGAGAAGCAGCTGACCTGGGTCAAGGCAAGCATTAAGAAAACTGCACCTTGGTTCATTGATTGGGTTTAGTTAAATGTTTTAAGATTTTTACACGTTGTAATGTTTTAGATTAATTGATGTTTTTTATTCTTAAGGATTTAAATTTTTGACTTCCAATAAAAGCTTCCAAAAGATTTGACACAGCTTGACAAAGATTCTTTGGATAGTAGCAACGTTTAACCTGCACTATATAAGAACCCGAAACGTTGCCTATTTCCTTCGCTCCATAGATGCTGCCTCACCCGCTGAGTTTCTCCAGCATTTTTGTCTACCTAAAGATCACTCAAACCTCAGTAGTTGGACTTCAGTGTGCAGTGGACACTTACAGTCGCAAACATTTACAGGCCAAGTTCCATGTCATCCTCGAGACGATTACCAAAGCATACAACAGCATGGACATCCGCATAATTAAAGCTCTCTACTAATATTCACCACTATATAACATTGCACAAGATTCATGACAAGAGTCTGGAAAAGATACTTCTGCCATATGGAGAGCCACCACTCCTTCAAGGCGGATAGCAAAATTCACCATCACCTTCAGTGAGTCAGCACAATATTCAGCTAACTAAGGATGAAGATCCATACTTCAAGCCCAACATAAACGTCATGAGGGCTGCAGAACTGATATTAAAATGCAAATGGCTGGGAGATTATTTAGAAAGGGTTTTTACAACACTAGTAAAATTCATGGATGCTCTCTAGCTGACTGAGAATCAGCTAAAGCAATGCTCTGAGGTTTTTGATGGTAACATTCTGATGGCACAAGATGTCATGCCACCCTATCTTTTAGAGATAAAGAAATATCAGGATATTAAGGAACATTAATAACTATTTCTGAAACATAAAGTCATGGCCTTCCCCCAAGAAGCAGAAACACCGAAGAAGTCTGTTATGACAGCTATTCTTTATTTCCTAAAAGTAATTTCATGTTGTATTATGCATATAAGTACAAATAATACACCTTATGGAAGCTCCAAAGCATAAACATAAAACTTGACCAATAACAAATGCAGACTCAACAGTCTACTCAAATAAGAGATTACCATAGCATCATAGAGTTGCACAGCATGGAAACAGGTCCTTCAGCCCCACTTGTCCATTCCGATCAAGATGCCCCATCTACGCTAGTCCCACCTGCCCACATTTGGCCCACATTCCTCCAAACCTTTCCTACCTGTGCACCTGTCCAAATATCTTTGAAGTGTTCTTATAGATCATTTTCCTCATCTTTAAGAATAAGATCAAACTTCAAAAATCAATCAGTACTGGGAGGGAGCTGATAGCAAGAGGCCACTTGAATTTAAAAAAAGGTACACTATGTATTTGGGGATGCAACACATGGGTATGTTTATGGAAAATCAAAGATGGTCAATAACATGATATGTGCACTACTTTGGGAGTAGCTGTGAACATTTTCCTGCCATGGCACTCCTGTTAATATTATTCAGATCCTTTATCTTATCAATTGATTTTAGGTCATGGGTTACAAACCCATCCTGTTACATTATTGCTCTTCTTCAGACCATGAAGATTATGTGTGGCCAAACAACAACTGTCCAAATGTCTCAAACAATTATTGCCTGTTGAGTCTTCCATAGTATCTAAAACATTGGCAAATATTTCATGTCATCCTCGCACCACTGTTCAAATGTCATATTTTCTTACAACATAAAATGAGCCTATTTGTCCCACTGAATCAAAGCTGGCCCTCAGGGCAATCCTAGTTCCCCAATTAGTTCCCTGTTACCTATTATCTCACAGGCCCATTACCTAACCCCTGATCCACCTTTCATCCATCTAGACTTGGGAGGAAATCACAAATCTCAAGGGAAACTCATGTGGTCACAGGGAGCAGTCTAATAGCACCCAAGCTTTGGCTCAAAGCTTCGAGGCTGCACTTATCTGCTGCATCACTGTAACTCTGATAATTAGCCAATACAGAATCAATTGATTAGGTATCTGGGATCAAAGGAGTCTCTTGAGGAATGCAGTGCAAGAGAATTTAAGAACTAAACTCGGAGGGCAAACAGGAGTCATGAAATATCCTTGGCAAGTAACATTAAGGAGAATCCTAAGATATCCTATATGTAGATCAGACGCAAGAGGGTAGCCTGGGAGGTCCCCTTTGGTATGAAAGGGATAATCGATGTATGCCGTCAGATTGTGGGGGTCCCAAATAAATATTTCTCATTTGTATTCACCTCACAGAAGGAAATGGAAGGCAATGAGTTCAGGAAGGGGTTCATGGTTAATCTGGGACAGGTTAATATTAAGAAAAAGGAGGTGTTAAATGTCATGGGACAATTATGCTGATAAATCCCCAGAACCAGATGAGGTACATCTCGGGTTGCTAAGGGAGAAAAGATAGTTGGGGTACTGACCAACATTTTTGCAAATTCAGTAACTGAGGAGCCAGAGGTCTGGAGGATAACAGATATTGTTCCTTTATTTGAGATGGGCAGTGGGGATGTCAGGTTAACTCTAGGCTGGTGAGTCTTACATCAGTGGAAGATAATTTAGTGGAGAAAAATAGTGGAGTTAATTTATGCACCTTACGAAAGGCAGCAGCAGAGCAGGATTATCAACAGGGATTTGGATGGCATGGTAGTGCATCAGTACAATTGCTGCCTGACAGCGCCAGGGACCCGGGTTCAATCCTGACTATGGGTACTGTCTGTACGGAGTTTGTATGTTCTCCCTGTGACCTGCGTGAGTTTTCCCCGAGAGCTCCGGTTTCCTCCCACACTCCAAAGACATAGAGGTTTATAGGCTAATTGGCCGAGTAAAATTGCAAATTGTCCTTAGTGTGCGTCGGATAGTGTTAGTCTGTGGGGATCGTTGGTGAACGTGGTCTCAGTGGGCTGAAGGACCTGTCTCCACTCTGTATCTCTAAACTGTGTTGGGGAGATCCTACCACATGAATTTGCACTCACACTATTCCTCTCATAATCTTATATGCTTCTGTAAAATCATCCCTTCAGCCTCCTGTGCTCCAAGGAGTAAAATCGTAGCCTGCCGAACCTCGCCCTAAGGACCAGGCCTGTGAGTCCTGGCTACATCCGTGTACATTTTCTCTGCACTCCTTCCAGCTTAATGACATCCTTTCTAGAGCAAAATGATAAAAACTGAACACAATACTACACATGCAGCCTCACCATTGTCTTCTACAACTGTATCAAAATGAAACAACCTCTATACTCAATTCCTAGACTTATGAAAGCCAACATGCCAGAAGCCATCTTCACCATCCTATCAACCTGTGATGCAACTTTCAGGAAATTATTTACTTGTATCATCATAAAAAGCGATCATGTTGACGAATGATGGAGGGAAGGAAACCTACCATCCTCACGTAGACTGGCGGACTGGTAGCTCGAGACCCATTATCGTGGTTTACACGCAACTAGCCTATGCAAGTGCCTAACAAGATAAGAGGTCTGCCGTAATTGATGACAATCAATAAATGTTGACATCACCGGCGAAGTCCATGTCCTGTGGACAAATAAATGAAAGACCTGCAAAGGATGACGGAAAAAATATTCTGATGTCTTCATCAGGAAAACGGATTTCAAAATTCAATCAAACACAAACCATTTTTTGGTGAAGCAACTGTTCAAGGATGGTCTACAATTATGTGTCCGCAGAATTGGGGTTTCACTGACCTCTTAGAAGTCAATATTCATAGCTAAGCAGGTTTACACGGAGCATGTGGCTTGCTCTAAGTCTTTTCTATTAAACTGTCATAAATTTGTTCCAACCATCTCCCAGCAATCGTAGAAGTAACCCTGGGAAATGTGCAGAAAGGAACTGCAGATGCTAGTATATACCAAAGATAGACACAAAGTGCTGGAGTAACTCAGCGAGGCAGGCTGCATCTCTGGGAAAAAAAGGATGTGTGACATTTTAGGTCAGAACCCTGCTTCAGACTGGCAGTAACCCTGGGATATGGCGGGTTTAGTATACAAAGGTGCTCTTCCCAATTTTATGCTGATTCTCAGAGCCTCATTATGGCACCAGAGCCTCCACGTCCCATATTGTATGCCTACTTCTTTCTAGGTTAAACATTGGAAAATGATGCATTGTATTAACTTGTCATTAATACTGATTTTGGTAAACAACACTCCAATGAAACAAATAAAATAGTAAGATTAAACGAGAACTTACCAAGTTTGAAGGTAGATCTTCATTTTAAGAGGAGTTGCGGTGAGGGATTTCGTGAAGACCCCGCCATCACGCATGCGCGACATCCTTCAAAGCAGCGGTGTGGAATCACAGAATGCACCATGACTGAAAATAGTAAGATGAAGAACGTAGAACATACCAGTTGACCTTATGATAGAGGGTGGGAGCGGAGGGCACGAAATCCCTCACCGCAACTCCTCATAAAATAAAGATCAACCTTCGAACTTGGTAAGTTCTCGTTTAATCTTACTATTTTACTTCGGAGTCACGTGAGTGACTTCGTGAAGATTTCAAAGCTCTGTGATTTCATGCCCTGGACAACGTCCATGCTATCACACTGCCGCAATCCTGATGGAGGAAGGCTGTTAATGCAGTTCAGTCAGAACAGGCTGAAAAATAATGCATATTTATTGCACAAATAATAATAAACAAATAAACCCTAACTCGGGGACAAACATTCACTGAGCGGCTCCCAGCACAGCTTCTGCGAATGTTGCGGGGGCGACCAGTGGTTTGTTGTAGAACCTTTGGAAGGTTGCTTCACTAGCCCAGCTCGCGGTGGCGAGGATGTGGTCCATGGGCACCTCCATGGCCCTCGCCGCTGATGTGGATGCAGCCCTAGTAGAGTGAGATTTAAAAACGTCAGTAGCGACTCCTGCTGCACCCAACACCGCCCTGAGCCACCTGGCGATAGTCTGCACAGTCACCCGGTGATGCGGAGGTTTGTGGCTGATGAGGAACCCCTGCTCCATCTTCCTGATGGTTCGTGTAATTCGGATGTAGAGGTGGAGATGGGTGACTATGCAGAGGGTGGCATCAGTGGGGTATGCCCGAAACTCCAACTGCAGCCCATGAGCCCCAGGCCTGTGCTGCTTCAATAAGTCCTGGACAAAGAAAATCACCTGTGTAGGGGTGGAGACCATGCTATCCAGCCGCAGCTTTTGTAATGCCTGGACTTGTTGAGCTGTAGCCAGTGCCATCAGCATCACCACTTTGAGGGTGAGCTGTTTGAGTGGTAACTTGGTCATAGGAGACCAGCTCCTCAGTAGGGTCAGAACGATCCCTACATCCGAGGTGAAGTTGGATCTGGGCCGTGGAGGGTTGGTGTTAAACACTCCCCTCATGAATTTAGGCACCAGGTGGTTGGAGCCTATACCTATGTCCATAATATGAGGACAGTGCACTCCTGGCGCTGTAGATGGCACTGTAGCTAAGGCCAGCATCGAAATGAAGGCCCGCTAGGAATTCCAGGACATCAGGGATTGTTGCCGTGTTGGAAGTCGTGTTGGTACGAGAGCAGAATGCCTCCCACTTCCTGATCTGTGTAAGGTATTGCCTCCGGGTTGATACTCGGCATGATGCTGAGATGAGTTCCATGGCTCGTGGTGAGATGCCGGCCTTGATGAGCGGTCTTTTTAGAACCTGCAGGCCAACAAGTTTAGGTGACCATGGCACGGGTGACTGTCCCCCGTAATGGGGTGAGTAATTAATTTGGGGTGTTTCCCAATCAGAAGCCATGGATGTTTCAGGATTTTAAGGACCATCGGGTACAATGGCTGTGTAGGCCAGTCGAGAATGATCAATATGCCAGCTGCAGAATCCAGTTTAATTTTCTGCAATACCCGACTGATGAGGCAAAATGGGGGAAATGCGTAGCAAAACCATTTCCCCCAATGGATAGAAAACGCATCCATTGCTATTGCCCCAGGGTCTGGTTCCCAAGACACATACGTTGGTATCTGATGGTTCAACCTGGACGCAAAGAGGTCAATATCTGGTGTCCTATAGTGAGCTATAATGTCAGCAAAAATTTGGGGGTTCAACATCCACTCGATGTTGTCATTGAACACTTGTGACCTGGTGTCCGCCACTGTATTGAGCTTCCCTGGCAAATAGGTCGCTGTAATCCAAATATTTCTCTCGATGCACCTGTGCCAAATTGTGTTTGCCAATTCATCACAAGATAGCGACCTGATACCACCCATATGATTGATATAAGCCACCACCGTTGTGTTATCTATTTGGAGGCGGACATATAAGTCCCGTGAGTTAGTACAGTAAGCCCGTAGTCCGTGGAAAACCCCTAACATCTCCAGATAATTTATCCCTTGTGACTGGAGGAGGGTAGACTCATGAGAGTCCCATCTGCCACCACAACTGGACATGGTGTCAGTTGCACTCCAGCCTTGTGCGCTTGCGTCAGTCTGTAGCACGACGGATGGGTTGCTAACAATGATGGGTCTGTGACACTCGCTAATATTGTCAATCTACCATTGTAGCTCGGCTCTAGCCTGTTGTGGTAACCGGATTGGTCGATCAAAGTGCCCAGCATTTGCTTTTAATGCTGCGATCTTTGTTCTTTGTAAATGTTGGCAATGTAATGGGCCGAATTGCGCAGCTGAGAATGTAGCTACCAGCTTCCCAATCACTTTTGCCGTTTGCCGGATGGTCGGAACCCTGGCGCAAGCAAGGCTGTGGCACGCTTCTTTTATAGCGATAGCTTTGTTGGTTGGGATAGTGATCATCATTAAGGTTGTGTCAAGGGTGAAACCCAGGTAATCCATAATTTGAGAGGGGTGCAGTTTGGATTTGTCTGGATGGGTTACAAACCCTAGCTTCTCGAATAAAGATTTAGTCGCTGTAACTGCCAGTGTAGCCAATTGGATGGTCTGACCCACGATAAGTATATCATCTAAATATGCCATGACGATATAATTTTGTTGTCGGAGGAGGGCCAATATAGGTTTCACTAATTTGGTAAATAGTCTGGGGGCTGTGGTGAGCCCATTAGGTAATGCTTTGTATTCCCACAACTGTCCCTTCCAGACAAATTTCAGAAACTTTCTGTGCGATTCAGTGATGGGCACTGTATAGTATGCATCTTTTAAATCGATACAGGCCATAAAGTACCCCGGGTAAGGCATCTGCTTAGCTGTTTCGAAGGTATCCATTTTAAAGTGGGTATACTGTACAAAAGTGTTCAACTCAGTTAGGTCTATGATAATCCGACACCCCCCATCTTTTTTGGTTTTGGTGAAGATGTTGGACACAAACTCAAGGGGTTCGTGCGTTGTTTTGCCAATCACCCCTTTGGCTGCGAGCCGTAAGATTTCAGCATGTCCTGCCTTAATCTCATTTTGAGAGAGTGTAAATTTTCGATGAGGTGCATGCTGGGTAGGGGGAAGTTGACCATCAATTAATTCTATGACATAACCTTGAACACTTTGTAGAATAAATGCGTCAGTGGTGTTAGTGTCCCAAGCTCCCCTAAATGCCCGCGACCATCCCCCAATTTGTGCAGGAAGAGATGCTACTGCCTGAGAGGAACCAGACCCCCTTACCTCCATGGTTAACGGTGGGTCCTGGCGTGTGGCGTTTTGGGGGGGACGTTGCAGTGGTTGTCGGGATGGCGGCCGCATCTTCCATGCGGGCCGCTGCAGGCCTTGCCCTAAAAAAGGCTGTTGTGGTTGGGGAAGTGGAGGGGGATAGGTCCTTGGCATCCTATCCGGCTGGCGCGGCTTCCGAGTAGTGTGTGGTTGTTGACGGTGATATGGGTGGGGTTTAGCCGGAGGAGGTTTCATAAGGCCCACAGTCTTGGCCTCCTCGTCGAGTTCTTTGACTTGTTTGGAGAGATCTGTTCCAAACAGTTGATGAGGTGGTGGAGCGGTGGAGGGACGGCACAACCCCGCAAATGTCGGGTTGAGAGTGGGCTTAATGGAGCTCTTGCGCAGGCAGTTTATTTCAATGCCCATCGAGAGGAGCTTCAGGATGCGCTGGAGACGGACGTCCTGCATCTTGGTGGTCGTGCTCAAATGTCCCCAGATCTGAGCATTGACCAGGGGAACACTGAGATTTATGCAGTTCTCAGGTGGTTTGAATTTCTCCATGGTCTCATTAAGTACCTGACCCTGAAGTTGGTGAGTGGTCAGATAATTAATGGTGCCCGCCAGTTTGTGGTGCAGGGGTTCCCCAGTGTGTGTGGCCGTGGCAAATTTGCCCACCACGTCCAGCAGGTCCTCATCGTGCTCTGGCTCTGCGGTCTCCGGCAGTCCCGGGTCATCTTCAAAAGCAGCGGCCGGGCAACTGCTGGCACTCCTGGCTGGGGAAGACGAGAGGCTGAATGGGCTCCTGGCATGGCTAGTAGAGGCCCGAGAGTCCCGTTCATCCCGGTCCCTGTCCCGCTGGAGGAGTTGCTCCACCAAGAGCTCCAACCGCTCAATGCGACCGTCCCTGCTACTCGCAGCGGACAAGCAGACTTCCCCAGGCCCTGAAAATTCTCTGGGGCTTCCACCATCGGACCACACCTCCGTAAGATGCAGACTAGGGTCCGAAGGCAGGTTGTCGTGGCCTACCGCCCCATGTAGGCTCATACGACTCCCGCACAGACTCTCCGCTAGTCGGCCTTCGAGCAGACTGTGGCGGCCCACCTGCCTGGTAGGAAGGCAGTGGAGATGAATCGGCGCCGGCCCCCGGAACCTGGCTCCCCAGAGTCCGTGCAGGCTTACCTCCACTGTCGCGTGGAGGTGCATGGTCGGCAGCTGCCAGAGCTAAGCTAACCGACCGTCTACTGCTGCCACCAGCGCCCTTGACCGCAGCCTGACGAGGTGTTATGCCGGCAGCACCTGCTCCTGCAGGGCTGCTCGACGCAGCAGTAGCTCTGCCAGACTGCCCTACGGCAGATATCCCCGGCAGCTGTACGTGGCGTGCTGCGGCTGCGGGGCTCCCCTGTAGCGCAGCCGTTCCCCGGCCTGGTCCCCGTGGGTCTACTGCAACTCGGGGTGAGGTCGCTGGCGACGAGCGAAGCTCCTGTCCACGTACCAGTTTGCTCCCCCGCTTCCTGGGGGATGGGGGCACGAAGTCTGGGTCGGCAGGATCCAGCTCTGGTGCGGTGAGCCATTCAGGTGATATGTCGGGCGCTGGTGTAACGGGAGCGCCCGACTTCCGCATTCTTACCCCCGACCGTCCCGATGCTGCCGGTGGTGCTCGCAGCTCCGGTGACAAAGGCCGCTGGCTTGTCGATGCCCCGCGGCTCTCCTGGAGAGCGTCGCCTTCCGTTTGCCTTTGTCCATCCTGTTGGAAGTAAGGTTAGTAGACTTACCTGACGGCCTTTTGAAGGAGCTGGTGGAGAGAGCGCACTCCCCCCCCCCCCCCCCCAGCTTGTCGAGGCAAATGCGCACAACGATATGTCGCGCATGCGTGCTGGCAGGATCTTCACGAAGTCACTCACGTGACTCCGAAGTAAAATACTAAATGTAAACTGACCTAAGTTTGCCTTGACAGTGTGCACACAATACACATCACTAAAATCAATAAAACTCTTTCAGAGCAAAGAAGGACAATGAACTTCAGCAATTTCATCACAGGCACTCCAGAGTTCTGCGTTTTTCCAAATTGAATTTGAGAAAATATTAAAAAAGAGCATAAAATGTTCAAGTCAGTTTTCATAAAGGCAACTGTCAATATGTACACATAGTGTTCAATAGTAAGGCAGTCAATTTTTTTTCAGTTTAGTACTTGGAATAATTTACAAAATGAGAGAAAATCAATAACTGTATTGGAAGAGACAGGTTTGTTTACAGAAATGTTCCTTTATTAGAGATGGATGAAAGGAATGTGTTAAAGATGGGGAACTGACTCTACGCGCCAATTGCCTCCAAGAAGTCTCCTCAATATAACCCTGCAGAACTTCCACCGCTCTTCATCATTGCCCTCTGCAACCTCTCGTCACTACTGCCCACAAGTTTTCTACTCGCCATTACTCTACAGGATCTCTGCTCTCCAGACCATTAACTTGGGGTTTCCAATCATCAATGATTGCCAGGGTTTCTGCTCACCAATGGCTTGGACCTCTTAGCCCACCGTGACCGCTGCTTGGAAACTTGCACAAGATTGTCTGGAAGAACCTCTGTTCTTCATTGGACAACAGGACATCTGTTCGCTATTGCCTGAGTCATAAAGTCAGGGAATCATACAGCCCAGAAACAGGCCCACTTGTCCATGCCGACCAAGATGCCCCCTCAAAACTAGACCCATTTGCATGCATTTGGTCTGTATCCCCCTAAATTTTTCCCATGCATATACCTCTCCAAGTGTCTTTTAAATGGTGTTATTTTACCTGCCTCAACTACTTCATCTGGCAGCTCATTCCATATACCCACCACCCTCTGAGTGAAAAAGTTGCCCATTATGTTCCTACTAAATCTTTCCCTTCACACCTTAAATCCTATATCCTCTAGTTTTGAGGGCATCAATACCTTATCAATTCCCCTCATGATTTTATACACTTGTATAAGATCACCACTTAATCTCCTACAACTCAAGGCATAAAGTCGTAGCTTTAATTCTCTCTCTAGTCCTGGCAACATTCTTGTTATGGGCCTGTCCCACTTACGTGACTTTTTGTGTGACTACAAGAGACTATGAGGTCACCACAAGGTCGCCACATGTTCGCCGGAGGTTGTTGGGGTGTCATCTGCATGGTCGTGAGTAGTCCCCGTGAGTAGAAAAATTAGCGGCAACCAGAATTTTGATGCCATGGAGAGTAGTGAAAATTCTCGTGACGTAGGTGCAGTGGTAGTGGGTCGCCAGGAGGTCGTAGGTTGTCGTAGGTTCTCATCGGTTGTCGCCGGTGCCGATCGGTGAATTTCATTGGCTCATTGGGAAAAAAACCCCATAAACAGTAGTTATCAGAACCAAGGTTCACTCAGGCAACGCTCCCCCCGCTTGCCCTATCCCCCGCCTGCATAACTGGCTGGCGAAGGAAGCGATGTGTGTGTGTGTTGCACTCTGACAGCCGTTGTTCCAATCGCCGTTCCAGCCGCCAGTTTTTCAGCGACCTGCTACGACTTGACAGTCGCCTGAAAAATCGCCTGTGTGGGACAGGCTCAAAAGCTTCTCAACACTCTTTCCAGCTTAAAGACATCCTTCAAAAACAGAACATAATTCTCCAAATGCTGGTTTGCAAATGCAGGTCAATGTCTTGTAGAACTGTAACATAATGTTGCAACTTCTATATTCAGTACCTTGACTGGTGAAGGCCAATGTACCAAAAGCCTTCTTTACCACCCTATCTACCTGTGACGCCAATTTCAGGGAACTGTGCATCTGTGCGCCTAGATCCTTCTCCTTCTTCCCAGGACCCTAACATTCATTCACTGTGAAGCTCCTGTCCTAGTTTGAATTGCCAAAATGCGACACATCACACTTATCTGTATTGAATTCCATTAGCCATTCTTCAGCCCACTTACTGCTTTTTAATAACTCTCTTCACTGTCTATAATACCACTTTGGTGTCATCTATAAACTTACTAAGCATGCCTTGCACATTCTCAACTAAATCAATTTAGATGAGAACGTGTAAGGCATGATTAGTAAGTTTGCGGATGACACCAAAATGTTATCATAGACCTTGAAGATATAAACCGCAAATAGCAATAGGCTCAGCACCAATTCCTGAGGCACACGAGAAGTCACAGATCTCCAGTCCAAAAACAACCTACCGCCACCACCCTCTGCCTCCTTCTATGACGCCAACTCTGTATCCGGGCAGCTAGTTCTCCCTGGATGCCATGTGATCTAAAGTTTGAGAACAACCTACCTTGCAAAACCTTATCAAAGGCCATGTCAAAGTCCATATAGACAAGGTCTATGGCCCTGCCCTAATTAACACTGTTGGTCACTTCTTTAAAAATCTCAAGCATATTTGTGAGACATGATCTCTCATGTACAAAACCACATTGACTATTGCTAATCTGTCACTGTCTATCCATATATCTTATGTGTCAGAATCCTCTCCAGTAAGTTACCTATGATAAATGTTAAGCTGAGAGGTCTAGATTTCTCAGGTTTTTCCTTGCAACCCTTCTTAAACAGAGGCACAACATTAGCCACCCTCCAGTCATCTGCGACCTCACCCGTGTCTAATGATGATTCATATATCTCTGTTAGTGCTTCCGCATTTTTTTCTCAAGTTTCCCACAGTGTCCTCTGATATATCTGATCATGCCCAGGAAATGCATCTACTTTCATATGTCTTAGAACGTCCAGCACCTCCTCAAGTGTAATATAGACTGTCCTCAAAACATCTCCCTCAACTGTCCCAACTTCCCCAGTCTTCATGTCTTTCTCCACAGAATAAACAGAGGAGGAACACTTATTAAAGACCTTATCCATCTCCTGTGCACATCACATAGATGAGTGATTTCTGAGGGACACTATTTTCTCTCTTTAAGTTCTTATTAAAGGTGATAGAGTCTGTTTCTTAATCAATACCTAGTGGTGCTCAGACTTGGCATGCCCATGCTCCGTGGACCTGGAATATCTGACTATGAAGTGCTGTACCTACTACCTGTCAAGGGATTTCACCCCAGTCATCCTGACAGCAGACTACATCTGGGCGGATGTCAAACTTGCTATGAATGAACTGTCCTCCGCTATAGACAATAGACGATAGACAACAGGTGCAGGAGTAGGCCACTCGGCCCTTCGAGCCAGCACCGCCATTCAATGTGATCATGGCTGATCATCCCCAATCAGTACCCCATTCCTGCCTTCTCTCCATATCCCCTGACTCCGCTATCCTTAAGATCCCTATCCAGCTCTCTCTTGAAACTGGCCTCCACCGCCCTCTGAGGCAGAGAATTCCACAGGCTCAACTCTCTGTGTGACAAAGTGTTTCCTCATCTCCGTTCTAAATGACATACCCCTTATTCTTAAACTGGGGTCACTGGTTCTGGACTCCCCAACATCGGGAACATGTTTCCTGCCTCTAACGAGTCCAAACCCTTAATAATCTTATATGTTTCAATAAGATATCCTCTCATCCTTCTAAACTCCAGCGTATACAAGCCCAGCCGCTCCATTCTCTCAGCATAAGACAGTCCCGCCATCCCAGGAATTAACCTTGTAAACCTATGCTGCACTCCCTCAATAGCAAGAATGTCCTTCCTCAAATTAGGGCACCAAAACTGCACACAATGCTCCAGGTGTGGTCTCACTAGGGCCCTGAACAACTGCAGAAGGACCTCTTTGCTAAGAAAGCAAATGGCATGTTGGCCTTCATAACAAGAGGAGTTCTCTTGTTATGAAGGTCAACATGCCATTTGCTTTCTTCACTGCCTGCTGTACCTGCATGCTTACTTTCAATAGCCTTCAAACAAAACACTTTGAAGTCCAGGTCATTGTAGCCAAGGACTTCAATCAAGATAACCTCTACCAAACTACTATCAGCATGTCTCTTGTCCCACCAGGGGCAGAACACCCTTGACCACTGCTACATATCCATTAAAAAATGCCTACCGCTCTATTCCTTTGGAAAATATGACCAGCTGGCTGTGCTTCTACTCCTTGCCTACAAACAAAGGCTGAATCAGGAAGTTCACTGGACAAACCATCAGTAATGTCATCTCGAACAATTGCTCATCAGCCTCATCATTCAATCTGAACTAAACTTGAAAATTAATGTGTCGGAAGGAACTGCAGATGCCGGTTTAAACCAAAGATAAACACAAAAAGCTGTAGTAACTCAGTGGGTCAGGCAGCATCTCTGGAGAAAAGTAATAGGTGACGTTGCAAGTCGAGACACTTCTTCAGACTCAGAGTCAGGGGAAAAAGAAATGAGATATAGACAGTGATGTAGAGATAGAGAACAAATGAATGAAAGATATGCAAAAATGTAACGATGATAAAGATGATAACACCAACTGGATTCAAAAGGAAGTTTCACTATTCCAGAAATGCAACCATGAAATCAAACATTGGTGCACATAATTGTAATCCCTGTCTTCAATCTCAGCATCTCAATACTTGAATTTCCCTAACTAGCCAGAGATTTAAAATGCTTTCTCAATTTTCAGTAGTAGAGTTCAGGTTTAATCAACTGTACACTGCACTCAATTACATCCTAAGGCTCTACTTATCATGATTATATGCTGTCAAATCCAACAGGGATTGCAGTGGGTGAATTAAAAAGCTAACATTAAATCTGAATGAATTTCTTTCAAGAATTCAAGAACAATTTACCATAAAAAGATATGTTAAGGTTATCCAAGTCCAGAGGCTCAAAAATAATGCAATATTTTATCTTAAAATATATGAAAAGATGGAAAGTATTTAAGGTTATATATTATTTTCTGACATCCTTATGAGTTTCTATTGTACAAGTGTACACGTAATTGGAAAATTAAATCAGTGATTGTTAAGGATTGCCTTAGGTTGCACGTACTGTATATTCATGGGGAAATGTCTCCAACTGTGATATCTGTAACTGAGATCAGAGAAGCCCTGGCCAATCCCTTGTCTTGCTCATATTTATGTTGGTATTGATTACTTGGTCTGCAATTGAGTAAATGAAAGAAATGCCTTTTCAAGACATGTGCCATTTGACACAGATTTTTAAGCCTTCGTAGAACAAGGGTATGGATTAGTACAGGAAGGTCAGCTGTGGTGCCACTGCTCAGCAGATCAGGCATGTGGGGCATGTCTTTTTGACTAATTGACAGATACGGCATGGAAACAGACATTCGGCCCACCAAGCCTATGCCGACCATTGATCACCCATTCACACTAGTTCTATGTTATTCTATTTTCTCACAATCCCTACATATTAGGGGCAATTTGCAGAGGCAAATTAACCTACAGACCTGCTTCTTTGGAATGTGAGATGATGTGTGTACCCAGAGGAACCCAATGTGGTCACAGAGAAAATGTACAAACACCACATAGACAGCAGTTCAGCAATGCTCAGGTCTGAATTGGAAAAGCACCAATTTCTTGAGTGTTTTTCAGGGCGTAGGAGATTACAGAAATAAGAAAGGGTGACAATGTGGAGGGATGTTAAAACAAGACTCAAGAGCGTTTGATTACCATAATCACTAAGACTGAAACAATTAAATTCATACTTGCTGTAACTTTATTGAAAATTAAAGGCAAAAACAAATAAATGTAATAATAAAGCATCAGTATTCCAGATCGTAACAGTGCAAGTTATATACATGGTGCAAACTTAGTAGTACAAAGTCCATAGTAGGTTAGTGCTGAAGTAGGATTGCGGTTAGGGTTGTGCAGGGTGGTTCAAGAGCCTGATGGTTGATGGTAAGAAACTGTTCTTCAACTTGAAAGTAACAGTTCAATTGCTGCTGTACCTTCTTCCTGATGGTAGCAGTGAGATGAGACCATAGCCAGGGTGGTGTGGGTCTTAAGTGTTAGTAACTGTCTTCTTGAGGCAACACTTCCTGGAGATCCCTTTGATGGTGGAAGGATCAATACCGTTGATGGAGCATGGGCAATGCCCACTACTTTCTGTAGTCTCCTTCATTCTTGGCTGTTTGAGTTAACAAACCAGACCATGATGCAACAAGTCAGCATTGGACATCTGTAAAAGTTCAATAGTGTATTCAATGACATGCTGAACCTCCTCAAATATCTGAGGAAATAAAGACATGGGTGAACTTTCTTTGTGATTGTATTATTGTACTGGGCCCAGGACAGGTCATCAAAAATGTTTACTTCCAGGAACTTAAAGCTGTTAACTCTCTCCACCGGCTTCTGGCAGATAAGGATGGTTGCCTGGTCCCTTGCTTTTCCCTTCCTGAAGAAGGATGAGAATGAGCCAGTGAAGGTTAACAAATGTGAATGAATGGGAGCTTAGTAAGAGTTAGGGCTCTGGCAGCGGAGTTTTAGACTTTCTCAACTATTGGGAACAATGAATAAGAAAAACAGCAATGGTGGCATGGGTATAGCCATGTCTAGAGGCATAGATGAGAATGTTAACAGCAGTTAAAATAAGATAGAAACAGTGTCAAGCAATGTCACAGAGATAAAAATAGGTATCCATGGTGATGACACAAATAGAGTGTCCAAAACATAGTGGTCAAATATAAACTCCAACATTGCAAACTATCTGGCTCTACTTTGGATGGTTGCCAGGGAGAGAGATGGACTTGGCTATCAAGAACAGTTTGTAACTGGAACCAATGATGACGCCTTTGGTATTTCCAATTCTTTGAAAAAAAACCTCCTCTTCATTCAAGACAGGATGTTGGGGAAACAGTCTCATGATTTAATAAAATAAACGACCATTTCAGGCCCATCCAGCTGGATTTCACTTCCACCCAGGGACAGTGATGAGATCAATCTTGGAACCTTTGCAGCGGCAGAAACCTAATTGGTAGGATCTAAACCAAGAGATTTGGGTAACAGGGCATGGGTTTGGGTGGCTTGATCCAGAAATATAGCCTGAGGAACGAGCTAAAAAAACGGGATAAACAATGCATGTAGTGTTAATTCCATCCTTGCTTCCCACTTACTGCCATCTCTATTCCATCAATGCCATGCTGCTTATTTTCTTTCAAAGCTTTCTTCAGTGCTGCATTCCATTTTTATCCTCCGTGTTTCTGAAATTAATCCCCATGTCTCTAATTCACTCCCAGGCTTTTCGTAGCAATGTGTTTCACCAGCCATTCCTATCAATCCGTGAGTGGTGGATTCTTGGAGTCCACAATCCTCATCGCTATCCATCAGGCAACCAATGCAGTGAAATTAAATTGTAAAAGAACCAGTTGAAGGATGTTTTAAAAAACTTACCCCCTCCCCCTCCCCTCTCCCAATATAAGGCATTAATAAATCCAGGAATGATAACAGTGTAGCGGCACCTGTTGGTGCTCGCAAGTATCGGACCCTGTGGTCGGAATCCGCGAGCACGTGACTCTGGGAGGGGTCGTGTTTTCGCACGGTTTTCAGGGCTCTGCCCTTCAGTCGTTACGAGACCACCGTTGTGGTTAGTTGTGATAGCGGCAATTGTTAAGACACGTTTGCGGTGAATCACATTGTGAATAACCCTGATTCAAATCAACCGTCTGTTGTCTTCATCCGCTAATTGGTGACCCGACGTGCCTAACTGGAGTTAGACGGAGAGACCATGCAGGACAATTACCTTCCCGCCGGCGCTGCGGGCACCCAGCAGGACACGGTCAGCCTCAGGTATGGTTTGCGCACGTGGAGGCGCAGTTCCACCTGCATCACGTCGTTGTGGACGAGACGAGGTATTTCCACGTGGTGGGAGCCCTGCCACAGGAGTCTGCCTCCCGTTTGTTGCCCTACCTGCGAGACCCACCTGCAGCAGCCAAGTGCGAAGGCCTCAAGGCCCTGTACTGCACACGTTCGGGCGCAGTCGTCATAACCGTGCCGCAAGGTTCCTTCACATGGACGGTATGGGCGATCGAAGACCCTCCGCCCTGACGGCCCGGATGCTGGGTTTCATGGATGGGCACCGCCCCTGCCTGCTTTTCGAACAGGCCTTCCTCGAACAGATGCCTGATGATGTCCGCCTGATGCTCGCCGGCGTCGACTTCAACGATCCTCAACAGCTCGCGGAAATGGCTGACGAGCTGTGGATGACACGGCACCAGGAGGTGCACCGGCTCGATTACTGCCATGGCGGCCACGCGAGGAGGGCCCGCCACCGCCCCCGTCTGAGGAGCCGCCGCAATGTCCGGAGACCCGTAGTAGACATCACTGGTGCTACTATCATCTCTGTTTCGGCGGGGAGGCGCGAGGCTGCTGAAATCCCTGCACGTTTCTGGGAAATGCCTCGGCCGATCGTCTGTAGAGGCGGCCGCGATCGGCCTGAACGACTGCCTCTATGTCCGTGACCACCACACTGGCCGCCGTTTCCTCGTGGACTCCGATGCCATCGTCAGCATCCTTCCTCTGACCAGCTGCGATACCCGTGCTGGTAAGATGGGTCCCGTCCCCGCGGCCGTGAACGGGAGTGACATTCGAACGTACGGTACGCGGACCCTTAATCTCATTTTCGACTCCCACCCATACAGGTGGAAGTTTGTCATTGCTAATGTTGCCCAGCCGATCTTAGGGGCTGATTTCCTGCACGCGTTCTCCCTTATCATCGTGTGGCGGTTGTATGGTCCCATTGTCAGACCTCTGCCCCGCAACTCCGCGCAGCTTACGCCGCCCGACTCGCAACCCGATGACATCGCGGATCGAGGGCCCTTTTGTTGCTCTGCTCACTGAGTTCCCCGAGCTCCTTACACCCCGTTTCAGCGGGGCAGCACCCCGTCACAGTGTAGTGCATCATATTCCTACCGAAGGCCCACCGGTGCAAGCCCGCGCTTGCTCGCCGCCTGCCACCGGACAAGCTGCGCTTCGCCCGCGATGAGTTCCAGTTGATGGAAGACATGGGCATCGTCCAATGGTCTGATAGCCTCCCCGCTTCAAATGGTCCCGAAGGCGTCTGGAGGATGGAGGCTTTGCAGTGATTACAGACGGCTTAACGCTGTAAACATGGTGGACCATTACCCGGTGCCTCATATGCAGGATTTATCCGTGCACCTCGAGGGTGCCACTTTCTACTCGAAAGTGGACCTGGTCCGGGGTTAAAATCAGCTCCCCGTCCACCCCGATGTTATCCCCAAGACGGCCATCATCACCCCATTCGAATGGCTTTGAATGCCGTTCGGCCTAAAGAACGGCGCTCAGGCGTTCCAGCGGTTTATGGATCAGGTCGGGTGGGGCCTGCCCTTTGTCTTCATTTATTTGGATGACATTCTGGTGGCCAGTGGTTCGCAGGCAGGACACGTTAAGCACCTTCCCCTTTTGTTCAAGCGCCTGCGCGAACACGCCCTGGTGACTAATCCTGCTAAGTGCCAGTTTGGCCTGCACTCCATTCTGTTTTTGGGGCATCGGGTCACCCCACAGGATGCTGAGCCACTTCCCGTTAAAGGTAGATGCTATTCGACAGTTGCCTCGGCCGTTAACAGTCAAGGGTCTACAGGAGTTCATCGGTATGGTAAACGTTTACCACCGATTTGTGCCGTTGGCCGCTGCCATCATGCGACCCATGTTTCAGTGCCTGACGGGCAAGTCAATGGACCTGGTGTAGTCAGACGTGGCCGACAAGGCATTCGAGGGTGCTAAGGCAGCGCTGGCTAACGCCACCATGTTGGTACACCAGACGGCATCAGCTCCCACAGCGCTTACCGTTGACGCTTCGGATGCCGATGTAGGTGCAGCCCTGGAGCAGCTGGGTGATGACCGCTGGCAGCCACTGCCGTTTTCAGCCGGAACGCTGCGGGCTCTGGAATGCAAGTACAGCACATTCGACAGGGAACTCCTCGCGCTCTACGTAGCGATCAGACACTTCCGTTATTTCCTCGAGGGCCGCGCTTTCACTGCTTTCACGGACCACAAACTGCTCACTTTCGCGCTGAGTAAAATCGCCGATCCGTGGTGTGCCAGGCAGCAGCGGCACCTCGCCTACGTATCCGAGTTTACTACTGACATTTGGAATGTGGCTGGGAAACTTAATGTCGTGGCCGACGCTTTGTCCCGTCCTGTAATTCCGTCAGTCTCGGCTCTGGACCAGGGCATCGACTATGGTGAGCAGACAACGGCCCAATGGGCTGATGCCAGGATGGCAGGCTATCACGATGTTGATTCTGGCCTTAGGCTAGCCGAGGTGCCTTGCGGCAAGGCTGGTATTAAGGTCCTATGTGATGTCTCCACAGGTCGGGCCCGCCTGGTAATTCCTGTCAGTTGGAGGCGGCGGGTCTTCGATGCGGTCCACGGTCTGGCTCACCCGTCCCTTCGTGTGACGTCCACCCTGGTAGCGTCCAAGTTCGTCTTGCACGGACTCCGCAAGCAGGTGGCCACCTGGGCTCGTGAATGTATTCCGTGCCAGACTTCCAAGGGTTCAGTGTCATGTGCGGCCGCCCGTGCAGGATTTTGCTGTGCCCGGCGGCAGGTTCCAGCATATACACGTAGAACCTGTTGGCCCCTTGCCTTATTCGCTGGGTGCCACACACCTGCTTACCATGGTAGACAGGTTCACTAGGTGGCCAGAGGCTATCTCCTTACCAGATATCTCCGCGGAGGCTTGTGCCCGAGCTATGGCATCCAAATGGATCACCCGTTTTGGGGTGGCCTCCGACATCGCGGGGCAGAGTTCACCTCATCTCAATGGTCCGCACTGGCGCAACTATACGGCACCCGTCTGCACCAAACGACAGCTTATAACCCAGAGGCGAATGGGCTGGTCAAGAGATTTCATCGGCACCTTAAGCCGGCGTTGTAGGCCAGGCTCACCGGTCGGACCAGTTGGGTGGACCAGTTGCCCTGGGTCCTCCTGGGCATTTGTACTATGCCTAAGGAGGACCTAGCCGCCTCCTCGGCCCAGCTCATTTACGGCTCAGCCTTACGGGTGCCTGGGGATTTCCTGCCTGCCCCCTTCAGTCAGGAGGCTTTTGCTACGGTGGTACTGGCCGAGCTTCGTGAACGGGTGCGCGCGTTGGGTTCTGTCCCTACTTCCAGGCACGGGTCAGCCCAGGTGCATGTGCCAGCAGCATTGCTCACGTGGACGAGGACAGCCCAGTGGTAGTGGCTACACCACGGCGTAGAGGTCGTCTGCCGGCCGTTCAGCCCTTCCCTAGTACTCCTGTTCCCGGTTCATTTTCGCAGGTCCCTGTTGTTACGCCCGCTCCTTGTTCGCGGTTTTCGAGTCCTCCCGGCCCTGTTCTGCCGGTCCCTGTTGTTACGCCCGTCCCGCGTTTGAGGACCATGCATTCAGGCCGTACCGTTCGGCTCCCGGTTCGTTTCCGCATCTCGGTTTTTGGGGGGGGGGGGCCTATGTAGCGACACCTGTTGGTGCTCGCAAGTATCGAACCGTGCGGTCGGAATCCGCGCGCACGTGACTCTGCGAGGGGTCATGTTTTCAGGGGTTTTCAGGGCTCTGCCCTTCAGTCATTGTGAGACCACCGTTGTGGTTAGTTGTGATAGCGGCAATTGTTAAGACACGTTAGCGGTGAATCACATTGTGAATAAACCTGATTCTGTTGTCTGTTGTCTCCATCTGCTAAAATAGCTTATTTTTATGACGTCTCCATAACAAGAGTTTAGGACTTACTTTGATCCTTGCAGTTAAAGAAATGGCTTAAGAATAGAAAATTTTAGTGCTTCTCATGGCTTCCAAAGGCAAGTAAAAAGCAGTTTTGGCAGCAATTAAGGAGGAAGACAAAAGAAAGCATGGAATCTGAGGCAGAAATTTGTTTTGGGACGAAAAGTTTTTTAAAAGTGTGAGCAATAAATTCTTGACTTGAAGCAGAAATGCTTTTGTTATTCTGTAAGGGTTAATACCAGTGAAAAGCCTGTGAAATGTAAGTAAAATTTAGACCTGACTAAAATAGACCAAATGAATGTGCCGACATTAGGAACAAATTGGCTACGGAGATGTCACTGGTTTATATATATTTCATCCTGACTAAATAGAAGATGGTACACTTAACAATAATATTAAATCTAAAGAGAAGGTGCTTTTAAAAAGTTTGATTTGTATTTACAAAGTTAAACTTGTTGATTAAATTCCATATTGATTTAGGAGAATCCTGGCTGTGAGTGCTCAAGACAAAGAAGGAACACATGGGAGCCTCTATTCTCTTTGTTGGGAGCACACAAAAGCCTAGTAAAAAATGACTGAAGAAACATCCCCCAGTCCCCCACATATCGCCCACCTACCTAATCCAAATTGGAGCTTCTGTCCCAACTCTAGCAGAACATTAAGCTTTAGAGATACAGCACGGAGAAAGGCCCTTTAGCCCACCAAGTCCACTCTGACCAGCAATCACCCCATACACTTACACCACCTACACTCTCGGGATAATACACAATTTATAATTTTGCTGAAGCCAATTATCCTACAAACATGTACATCTTTGGAGTGTGGGAGGAGCCGGGGGACCCGGAGAAAACCCACGTGTTCACAATGAGAAGGTACAGATTCCTAATCGACAGCACCCATAGTCAAGATCGATCCCAAGTCTCTGGCGCTGTAAGGCAGCAGCTCTACTGCTGTGCCACTGTTCTGCCTTTAATCACATCAGCCACCTCAGAGGCCATGAATTTTGAGTACATGTAATTTGGATGGGATGGTGATGCAGCAGTTAACCGTGCCACCTCACACCCACAGGCACCCAAGTGTGATCCTGACCTCTATCTGTGTGTGCACTCTCAAATGACATTCTTAATTCACAAATGGCTTTCCTCCTGGTGCTCCGACATCTTCCCAAACACCAAGGATATGCTGATAGTTAATCAGCTGCTACAAATTGCCCCGAGTATCAGTAAGTGGCAAAGACCAAGAGTGGAATTGCTGGACATGTGAGATAGAATAGGTTGTACACCTACAGAGAAATAAAGCAAGAGGGGTGGAACTGATTGGATTGTGTAGGGAGGATCAACAAATGCTGGTTTAAATCGAAGATAGACACAAAATGCTGGAGTACCTCAGTGGGACAGGCAGCATCTCTGGAGATAAGGAATGGGTGATTTTTCGGGTCGAGACCCTTCTTTAGACTGATTGGATTGCTCTGTGGTGAGTCGGCATGGGCCCAATAAGCCATATTGCCTCTTTCTGTGTCATAGTAAGTAGATGTTTTCTCAGTCTTGAACAATTCACATACCGTCTGAACAGATCCACGGACGATGCGGTCTCCCAGGTTTTGCACACCGCTCACTCTCATCTTGACAGCCAGAAGGGGGGCTACGTGAGGATGCTGTTCATAGACTTCAGTTCAGCCTTCAACACGATAGTCCCCACCAGACTGGCCGAGAAGCTACTGGAAATAGGAATCAACATCCCCCTGTGTGCCTGGGTCCTGGACTTTCTCACCTCCAGGCCCCAAGATGGAAGGGAATACATCGACGTCCCTCACCCTGAGCACAGGATCCCCCCAGGGTGGCGTCCTCAGCCCCCTATTGTACTCCCTGTACATACATGACTGTGTGGCTAGGTTCAGCTCCAACGCGATAATCAAGTTTGCTGATGACACCATGGTGGTGGGCCTGATCTCACACAACGATGAGAAGGCCTACCGAGAGGAGGTGGCTGATCTGGCACTCAGGACAACAGCCTCCTCTTGAACATCAAAAAAACTAAGGAGCTGATCGTGGACTTTAGGAGGGCACATCATCCGAGGACGTACACACCATTGAGGATAAATGGAGATACTGTGGATAGGGTGAGCTGTTTTAAATACCTGGGAGTCCACATTTCTGAGGATATGACATGGACATCACACGCTGCAGCACTCGTGAGTAAGGCAAGGCAGCGCCTTTACCACCTCAGGCAATTGAGGAAATTCAGAGTGTCTCCGAGGATCCTCCAGTGCTTCTACTCAGCGACTGTGGAAAGCATCTTGTCCGGAAATATTAAAATCTGGTTCGGCAATTGCACAGCCCAGGACAAGAAGGCTCTGCAGAGAATAGTGCGTTCGGCCGAATGCACTATGGGAACTTCACTCGCCCCTCTGCAGGAACTATACATCAGGAGGTGCAGCTCCAGAGCCAATAAGATCATGGGAGACCCCTTCCACCCCTACAACGGACTGTTCCAGCTGCTATGGTCAGGCAAACGCCTCCGTTGCCATGCTGTGAGAACGGAGAGGTTGAGAAGGAGTTTCTTCAACTCCTATCTCACCAGGGACTAACTTTGAAGAAGGGTCTCGACCCGAAACGTCGCCTATCTCCTTCACTCCTTAGATGCTGCTGCACCTGCTGAGTTTCTCCAGCCTTTTGTGTACCCAGGGACTAACTTTACTGTACCACTCTACTGCTTTTTTTTTTAATTGCTGGATTTTTTTGTTTTTTTTTCCATTTTTCCTTCTGCCCACAATATTTAATATGTAAAAGAATATGTGATTATTTCCCATTCTATTTGCAGTTTGTTTGGTTGTTTGTGTTTTTGCTCACAGTCCGCGAGCATTGCCACTTTTCATTTCACTGCACATCTTGTTCGTGTATGTGACGAATAAACTTGACTTGACTTGACTGCGTAAGAAAACTTGTGATTCTAGGTAAATGCAAAATCAGTAAATAAATATGATAGGTGTTCCAAAGGGTTCCAGAGCTACATTGCATGAGGTTCTTGTAGCATAAAATAAATGTTGAATAGTTTATAATTTGAACCAAGGTCAGGAAATTCCCTTCAGTCAATACTCTCACATCAGTAAAACGTGCCAGCAACGTACTGTACACGTGTTCAACAGCATTTCCTGTAAAATGTGGCAGCAGATTAGAAACAACTTTCAAGAGATTTATGACCATATTCCTTTCCAATTTTCATTATTATAGTTTGCTGGGGGTTCAATCTAATATCTGATTCTTTTCAATAACAAAGGACCTTCATCGCTGTAGTATTTTCACAACTTCAGGATATACAAAATTATAAATAACACTTCGAATCTGCAGTAAAACTGGTGGAATGTATGAAACATAGGAACAATTTAACATTTCCATTGGCACAATGTTACTGGCCAGATAATCCGATGTTGTAATATTGGTGAAGACAAATATATTGTCCAGACCATATGGACCGCAAGTGCCGCAAGTGAGCATTTCATTGTTCCGTGTCGGGACGTTTGAAAATAAAGCATGATCGACGCTTGAGAGGGGATTACCAAGCAGGGAATTTAAACGGAACCTTGAAATTCATGAGACCTCCCCCTTTAAAGCATTTCCTGAAAGAATCCTACACTGAAAGTGCAACACTCTTTCAGGGTTGCATTCAAACTGCGCCCCAGATTGTATGCGCGAATTCCCAGAGTGGGAATTGAGCATGCAGCTTCTTGCAGGGAAGAGACAAAGACTAAGACTTTTGCCTTCCATCACAGTGAGGAGGTGTTTGGTGAACTCACTGTGGTGGATGTTAAATTTGTGTTTATTGTGTGTTTTTGTTACTTTTATTATATGTATGACTGCAGGCACGAAATTTCGTTCAGACCGAAAGGTCTGAATGACAATAAAGGTAATCTAATCTAATCTAAAAAAAAACCTTATTTTAACCAACGGCACTAAAAGGGTTTGGCGTTAAAAGTAATTCGAATTACAGTTATATATGCGACATCAGCGGTCCCAGGGAATATTTTCCTATTATTATACCCGGGCACTTAACATTGGGTGTTGAGAACAGTAGGTCGGTTTTCCGGGGATAAGCAAAGAGATTCTCCTGCTCAGCATGCGATACCCCCGCCCTAATGTCTGACAGGTACTGCGTCTAGTTGATCACATACATACATTCAAGCGTAGTCGCAGGATAACCTGCCCCCTAGTGAATGTACAATTAGTGTTTAAACAAATAATCTTATGGTAGAAGAAATGTTAAAAACGCCCAAATATTCGCGCAAAGGACAAGTGACTTAAGATATGGCTTTAATACCGCATGGGATATTAATACCGCGCTCCGGGCATTAAAAGCTCCTTCCAATTACCTAGACAGAAGCATTGACATAAACGCTCCACATCCGGAGATTATTATTTTACCACGGTCCGCAAGTTAAACTTGTGCATTCATGTCAGGTCTGGGTTACGTCCCAGCGCAACACAGGCGGGTTTTTTTTTAATGCAGCACACTGTGCTCGGCCGTAACGCTGCGGATCTCTGGTGAACCTTGTGATGTTACTGCCAGACAAGCTACAAAAACAAAAATAAGTAACTCTTCCAGCCCAGGCAAAGAAGTCCAAGGAATTACCAACATGATATTTTCACCTTCACTCTCCCTTTTAAATATACATCCCCGCCCACAAAAAAAAAGATAATGTGAAAAATTATGGCTTGCGCTAAATGATTTGAAGATAAAGCCACAAAAAAGATGTATCCCTCCAGCCCAGACAAAGAAGTCCAAGGAATTACCAACATAATACATAAAAAGGGTCTCGACCCGAAACGTCACCCATTCCTTCCCCGCGTCCCTCTGAGTTACTCCAGCATTTTGTGTCTATCTTCGGTGTAAACCAGGATCTGCAGTTCCCTCCTATAGATAATACTTCCACGTTCAGTTTCCCTTCAAGTCTACACCCCCCCCCCCCATTAAAAAAAAGTGAAACACTGGGGGCTGCGCCAAATGATTCAAGCATTGGCAAAGAAGTCCAAATACCAACATAATACACAATTCACCCATTCCTTATATCCAGAGATGCTGCCTGTCCCGCGGAGTTACTCCAGCATTTCTGTGTAAACCAGAACCTGCAATTCAGTCCTATACATAATGCTTGCATGTTCACTTCGGTCTACACCCGCCACACAAATAAATAATGTGAAACACTGGGGTGTGCGCTAAATTATTTGAAAAGCAAACAGTTCATGGACGATGCGGCAGGCGGGCACACCTCCGGCGCGCTGCCTGTCCCGCTGAGTTACTCCAGCATGTTGTGGGGATGCGCGGTCCCTTTAACTGCGTGCCCGCTTGCAGCGCTGCCCTGCCTACCATTGGCCGCCGATGATGTCATGCTTGCGGCAGCGCGTCACTCCTCTCGCTCCCGATTGGCCAGTTCAGCAGAGGGCGGGCCCACCGCCTGCCACTGCGCCTCGCCATTGGTCCGTCGCCGTGTCCATCAGGGCGGTCGGCCCCGCCCGCTCCCGCAGGTTAAAGCAACGCGCTGTATAAGTGCTGCCCTATTAAAGTGGCAACGCTCCCGCCTGCACGCCGAGTGAGCAACACAAACAAAAAGTCTTGAAATCGCAATAAACAACAGAAAGTGAATAATTTAGAGCGAGTGGCACGTCGATGAGGTGGAGCAGCATTACACTGTGATGTAAGTACACTGTAGCCAGGGACGTGCCCTGTCTGGTTCCTGGCGAGGAGCCGCTGCAGACTGGACGCGCAGGCTGGCGACAAGAGTGAGAGTGAGTGCGAATGGCAGTGGACTGGAGGGAGGGAGAGAGAGAGAGAGAGAGTCAAGGGGCCGTGATTCCGCCTGGAACTACCATTAAACTGATCCATCTTTAACTTTTTCTAAGATAATAAAGAGCGAATGCATTTAAAGTCAGCTCTGCTGCTTGCCAACTGCATGCGCTCTTCGCTCCAGTTTATTTTTAGTTGAGTTCCCTGCCTATTTGCAGCAGCGTGTCTTTTAATTTATACCACCACCCCCCCCCCTCCCCAGCCCAACATTCACACACCCTCCCTCCCCTCCCCTCTGCTCTGATGCTAACAGTACATTTGATCCCGTTTCAGTCCATTTAGTCCTCGGATCGACAGCAGCGCCCAGCACCATCATCCTGATGCCTCCATCCCCTCTCGACGAACGGATTGTTGGTGTGGTGGCATTGCCGAGGCCGGTCCGACCGCAGGAACTTCATCTCCGCTTAGATAGCACCTACGTGGCTTCTGCTCCAGCGACCAGTGCCCCTGCTGCTTGCAAGCCCCAGACCCAGAGCACGATCCTCAGCCCGGAGGCTGGGGTTTCGTTCCGAAGCGTCAACTTCACGTATATGCCATCATCCAACGGCTCGGTGCGCTCCCTGTCCTGCGGATGCAGCAGCGCTAGTTGCTGCACTGTGACCACCTACGATAATAAAGGCAACGGGTGCGACCAGACTGAAGGATCAGCCGGCAGCAGCAACCTCGTCCCAGCCTCTGCTTCTAAACTCGGGACTTCTGCAACCTGTGCCTCTTGTGCCAGTAACCAGATGGTGAGCAACAGCAGTAGCAGCAATGAGAATGGTGCCACTCTGAACCCCCCGCCTTCTTCTGCCTCTGCCGCTGGACTCGGTGGACTCCTGTCTCCTCCATCAAGTGGATCCACCAAGCACATCGCCGACGTCCGCACCATTTACCCCACCGAGTTAGCCAAGAAATTGACCAAATGCAGCAAGGGCCCCCAGTCACAGAGCCAAGGTCCTGTGATCATAGACTGTCGCCCCTTCATGGAGTATAACAAAAGCCATATCCAGGGAGCCGTCCACATTAATTGCTCGGACAAGATCAGCAGGCGGCGGCTGCAGCAGGGCAAAATCACGGTCTTGGATCTCATCTCTTGCAGGGAAGGCAAGGACTCCTATAAAAGGATTTTCGCCAAGGAGATCATTGTTTACGATGAGAACACTAATGAACCCAACCGGGTCATGCCCTCCCAACCCCTGTATATAGTCCTGGAATCGTTGAAGCGAGAAGGCAAGGATCCATTGGTTTTAAAAGGTATTATTGTTTAAATATTTTTATTTCATATATAGATAAAATAAAAGTTTTAAAAGATAATAATGTGGCATTGTGATAGGACGCAGAATAGAGCGTAAATGTAAAATAGAGTTTTGTGGAAATGTTAAAAGGAAGTTACAAGAGATGAGTGTAATTCAGAAACAAACACTGTGAAACTTCATCAATTCCTTTTAACATTTCCACAAAGCTATACATTTTATTATTCATTTGAACGTATTAGCTATTTGCACGATGTTTTAATATATAAAATGATGAAGTTTGAATTGGGAAGTTCAGCTTGTAGTTTTTTAACTGGGTATTGAGTAGAAACCATGGTTATGAAAAAAAAACGCACTTGCAAGCAGAGGGAAAAGCAGCCTGGATCTAGGATGTGTGGTATGTATGTCTCTCGTTTCAGCAGAGAAAATGATAAAAAATGAACATTAAGGATGTTTCCTGCAGATATTAACAAGTTATGAAAGGTCCTGATTGCAAGGCAAACACAATCTCTGATACAGCATCAGTAAGGACATTTGACTTAATGATATTGACTTTGTTTGGTTTTGAATGCATTGCAGTTTTTCAATCTCAATGCAGTTAATTATCATGGATGAAATGAGCAGCAACAATATGAAATGCAGAGCAGGTTGGCTACTGCAGCATTGATGTTCCAAACAGAGTGATGAGGGTTTGAGTCCCACCTGCATCTTGTCACCCCAATCTTCTGGCAACATTTGGGATTGAATCCACCATATTTTGCAAGCTCCTACTTAGACCACATTTTCTCCAAGAGTTAATATAAGGGAAATACAATTACCTTTTTCCCCTCAAACGTCACAATAATATTCTTTCCCTTGGTGGTTAATTGCAAAACAATGTGTGACCTTCATTGTCATTAGGCCTGGATGGAAGAAAAAAGGGCCTACAATGGAAAATGTATAAAAATTGTAAGATGCAAGGAGACACGTTAGAAAGCACATGATGGATGAGTAGCTTGTTATTAACGCAATTACAGTGAGTCGCCGAGATTACATGGTATTAGGAATATGAATGGAAATCTTACTGGCAATGTCAAATCTGTACCAGTTATTGGTTTAGCCAACGACTAGATATGTCAGTTTTAAGGGTTCTTTTGGGAAGATTGTCGATGCCATTTTGAAGATCCTGTAAAGACACTGAACTGGCTGTAGAGATTAGCAGCTTTAGTTATGAGAATGGATGATACTTTTTTTTTAATTTGGAGTCGCCAAATGAGGAAATAACAAGTTGAGAGAAAAGGGTTGTTCAAATGTAAGGACATTTTTAAACTTAAGGGGACCAGAATGGTATAAATGCAATAATGCAAGGTCGAAACCATGCAAATAAAACCAGAGAGGTAACATATATAACGGTAAAGATGTTTATGAAAATATTATGGTTAAATGTCATTAAAATTAATGATTATCCATTGAAGATAAGTTAATGCAGGACTATGACAGATAATTAAATGGTAGGCTAAATTAAAACTATATTTTGTTACCTAATATAGGAAGGGAAGAAGTAAATACAACTGATACAAAGGAGTCATAAAATCTTACAGTGTGGAAACAAGCCCTTCGGCCCAACTTGCCCACACCGGCCAACATGTCCCAGTTACACTAGTCCCACCTGCCTGCGCTTGGTCCATATCCCTCCAAACATGTCCTATACATGTACCTGTCTAACTGTTTCTTAAATGTTGGAACAGTCCCAGCCTCAACTGCCTCCTCTGGCAGCTTGTTACATACACCCACCACCCTTTGTGTGAAAAAGTTACCCCTCAGATTCCCATTAAATCGTTTCCCCATTACCTTGAGCCTATGTTCTCTGGACCTTGATTCCCCTACTCCAGGCAAGAGATTTTGCGGATGTACCCGATCTCTTCTCTCATTATTTTATAATTTTATCGGGAAATTTTATAAAGGAACCTCAAAGTAAAATAAATGCATATGCTAAATACATTGAATATGTTTAAAAGTGTTAATAGAGAAAACATGGAACATAAGATGGACAAGATTACAGGACCTGATGAGCACCATTTAAGGAATGTTGAATGAATTACAACTGTGCGAGTCGTAATTTTCCAAAACATTCTTTACTCAGACTCTGCCTTTGGGTTGGAAAATTGTAAATGTAGTCGCTCCATCATTTAAAAAGGGGAGGGGGAAAATGGATGATTATAGACCTTTGTGTTTAACATTACCCTTGGAAATTACTAGAATATGTTGTAAGACACCATGATTGAATACTTGGACAAATAGTAGCAGATGACAATTGGTTAGATTTGTCATGGCTGTGCAAATCTATTTCATTGCATTATTTGAGAGGGTGTTGCACATGGGGTGTCTATAGAGAGCAACTATTGGCAAAAACAAGTGCTAATGTTGGAAGCAAGAGATACAAATAGCGATAATACATTATCTCGTTCTATTGATGTTTCCCAGAAATCTGGGACTTCATTTTTAACCTTACACACGGATGTCGGAGAAAGAAAAGGAAGATTGCATGTGTTCTGGAATGTGGCCAGAGAAAACATTATCTTCAGGTTTGAGAATGGCTTCTTCCAATCAACCATCAGGCGCTTGAACTACTCTGCTATAACAAAGGACAAAGGACATTTATTGTCACCATTTCAGGTGCAGTGAAATTTGAGCTGCCATTTGCAGCACACCAATAACTAACAAACTAACGCTAACTACAACCCCACCTCAGCACTGAGCCAATATAGACTTTGTGGAATGTTGCACTATCACCTTGTATAACTCTTAGCTTATTGAATTATTATTTACTGTTTTGTTGTGGCCCGTAAAGCAGCAGCAAGTAAAAATTTAATTGTTGCATATTTTCAATGAAGCCTCCTGACTTCTTGATATTCCGACTGTGTAGGAGGCATGGTAAATTGTGTCGTTTTACAGCAGGAAGTTAGAATAGTTAGATATTGACTGAGTAGGTGGGCAAAATTTAGCAGATGCAGTGTAAGGTTGTGGACCTAAAAAAAACTAGACTGGAGTATTTTTTTGAAAAGGTATGAGTTGTGAAGAAATTTACACCACAATTAGCGGCCAGTAGACATTTAGTTTTGAAAACATTCTTTTAAAATGTTGGATACATAAAAAGATGTATCATTTATATAGAATTTAGGTCAAATCTAATAGGGCTTGTCACGGACAGCATTAACAATTAACTACTCAGGAGGCATATATTGGACTTAGTAAAATGATAATAAATGTTAGAAAATGAGATTATAAAGAGGATTGCAAAATGTTGGCTTGTATTTCCTTTTCCATTGAGAAGTCATTACGATCAATGTCTTTAAAATATTTTAATGATTCATTAGGATAGGTTTTAAATAATTTTTCATCTAGGTGGAAATGAAGAGGCATGGTCTTAATATTAAACTTCAGTTATTTAAAAGGGAACACATGAGGTTTATTTCACCCAAGTATAATAACTGGGTCTTTTGGGCGCCTGTACAAATTGAACTTTTTGAGAAAGATTATTATTTTTTTGTTATTAGTTGATATTATTAAGTATAACGGACTTGGGTCAATGCAGAATGGTTTGATAGTCAGAATGGCCAACTACTCGTTTCAAGAATCTTTGAGCAGCTACTTGGACCATAACACTTTTTATCATCTTCCTATAATCTGACCTGAGTGAATTAACTCAACGTGGATTAAAATTACCTAACATATATAGCATAGAAATGGACAAATCTTTTTCAATTCTTCTATGCTAGTGTTCACCTCTTTTAGAGATGAACACCAGCACCTCTAGAAGTAGTGCACCGTTTTCCGCACTACTTCTAACATGGGTGCAGTTGCATAGTTGTTAAGTTAATTGATTAGCAACTTGAAGCCATGGGTCTGGGGACTTGAGTTGAAACCCCCACTGGGTAATTTGTATTAAAATCACAAGATAATCATACTGCACAGAAACAGTCCCTTTGGCCCAATTTGCACATACGTATCGAGATGGCCCACCTGCTTATAGGGCCTATATTCCTCTAAACCTTTCCTATCCATGTACCTGTACAAATGTCTTTTAAATTTGTAATTAAAAAATCTAATTTCAACGGACTATTAGATTGTCCTAAAACCCTATCCTGTTCAGGGAAGGACATCTTCAGGGAAGGACATTTACCACCCTTGCTTACTGTGGCTATAGATTACTTCATTGTGGATGACTTGCCTGCCCTCTGAAATAGCCCAGAGGGTAATCAGAAATGTACAATAAATGCTGATCTTACCAATCCCAGTCATGCCCTGTAAACAAAAAGAAAATATATCACCATTTCTAAATATCTTTCTGAGACCTCTTCTCTCCCATTTTTCTTTGTTTCATTTGTTAAAATATCCAAAATATTTTCCTCTAACTTCTTCCGCAGTGGCAAGTTTCGCTTTCTATCCACAGTCTTTCCATTTGGAGCTTCCCCATTATTCCTCGCAGCATTTAGTGATAATTATCTTGTATTCACAGTCACTAATTTTGAATTCTCCTACGAGCTAAACTCTTTCTGACATCTATCCTTTCAACTTGCTCATTATTTTAAAGGTGTGTATTATGTCAACTTTAAACCTCTCTTGTCCATACCAGAAAGCTCCAACCTGGTTAGCCTTTCCTGATAACTATAATCTCTCAGTTCTGATATCATCTTTGCACTTCTGATATGATCTTTGCACTTTCTCCAGTTACATAAAACTGACTGCAGTAGTGGGTCATTCAGGCCAATGGCAACAGTGGGAACTAGCTGGACCAATACCCCTCCCATTAACCTCACTTTAACTTAATTTTGCTTATTTTTTTTAATTTTCTTGTAATTTGTGTTGTGCCAGGTTATCTTTAAAAAAATACCTATTCATCACTCCCACATCATATAGGTAGCGAGTTTAACATTCTAATCCACTCTGAGTAAAGACGTTTCTTGTGAATTATTTATCGTTGACCAAGTTCATTTAGATTTTGTTCTTATAGGTTAAATATTTGGGCCACTGGTTGAAGTTGCCAAGTTGAAGCATCTCCAATTTGTTATCAAATCAAACTAATTCCTAATTTTAAAGATATTTGCACACATTCACACTCTTCATTACTATTGCTGGATTTAAATCCTAGCACTTTGTCCCCAAAGAAGATATGGGAGTATCTTTGATAGAATGATTGCAGTGGTATAAGGGGACAAGTCACTTGCCAGTGCATGTGGCTAATGGGCAATTAGTACTAGCTGTACCTAAGTAAGTAAGTTAGTTTATTGGCCAAGTATTTACATACAAGGAAGTTGCCTTGGTGCTCTGCAAACAGGTAACAACATGACAAGCAGTGACAGTTACGAATGACTCAGAAAACACTAAACATTAATAGTAATAAAACATTTATGATAAAATACCATTGATCAAGCATGTGAACCACCAAAATACCAGATCAAAGGGAGGCTACAGATTTTGGTTGTTGAGTAGAGCAACTACTCGTGGATAAAAACTGTTTTTATGTCTGGCTGTGGCAGCTTTGACAGTCCGGAGTCGCCTTCCAGAGGAAAGTGATTCAAAGAGTTTGTGGCCAGGGTGAGAGTGGTCAGAGATGATCTTGCCTGCTCGCTTCCTGGCCCTTGCAGTGTAGAGTTCATCAATGGAGGGAAGGTTTCAGCCAATAACCTTCTCTGCTGATCGGACGATTCGCTGCAGCCTCCAGGTGTCGTGTTTGGTGGCTGAGCCAAACCAGACCATGATGGAGACGGTGAGAACAGACTCTGCGATGGCCGTGTAGAATTGGACCATCATTGCCTGTGGCAGATTGTGCTGTCTCAGCTGCCTCAGGAAGTACATCCTCTGTTGTGCCTTTTTGACTGTGTAAAGTAGCCCCTCACTTAAGGTCCTTGGAGATGATGGTTCCCAGGAACTTAAAAGACTCCACAGATGTCACTGTGGTGTTGTTGATGGTGAGTAGGGTGAGGGGAGGGGAAGCTCTCCTAAAGTCTACAATCAATTCCACTGTCTTAAGAGCATTGAGCTCCAGGTTGCTGCGACGGCACCAGGACGCCACTTCCTGTCTGTAGGCAGATTCCTCCCCATCCTGGATCAGTCCAATCACGGTTGTGTCGTCTGCAAACTTGAGAAGCTCGATAGAGGTGCCTGTGGAGGTATGTTTTTCATACCTGTGTATGAAAAACACACGTACACACACACGCATGTTCCATCCTACATTCAGAAGCAAAGAGAAACATTTGTGCCTTCGCAGCTTGCAACCATTTTAGCTTTCAACTCTAGGGTGTTGAACATCCAGGTAGAATAGAGATGGGTAAATGTATTGGCAATGATCTTGCATTGGTGACAGACCTCGCCCAGTTTCCCTGAGTTATGTCTGTGTCATGAGATGTTTTGTCCCCAGATTTTTCCTTCTGAAGTCAATCAAACAGATGCTTAGTATCCTTGTATAAAGACGCTCCAATACTTGATTACCTACCCATTGCCTATTGGTATCTGAAACTTGTACTAGACAATGGTCAGCATGGCTTGTAAATTGATAGTTTTATTAAGCAAATCAATAAATGGCTTTTGGCGAACAAATCTAAAGGAAATAGCTTACAAGTACCATAAGGCAGTTTATTTTTATGGCTCAAGTTACATAAGATTAAAAGTGTAAAAACAGGAAACCAGAGTAGAAAACATTTACAGATTGCGAAAGGCAGAAAAACCTATTGAGTTTTGAGAAACTGTAAAATGATTTTTAATGCAAATATATAATTGGAAAATATCGTAGTATAAATATTGTATAATGATGGTTCTGTGCGTGATACAACATTGCATTGGTTTTAGCTTTTCTTCAGGCTCTCATCGTATTTATATATACTCTAAATGGCTTCTCCATATTCAGTCTCAATTTGTGTTTGCAAATACTGTAGCTTAGAGATGGCACGTCTATGTCCAGTCTCTGGGAATGAATATCCACTCCAAGTTTGGTATTGGCAGTTAGGCCTATTACTGTTTCTGTGGTGCGGAGGTTTCTGAATATAAATTGATCTGGAGGCCACAGCGTTGTTTTCAGGATTGAATTACTGTTTAAATTGAGGATGGTTCAGCAAGTAAGTGCGGTTGGAAAGGTGCTGATAGATGTTAGCATTGCACAAAGCTCTTATTTTATGAACTGGAAATAGACCGTTCAGTGCGATGGAATTATCAAAACGGGAAAGAGGCTTTGAGACAAATATGCTTTTAACCTAATGAGACACAAGGGTTTCTGATCATTTGCTCGTATTAGGACTTTACAAAAAAATGGTGTTTGCATCAGATTTCTGTATGGACTTTGTCTAAGTCACTCCAAACAAATAAAGTCGTAGAATTGAATAAGGTTGGAACAATATCGAGCCATTGTAGATTTGGTTCACCTTTTGAATTCAATTAAGTATAAGGAGCAGCTCTATTCTTTTGGTGTTACCACTCCAATGCCCTAAGATCATCTAATTATATTTTATACACTGTTGCATCAAGTTTTCATTCAAGTCTTCTTTTGTGTATGGGAAAGTAATCCATATAGTTTCCTTAAGCCGTCCAGAATGCACTGCGTAACACACTTGCAGGAATTGAGACAGTGTCCTTTTAACAGTTCACAGATAAAATTCTGGGCACACAATTGGAGGTTTCAGCGCTGAAATGCCCTTGATGCTGCAGAACAATAGGAGGTAACAGGACATTAATGGTATCTCAGAGACTCTTTGTACCCAAAAGCAATTGATATATCACATTTTGTGACCCAATTCAGGCATCTGTAGATATTTTATGCATTGCTGTGTTAGCTAATTGAACTATCAAAATACGCTTGTGATATTAAATTACTCTTTGGTTCTTCATAATAAATAAAATTAAGAATATAATTATTGCAGACACTGTAAATAACATTGAGACACAAACAACAGCAGATGCTGGAATCTTGAGTAAAACACGAAGTGGGGATCAGGCAACATCTCCGAGGATATGGATAGGTGATATTTCGGGTTGGGACTCTTCTTCAAACTAATTTTAGAAGGGGCCTGACCTGAAACATCGACTCTGCATGACCTCCAGAGATGCTGCAGCCAGAGATGCTGCCTGATCCGCTGAGTTACTCCAACACTTTGATTCACTGTAAATAACATTAACATTGTGTGTGGTTGTTGTATTATGTATGTGCATTGAACTGTTGAAGATAGACTTTCACATAGTTAGTCATTAGATTAAGCATTCCCATGATGTAGAGACATTTTTTAAATTTTGCCATTCCTGCATAGAAAATTGAGAATGAAAAACCATCATATGAGAAACTTATTTAAAAAATATACATAATTGCTAATCTGTGTACATTGATTAAAGACTTTATTGCCTGAAATGTACTTGCCTTGTTGTGGTGGTTCTGAGTGATCCACCAACAAGATATTCCTTGTGGGTCAGCTTATTTTTGATTCCCTTGCTCATGCATTGACTCAAGTCTGAGACCGTGTAGCAGCTGAAAGTCAGTACATTTGTTTCAATTATAATGAGGGATGTGGTGAGTTTAGCCCAAAGATCCTATAGCGGATCTATAGGATCTTTGGTTTAGCCCATAGTTTCATGTCAATCATGGCTGGTATATGTTTTAGTTTTAGTATTAGAGGTACAGTGCGGAAACAGGCCCTTTGGCTCACCGAGTCCACACTGACCAGCGATCCCTGCACATTAACACAAACCTACACACACTGGGGACAATTTACACATGCACCAAGTCAATTTACCTACATACCTGTACGTCTTTGGAGTGTGGGAGGAAACCGAAGATCCCGGACAAACCCACGCAGGTCACAGGGAGAACATACAACCTCAGTAGACAGCACCCATAGTCGGAATTGAGCCAGGGTCTCCAGTGTTGCAAGCGCTGTAAGGCAGTAACTCTACCCCTGCGCAGCGTGCCGCCACATAAATGCAATTTATGAATGGGGATTTTGATTGAAAGGGCAAATGTTAATTTTTTAATTTTACTTAATCACAATGGATAGTCACCATGGTTTTGAGATTGGTATGTCATGTCTTACAATCTTGAGGGTTTTTTTTTTGAGGAAGTTCAAATTGGAGTTGCAGCTAAGAACCAGGCCTTTCAGCCCACTGAGTCCGTGACAGCCAGCAATTCCGTACACTAGCACTATCCTGCATACTCTGGACAATTTACAATTTTACCCAAGGCCAATTAGCCTACAAAACTGTACATCATTGGAATGTGGGAGGAAACCGGAGTAGCCGGAGAAAACCTACATGGTCACGGGAGAAAGTACAAATGATACGATATGATCCGATAAAACAATATTTTTTTCCTGGAGGGAAATTGGTCTGCCAACAGTCACAACACACAACAAGGTACACAAAAACTTGAAATTAAAAGTGAAAACAAAAAGATACAAACAAGCGAATGTTGTCTAGCTGTTGTGTGTACAGCGCCTTCACCGGAACAAATGAACAAACAAACAAACAAACACAGACGTATCCCCTGGGCAGAACATTCTAAAACTAGAGTGCTCCCCCCTGCCCACACCGGGTCCCCCTTTGTTTTCCCACCATCCCTCAGGCCGGTCCCCCCACGGCGGGTTCTCATTGTCTTCCCCTCCCCCGTGCAGACAGCACCAGTAGTCGGGATCGAACCCAGTCTCTGGCACTGTAAGGCAGTAACTCTACCGCTGAGCCAAGTGATGAGGATAATTGATGATCAGGGAGTGGATGTTATCATCAAGGACTTTAGTAAGGTATTTGATAAGGTACCACATGGTAATCTGATCCAGAAGACAGAAGGGATTCAAACCTTTGTAAATTTAATTCACCGTTTTCAGTGGCATGACCATGGAAAACAGAGGGTAGTGGTGGACCGGTTTTCATAGACTGGAGGCCTGTAACCAGTGGTGTTCTACAGGCATCAGTATTGGGACCTCTAATTTATAAATGCCCTGGATAAAAACAAGTGGTCAAAGTAGTAAATTTTTAGATGACACAGGCATTGGCGGATTTTTGGATAGTGAGAAAGGTGTCATGGGATGCAGCAGTTTATAGAACAGTTGGAGATATGAGTGGAGAAATGACCGATCGGGTTTAATCCAGATAAATGCGAGGTGTTGCGTTTCGAGTTGTCAGTGTATGGCATGTACAAAGGTATACAGTGAATGACAGGACCTTGAGGAACATTGATGTACAGAGTGAGGTGCAAGTCTATGGCTCCATGAAAGTGACAGCATAAGTAGATGGGTTAATAAATAAGTCATTTGACATACTTGCTTTCATTGGCTGGGGCTTGAGCCAAAAAACTCAGGAAGTCAGGTTGTAGCTTTATAAAACTTTGGTTAGACCATATTTGGAGTATCGTGTGCATTTCTAGTCACCGCGTTACTGAAAGTATGTAGAGAACTCGGAGAGGGTACAGGAGAGATTCACTCGGATTTTGCCTGGACTAGAGATATTAGCTGTAAGGACAGTTTGGACAAATGTATGGTATTTTCTCTGGTTGAGGGGAGTTCTAAAAGAAGTGTATAAAGTTATGAGAGGCATAGACAGTTGTAATCTGTTTTTATCAGGTGGAATTGTTAAAGACCAGAGGGCATTGCCTTAAGGTGGGAGAGTGAAAAATTAAAATGAGATGTGCCGGGAAAACGTTTGTATTTTTCTTTACACAGTGGTGGGTGCTTGGAATGTGCTGCCAGGCGTGATGCTGGAAACAGATACAATAGTGGCTTTAAGAGGCTTTTAGATGGGCACATGGCTATGGAGGGATGTAGATCATATGCAGGCAGAGGAGATTTGCATAACCTGGCATCATGTATAACACAGATATTGTGGGCTGAGGGATGTCAAATACTGCAGGGTGTAGCATTAAGATGAGTTGTTTTTTTTACACAGGGATTGGTGGGTGCCTTGAACACTCTGCTGGGGAGAGTGGAGGACATGGAGTAGTGGGTGCACAAAACACTTTGCATAGGGTGGAGGCAGATACAATAGAGATATTTAAGAGGCATTTAGGCAGGCACACAAACAGACGGGGAATGAAGGGATATGGATCAAGTGCAGTTAGATGGAGTTAGTTTAACGGCCTTGTGTTCAGTTGAGACATTGTAGGCTGAAGAATGTTCCTATGCTGTACTGTTCTATTTTCTATAATGCTTTTAATTTGTAGCATTTAAATTTATAAGGAAATGCATTTATTTTGTGGGCGGGGGGAGGGCGTTGTCAGTCATTTATCTTCTTTCATTTTATTTAATCTATTTCAACAGTTTTTAATACTAATATAAAACGTTATTTGACAACAATAAATAGTCTGTCAAAAGACCACTTTGCCTGTCCATGGATGCTGCCACTTGCAGACCTCTTCACTTCATAGGATGGCCACTGTAGGGAAGCCTGAAGAGTATTAGGTGGGACATGGGAATACTGTGGGTGGAGGTGGAGAGAGGGGCGTGGAGGTGAGGGGGGGGGGGGGGGGGGGGGGGGGGGGGGGGGGGGGAGGGAGTGGAGGTGAGAGGAAATGGCATGAGAAGCAGACTGAAATTAATATTGCTGTCTGTAACAAGATCCCTTTCATACCAATATATGATTGCACTGATGCCCGGCTTTCACATCAAGTATGCTTGCTTGAATGTGTACACACTGGCAAATGTAGAGTAATGCCAATTGTGTGTACACCAGATATACTGCAAAACCTTACTGGGGATGATTGATGCATGCTGCTACAAATGCACACATGAACAAGCTACTTATGATGCGGAATCAGCACAAAATACTGGCAAATTTGCTCTACAGTGCTGACAGCTCCATGAAAACAGTACATTGCAATTACCCTCCCCTTGTTGTTCATTATGTTACTGCATTTGTACCTTAATTGCCATTAAATCTATCATACAAAGTTAAGCCTAGCAACTAATGGTGTGGTATGTTTTCATGAAGCCAATTTAACCTCTTGCGCATGAAATAAACAATTCGAGATGTGGAGACTTTTCTTTCATATTGTGAATTATTTCAAGAAATTTTAAACATTTCAATTTTTTCTTACTTTCTTTGGTCATTCTTTTCTCTCCATTTGTTTCGCTTTTATTGTTATCTTTCTGATCTGACATTAAGTTTACTGATTCTAATAACATCCTTCCCTCAGTCTTTCTGTTTATTTCTCAATCCGTGCACCTCATTGGTGAAGAAGATGCACCATCTGTCCAGTTGCTTATAACTGGCTGATGTCATCATGCCGTTCTCAGCTCATAGTTCTGGCAACATCATTAGATTTTCTTTACATAGAAATCTCACTGTGGCTGAACAGCAGTCTTTGCCGTGAGATGCCACCCCGCCCCCTTCCATTTAAAGTCTGGCTCAGTTGATGTTCACTCATTCTTGACATCAGGGTCTGAGCTATTGGGAGAGGTTGAGTTAGCTGGGACTCTATATTTTGTAGTGTACCTAATACAAATACCTGGGAGTGTACCTGGACAGTAAACTGGACTGGTCCAGGAACGCTGAGACACTGTACAAGAAGGGACAGAGCCGGCTAACTTTTGAGAAGGCTCCGCTCCTTCAACATCTGCAGTGAGATGCTGCAGATGTTCTACCAATCGGTGGTAGCCAGTGCCAGCTTCTTCGCTGCTGTGTGCCGGGGCAGCAGGGCGAATGCTACGGATGCCAATAGGATCAACAAACTCATCAGGAAGGCTGGCTCCGTCCTGGGGGGCAGAGTTGAATTCTTGGGAGGTGGTCTTGGAGGGGAGGATGCTCCTCAAACTGCGGAGCATCTTGGACAATATAGGTCACCCCATCCATGACCTGAGGAGCACCTTCAGCAACAGACTGGTTCAACCAATATACAGGACAGAACGCTGCAGGAGATCCTTCTTCCCTGTGGCTATCAAACTTTACAACTCCTCCCCCTTCTGCCGTGGGGTAGTCTGAGACTGCCCCTCCCCCCACCTCCTCAATCTTGGCACATCCCCAAAGCCTTATCACTCGTCTCTTTATTTTCAAGTATTTTGTGTTTTTTATGACAGTTGGCAAATTAAGGCTGTAGAGGCCAAGTCAGTGGATATTCTTAAGGCAGAGATAGGTTAGTCTTAAGGCAGAGATAGATTAGTCTTAAGGCAGAGATAGACTAGTCTTAAGGCAGAGATAGATTAGTCTTAAGGCAGAGATTCTTAAGGCAGAGATAGACTCTTGATGGTGTCAGCGGCTATGGGGCGAAGGCAGGAGAATGGGATCAGGTAGGAGAGATAGATCAGCCATGATTGAATGGCAGACCTGGTGGGCCAAATGGCCTAATTCTACTCCTATCACTTAAGACCTTATGACTGTGTGAGTTCCCCTCTATCCCACATCTACCCTTGTGATCCATTTCTTCCCACAGGAATGTTAGTAGATTCATTGGCTCCTGTAAATTACCTCTAGTGTAGGTGGGTGGTAGGAGAAAAGGGAGCACGGGAAGGGAACAGGTTATAGATGGTAGTTGGTGGATACGTGGAAGAGAACAGGTTATGGTAAATGGGATTGCTGGGATTGCTCTGAGAGTAGCCACTGAGGGGCAGCCTCCAAATGTAAGGAAATGCAAGAAATAATTTGTATTGCGCTTTAAATCTATTCATATTTTGGCACATTTAAAGATTTATCCAGAGTTTGAAGGAAGCTGCCAGTGGTTTAGCAGGCCATTGTTTACAGATGCCCACAGCTCGTGTACATATTTGGCTAGATGTAGTAGGCTCAATATTCTCACAACTGTTTGTCAGCAAACTTCAACTTTGGACTCTCGCAGCAGAGAGCAAAGCAGCTGCAATTCACCAATATTTTACACTGAGAAATCAATCTGATCAACCTGTGCTGGGTTAGACATGTCAAATGGTCAGGATCACGATTCATTGCTCCAGTTTATTGAACGTATCTTGACTTATTTTTCTTTTTTGCTCAACTGTTTGAATATTTTTTTTAAACTTCTGCAATTAGGAAAATATATCATTCCTCCCTTATGTGGGTGAGTAACTTACTCGTGAAAACATCGCAACATCTACCCTATCAAGCACCTCTAGGTTTATATATGTATGAACAATGTCACGTCTCATTCTTCTAAGGTCCAGAGAATTCAGTATAAACATGCTGATTCCAGCTCTTCTGTGTTATTTCTCAATACCTCGCTATTCTTCATTTTGAAATATTTATTCACCCACATTTCAGTAACTTAGTCATTTCTACATACCTCTGTCTTAAATAACTGGCTGCTTTTCTTGTTATGTACCCTTGTTCAAGACGCTCTCACCAGTGAAAGTTTTGTCCTCTGAAGTACGTGCTAAGCAAAGACACCGTCAGGATTGGTGCTGTATGCTGCACCATCTAAAACAAAAAATCAAGGCAACAGCATTCACCAGGAATGGAATAATACAACTCTTACTTGTTGCAACTTTACAGGCACATTGACATATCAACACAATAAATAATCATACCAAACACTAATACTATGTTATACTAGGTAACCAAACTATAATAGTGCAAACCAAAGTAGATAGTTCAACTTTAGTACTACAAAGTCCATATTGTTTGGTGCTGAGGAAGGGTTGTGGTTAAGATTGATTGATTGAAGGATGTATCATGGAAACAGGCCCTTTGGCTCATCTTGTCCATGCCAACCATCGATCATTCATTAATTCTAGGTCTCTGCTCTCCCATGTTCTCATCCTCCCCCTCTACACCAGGGTCAATTTGTAAGTCCCCAGGAGAATTTCCCCACTGCAGCTATCATTGGAGCATCCATTCATCTGCATCAACATTCTACAGTAACTGCTTGTTGCTTGGGTTCTGGTTCATCCATTTAGGTGGTAGCTGCACAGCTCATGTCTGCTGGACTGCATACTGAGAAGTACAGAACTTGCTGTGCACAATATCAGTTTAGGCAAGGAATTCCACAGGGAAATCTGACCCAAACTTCTATTATCTTTGAAGATAGACACAAAAAGCTGGAGTTACATAGTGGGACAGGCAACATCTCTGAATAGAAGGAATGGGTGATGTTTTGGGTCTCGACCTTTCTTCAGACTTTTGATCTTTGTGTTGTGAAGTTTTGTGTCCAGATTGCACAGTGTGAGGGTCACCCAAAGAGAATGTGTGAAGCCATTTCTAGGCTATTCTCTTATGGGTGAGATGCTGTAACACGGTCCTTTTAATGCTCGTCAATGAATGTTATAGATCTATTTTCTAGAATAGCAGAAGAGTTATTCCCAGTATACCACCTAATCATTGCTCAATATCCCTCAAATAAAGCAGATCACTGTCTTATTGTCAGATTTTGTAGGAATCGGTTGCTGTTCTTCCTGCAGTGTTTCATTAGTTGTACGGTGCTTTGTGAGACCGAAAGGGGTGCAGAAATGTTTACTCTAATTATCAAAACAGAAATCACTATCAGTTTTGGTTGTTGCCTTGGCTACTTGCACTTTAATTGAATTCTATATTTGAACCTCAAAATGTCCCATTGAGTTTCTGATCCTCGTCTATTGGTGCTTCCCATCATAAAAAATTGGATCTTTGAATTGCAGACTTATGGGCCTGTCCTACTTAGGCTATTTTTAGGCGACTGCCGGTGACTGTCATAGTTGTAGCAGGTTGCCGAAGAACCGGCGACTGGACCCCCCCCCCAACATAAAATTTGAAATAGAATCATTACTTTAACAACAAAAAGAACTGAAGTCAGCACCGGAGACAACCTACGTCATCCTGGCACCAACCTACGTCATCTTGGCGACAAGCTAGGACATCCAGGCGACAACCTACGACAGCACCTGCATCAGGAGAAGTCAAGCCAACTGTCGCCGATTGGTGCCGAAATGTTTTGAACATTTCAAAATCCAGTGGCAACCAGACAAATGCTACGATTCTTTGGGTGACTGAGGAGACTTCTCACAACCATACAGATGACCATGTGGCGACAGCCTAGTCTCGCCTGTAGTCGCCTAAAAAATTGCCTAAGTGGGACAGGGGCATTCTTGTGGATACAGAAACGGAAGTCTTTGTTAGAGGGGCTCGGGCTGCACAGGTAAGTCATGTGGAACGAACCAAAGTCATCCCAGTGAACTTGGCAGTGGAAAAGATGCCAGAGAAGAGCTTTTGCTGTTATCCCAGCAATCAAGTTACTAACTTACCTAAGCACTTTTCCTGCTATGTTCTTTCCTTGAACAAGTGAATTTGGTGCCAAATGGCATCATAAAACGAACACTGGAATATTGACAAATCCACTTTAAAAACGCAGCTAGCATCAAATTGGGACAGTTTATAAAATGTTTTGATTAATGGTTAATCAATTATTTAAAATAAAATATTAAATCGCGAGGGTATCTTTTAGTACAGCTGGGAAGCATGAGATAATAAGATATACATGAAAGAGAAGCCTAAACGCTTACACTGAGAATTATGAAAGGCACATTAGACAGTGTGCCCAGTGTGGCGTGTGCATGCTAACAAAGGATTGGATAGTACAGCTTCACTTCCTTTGTGAATTATTGAGAAAGTTGTTTGCAAAGAAGGATGATTTGCTTAACAGATGTGCTTAAACTTTTCAGAAATGTACACCTGCTTAAACTCTGCCTCTAACTTGAAACTCTCCACTCACTTGTCACCATGGAAATGTGGTGGAGCTGGATAACAACAATGACATCACTTGGCATGACATCAACATTTGAATACTAACATTACAAGGAATATCGGTTTGTTTAGGTTGTGTGTCAAGTTGGGGTAGATGATGTAATGCTAACAGGTGGTGCTAAGCATAATTGTTAAGGTGAAAAAAGTGCTGATATTATTTGTCATGGACATTCTATGTATTTTGGAAAAATTTCAACTGCATTATTTGATCATACCTTTTTGCATATCAATCCATTTAATATGTAAAGATGAAATTTTACAAGAGAAAATTTAAATTGATGGGGTTTCTAAGCTCATTAACTAATATATGCTAGGAAAATCATGGACTTGCAATATGTTTTAATATTCATTTCTGTTTCATCAAGCATCATTAAAGATAGCTTCAGGAAAGGAAAATTGTAGTTCTGAAGATTTACAGTGATGGATGGTGGATTTATTAATCAATACTTATAGCCACCTTATGTACTTCCTGAATGTATGTTCATAACTGTTTGCATTCAACCAAGATAGATTAAAGAAACATAAGACAAACATAATAGTATTTTACTTTAATACAATGAATTTTCAAAATTATGTTGGATTTAACAACAAGCTAATTTTTAATCGACATAAGATATTGTCCTCCATAAGGTTAATAATCGGCTTCCAAACAGGCAGGGCCTTCAATTACTCAGTTTTGTTAATCAAATCAGGTATTCAGAAGCTAGAGTTATGCCATGAGTCAATTCTTGCCCAAGGGTTGCAGGAGATAAATTACTCCATGCATACAGCTATTCTACTGGAATCGAAATATTCAAGGCAAGAGACAAGGGTGGCAGCTCTATAATCTGAAAACAAGGGTCAGAGTGATAGAACTGAATGTCATCTTTAAGGCAGCAGGCAGGGAGTTGTTTGGTTCACAATGCAAATTACACCAACATTGTGGTGGTTTATCTTGTATATGGAAGTCAGTCATAGAGTCAAGGTCACACAGCATAGAAACAGGCCGTTCGGCCCAACTTCCCCATGCTGACCAATATGCCCCAACTACACTAGTGCCGCCAGCTTGCGTTTGTCCATATCCCTCTAAACCTATCCCATCAATGTACTTGTCCAAATGTGTTTTAAACATTGTGATGGTTCCTCCATTTTGAATCACATGATTGCTTTGTAATTTAGGAAGAATGTACTGACCTCAGTAGAGCAGCCAGCTTATCATTTGCTAAATGTTTCTTGCAATCAGTAGAGTGACTGTATGATTATAAATGTTCTGCATTTCCTGTTGTACATATGGAGCTTTTCAAAAAAGGTGTTTGAAAAGGTGTTGTACAAAAACAAAGTCTTCAAGTCTCTACTCTTCTCCCCACTCGTTCCCGTGTCAGAGAAGGATCGCCAGTACCTCAGTAAAAAAAAGAATAGCAATGCAAACTTCTTAATCCATTCTATTTGTTAGAGAGGCCTTCAAACTGGTAGTCATCCAAAAGTGGAGGTTTTGGCAAACTGCTCTTCCGGCCTTGAGCACGTTGTCATCTAATGGCTTCATGGGATTTCTCAAAACTAGAGCCTTGTTAGAAATGGCTTCTGCAGACTCTTAAAACTAACTCTGGGATATGTGAGAGCCTGAAAATAACTGTCCTTATCCATCTGGTTTTCACTGTAATGTGGATCCTGCAACAAACCCAATATCTAGTTTGTATATTTAATTAGCTTGACTTTTTTATTGTAGTGATGGATGCTTATTTAATGGAGAAATTAATATACAATATGGCCACTCACTACTTTATCAATTTTCAAAAAAAGGAAAGAGTGACTGGTGTTTGAAAATCTTCCTCTATATGTTGGGTTATCAATTACGGAAACACATAGCCTGTGAACACAAAAACTTTCTGGTATGATAGTTGACACTCTGGACTAAATAGTGGGTTATCTTGAATAACAGCTTTTGACATCATATCCTCTCATTTGCATCTTCTCCCTGGTGTTTAGCAAGTATTTTACAATGTAAATAACTAACTTATCTGACCTAGAATTCATCTCTTGCATATATATTAGCTTTCGGGCAGCAGCATAATGTTGAATATTGCATCAGAAACTCACCTAAGAACTGTAGAAGTTGAATTGCACTTCAACTTGCAGGCAAAGGTTATGGTTATGTCGCCATAATTTCAATAGTAAAACCCGCAGTAGAATTTACCGAAGGACTGCTGTGATTCAGATAGACTTCATCCAGATCTTTTTGTTCGATGTTTAAGATTTATTAAGGTGTCACAATATCGACATTGCTCCCTGAAACTGGGTAAAAGATCTGAGTGCAAATTAAAGTGAGTGTGTACACTGTGCAATTCTTGATATGCAGGTGGCACATTGGTGTGGCTTGGCACGTAGCTGGAATAATGAAAGCATTCATAACATTCTCCACATAATTTTCTGAAAGATTAGTAATGTTTTAAATTCAAGATGAAGCAGTTCATCAGAAGGTGCGGCAAATTCATTTTAATACAGACAAATCTAAATACTGTATGATTTGGCAACTTTGACTTTTTTTCACGGGGTGGAATTATCAAATACTCGAGAGAACGCCTTTTAGATGTGAGGGGAAAGTTTAAAGGAGGGGTGCAAAGCACTTTTTTACAAATAGCAGTATTTGCCTCGAGTGGTGGTAGAAGCAAAAATGATAGTGGGTGTCTAAGAAGCTTTTCAATAGTCTCATGGCATTCATTGTGGAGGCCAAGCCACTAAGTCTTTTTAAAGTGCAGATTGTGAGATTTTTGATTAGTAAAGGGCCTGTTCCACAATGGCAACCTAATTTGCGAGTTTAGAAGAGTTTGCGCTCACCACAAACTCGCAGCATGGTCGACATGTGGTCCTAGGAGGTCACTGTAACTCTCCTTCATGCTCGAGAGAAGTTCTTGCATACTCGCGGCCTCAATTTGGTCCAGGAAATTTTTTCAATATGCAGAAAGTTTTTCCGCGAGTAAAAATTGATCGGCATAGTTCTTTTGAACTCGTAGTGCAGTCATAGTGGCGTTGCAATGTGGTTATAGGTAGTCGAGGTAGCCGTAGGCAATCTCCTTTGCTGATTGGCTCACTGGGGAAAAAAAACGTAAGCACGAGTTTTCAGAACCAAGAAAACCGACCGGTAATGTTAAATGCCCGCCAAACTTTACCCCCCCCCCCCCCGCTCTTTTAAAGGACTTACCGTACACTGTGCCAGCAGTCTTTTACCTTCCTGTTCATCGTGGGTATCACCTTAGCTTTGCACCATGTGAATTTCAGACAGAGCTCCCCTGCTTTCCCTGGCCCCCGCCTTTGCGATGTGTTTGTGTGTGTGTGTGTGTGTGTGTGTGCTGACGGTCAATCCAGCTCGCGGTTTCATTGCTGATGGTCGATCCAGCTCGCAATTTTTCAGGCGAGTGCCCCTGAGCTTGAAGGTCGAAGACAGTTGCTGAAAAGTCACGCAAGTGGGACAGGCCCTGAAGGGAGTCAGGGATTATGGGGAGGTGGCAGAAGAATGGGGATAGATAGATCAGCCTTGATTGAATGGCGGAGTAGACTTGATGGATCAAATTGGTTAATCCTACTCCTTTCACTTATGAACATAAATATAGCACAATGCATCATTGGAGTCTTCTGGGTGGAGATATGAAACTACATCCCCACCTTTCTCGGATGAAAAGACCACATAGGATTATATTATGAAGAAGACCAGGTGGACCTTTGATGTCCTGGGCAATATTTATCTTTCAAATAAAGAGATTACCAGCTCACTTTACATTGGTGTTTATGGGAACTTGCTGTGTGCAAATAACATGTCACATTTCCTTTTACAGCAGCGACTACACTGGTTGTAGGGCACTTGGCGAGATTCTGAAAGAGATGTGAAACAATTTATTTCTGGAAGGGAAAATAGATGTCACATACACTCCGTTGATAATGCCGAAATAGCCAAGTATGAAACAGAAAGAGAGCAAAGAGTTTTATTCACATTGAGAAGAGAAAGGGGGTCTCAAGCCGGAGGAACATCTTGCATCCACAACGTGTTTAACTTGGAGTATATTTTCAGTCATTAAGAATTTACCCCAAACAATGCTGGCATCAGAGCTTTTTGTTGCACAGATTTCAGCCTTTATTTTAGGATGTAAAATAGTGTGGTCTCCTCTCCAGCTTCTTAAATTCCAATCCATGCGTGCAAATTGATGGCTGCATGAGCCTGAATTAACAGCCTTTGTGCCACAGATTAAAACAGCTTTAGATCGACAGGCTTTAGCTCAAAGGAATTCATTTAATTTTCCTAGATCAAAGCTTATCCATTTTGTTTATAATTCTTGTAGAATTTAAAATGTAGCTCTTCAAAGCAAGTGTTTCAGAGCTTTCAAGAGGATTATTTTGGAGGGTCATATTTTTATGATGATAGTGTACATCATTTGCGCAGTTTCCAATTAGCAGTAGTTTTTGTATTTCTATATCTTTAACGTGAGTCATTGAAGGAAACGTCCTCTAAAATTTCCTGTTCCAAATATCACTCTCTTTATTTTCAATAAGAACTTGCTCCACCTGCTTAAGGGGAAATAAGGATGGTCATTAAATGCTGGCCTTGCCAATATCTGTCATGAATAAAGTGTTCGTGAGCTAAGGAAAATATGCTCTGTAAATTGTACGCTTTGGAAACTTTCATTTGGTTGGATGAAGATGTGGGTTGTTTTCTGTGGCTGGGAATTTTTGTAGCGAGAAGAGGATAAAACCTGACTCATAACTGTGCACTGGTAATGTATTGCAAATATAGGTTCTCAATTTGGGCCACATCAAAGGAAGAATTATTTGAATAGAAGCAGTTTCATTCCCAACTGAAAGGATGGGGAAGAGGAACCAAAAGGGAACCAAAATTAAAACAACGCAACCCAGGAAATGATATGAACCTTGTTGCAATAAATTGTCATCAATAATCACATCGTTCAAATTAAATTTGGTTCTAAAAGTGCAGGTAGATGGGACTAGGGGAAAACAAATGGTCGGCACGGACTGGAAGGGCCGAGAGGGCCTGTCTCCGTGCTGTAATTGTTATATGGTTTATATGGTTATATGGTTAACCAGAAATTTAGCCAAAATGCATTTATTTTTAAAACAACAGAACACACCCCAGCAGTATGAGCATTGCCTTCCCTAACTTCAAGTCGCCCTTGCTTTCCCTCTCTCTCCATCCCCTCCCCCTTCCCAGTTCTCCTGCCAGTCTTACTGTCTCCGACTACATTTTATCTCTGTGGAACTCTCTGCCCGCCCACTGGCCCCTGATACTGAGTTGGATGATCAGCCAGTCATATTGAAGAAGGGTCTCGACTATGTTTCCTATGAAACGTCACCCATTCCTTCTCTCCAGAGATGCTGCCTGTCCCGCTGAGGTACTCCAGCATTTTGTGTCTATCTTCGATTTAAACCAGCATCTGCAGTCCTTCCCTACACAGAACACACCTTTTATGTTGCTAAGCAAATTTCAAACACAATTCAGACGCCTTTTATCTTTGCACATTGTGTCGCTGATTTTATGGGATAAATCTCATGATCAATTGATCTGCATTCTACTTATTTTTTCTTGTTTGTTCCAAGTACATTTCAAGCGTGCTTTTGTTATATTTTTGTATGCTGAAAATACAGTTGCAACTGGTCTCCATAAACATTTGCAGAGGTGAAACCGCTTCAGTACATCGGTATGCACAGATCCATTTTCATGGCAGCTGATGGCGAGGAGGAGATGATGATATAGTCTCAAAATTAGCCCGATTCCACACAAACATTTGTTTCATTTAAGACCGGAAATCAGACGTTTGGGGGGTATTTGATACATTTTTGACTGAATACTTCAGAGGTAAAGCATAACATTTTAGCAATGACTGGGCTGACTGGTAAACTCAGAAGGCCTATTTGTGATGCAACAATTTGGGCCTGTGAAATGAAAACGCAGCAGTTTAGGCAGAAAATGTAAAAACTGAAACTGGTTCAGGTCAAGTACCCTCCTCAAAACTGAGGTTAAGCTTTGGCAATGAATACGTTTGTCTTTTTAAAGTAAAGTGCTTGACACATTTTGTCCCACTTGGGATTCTTGAGTGATTCCCAAGGCCTTGACAGGTAGCTACTGATGATCAGTTGCTCAGTAACCTGCTCCAACTCTGCAAACTCTCTCAGTTGCTCCACGGGATGAACCTGAGGAAGATGCTAGTGAGGCACTGGATCTCGGGTGAGCTGTCTTTAGGAAGGATGGCCTGATTATTTCAATTATGTAGATGATGCTAAACACCCAAGTTTCATTGATTTGGCCATGTGGAGCTTGATATACAAATGAATCTACACATTTGGATTTTTTTAAGCGAAACTACAGTGCCAAATATTGTTCACTACTGGTTTTATGTGGGCCATTAATTTTAGCTAACCAGAGCAAATGATATTGTAAAGGTGACAATGACTGAAGATAAATTATTGAAATGGGAGCTGGAGCTCACTGCTTGCTCAACTGTGTCCGAAGGGAGGAGACAGTAACTTTCACAACTTCTCACTTTCACGAGGGTGAGGCTGCTTATGGGTAAATGGGCATCTAGTAAGTGTGAGGCTTTTAAACGTGAAGTGGTGTGTGTTCAGGATAAGCATGTTCCTGTTGGAGTGAAGGCAAAGGCTGGCAGAAGTAAGGAATGCTGGATGACAGAAGATATTGATGCTCTGGTCACGAAAAAGAAGACATTGTTCACATAGGCAGCTGAGATCCCTTGAAGAATATATAGGTTGTTGGAGTGCTCTTGAGAAGGAAGTGGGCTAAAGTGGGAATGATCCAAAGAGATTCTGCAAGTAGATAAAGGGAAAAAGTAACTCGGGAGGGAAAAGGTTGTCTACATGTGAAGGCACCGGAGATGGGCCTGAATATTTCCCATCTTTATTTACCCTGGAGAAAGACATGGTTGCTAGGCAACTCGAGGAACTTAACGGTGATGTCTTGAAGAGAGTCCACATTACATGGGATGTCACGGTGGCGCAGCAGTAGAGTTGCTGCCTTACAGAGCTTACAGCGCCGGAGACCCGGGTTCAATCCCAACTACAGGTGCTGTCTGTATGGAGTTTGTACGTTCTGCTTGTGACCTGCGTGGGTTTTCTCAGAGATCTTCGGTTTCCTCCCACAATCCAAAGACGTACAGGTTTGTAGGTAATTGGCTTGGTAGAAATGTAAAATTGTCCCTAGTGCATGTAGGATAGTGTTAATGTGCAGGGATCGCTGGTTGGCGTGGACTCAGTGGGTCGAAGGGTCTGTTTCTGTGCTGTATCTCTAAACTAAACTACAGACAAGGAGATGCTACAGGAGCTTAACACGCGTTAAGGCAGATAAATCCCGGGACCTAATCAAGTATATCCGAGGACATTGTGGGAAGCTGGGGAAGACATTGTGGGGGCATGGGGAGATATTTATATCATGAATGAGATGCTGGAAAATGGAAAGATGGCTCATATTGTGCCTCTGTTTAAGAAAGGCTGCAAGGACATGCATGGGTCATGAACTGGTGAACTTTGCATCTCTGGTGAGTACGTTATTGGAGTGGATTCTGAAAGTCAAGATCTACAGCATTTGGAAAGGCAAGGACTAATTAAGGATAGTTAACACAGTTTTGAGTGCAGGAACTCATGTCTCACTAATTTAATTGTGTATTTTGAAGGGTGATCAAAAACAATGATGAAGGTGGAATGATAGACTTTGTTTACATGGTCTTTAGTAAGACCTTTGACAATGTACCACATGGCAGGCTGGTCTGGAAGGTTAGGTTACATTGGATCCAGGGCTAGATGGGTGTCCTGCTGTTTCTTTCATACATTAACAATTTTGTTTTAAATATAGGTGGCACATTTAATATGTTTGAAGATGACACTAAAATTGATGGCATTATGGGCTGTGAAGAAGATTATGATTACAACAGGATCTTGATCAAATGGGCCAAACAGTGGCAGATGGATGTTAATTTGGATAAATGCGAGATGTTACATTTGGTAGAACTGACCCGACCTAGACTTGCATTGTAAATGGCAGGGCCCTGAGTAGTACTACAGTACAGAGATCTATGGATGCAGGTAGATTGTTTCATGAAGGTGGTGACATAGGTTCATAAAGTCATAAGAAATGTGATTCAGCCCATCAATCTACTCCACCATTCATTCATGGCTGATCTATCTCTCCCTCTTAACCCCATACTCCTGCCTTCTCCCCATAACCTCTGATACGGTGGCATGCTTGCCTTTAGTCAGTGAAGGCATTTGACATGCTCTCCTTCATCAGTCAAGTTATTGAATACAGGAGTTGGAACGCTTTGTTACAGCTGTACAAGACATTGGTAAGGTTACGCTCAGAGTATTGTGTACAGTTCTGGACGTTTTGCTGTGGGAAGGACAGTATTACACTGGAGGGAGAGGGTCACAAGTACGTTACTATATCTGGGTGGGGGGTTGAGTTATATGGAGAGGCTAGATGGGCTTCCCCGGGATCATGGGAGGCTAAGGGGTAATCTTATAGAGGACATGGAATGAGCTGCCAGAGGAAGTGCAAAAGACTGGTTCAATTACGACATAGGCACATGAATGGGGAAAAGTTTGAAGGAATTACATAGAGGCAAGTAGACTGTCTCAGTTAGGCAACTCTTGTCAGCATGGGCAAATTGGGTCAGCATGGTGATTTCCATGCTGTGTAGCTTTATCATTCTATGACTAAGGACCAGAACATTAATTTCAGATTAAAATGTCATACACTTGGGCTAACAAATAAATGAAGGGGGTTTGAAAGGGCAAATAATTAATGGCTTTTGGAATAAACAGCTCTGTCCATGTAATATCACTGTCTCCTTTAGGTAGTGTTGTGTGGCAAAACAGAATGCCTTTCAGAATCTTGGAATGATGAATTGGGAATCGATTAGGAATTTATTTCTCACTTTTAGTCACTGTTGTGTTACAGAAATGTTATGGTCATATGTTGTTTACTGTGGGCTTCTCATGTACGTATTAATGACCCGATCATCATCTGTTGTTAAGTGGTAATGAAACTGCAGATGATGGAAATCTGAAATAAAAACAGGAAATGCTGACAGCACAGCAGTTTGGGTGGAGTCATTGGAAAAAGAAACGGCTAAATGTTTAGGACCCATGACCATTAATCAGAACTAAGAAAGTGAGAACAAGTTAATTTCCATGAGCAGAAGAGGTGGGTAGAATAGAGAAGGTGGAGTTCCAATGGAATTTCTCAGGGGTGAGAGCATTACTCCATATGTTGCATAAGGAGTTATTGTTGCCAGTATTTTCTGTTTTTAAGTGGTGTTGATTAAGAAATAAATATTGGTCGATGTCACTGTTTTAACTCCCCTGGTGACCTTCAGAGTTCAGTGGACCTTTTGTGCACACTTGAGAAGGGAAACCTGACCACAATTTAACAGAAGCAGCTTATGCAACATTCCCTCAGCATAACACTGAACAGCCACGCTAATTTTTCACCTCAAGGGTCTGAATTTGGACTAGAACCCATAATCTGCTAACGTCTGAACTATGCTTGCAATGAAGTTGAGAACAGATAATTAAAAATCTGAATAGGTTAAGTGTGGGTGTAACTGTGGGAGGTAGATTTAATTTACACAACTATGAAAATATCAATTTTGAGCCAAAACAAGGGTAGATCTGAATATTAATTCAATGATGAAAAGCTGAAACTAGTTAACAGAGATAAGGGACCATGTGCACACGATACCAAAATTAGAAGTCAGATTAACCATAGCATCTGACATTTTAAACTGAATGTTTGTCCTTGCATTTAGAAACCTAGAATATAGGTTATGTTCCCCTGAATACAGCGTGTAGTTTCATCTACATAGCTACATCTTAATAACAGATACATTCACCTTAGAAGAAATAAAAGTGTACCAGATCATTATCAGGGGTCTAACCAGAGGGAGGATTACATTAACCAGGCTGTGAGAAAGCATCCTGTACCTCAAATTTAACTCTGGAGTCCAGCAAATGTCCTCACCCACTAAGTAATGAATAGTTATATTGATTTAATTATTTTGAAACCATGGTCACAAAGGAAAAAAATGGAGAATAAGGAGAATTCCTGAAACTAATTCTGGATAGGTTAAAGCCATTACATGAAAACCAATGCGGTTTTTAAAGGATAACATTGTGAATGGGTGACATTTAGTGGTTTTTCTAATCTCAAGTAGACAGTCAGTCCCTGTTGCACTACCAGGGGGCATAGCTTTAAAGTGAATGGGACAAATTTTCAAGGAGATGTGCACGGTTTCATTTTCCAGAGGGCGGTGTGTGTGCCTGCAATGCTTTGCCAGGGATCATGGTGGAGGCAGATATGATAGTGACATTGAAGAGATTTTTGGATAGGCACATATATATGCAGGGAATGGAGGGATATGTATTACGTACAGGCAGATAAAAGTTGATCTTGGCATCATGCTCAGCATAGACATTGTGGGCTGAAGGGCGTGTTCCTGTGCTGTGCTATGTTCTAAGTTTACACCAGAGGAACCTTTCCAGGCCAGTGCACGTTTAATGCAGAGGCTGATGAGGAGCCTTTTAGCAGAAGATGCAGTCCAATGTAAATTAAGTAGCTGGGAAGAATAATAGCTGTAAAGAGAAGCATGCAAACCTGACATTCTTACCACATCAGCTGAATATGTTAAGAGGAGACCTGAGTATTTATTGATTTTAAAGAGCTAATTAGAATGAATAAGGAGCGTTGTTTGCATCAAGCAATAAATGATAAAGGGCAAATGTTTAAAATTTGCTGAAAATAGGAAAATAAGAAAGATTAAAAGCAAAAAACACATTCACATAAAATCGTACTGAAGTGCATAACAAAAGTAGAATTAAGGCAAAGCGGGATTGAACAAAGTTTAACTGAAAGTTAATACTGGGACACTATCTTGTTTATGGATTATTTACGACTGTTTTATTTAAAAAAGGATTTTAAGATTATGTGATGTGTTTAGATTAAGCAGGGATAGGAACGAGCAAACTAGGTGCACCAGAAGCTATGGTGGAAGGAACAGAGAACTGGAGAAGTGACAGCACTGCAAAGGCTACAGAAAAAATGGAAGGATTTTAAGAAGATGATGAGATTTTCAAATGTGAGGGTGCAGAACCAGAAGCCAGCATCAAATAATAACTTTGGGATGAGAATGTTAGACTGTCTGAAAAATTATACAATAACAAGATTTTGAATTATTTGAATTAGTGAAAAGTGTACAAAGATTTTGGCAGGCCTTAAAGATATTGGCTTTAGTATTCCCCGTCTTTAGTCGGATTAAATTGTAGCATATCAGACAGAATGTTGAGCGCTGCAGTCGGGCAGGCTTCAGGAGGTAGAATGAGGCATCATTTGATATGCATGTGCAAATTAACCATATCATCGGGGAAACCTGCTCTAGAGCTGCAAGCAAATGAAGAAAAATGAATAGGGGATCAAGAGGTGACGAAAAGGGGATAGGAAAAGAAGCACAATTTACATAATGTGAAATTTCTACAAGCTTTTTTAAAAATGAAGAATCATTGCAAAGAATGACTCAAAGGTTATTTTACATAACAATGGTGTTGAACATTAACAATGCTGTTGAGCTAATGCCGGACTTGTAAACAACGTCAGCTTTGCTTCATTGAGAAAATAACTGCAAGGTGTTATAATTGTTGGCACATTTCCTTCTCAGCAGTTGTTCATGTTTGTAGTTATGTTACCATCAACCTACCATAATCCACCGGGCGTCAATGTAACCTCACCTAAAATAATTGAAAACTGAAGCATATTTCACAAGTTGGTTGGTTGATTGAAATAAATTATATTTCAGAGTTTTATTTTACTTCAAGCCAAACATTTAGCACATTGTTCATTGGAAGATAACAGACACAAATACATTTCATAAAGGGAATTTATTTGTCTGGCCCAATTACTCTAAGCTTTATGATTTTTCACAGTCTGCCACCACTCAGTCTGCCACCACTCTCCCACCCTTGACCAGTGATTGCAGACTTAATGGAGCTTCCCCCAAGATCAACCAGCTACTCTCCAAAGATGATTCTGTCCACAATGTGTCTCTGCACCGGGCCATGGCTCAAGGTGTCCCTGTTTCCTCTTGTGCTTATTCGTAACCCCAACCCTCACCCTCAGGCATTGGAGGCCATGAATTTGCAGGTGGCATGCCAGTGACAGAAAATGATCAACATTTTCAGCACCAATGAATTGCTAGACTTGTTCTACATGTGTTGGATCATAAACAGAAATAGAAGGCAATCTAATGGGACTTCCATGAGGCATGTCCATGCACAATTTACCTTTCCCGTGCCTTTTGTACAGTTGCTGAAATGCAAATACTCATCTGGAATCAGATTACCCAGGTAGGGCCATTGTCTAATTTGAGCATAAGGATGGAATAGTCATGGTTTGTTGCACGCTGTGCATAAATGCAGCATAGGTCTGGGAGCATGGGCACAAGTTGGGTTAGGAGCATATGCTGGAGCATTGCAGTGTACGCAGTATCACGAGGGCATCATATTCACATGGCCTGGCCCTTTATTGATTGAACAACGCTCAGGAAACTCTTCAACCTACATTTTCCCCACTCCAGCACTAGAGAGTTGATGGACACAACATGCTGGAGTAACTCAGCGAGTCAGGCAGCAAATTTTGAAAAAATGAATAGGTGACATTTTGGGTCGGAACCTATCTTCAGACTGAAGAATGTTCTAAACAGTCTGTTTGAGAGCAGTCGTAAGAATATTTCTGATCCAAAATATCACCTATTCCTTTTCTGTAGAGATGCTGCCTGGCCCATTGAGTTACTCCAGCATTTTGTGTCTAAGTTCAGCGTAAACCAGCATCGACAGTTCCTTATTACACAGAGTTGTCAGTTTGGGGTATTTATCAAATGTAAATAACAATGTGTGAAGATCGATGGGAGCCTGTTGGAAAATTCATCCAACAACTTGACCAAGTTGAATTATAAGTTTGCACCACAGAAATAATATATTTTTTAATTCAAACCAGGGGAAAAGTTGTATGCTTGCTGTTTAGCTTTAATATTCATAGCATCACAGAAAGCTAAAGCGGAAGAACTGGCTTTGATCTGCAAGCTATACCTGTATTCCAGGCAATGCCCATGTTGTGTTACACACTGGGGAACTGTATCTGGAAGTTGTTTTGCTGACCATGAGAGTTCTTTCAGTTGAGGTCTTTTTTCAAGAGGTATTCTTGGGAATTTAACAGCTGCACGATTGATCGAGGGGAAAAAACATAATTCATTTATGATTGATGCACCCTTGGTTTTATTCAGTAAGGAGTGCAAATGCAGGAATTTTAGTCCAGCTGTCGTCAAACATAAACCTTTGGTTCTGGGCTCAAATTTTACATATTATCCTCATTGTTAAAAAATCATAGGGCTAAATCCAGGTCTTCACTTGAGTTAAGTCGTTTGCGACCTTTAGAAATTTGGGGGTATAAGATGCTATTACCAGAACATACAATTGTTCTCGACCATTTATTCCATGAGTAAGAAGTGAAATATAACTAAGAATCAAAATAATGCAGCAGGACAATTAACTTGCTCATTCTTCCAAAGGTGCAGTCAACCAATTTTAACAATTTCCACACATAAAATAGGAAAACCGGAAATTGTCCAGCTTTCTCGTAGAGTTAGCTGGCAGTCTAAATCCCGTAGCACAGCTGGAGACGATGTCAAATGGAAGTCATATGAATGCTGGCAGCAAGCTGGCATGCTTTTGTGGAGTCAGGAGAAGCAAATAAACCTTGCAAATGATTTTAGATTTTTTTTTTGTTGATCAGCTTCCCTTTAAGGTCATGCAGGTTACTTTGTCATTTAACGCTGACACAGTGGAACAGGATAGGCCCATGTGCCGAGCTACACCTTGCAAATGTGAAAAAGAGCATGACATACATTATTTGCATTTCAAGATAAGACAGGAGGATCATAACAAGGAGGATTCATAACAAGAGGATTTCAGTATAGGAGTAGAGAGGTTCTTCTGCAGTTGTATAGGACCCAGGTAAGACCACATCTGGAGTACTGTGTGCAGTTTTGGTTTCCTAATTTGAGGAAGGACATCGTTGTGACTGAGGTAGTGCAGCGTAGGTTCACGAGATTGATCCCTGGGATGGCGGGACTGTCATATGAGGAAAAGACTAGGCTTGTATTCACTGGAGTTTAGAAGGGTAGGGGGGGAATCTTATAGAAACATATAAAATTATAAAAGGACTGGACAGGCTAGATGCAGGAAAAATGAATGGCGGTGATGGCTCAAAGGGCCGAATGGCCTCCTCCTGCGCCTATTTCCTATTTTCTATGTTTCAATGATTGTCCAGCGACCCATCTTAAAAACCGTTCTCATGTTGGCATCGGCCAGACTGCAAGGGTAACAGTGGTGGTGAAGGGGAGGGGTCTGGCAATGTGCTTGGCGACAGCGATTTGAAGCGCACTGTTTCAAGGTGATGTTGCCCTTTTTTACACTGGAGTTAACATCTTTATTTTCCCCATCCACTTGAAGCATCAAAGCCAACAGGGATTAATTGTGAAAGGCTAAAACTAAAAAAAAAAAAAAAGTCAATTACCAGTGTAAATTGTTTTGTAAAAGAAATCCATTTGAAAACATTGGGGAAATAATTGTACCATGATAAGGAAACATCTATTTGTTGTTGGTTAAATGTTTGTGCAGTGAAGGTTAAGGGTTGCCAGGAACAGGGCAGTGTGATTAATCCTGAACCACTATGACAATTGGCAAAGAGCGGGGTCCTTCTCTGCTACATGTCCTGTGACCCAAGCATGGTATTGCAACAGAAGAACTAGTCGGTTTATTTGACATTTGCCATACAGTAAAACAAAAATCATGCACTTCATGCCTTTTTTGGGAGAAATGTGAATTTTTAGGCCTGGTCTTGTTGGGAAATGCCAGTGGTGTATTGCTAACATTTAACAACAGATAGTGCTGCTGCCTCACAGCACTGGGAACCCTGGTTTGATTCTGACCTTGGGTATTGTCCTTGTGAAGTTTTATGTCCTCCATATGATAGACAATAGATAATAGGTGCAGGAGTAGGCCATTCGGCCCTTCGAGCCAGCACCGCCATTCAATGTGATCATTGCTGATCATCCCCAATCAGTACCCCGTTCCTGCCTTCTCCCCATATCCCCTAACTCCGCTATCTTTAAGAGCCCTATCTAGCTCTCTCTTGAAAGTATCCAGAGGACCATGATCTTATAAGTTGCCCCTGTGTGTGCCAGTTTCCTCCCACACCCCAAAGACGTGCTGGTAGCTTAATTGGCCATTGTGTATAATCCCATAATGTGATGGGTGGTAGGAAAATCCAAGTGGTATTGATGCTCATGTGAAAGCAAATTGGTTAACAGGGAAATAAATTTGGGGAAAAAGGTTAGGGGCAGCATAGTGGCACAACGGAAAGTTGCTGCCTTACAGCCCTGGTGACCCGGGTTCGATCCTGACTTTAGTACTGTCTGTACGGAGTTTGTACGTTCTCCCCGGTTTCCTTCGGGGACGCCGGTTTCCTCCCACACTCCAAAGATGTACAGGTTTGTAGGTTAATTGGCCTCTGTAGATTGGAAAATGTCCCTAGTGTGTCGGATAGTGCTAGTGTGCCAGGTGATCGCTGGTCGGTACGAACCACACTATATACCACACTATATCTCAATATTTAAAAAAATCCTGAACTTACTGGCTGAGCTGCAGTGGTGATTTGTCAGTCGTGGTTTTTGCTGCTGCTTTTTCCGTGGAGTCCATCAACTGGGGTGGATGAGTGGCATTGCAGATAGAGTTGCTACTTCGCATTTTCAGCAATGCATGTTCACTCCCGATCTCCAATGCTGACTGCGTGGAATTTGCAATTCTCACTGTGAGGACATATGTGCTTCATCTGGATGCTCCAGTTTCCTCTGATAATCTTATTTGGCTGCTTAAATTGCCAATAATGTGTAAAATCTAGGGGAATAAATGTAAATGGATATTTGATGGTCAGCACACACTCTGTGCAGTCAAGGATGGAACTGCTGATGCAGGTTTATACTGAAGATAGACACAAAATGCTGGAGCAAATTAGCGGGTCAAGCAGCATCTCTGGAGAAAAGGAATAGGTGGCATTTCAAGTCGGAACCCTTCTTCAGACCGGTTCCAACATTTTCTGTCCAACATCTGTGCAGTGAAGGGTCTACCTCTGTACTGTATAACGGGGTGACAGGATTCCATAGTGTCAACACCAGCTGATCTGCCTGGAGCTGGGAGCTGGTCAAAAGCACATTTATTTGAATGGAAGATTTACCATTACGAAAGTAAAATCTCTTTAATTATCCTTACTTTTAACATTTTCTGTTTCTGGGTAATGATATCGTTTTAGGAATTGTATTAACTTTTTTTGGTTGTTTATTTGAGTTTAATGGACCTTGAAGGCTTCAAATACAGGGACGATCACAAGTATTCAACAAACTCGGTAGCTTTGACATGCACAGGGACATGGGTTTTGTGGGCCCAGCTTGTTCAGGACCTCCTTGTGTCACGCAAGCCTCTGGCACAGTGCAGGCCCTTGCCATTCAAACATTAAACACTTTGCCAGCCTGCTAGGTTCAAATTAGTTAAGAGTTTAGTTTGGTTTAGAGATTCAGAGCGGAAACAGGCATTTTGGCCCACCGAGTCCGCAGCAACCAGCGATCCTCGCACGCTAACACTATCCTACACGCTCTATGGACAGTTTACACATTTTATTGAAGCCAATTGGCTGATAAAGCTGTAGGTCTTTGGAGTGTGGGAGGAAACCAAAGCTCCCGGAGAAAGCCCATGCAGGTCACGGCAAGAACATACAAACTCCATACAGACAGTACCTGCGGTCAGAAGTGAACCCAGGTCTCTGGTGCTGTAAGACAGTAACTCATTTTGATTGCAGGCTCAGGCATGCTACTTCTGGCTAACTGTGTTCTAATTCTTTTGTTTTTCAAGGTGGACACAGCAGCTTCAAACAACACCACGAGAACCTCTGCGATCACTCCCTGCAGCTTCAGGAGTGCTCGGTTGCAGGGGGAGCCTCAGCAATTCCAACGCAGCTACCTCAGTCTATCCCCACCACCCCTGACATTGAAAATGCCGAGCTGACCCCCATCCTCCCCTTCCTGTTCCTCGGAAACGAGCAGGATGCTCAGGATATAGAGAAAATGCAGCAGATGAACATCGGCTACATCATTAACGTAACGACCCACCTGCCTCTGTATCATTACGAGAAAGGTATCTTCCATTATAAACGGCTACCTGCCACTGATAGCAACAAGCAGAATCTCAGGCAATACTTTGAAGAGGCCTTTGAATTTATTGGTAATTACTTCTTCATTATCTTCTTTTTAACTAAATACAATATATTCTCTGTATATGTTGACAAAACAAAACAATTTTAATTTAAATGCATAATTCAATAAAGAGAATTGTTTGGCAGACTGAGCAAACAAGGTGGCAAGATAATGTGTAGGAAGGAAATGCAGATGCTGGTTTACACCGAAGATAGACACAAAAAGTTGTGGAATAACCCAGCGGGTCAGACAGCATCTCCGGGGAAAGGTGGTAGGTGACGTTTCGGGTTGTGAAGAAGGGTCTCAACCCGAAATGTCATCTATTCCTGTTCTCCAGAGATGCTGTCTGACCCGCTGAGTTATTCCAGCTTTTTGTGCCTATTTTCCTTTAGGATATTCATTATATTCTTTAAGGGCCTGTCCCACTGTACGAGCTAATTCAAGAGTTCTCCCGAGTTTCGCCTGATTCGAACTCGGAGAATTACGGTAATAGCCGCTCGTAGGTACTCGGGGCTCTCGTGGACATTTTTCAACATGTTGAAAAATCTTCACGAGCTTACCGCGTTTCCCGAGTACCTGCCTTAACGTTACGAGCCGCTAAGAGACGTCCCGAGCTCCGACGTACCCGCTACGTGCTTACCACGAGTTTAATTTTTTTTTTAAACTCGGGAGAGCTTTTGAATTATGTCATACAGTGGGACAGGCCCTTTAGTTTAATCTTGTAATATTTAAGGATATTTAAAGTTCGAGTGATTATAGGTTAGTGAGGTTGTTTTACAGTTTGCCTCAGTCATGCTCTTTATTAGATATTATCCATTATTTTTTTTCCTATTCTAGTGACATGCAAATAAATCATGATTTCACAATCATAAAATATTCCAGGATATGGGAAATTTGGTGAAATTTCTTAAATGCCTTCAATTAAAGTAAATGAAATGATAAAGTGCCTGTCCCACTTTCACGACCTAATTCACAACCTTTTTTACTCGTGGACATTTTTCATCAGACTAGAAAAATGCTCCGACCTACTTGATGCCACGAGTACCCAAGACTAGCATCACAACCTACCTACGACCTCGTGACGACCATGCTGCGAGTATGAGTCAAGGGCAAACTCGGCAGAGGTCATGAATTAGGTCGTGAAAGTGGGACATGCCCTTTATCATTTCATTTACTTTAATTGAAGGCATTTAAGAATAAATCCCAAAGCTGAGGGTGGCTGCTCAGACATGCTAACAATCAATATAGCAGTAAAACATACAATATTTGCCAGCTCATTGGAAGGTTCAAAGCACATCTGTGACAAGTACTTTTTGTACTACTCCTCACACAGTTCAGCTTTAAGAAAAGCTGATCTAAAGATTGAACCATTAAAGTATTTGTTTTGTTTTTATTTTTATCAGCTAACCTCCTTGCCCTTTGCTGTGAACAATTGGATAGTACTGATCCAATCTATTGCATCCGCTGCTCAAGATGCCAGCTGATCTATATCAGTGAGACCAAGCGGAGGCTTGGTGATCGTTTCGCCGAACGCTTGGTCCACAATAACCAACCCGACCTCCCGGTGGCTCAGCACTTCAACTCCCCCTCCCATTCCGTATCCGACCTCTCTGTCCTGGGCCTCCTCCACGGCCAGAGTGAGCAACACCGCAAATTGGAGGAACAGCACCTCATATTCCGCTTGGGGAGTCTGCATCCTCTTGGCATGAACATTGAATTCTCTCAATTCTATTGACCCTCGTTGTCTCCTCCCCCTCCTACCTCTCCCTCAGCCCTCGTGCTCATCCTCCTCCTTTTTCATTTCTCCCCCCGCCTCCCCCCACCCCCCATCAGTCTGAAGAAGGGTTTAATAGGATTTATTATAATAAACTTTATTTCGGACTCAAGGTCCAGACAACGGACATTACATAAAAATACATTGCATATAAAAACACCATAAAATACATATAAAATCTTAGTATATCACTTTTAAAAGCATTGTTATTTATATATATTTAAAACAAACACAATACATGATTTAAAATCCAGAATAAAAAAGAATGATCAATATCCTACAATGAGACAGCGATACCAGCTTTGCATTAATAAATGCAACTAGTTGAAATTACAGATTGAAATATTTCATACAAGCTTCAAAATAAGTAAACTTATTTTATAAACAGCATAACCTGCCACAGCTGCCGTCTATAGAATTAATCTGTCGTTCGTATTAATTTGTCTTCCGATGGTGAAATTGCATTCTGATTACTTATGGTCATCACAGAAATTGGTGGAAGAGTAATTGTATTCCCTGCCTTGCCAGCCAACCAAGTCTTATGTATTGTGTTTGCTTTGCTTTCAGAGGAAGCACACCAGTGTGGCAAGGGGCTGCTCATTCACTGTCAAGCTGGTGTCTCCCGTTCTGCTACGATTGTTATAGCCTATCTGATGAAGCACACACGGATGACCATGACCGATGCCTACAAGTTTGTTAAAGGAAAGAGACTGATTATCTCCCCGAACCTCAATTTCATGGGGCAATTGCTAGAGTTTGAAGAAGACTTAAACAATGGAGTCACTCCACGAATTCTGACACCAAAGCTGATCGGGGTGGAGACGGTTGTCTAATGTGACTTGGTCAACTTTCAGGAGCTTTCTTTTAGACAGGAGATATTTATCTCGCCTTGATGCTTTGAGGCATCTTGTTGTATGCTGGAACTGAGAACCTAAAACAAAAAGACAGTACCATCATTGATGGGGGGATTATGGAGTTGGTGGTCTGTGCAGGTTCATAGACAGCAACAAACAACTGGAAATGAGGTGAAGAAAATTGTAATGGGGCTGCGGTCTGGAGATTTCCCAAGGAATGACCTTTCAACTCATCTAAAGGTTACCAAAGCTGATTGGTCAGTAGTCACTGTGAGGGAACCCAACACACCACATAGTTGCAATTTATTTCCACCGAGCAAATGAAGGAGGACATGTACCTGTAAAGTGAAACCTGATTATTTTGTGTGTTCAGGTCCTGTTGATGCTGGTTATATTTTTCTATAAGGGATAAAAACAATTACGGGAATTAAATTAAAATGGTCTCCTTTATTAAATGCCATTTGAGGCTCATTGTGCAATAATTGATTTGGGTGTGAAAAAAAAAACAAATGGATTGAGGTGGGTGCATTTTCTTTATGTAAATATGCAGTAATAAGACAGTAACATGCACCTAGCAAAGCTTGGGAAGAAATCAATAAAAAGCAATTTTAGTTTTGATTTAAATTCTGGTCACAGTGCCATATGTGCTGGTGCAATTTCTTAGATACCTATCCGATCAGAATATTAAGAAAAAAATATTATTTAATATTTTTCACACAATCTCAGTGTGTTACTGTTGTAAGTGTATAATTTTCTTTATATAAAAAAATTATGAATAACCACACGTTTTGTTTCTGTGTGTCAAATTTTCTTATTATGCAAAAACCTTTCACGGAAGTGATAGGGTCACATAATTGAGCTGTGTGGCCTGTGAAATAAGAGGGACAAGAACGTAGTTCAAAACGCAATTGCCCAGAAAATGTTTCCATTATGATATGTGAATTAGGCTGCCGTGTGGTGTGTGTATAGACTACTTCTTTAATAATCAATTGTGCTCAAAACCTTTCTTGAGCATTGTTGTATTATTAATAGAGGCCTGGTCTCAGAGGATCGGGGTGGCAAAAGAGTTCAGTATTACAATATGTGCAGAAAGCAACTGCAGATGCTGGTTTAAATCAAAGATAGACACAAAAAGCTGGAGTAACTCAGCGGGACATGCAGAATCTCTGGAGAGAAGGGATGGGTGACAATCCAATGGTCTCGACACGTCACCCATTCAGTCTCTCCAGAGATGCTGCCTGTCCCGCTGAGTTACTCCAGCTTTTTGTGTCTATCTTCAGTTTTTCAATAACCTGGTCAGGTTTAGGATAGGGAAGTAGGCGTTGCTAGATGGTGAAATGTGTCAAGGTCATGAAGAAGTGCAGGGGAGGATTACATCAATGATGATGCTTGCTGTTGAGCCAGTGTTTGGTGATGGAGGGCTCTAAAACAACCCGTTAGCGCAGAGAGTGAGAAAGGTAGGAGCAAGAGGCCAGTATACAACTTTAAAAGGGACTGAAGTTGGTGGATCCAAGTGGCCAGCTAAGTTATGTTGAAGAAGGCCTTATGTATCATGAAGGTTGTGAGTATGAATAGCCGGTTCTCAATGAAAGCTAGGCTGGACAAATGAATTTGGTGGAAGTAAGCACCAAACCATGTGTTGAATACCGTGCCTGGATTGTTTCATGTATAAACTTGCCATAGATCTGAATCCAGAACTCAGATGACATTACATATGGAACACTCCATTTCTTTGTGATAATTTCTATTAAATTAAATCTGTTCATGTGACAATATAAACATAAAATACCAGAGTGATTACACTAGACAATCTATTATTGGCAGCATGAACTAAATATAGTCCACATAAATATTGATGAGAGACACTGCCTTCATTGTTAAAAGATCCTTATGTTCCCTGTCCCACTTAGGTGACTTTTTAGGCGACTGCAGGAGACTATGCAGTCGCCACATGTTCGCGGGTGGTTGCCGGGGAGTCATCTTCATGGTCGTGAGGAGTTCCCGCATTCTGGGAACTAGTCGCGGCTTCAATATGTTGCCGTAGGTGAGAATCCTTGTGCCGTAGGTGGGTCGCCAGGAGGTCCTAGTTGGTTGCCAGGAGGCCGAAGGTTCCTGTAGGTTCTTGTAGATTGTAGCCGGTGCTGACCAATAAATTTAATTGGCTAAGCAATAGTTTTCAGAACCAAGGATAACTGACCGGTAATGTTAAATGTCCGCCGAGCTTCACGGCCATGTATCTCTGCCTTCTTAAAAGTTGTCTGGCTTCTTAAAAGTTGTCTCCGCTCCTTCTCCCTCCTTCTCCCCCCCTCTTTTAAAGGACTTACCGTACACTGTGCTTTAGCCGTCTTAACTGCAACACCAGCCTTCCTGTTCATCGCGGTGTGTACCTGTTTCACCTTGGCTTTGCACCATGTGAATTTCACTCAGATAGCGTTCCCCCCACTTTCCTTGTCCCCCACCTGCAAAATAGGCTGGTGAAGGAAGCGATGTGTGTGTGTTCCACTCTGACAGTCGCCGTTCCAGTTGCCCAGTTTTTCAGGCGACTGCCGGCAACTTGGCAGTCGCATGTAAAATCACCTAAGTGGGACAGGCCCATGAATTACATTTATTTGTACCAAGTATTCTCCCCTGATCCAGCTGCCACTATGTATTTTTAGCCCCCATTCTTTCTCTTTCCAGCTGTCAGTTCACATGTTTAAATGCATTTGAAAACAGCCATTCCCCAATCTCTAATGCAAAGTGAAAAAATGAATATAATATTCAGTACTTTTTCAAATGTCGAATGAATATTTAACATTTTTATAGTCTCCCCTTTAATAACATTCTGAAGATCTAATCTTATCAGGCATTTAATTATTTCTGTTACTTTCTGGAGTAAACCCTCTGAGACCCGCAGAATTACACAATGTGGAGCAATATGATCCATTATTTACTACACTGACCTTCTCTCCAAGCCCTTCCTTACCCAGAGAGTGCTTAGATTGTAGAACTTGCATCCTCAGGGAGCAGTTGATGTGAATAGTAGAGATGCATTATAGGAGCGAGGTTACATATGAAGTGAAAAGGAAATAGAAGGATATTTGTTGGGAATAGAAGGGAAACTGGATGGAGCATAAGCATCAACATGGTCCTATTGAGCAGCCTGCTGCTCTTTTATGCAAGATTTCCCGGCAACTTTTTCCATCTCTTTAATCTTCTTATTGCGTTTTCAATTAATAAGTAGATTGCCACTTTGCATCTCCAAACTAAAAACCCTCTTCATAATTTTGCTTCATAATTCTTTCAAAATATTACCTCCTCCTGATACCTCCTTCAAGAAATGAATATGCACCTACTGGCGTACCTTTGCCCTGTCCCACTATGTTTGGCAGTATTGTGATATGCCTCTTCTTAATATGATTTTGATCTGATTTTGTTTTCTGCGTAGTGATCTTTGTCATGGGACTGTGCTGTGATTTTGCTTCATGAGTTTGTGATCATTTTTCTTTAAAGTAACTGATCCGTCATACAATTTGATTTGTTTTGCTCTGCTAATGAGGACATCGTTATCTTATTGGCGGTGAAAAGCGGCTTGAGGGAAGTGCAAAATGGTCATTGGTGAATCAAAAACTGATATTATACTCCTTCGTCAAGAGAGAGAGCAGAGGTAAGGATGGTCACTAATTGAGCTAGTATTCCCACTCAAGAATCTTCCCTCATGTTCACAGCACTTATTTAGTGGTCCAATTGAGTTTATGGTCAGTAGAATCCCCAGGATTTTGGTAACAGAGAATTCCATGATGCTACTGTCACTTAGATTCATTTGTCTGAATCAGTCTGAAGAAGGGTCTCGACCCACAACATCAACCATTCCTTCTCACCAGAGATGCTGCCTGTCCCGCTGAGTTACTCCAGCATTTTGTGTCTACCCATGTTTTTGTCACCGATTGTTATGGGGTCTTGTTATGCACTTTGGCTAAAGATGCTGACTGAACCAGGAAATTGGTGCAACTTACAACAAGATAAGAAATCTGGGTGAGATATTGTCCCCTGTAAGCTATGTTTTATTTAAAACATACTCGTGTGTAGTTGTTCTTGAGATAACTGCTGAAGGTGTATACACGTTCCAAATAGCATCCAGGAAGGGATAACTTAAAAAACAAAATCATGAAGACAAACAACATAGAACATAGAAAATTGAGGCATAGGATCAGGCTGCTCAGCCCACAATATACTGGATGTGCTGAACATAATGCCAAGTTAATTCATCTTATTTGCCTGCACATGAACTATATTCCTCCATTCCCTGCATACCCATGACCCGATTTAAAAATTCTCTTAAACACCACAATTATATCTGCTTCGCCACCAGCCCTGGTAATTTGATCCAGACATCCTCCAGACTCAATAATATAAAAATTTGCCCCATCTCGTCTTCAAACTTTCCACCTCTTACCTTAAAGCTGTGCCTCTCTGTCTTCGACATTTCCACCCATTGAACAAAGGTTCTGACTGTCTACCCCATTTATGCTTTGCATAATTTTATATACTTCGTTCAAGTCTCCCCTCAATGCCTGTCGTTCCAGAGAAAACAACCCAAATTGCCCAACTTCTCCTTGTAGCTAATACCCCCGAATCTGGGCAGAATTTTCGTAAACCTCTTCGCCGCCCTCTCTTAAGCCTTCACATCCTTCCTCGAATGGAGCAAGCAGAAGTGTATGCAGTACTCCAATCCAGCCTCACCAAAGTCTTATAGTGCTACACTATGGCTTCCTCTGACTCTTATGCACAATGCCTAATCCCTCGATTAATGAAGTGCGTAGATAGCCTTCATTATCACTCTATCTATTTCTGTTGCTACTTTCAGGGAGGAATGGACCCAGACCCCAAGATCACTCCACACATCAATGCTGCTAAGGATCGTGCCATCAACCGTATACCATCCCCTAATTCGATCTCCCAAAGTGCAACACCTCACACTTGCTTAGATTAATCTCCATCTGCCATTTCTCAGCCGATTTCTGTAATTGATCTATATTCCACTGTATACTTTGCCTTTCTCACTGTCTGCAAGTCCAGCAATCCAGGTGACATTGTTCCCAAAATAAGTTATTGCCCATTCAGCAGAGAGATGAGGAAACTTTTTTCTCTGATTGTTTATGACTCATTTCAATTCCGTATCTCAAAGATCTATGATGTCTATCCATCACTACTTTGAATATATTTGTATACCTCGGAGATCTACAAATATATCCAAAGCAGCGATCAATAGACAGTAGATCAACGAGTGACTCAAGGGATATGGAAAGCAGTGGAAACATGGTGTTGGGGCCAAGATTGGACCAGTCGTCATCTTACTGAATGGTGGAACAGGCTCAATGAGCTCTCCGGCCTACTGCTTCTCATGTTCTTGATGACTGCAAATGTTGAAAATTTGAAAGAAAAAGAACAGAAAATAATGATGACACAAGAAACTGCAGATGCTGGAATCTTGAGTAAAACCCAAAGTGCAGGAGGAACTCGGTGGGTAAGGCAGCATCTGTGGAGGGAATGGACAGGTGGCATTTCGGGTCGGAAGCCTTCTTCAGAAAATAATGCAAATATTCTGGAGTATGAAATAACACAATCTGTGAATAGTTAGCTGTAACATACATTTTAAGGGGTTAAGTAAGGGGAGAGAGGAAAGAAATGTCTATGAACAGAAATGTCTATGATAGGCATTAAATAGGAATGGAGATGATGACGTGGGACAAAGGAAAGCGGGAAATAGAGGAAGTCAAACCCACAATATTGCATTCAACCAAACTGCTGGTGAGAAACCTCTAAAGCAAATGAGCCCATTTTCATTTATGTACGGTGTTTCCTGGGTTATAGTTCTATGGAGCTTTATTTGTCACATATGCAACTACACGGTGAAATTCTTTTTGCATACAATGCACACCAGCGCCGCCATTTTTGGTGCTATTATTCAAAGTTCAGTCGGCCCACACACTCGAAGTACTGGAGCAGTTCCCGCGAACCCACATCGTCCTCCTCATCCGCCAATCTTTGTGTCCCAGAGGCACTTCCTGCAACCGACCTTGAAGGCGCTGAAGGCATTACCCCGGTTCACCCTCTTGCCGGCCCTTGCTCCTCACATCCAATATCTCCACCTCCCTCCCGGTTACACCCTCCAACGAGCCTTCGGATTATGCAGTTGTGATATCTTGTACTGAAATTTATTTATGGCATTAACCTAACAGCATATTTTAAATGAAATGTGGTGTTACATACAGTTGGTTTCATATTTCACCTTCGATTCTTTATCGTCTTGATCAAAATGCCCCAGATACTGAGTTGATTCTGTGATTCAGTGCCGTCAAACCATATAAAGCCAGCAAATGCCTCTTTCTTCTCCACAGAGGCTAAGGCAAAGAAGCTGCATTTCCAAATACGTCGAAAAACAAATCCAAGCTGAATGCAAAGCTGCTGAGATCAGGGCTATTCTTGCACAGACGGTATGCACTGCTGAGAGCAGAGGATTAATATGACGGACTGCTCATCAGTTACAATTAGAAACTCCCTATTCTGGTGCTGTTTACAAGCAAAGAACTTGACCTGTTTATCGGACAAGTCATGAACTAATCAATGTTAATTGTTGATAAAATGCCACACTGAAATAGAAAGCCACAAAGTGTTTGTGGCTATTGCGTACTGAGAAGAACAACAGCCTAAAAATTGGATCCTACAACAATTTTTTAATATGTTCAAGTCGTGCATAAAAGTAATTTAATTTGGTTTAGATTGCACTAACAATTTTTTCCGTGTGAAATCACGTCTGTCAGGAATTTGAACTGGATATTTATTGTTTTCATTTCATTTAATTGCATTTGAAGTTTTATCCAGAACCAGATGCACACCTAAAGTTCATGCACAGTTCATTTCCACTGGTACCAGCATAAACTGGGGTTTGGAGTACAACCTATGAACTTCATTGAGGAGCCACAGTACCACAGGAACACATCGCATTACTGGGTTGCATGTGTGTCTATTTAAAGGAACACTTTGCTGGCAGCAGGTCACCTGACCAAGCAGCTGCAGAACTCATGGTAGGTTGCTCAAACATCTTAAAATGTCTGCTGTGGGCAGGGCCGGATTTAGACGAAGAGAGGCCCTAAGGTGTTCCACTTGTGAGGCCCCCTCCCAATCCCCCACCCCCATGACTAGCGGAAGATGGTCCACCAGATTGACACTGATTTGCAGCCGAGCGTGGCCAATGAGATAAGGGGCTGGAAAACAGCGCTTTTTATTTATTTATTTATTGCCAGTGCTAGTGTCGAGTTATTGGCTTAAACACTATTATTCTGAAATGGAGGGCAAGGAAAATTACTGAAGGGTTGTTTGGAGACTACATTGCGTAGTGACAGCATTTGTAAGAAAGGCCTATGACAGTGTCAAAAATATTATACACCTTGCAGGACTCTCACTTGTCAGCCGGGCAACCTTGGCAGCTTTTTCAGTTGCCAAATGACAGTTTAGGTGGTCATTACAGACGGCTTCATGACGCGTGCGATAATGTGCTCGGATGAAGTGCATAGTTACCAGTCGGAATTATGTTCTATGAAGCATTCACATAATATTTATGCTTCAAATAAAGTCACAAACTAAACATATTCACCAATCAAGACATGATATATACCACAATGACATGCAGCAAAATTATAATACTGTATCTCAACTCCTTTACACGTTGCAATGAATGCAATTTGTATTATTTCTTTCCACTTCCAAACAAAAATGTGGTTGGATTATTCAGCATATGATCAACCTCGGTGAGACCAAGCACAGACTTGGCGATCGCTTCGCACAACACCTCCACTCAGTTCGCAATAACCAACCTGATCTCCCAGTGGCTCAACACTTCAATTCCCCTTCCCAATCCGAATCCAACCTTTCTGGTCCTTGCTTTCTCCCTCCTTCCCCTCACATTCCCAGCTCTCCCACAGCCTACTGTCTCCGCCTCTTCCTTTCTTTTTCGTGGCCCCCCCCCCCCCCCCCCGACATCAATCTGAAGAGTCTCGACCCGAAACATCGTCTATTCCTTCGCTCCATAGATGCTGCCTTACCCGCTGATTTTCTCCAACTTGTTTGTCTACCAATGGGATCCCACCACTGGCCACATCTTCCCATTTCCTCCCCTGTTGGCTTTCCGCAGAGACCTCTCCCTCCGTAACTCCCTGGTCAATTCGCCCCTTCCCACCCAAACCACCCCCTCTCCTGGCACTCTCCCTTGCAAACGCAAGGAAATGCTACACTTGTTGCTTGACCTCCCCTCCTTGACTCCATTTAAGGACCCACGCATTCTTTCCAGGTGTGGCAGGGGTTCACCTGCACCTCCTCCAACCTCATTCATTGCATCCACAGCTCTAGGTGTCAGCTGCTCCACATCGGTGAGACCAAGCGTAGGCTTGGCGATCGCTTCGCCCAACACCTACGCTCGGTCCGCAATAAACCAACCTGATCTCCCGGTGGCTCAGCACTTCAACTCCCCCTCCCTTTCCGAATTTGACCTTTCTGTCCTGGGCCTGGGCCTCATCCATGGCCAGAGTGAGGCCCACCGTAAATTGGAGGAGCCGCACCAGTAAATTGTAGGCGGCAGAGCATGGTGGCTGATTAGACTGAGAGCTCCATACAGTCGGATAAATAAACCTCCCCTAAATTCAAGTAAGCGTGTATTTAAGTTTTAATGAGTACAGTATGAGTGGGGGAGTCAAAACAAAGAGCAGAAAGTTGCAAGAAAAGATGCTAGAAAAGCAAGAAACTGAAGGACATGCTCGAAGCGACACCGACGAAGACAAAAACAAACTGGCTGGTGGAGACGATGCAACAGAGGCTCTCCATGAGGGATTAAAAAGCATAAGTACATAACTCAGCAACTTGAGAAGAGAATTAAAAGCGGACTTCACATCATTCAAAGACGATTTCAAGCGGGATATGGGAGAAGAGCTGGCCGAACTTAAACATGAAATTAATCTTCAGATGGCAGCGAATGCGCAAGCAATACAAGACCAAAAAAAAACGGAAGATGCCGGCACCCGAATAGAAGAGCTGCAAACACCATACTCCAAGAAACACGGAAAGACCGGAAGTTACTTGTCGACAAATTGAACGATCTGGAGTCCAGATCCCGAAGAAATAATCTGCGGATATATGGTGTGCCGGAGAGTACGGAAGGTAGCTCAGTACTTCAGTTTGTGGAGAAACTGGTCAGAAGTGAAATGTCAATCTCTGAAATGACAGATTTACAGATTCAATGAGCACACAGATCCCTGGCGCAGAAACCAAGCCCCAGCTCCCCTCCAAGATCCATAATTGTCCACTTTCTCCAGTTTGAAGTTAACGAGATGGTTCTCAAACAGGCAAGGCAAAAGAAGATCCAACTTAGAGAACGAATGCTGTCTTTTGACCATGACTATATTAACGTTGTAGTACAACATCGCAAGACATACAAACATGTTAAAAACATCCTAAAAGAGGAAGGAATTCGCTTTCAGACACCATTTACCAAGACACGTATTCACTGCGAAAGCGGACACCAAACCTACAACAACGCAAGGGAAGCCGTGCGAGAGCTACAACGGAGAGGCTACAAAGTGGAAGAGCTGCGGGGAGACATGGACATTCCACCAGTGCGTGAACAACTCTGCCAAACGGAGCGGTGCCAGCTCGTCGAGAGACACGGAGAATCAGAGATCGTCAGACGGGCATGGGAGCACTTTCAAGAATGACAACAAAAGACTCGTGCTTGAACTGAGATATGATTATGAAGGTACTGAGTTCTTATGAGTTTACAAATATGTGTATTGATATGTATATACATAGACAAATCTGTTTATAAGCCTGGTTCTAAAAACATCACCAAGCATCACAGACCTCATGTGAGTGTAATTAATGTTGATTTAATACAACTTTCTGTATCAGATAAATCCGACTGTTAGGGAGGTTAACAAAATATTAGCTAGAATGAATGGAGGGACCCATAGAGGGTTACCCCCCTTATAAAGGAGAGGGCCTTTTTCTTAGTGTTAGGCTTCCCCCCTCAATTTACAAAGGGATTCGGGATCTATGGAGGAGAGAGAATACCCTTTTTTGGGAGTCCATTTATGTTTTGATGATTTGTTTTGTTATGCCAGGTAAAACACCTTTGTTTGTTCATATGTTTTGGTTTGTTGTTCAGAATGGTTCTGGTGTTGAGTTGAGGGGATACAGTGAAATCAATCACACTAAGTGTAATGATGCAATGTCAAGGACTTAAGCTGATGTCTCTAAATGTTAATGGTTTGGGTAATCCAATTAAGAGGGCTAAAGTCATGACTAAATTGAAAAAAATTAAGATGCATATTATTTTTTACAAGAAACCCATTTATCATGACAAGAGCATGAGAAGCTGAAAAGATTTGGATATAAAAACACATATTATAGCTCACATACTTGCAGACATAAAAGAGGAGTGGCAATCTTGATATCAAACTCAGTTAAATTCGAAATTTTAAAAGAAATAAAAGACAAAGAAGGGAGGTATATCATAGTAAAGAGCAAAGTTGATAATAATATCCTGACACTGGTGAATATCTATGCTCCCCCAGATAGTGATTAAAATTAAAATCCCTATTTGGTATTATTGCAATGGAAGCAGAAGGAATTTGTATATGTGGGGGGGATCTGAATGTTGTACTGAATCATAGGCTTGATACGACAAGTAAAAAGAAGAATAAGAACCAGTTAACAAAACTACTAAACACTACCTGTGAAGAATTTGGTTTTCGTGATGTATGGAGGAATTTTCACCCTCTAGAAAGAGACTATACACATTACTCAATACCGCACTAAGTTTACTCCAGAATAGACTATTTCTTAATGCAGAAAGTAGACTGTTCTAGGGTAACGGATTGCAGAATTGGTGTGGCGATTAAATGTTGGAATACTGAATGATAAAACAACTGTTAATGATATTAAATTGGAAATCAAAACGTATCTAGAGGAGAATGACAATGGTGGACCCATCCATACTATGGGACTCATTGAAGGCTGTAATACGCAGTAGGTTAATAGCTAGGGCATCACATATTAAAAAGGCCAGAATGAAAACATATAATAAGTTGATATCAGACCAGAAAGATTTAGAACAGAAGTACACAAATAATAAGGACCAGAGAACTTATAAGCAAATAGAAGATTTGAGGGGGACAAATGGATGGAATATTGGGTCAAGAGATGGAGAAAAAAAAGCAAGATTTGTAAAACAGGCACATTATGAGCTTGGCCCTAAAACCACTAAAATACTTGCCCGAAGGCTACGCAAACAACAGGCTGACAACACCATACACAAAATTAAGGACCCCCTGTACACAGAATTTGAAGAGTGATCCAAAAGAAATAGAATATATCTTCCAGGAATATTATAAAGAATTATATACACAAACTTCTACGGTAGATGGGGAAACAATGAGGATTTTTTTAAGTACAATAGATCAGCCCTGTATTGGAGAGACACAAAATAAAATAATCACAGCAGAAATATCACTGTAGGAGATAGAGAAGACAATTGGTAGGATGAAATCAAACAAGGCCCCAGGCAGCGACGGTTTCCCTATAGAGTGGTATAAAATATTTCGGAATGAGCTGAACCCACTTCTTCTGAGAACCTTTTACTGGATTATCAAAGAAGGCAAGACACCCCCGTCATGGAAAGAGGCAATTATAACATTATTCCCCAAAGAGAACAAAGACAAATTGTACTAACTACAGACCGATATCAATTCTAAATGTGGATTATAAATTATATTCTTCAATTATCTCCAAACGATTTGAAAAGTTGATGCCAGATTTAATTGATGAAGACTAGGCTGGTTTTATAATAGGCAGATAAACACAAGACAGTATTAGAAGAACCCTACATAAAATACACAAGATTTAAAAGGAAAGTGTGCATGCTGTCCTGATAAGCCTAGATGAGGAAAAAGCTTTTCGATAGGGTTAATTGGGAATTCTTATATCAAACACTAGAAAGATTTGGCTTCACCGAAGATTCAATTCAAGTAATTAAAGCAATTTACCAGCAACCTACTGCAAGAGTAAAGGTGAATGGATCCTTAACTGAGAGATTTGTGTTAGGAAGAGGAACGAGACAGGGATGTTGTCTTAGCCCTAGCCTGTTTGCTATATATATTGAACCATTGGCTCGAGCGATTCGTCAAGATAGGGAACTGAGAGGAGTGACTATAAGAGACAGAGAACATAAAATTGGCCTTTTTGCAGATGATATAATGATGTATCTCACAGAAGTAAACACCTCATTCCCAAGGATGATGGGGATCATTTAATTTTTATGCAGGATATAAAGTGAATATTTCAAAAACTCAAATCTTCCTATTTAATTGTCCTCCACCAAAAGAAATCAAACAAAAGTATAATATTAAATGGGATTCAAAATCAATCAAATATCTAGGGGTACATATACCAAAAAAGATATCAATGTTGTATAGGGCCAATTATAATCATATCAATCAAAACATAAGAAAGGATATAGAAAGATGGTCCACCTACCCAATGGATTTTAGTAGTAAGAGAAATGTGGTGAAAATGAATATTTTGCCAAGGCTATTGTACTTGTTTCAATCTCTGCCAATAGAGGTACCATTAAAACAATTCACGGAATGGGATAAATTAATATCTAGATTTATTTGGGGAGGAAAGAAGGCCAGAATTCGATACACTACACTCCAGTTGCAAAAGGACAAAGGTGGAATGGCACTTCCAAATTTTAGGATATATTTCTATGCAGCCCAACTTCGACCACTAATTAATTGGTGTGAGGACAGCTACAGTGGCTTGCAAAAGTATTCATACCCCTTGAACGTTTCCACATTTTGTCACGTTACAACCACAAACGTAAATGTATTTTATTGGGATTTTATGTGATAGACCATCACAAAGTGGTGCATAATTGTGAAGTGGAAGGAAAATGATACATGGTTTCCAAATTGTATTACAAATAAAAAACTGTAAAGTGTGGCATGCAAAAGTATTCAGCCCCCATGAGTCAATACTTTGTAGAACCACCTTTTGCTGCAATTACAGCTGCAAGTCTTTTGGGGTATGTCTCTACCAGCTTTGCACATCTAGAGACTGAAATGTTTGCCCATTCTTCTTTGCAAAATAGCTCAAGCTCAGTCGGATTGGACGGAGAGCGTCTGTGAACAGCAATTTTCAAGTCTTGCCAGAGATTCTCAATTGGATTTAGGTCTGGACTTTGACTGGGCCATTCTAACACATGAATATTCTTTGATCTAAACCATTCCATTGTAGCTCTGGCTGTATGTTTAGGGTTGTTGTCCTGCTGGAAGGTGAACCTCCGCCCCAGTCTCAAGTCTTTTGCAGACTAACAGGTTTTCTTCCAAGATTGCCCTGTATTTGGCTCCATTCATCTTCCCGTCAACTCTGACCAGCTTCCCTGTCCCTGCTGAAGAAAAGCATCCCCACAGCATGATGCTGCCACCACCATGTTTCACAGTGGGGATAGTGTGTTCAGGGTGATGCGCAATGTTAGTTTTCCACTACACATAGCGTTTTGCATTTATGCCAAAAACTTTAATTTTGGTCTCATCAGACCAGAGCACCTTCCTTCACATGTTTGCTGTGTCCCCCACATGGCTTGTGGCAAACTGCAAACGGGACTTCTTATGGCTTTGTTTCAACAATGGCTTTCTTCTTGCCACTCTTCCATAAAGGCCCAATTTGTGGAGTGCACGACTAATAGTTGTTCTGTGGACAGAATCTCCCACCTGAGCTGTGGATCTCTGCAGCACCTCCAGAGTTACCATGGGCCTCTTGGCTGCTTCTCTGATCAATGCTCTCCTTGCCCGGCCTATCAGTTTAGGTGGACGGCCATGTCTTGGTAGGTTTGCAGTTGTGCCATACTCTTTCCATTTTCGGATGATGGATTGAACAGTGCTCCATGAGATGTTCAAAGCTTGGGATATTTTATTATAACCTAACCCTGCTTTAAACTTCTCCACAACTTTATCCCTGACCTGTCTGGTGTGTTCTTTGGGCTTCATGATGCCCAAGGAACATTGTTTGTTCACTAATGTTCTCTAACAAACCTCTGAGGCCGTCACAGAACAGCTGTATTTATACTGACATTAGATTACACACAAGTGGATTCTATTTACTAATTAGGTGACTTCTGAAGGCAATTGGTTGCACTGGATTTTATTTAGGGGTATCAGAGTAAAGGGGGCTGTATAGTTTTGCACGCCACACTTTTCAGTTTTTTTATTTGTAAAAAGATTTAAAAATCATGTATCATTTTCCTTCCACTTCACAATTATGTGCCACTTTGTGTTGGTCTATCACATAAAATCCTAATAAAATACATTTACGTTTGTGGTTGTAACGTGACAAAATGTGGAAAAGTTCAAGGGGTATGAAAACTTTTGCAAGCCACTGTATATAGCTAGATGGAAAGAGATTGAGACATATATCCCTGACTTCCACATCCAAACACTCTTGAGAGAAAAAGCGCTTCCTGGACATATCAGGAGTATAATCAATCCAATAACAATATTTACTTTAGAAACCTGGTTCACTCTTACCAGACAACTTAAACTGAATAAACGACAAAAAGTTTTAAGATGGATAGCTTTGGATAATGAATTTAAACCAGGGATGTATGACTCAACATTTAAAGAGTGGATGAAGAAAGGAATTACTGCATTTTGTACAGTTATTGAAAATGGAGACCTAAGAGGTTTTCAAGATTTGAAGGATAGATTTGCAATTCGGAACCAAGACTTGTTTAGATACCTCCAACTGAGAGATTATTACTATAAAATAGTAAAAAGGGAGGAACTAGAAGAAACGAATCCAGTGATAGAAGTGATAGTGCGTATCATCAAAAAACATTAAGGATTATTTCTAAACTTTATCATAGTTTAATGGAATGTCAAGCTAAAACTACATTTTATGTAAAATTTAAGTGGGAAAAGGAATTGAACCACAATCTCAGAAGAAGAATGGCATCATATGTGTGGAACACTACAGACATCCACTGATTCACAAAAATTGAGAGAATTTAATTGGAAAAATTTGACTCGTTTCTTTCTAACATAAAAAGCAAGCAAATTCTAAGGTAGCAAACATGCTGGAGGCAATGTGGCCAAACAGACGCAAATCATGGACATATCTTCTGGAGTTGCCCAAAAATAGAACCATTTTGGGACAGAGTGAATTCAGAATTAAAGGAGGTATTAGGATATATAGTCTGCAAGAAGTGTTCCATTTTATACCTGGGTAATATAAATACAGAGGTGCTGAAGGAAGATCATTACTTGGTTAAAATCCTACTCACAGCTGGCAGAAAGGCCATTGCAAGAAACTGGCTTGCAGCGGACACACCCAGACTTAGACAATGGTTAGACATAGTACAGGAAATATTTGTAATGGAGAAAATGACATATTCTCTAAGAGTGAAAGAAGACGAGTTTAACATAAAATGGGAAAAATGGATTAGGTATAGAAATAAAGACATCAACACTGTATAATTTTATTGACAATAATGCAAGTTATTGGAAGATGTTTTAATAAGAAAATAGTTCTGTATACTGCATCATTAATTATAAACTGAACCCCCGCTGCACTGTTGCACTGTATGTTTCACTGCATTGTTGTATGTTTCGTTGTTATATTTGTGTTTTATTTGTGTATACATAAAAGCAATAAAGACTAAAGTGAAAAGTAAAGGAGGAGCAGCACCTCATATTTTGCTTGGGCAGTTTACACCCCAGCGGTATGAACATTACCTTCTTCAATTTCGGGTAATCTCTGCTTTTTCCTCCCCTTCCCAGCTCTCCCTCAGCCCACTGTCTCCGCCTCTTCCTTTCTTCTTCCCATCCCCCCCCACCCTCACATCAGTCTGAAGAAGGGTCTCGACCCAAAACGTCACCTATTTCCTTCGCTCCATAGATGCTGCCCACCCGCTGATTTCTCCAGCATTTTTGTCTACCCATTCACACAAGTTCGGTTATCCCACTTTCCTCACCCACTCACTACACATTAGTGGCAATTTTACAGAGACAAGTTAATCTACAAAGCCAATGCGTCTTTGGGATGTGGGAGGAAACCCACACGCTTGCAGGGGGAATGTGCAAATTCAACACAGACAGTGCCCGAGGACAGGATCGAACACAGATCTCTGGCGTGTGAGGCAGCAAGTCTACCAGCTGTGCCACTATATTTTATTTTCCAACACACAAAAAAATTAAACGTTGATAACTTTGGTTACTAAAAAAATGAAAATATCAATTTTCAGTTTAAAATCTCCAAGTCACGCTATGTCCCCCTTTACAGCTACTGTATGTTTTAATTAAGTTCAAGGCTATGGGGCAGTACATTGGCCATAACGTTGCTGCCTAAAAGTGCCAGAGACCCGGAATTGATCCTGAATATGGGCGCTGTCTGTATGGAGTTTGCTCTTTTTCCCTTTGATCGCATGGGTTTTCTCCGGGTGCTCTTGTTTCCTTCCACATTCCAAAGGTGTGCAGGAACCTATTTCAGACCCAACCCAAAACGTAATATTTTCCTTTTGTCCAGAGATTTTGTCTGACCTGTTGAGTTACTCCAGCTTTTTGTGTCTATCTTCAGTTTAAATCATTATCTGCAGCAACTTCCTACTCACACGATACTATACGATAGAACTTTATTAATCCCAGGAGGGAAATTGTGTGTGTGCATGTGTTGCTATATACATTATACACACGCACGCACACACTCACACGCACACACTCACACGCGCACACACACACACACACACACACACACACTTATATAGTTATATATTCATATATAAATATATACCGTTTTGTTTTCTCGTTATAACATTGTTTACAGAGTACTATGTTTACATATTCTGTTGTGCTGCTGCAAGTAAGGATTTCATTGTTCTAACTGAGACGTGAGAGAATAAAACACTATTGACTCTTGACTTACTCCGCTAGTGTGTGGGATAGAACTAGTGTACGGGTGATCGGTGATCGGCGTAGACTCGATGGGCCGAAGAGCCTGTTTCCACGCTGGAACTTTAAATTAAACTACAAACACTAAAAACAGAGGGAATCTAAAGAAGGGTCTCTACCCGAAACATCACCCAATTTCTTCTATGCAGAGTTGCTGGCTGCTCCATGGAGTTCCCCCGCACAATTAAAGCATAGAATAGTCTTCACCCTACCATAGTTACCCAACCAGATGCAACTACATTTAAGATACCTCTTTTTTCCTCAAGAACCCTTTTTGGCTTAAGTCCAAGAGAGTTTTATTGTCATGTTCCCAGATAGGACAATAAAATTCTTGCTTGCTGCAGCACAACAGAATATTTAAACAAAATACAGAACAGGAGAAAAAAGTTCAGTGTGTTTACATACCATAGACCATATATATACACAATAAATAAACAGATGAATTGCAATAGGCTGTTATTGATCAGCCCTCCACCACCTCCAGTTTAAATTCTATTTAGAATATTTATGGAGGACCAGGAAACCAGAAGCAAGAGTTACTCCAGGGAGTTACTCCAGATCTAGGGTCAGGGAGTGATTCTGCGTTGGTTTTCAGCGGTCGCGGCGAGATGGCGACCGAACAGCAATGGCGGCCAGATCTCCCACAATTCAAAGCGAGGGAGAAAGTGGCCAGCACCAGCCAGTTGCCGTGGCAGTGCGCATGCGCAGTGCGGCCGATGATGTGCTGGCCGTGGTTGTGCGCATGTGCAGGGGGGAGCATGTGCTGGCCAAAACAATGCGCATGTGCAAGGCGGCTGGCCGTGCCGGCGGATGAGGAGTGGGTGGAGAGCGGAGACCTGGCGGCCTGTTCACGGATGCGGATGGCGGGCGGAGATGGAGATTGACAGACAGAGAGAGAGGGAGAGATAGAGAGGGGGGCCCGCCCAGAGTTGAATGCCAGGTATCCTGCCTTGGCCGGAGGCCACCTAGATTTCGAGGCCCTAGGTTTCAGCCTATGAAGCCTAGTGGTAAATCCGGCTCTGCGAGGCCCCCCTAGATCCCGAGGCCCTAAGCTTAAGCTTGTCAAGCTTATACGTAAATCCGGCCCTAGCTGTGGGGTACATTAGCAGTGTTTAACTACTCAGATAGTCATCGTGAGGCCTCAGTGCGGCTTGTTTCTTTATGCAAGGCCGGAACACTCTATATTACTTGCTAGGCAGAGTAGTCCAAGGAATCTTTCCAAGAATTTGTCCTCTTTGATTTCATTAATAACCAGGTGGCTTCATTAGCACAGGGTTACTGGATTGCCAGAAGAGAGAGCAACCATTCACTCCATTTCTATGCCCGTAACATCTCCCATTAATAACTGGAGCTCTTCAGCAGTGGAGTAATGTGGTGGGTCAGATAGCATCTGTCGAGGAATAGATAGGTGATTTTTCAGGTCGTGACCATTCTTCAGATGGGCCTTTCATCAACAAGCAAGATTTCCATTCCCTCAAAACATAAGTGGTCTCTAAACATCAAATAATCATGAAGGTAGACACAAAATGCTGGAGGGACAGTAACTCAGCGGGACAGGCAGCATCTATGGAGAGAAGGAATGGGTGATGTCTTGAGTCGAGACCCTTGCATGAGACCCTTCTACAGACTCTGAGGGTCTCGACCTGAAACATCAACCATTCTTTCTGCCTGTCCTGCTGAGTTACTCCAGCATTTTGTGTCCATCTTCGGTATACATCAGCATCTGCAATTCCTTCCTACATATCAAATGCTCATGCAATGTTTAAGAAATATCTAGCAAGCACTTGGATTGCTGTGGCATGGAAGACTCTGGACTTTATGCTGGTAAATGAAATTGGTGCTGGTGGGCACTTGATGGTTCTTCAATGGTTCTTCAATAATGGATACAGCATTAATATGGTGCACCAAGCAAACAATGCCTTCCTGTGCCAGTCTGGGACCCCCTGTTGTGTACACCCAGTGGTGTGGAGGCTTTTTGTGGTGAGACATGTTTCAGAGAGTGTCTGCTAAATCGCAGTCCCCTGTCCAGAGAAGCTATCCCATTCTACAACCCGAGCCTTAAATCCAACGTAGAATCCCAGCAATCAGCCAGAAGAGTCCGGCTAATATTTCCTCATATCCACCTTTACAGCAGCTCATTGCACACTGATCATAACACATCGGTGAATTGATTTGTTAACTTACTTGGCTTGGCACAACAAATGTTCAACTGTGTGCAGCTCACCCTGATATATCTTGTGAGGCCATGGTGTTACTTTGGCTTTTGGGTACGTGTGTGTGTGTATATACACACACCAAACTTTTTTTCCTCTCATTTATTATATTGTTTACAATGTATTATGTTTACATATTCTGTTGTGCAGCTGCAAGTAAGAATCTCATTGTTCTATCTGGGACATATGACAATAAAACACCATTCACTCTCCCTCTCTCTTGACAAATGCATGGGTGTTCTCACCTGTTGGAGGCAGATGGGACAACTCTGCCAGATGTTCCCTATGATGGCCCCAGCAGGTCTCCGTCCCATTAGTACCAAAGATCTCCTCCTGGCGTGTATCATACTAATAACTGCTAGATTCCTTTCACTGAATCCAGACACCCTTCTCCCTCACCCTCTCACTTGCATCTTGCATGACAACTATCATGTCTGTTGTTGATATCATGAGGAATATTCCTTTTGTGGTTCACCTCAGTTTTCAATAGATGCTCACCAAATTCTCAGATGGTACAATTAATAAAAGCTGATCCTACTCAAAACCACGCATATCATGAGTGCAAACCATTCAGGTATTATTTCTGAAATATATTTGGCCAATTTCCATATGGTAGGAGATGTGTGTATACATTAATCAAAATGAGGTGAAACAGCACGGAAACAAGCCCTTTAGCCCACGGTGTCCAGGCCGTGCCCATCTATGCTAAGCCCATTTGCCAACACATGTCCCCTAATTTGGCAGCAGGTTGATGGGTGAACTGTCCACTGCTCACCAATGTCTAGCTGGTAGGTTTAATGCAGAAGACAAAGTTGGAACAGCATTGGTCCACCGTCAGGGACACAGTGGAGCTAAACTTTCCTCATGCATCCCATGCCTCTGATGAAATGAGCCAGCAGAGGTCCAAATAAACAGTAGGGTGAAGCTCTCTTCCTTTCTCATTATAGACAGTTGTCCATCTTCAGCAGGGGCACCAAGGTAATCTTCTCTCACACATATCCCTGATGGTTTGCTGCATTGCCAGTCTTGTGAAGGGATTTTCAGGAATGACGCATGAGTGTACCAAGTGACCATTCTTGCTTTGGTCCCTTAAGCAATAGAAAATCCAATTTTAATATTCACTGTGTGATAAACCAGCATGATTGACTTTTTTGTTGCTACTGATGAGTGTAAAGGGGGTTGACATAACACTGTCCTAAACAATTAGAGCAATTCCCCTTTATACTAATCGGGGTTTCTGATAAACCTAAATCAGATGCAAATTAGCCAAACGTGTCACTATTAAACGCAGCAGGTTTGATTCATCCATTCTGTTCTGCGTATCAATTCCACCAAACAAAACATCTACTCCAGCCTCTTCCGCAATCTGTAGTCTACTGAGGAACAGATCTCATGCATTCAAATCTAGCAAAGCAGTATATCACTGCCAGTTAACAAACATGAACAGTGTATAGTGTTCCTGGCTGATCTAATGCTCCCTCCTAATCCCATTCTCCTGCCTTCTCACCATAACCTCTGACACCTGTATTAATCAAGAAGCAGTTATTAATACCTTAAAAAATATCCACCGTCTTGGCCTCCACAGCCTGCTGTGGCAAATAATTCCACAGATTCACCACCATTAAAGACATTTCTCCTTATTTCCTTCCTGAAAGAACATCCTTTAATTCTGAGGCTATGACCTCTAATCCTAGACTCTCCCACTAATGAAAACATCCTCTCCACATTCACTATCCAAGCCTTTCACTATTCTGTATGTTTCAATGAGGCCTCCCCTCAATCTTCTAAACGGTGTTGATGATTATATTTGCTATGATAGTGTAGTTATTTTACTATGATACCTTAGAGAAGCCCATATGGTAGGAAAGGCAGATACAGCAGCTTCGCCATACTTCTAATTAGATATTGAGTTTTTTTAACTCAATATCTAAGTGTAGCACGGCATAAAAATAAAGATATCCGATCTATCTCTCCTTTCCCTATTCACTGTCTCTGCGGAGTCTTTTTTGATATAACCATTCACCTCAGCCTTCACAGATTATTGACTTATTTTTCTCTGAGTTATTTACCTCTCATTGGGATTCCTCCAGGCAAAGCTTCTCGGCAGCATTTTATTTTAAGGAAGCTCCATTAAAATTCCTATAGAAGTGCAGCGCAGGTTAAAAACCAGCCACGGTTCAAGCATGGTGTACGTGCTGGTGTGTTTAGAAGGCTAATCAAGTTATCAACGAGTCTAGGGTGCACAAAAGGCTGGAGAAACTCAGCGGGTGCAGCAGCATCTAAGGAGCGAAGGGGATAGGCGACGTTTCGGGCCAAAACCCTTCTTCAGACTGATAGGAGGCGAGGGGGGCGGGGAGAAGAAAGGAAAAAGGAAGAGGAGGAGCCCGAGGGCTGAGGTTGGAAGGGGAGGAGACAGCAAGGGTTAACAGAATTGAGAAAATTCAATGTTCAAGCCCAGAGGTTGCAGACTCCCCAAGCGGAATATGAGGTTCTGTTCCTCCAATTTGCGGTGTTGTTCACTCTGGCCGTGGAGGAGGCCCAGGACAGAGAGGTCGGATACGGAGTGGGAGGGGGAGTTGAAGTGCTGAGCCGCCAGGGGGTCGGGTTGGTTATTGCGGACCCAGCGGAGGTGTTCGGCGAAACGATCGCCAAGCCTCCGCTTGGTCTCACCGATATAGATCATCTGGCATCTAGAGCAGCGGATGCAGTAGATGAGGTTGGAGGAGGTGCAGGTGAACCTCTGTCGGACCTGGAAGGACTGCTTGGGTCCCTGAAAGGAGTGGAGGGGGGAGGTGAAGGGACAAGTGTAGCATCTCTTGCGGTTGCAAGGGAAAGTGCCCGGGGAAGGGGTGGAGCGGGAGGGAAGGGAATAATTGACAAGGGCGTTGCGGAGGGAGCGGTCTTTGCGGAAGGCAGACAGGGGGGGGAGATGGGAAGATGTGGCGAGTGGAGGGGTCATCTTTCCTTAAGGACCTTGTTGTCCTCGACCTCTTGTGGAGAAAGGCACCTTCCCCTTCAACTTACCGCTCGGAGGAGCGCTGCTGCTCCAACCGCCCGACTGCACCAACGTCTGACGTCATGACGCACCAACGGCTGTACGGGCTTCTATTCACGTAGTCACTCACGTGACTCCGAAGTAAAATTGGGAATAGGGGATGGAGTCCTTACAGGAAGCAGGGTGGAAGGAGGAGTAGTCCAGGTAGCTGTGGGAGTCAGTTAGTTTGTAGTGGATGTCGGTCAGGAGTGTATCACCTGCAATATCAATCAGTCTAATCGTGCAGCAGGTTTTATCTCAAGGACATTTTATTAAAAGTACAAACAAGTTATTTTAACCAAGGGACCATGTTTGTAATATTAGGTGTGATTCCATCATCCTGCACCCTCAGTGTGACAGAGCTGTGATTCAGTAGCCTTATTCTCTCATCTAAGAACATGTTCAATTTCAAAATTGAGGAGACCGATGTATTATGAACAATCAAAAAAGAATGATCTCAAGATTTTGGAGCTTAGGGAAGTCAGTGTGCAAGCCAACAATGAGCTTTGCCAGAATTTGGAGAGGGACAATTTGTAAGGTGTTTTAATGCCTGTTGAAAACACTGGCTGATATAGGGATGGGTAAAATGCATTGCTGGTTTGGAAGTTCTGAAGGATCATCTAATGATCCAGAGCCATGTTCAAGTCCCACCACAACATTTAAATAAATTCTGGAATAAAAGTCGTGTGTTAGTATTGACGACCTTGAAACTGCAAAACAATCTTAAAACCCCAATTAATTCACTGATGTCTTTCAGGAAATTTAGTTTAGTTTAGTTTTGTTTTTGTTTACTTTGGAGATATTGCGCGGAAACAGCCTCTTCCGCTCATCGAGTCCGCGCCGACTAGCGATCCCACACACCAACACAATCCTACACACACTAGGGTAAACATACAATTTTATCAACTCGATTAGCCTACAAACCTGTATGTCTTTGGCATGTGGGAGGAAACTGGAGCTTCTCTGTGCAGACAGCACCTGTAGTCAGGATCGAACCTGGGTCTCTGAGCTGTAAAACAGCAACACTACTGCTGCGCTACCGTGCCACCCTAAACTAAATATTTCTTATTCTTACAACATGTGTTTTATGTTTGTATGACTCAGTCAAGATCTGAAAATGCCCAACAATCCAACCAGCTCAGAGTAATTTGAGTTGTCTTTGAAAATTTCCAATACTGATTTTATATAGAACACAGATTACACTCAGGTGCTTTAGGGAGATTATTACTCTTACTGTGTGGAATTTGAGTCGCCCCAATTTGAATAGAGTTTAACACAAGTCAACAATTTAAAGGGAATGTAACATTTTTTTGTGAATAAAAGATGGGTTTGTGTGACATAAATCACAATATATCTCAACCTTGGGTAAAGACCAGTCATCAAAAGTATCAATCTATCTGAAGTGTTTGCATTCTTAATTCTAGATCTTTTTGACGAGGCATTAAAATTCAGGTCTTGCCTGGCTAAACATTAAATATCCCATTGAACTATTTGAAAGGAATTACCATGATCAATGTCACATTGATCAAAACATTATCATATGATCATATGACCAAAGGATCCTGGTATGTCAAATTGGCCCCTACAATTATCTGCATTCATTTTCAAAGAATTTACTTTCCCAGAAGGAATAATCAAATAATATTTTCATGACGCCTGTGCCCAGATAAAGGATTTATTTTATTTTTGCATAACAAACATACATGAATTGCACATGAATTGTAGCCCAGCTCATTATTTATGGGAATAGGCATTGGAATCTTAATTTAACTTTTATCTCTTCAAGTTCCAGTCCGGTGTCATGTATAAGGACAGCCACCTGACAACACAGCTAGCGACAAGAGTTCAGAGGGGAAAACTCCCGGGACTGATATCAACTGACCATGAGGGACTAGGCAGCAGACTGAGGGAATGGAGCTTGTGAAAAGAGATAGGTGCAGTGCTCTGAATGGAGGATGGAGCAAGTATTCAAGGCTGGACAGGGGAGGAGTGTGGTTGCAAAGAGGTCATTGTGAGAGAGATGGAGCAAGGTTTTGAGGGGGATAATATTGCCACAGTGAAGGAGGAGATCAGAACCGGAGATTAGAGAGCTCTGTGAACACGACAAGGAGAGTGAGAGGCCATGGATGGAGGATCTTGGATGAATTGCAGAAAAGTGCTTCCATTTCTCATGTCTACAAGCATTGCTGTAAAAGACACTCACAGTATTATCGCCTGCAAGGCCACATCTTTATGAAGGTTGACACAAAATGCTGAAGTAACTCAGCGAGACAAGCAGCATCTCTGGAGATAAGCAATGGGTGACGTTTCGGGTCAAGACCCTTCTTCAGACTGAAGTTATCAACCCGAAATATCACCCATTCCTTCTCTTCATAGATGCTGCCTGTCCTGCCGAGTTACTCCAGCATGTTATGTCTATCTTCGATTTAAACCAGCATCTGCCGTTCTTTCCTATACATCTTTATGAACATCTTTCCTTCCCTTTTTTTTTGTTACAGTTTTTAGCCTATTGAACTGCTACGCTTTAATTTGCTTAGAACATTTTCAGATAACTTCAAAAGTACTCGATTATTAATGGGAATAGCAAACTTCTTGACAAGCAGTAAACATTTAAATCACAAAAAAAATGCAACCACATCAGTGAAAGCAAAATATCACAGACCTCAAAGGCAATGTCTGCAAAGGCAAGGTGTGGCGGCACTTGTACGGCAGTCCATGGGACATCCTGATTAGCCCATTTTAACTCTCTGCCCTCGACAGAAAGTGCCCCATAACTTCACTAGCACACTGTCACAGGCGCAGTGCTGCAACCGCACAGTTTGAGTGACCTGGCTCAGTCCTGATCTCCAGCTCAGTCTGTGTGATGTACTTGTTCCCCTTGTGACTGTGCTGCACAGTCTGTGCGCATAATCCCCAGGTATTTCAGTGCTCTCCACATCCCAACAATGTGCTGGTAAAGAAGTTAATTGGCCACTGCAAATTGCCCATGTGTAGGCGAGTGGTGGAATCTGCAGATAGGGGTGAGGTGGAGGGGGGGGGGGGGGGGGGGGGTGAATTGTAGATATTTGGTGGTCAGCATGTTTGATGGGCTGAAGGACCATTTTCCATGCTGTATAGATCTATAACTTTACCATTGGAACATAGGACCCCGGCATCCCCGGGCGCGTCCTCAGGACCTGTGCTGCACAGCTGACAGACGTTTGGACTGACATCTTCAACCTGTCACTTGCCCAGGCAGTTGTCCCCACGTGCCTTAAAACTACCTCCATCGTGCCAGTGCCAAAACACTCCACTGCGGCGAGCCTCAACGACTTCCGCCCAGTTGCACTCACCCCTATCATCGCCAAGTGCTTTGAAAGGCTGGTCATGGCACACCTCAAATGCTGCCTACCTCCCACTCTGGACCCCTACCAGTTTGCATACCGCAAGAACAGGAGCACGGAGGATGCCATCTCAACGGCACTCCACTCCGCCCTCTCCCACCTCGACAACAGAAACACTTATGTGAGAATGTTGTTCATCGACTACAGCTCAGCATTCAACACCATTATCCCCTCGAAATTGATCGCTAAACTCGATGACCTGGGCATCAACCCCTCCCTCTGCAATTGGTTACTGGACTTTCTAACCAACAGACCACAGTCTGTTAGGTTGGATAACCACTCCTCTTCTACGCTCACCCTGAACACTGGCGTACCCCAGGGCTGCGTGCTGAGCCCCCTCCTCTACTCCCTCTTCACCTACGACTGCATACCTGTACATGGTACCAACACCATCATCAAGTATGCAGATGACACGACGGTGATTGGCCTCATCAGCGACAACGATGAGTCGGCCTACAGGGAGGAGGTTCAGTTCCTAACAGCATGGTGTGCCGACAATAACCTGGCCCTCAACTCCAAGAAGACCAAGGAGCTCATTGTGGACTTCAGGAGATCGAGATGCTGCACGCACAACCCCATCCATATCAACGGGACGGAGGTGGAACGTGTCTACAGCTTCAGGTTACTGGGGGTCAACATCTCCAATGACCTCTCCTGGACCCACAACACATCCTCGCTGATCAAGAAGGCTCACCAGCGTCTCTTCTTCCTGAGGAGACTTAAGAAGGTCCACCTGTCTCCCCAGATCCTGGTGAACTTCTACCGCTGCACCATCGAGAGCATCCTTACCAACTGCATCACAGTATGGTATGGTAACTGCTCTGTTGCCAACTGGAAAGCTCTGCAGAGGGTGGTGAAGATCGCCCAACACATCACAGGCTCCTCACTCCCCTCCATTGAGTCTGTCCATAGTAAACGATGCCTGCGCAGGGCGCACAGCATCGTCAGGGACAGTTCACACCCCAACCATAGACTGTTTACCCTCCTCCCATCCGGGAGACACTACAGGTCCCTCCGCTGCCGGACCAGCAGGCTCAAGAACAGCTTCTTCCCTGCGGCTGTCACACTTCTCAACGCTGCACCTCAATGACTGCCTGTCTCCACCCCTCCCCCCCCCCCCCGGACTATCCAATCACCAGCAAATTGCACGGATACCACTGCATATGTATATGTATTACTTGTTTATTTGTAAGTTCGCCCTTCGGAGATACCAACTGCATTTCGTTGTCTCTGTATTGTACACTGCACAATGACAATTAAAGATTGAATTGAATTGAATTGAATTGAATTGAATTGAATAGGAGCAAGTGCATGGAAATGTCACTGTCTTTATATTCCTCCCCAGTTCACACATTTTAGACCAAAGCAAGTTGAGGGGCGACCTCATTGAGAGATTGAAAATGTGCTTGGGCTGTGCAGGGTAAAAGGATTAGTGAAGATTGATGATCCATTTGGGCATTATGGACTGAAGGGCCTGTGTGTATGGTAGAGTCATACCATACAAACAGATCTTTCAGTCCATAATGCCCATATGTCCACACTGACATTCAAAGATTGCTGCTCCCATCATCAATCCTGGGTCTTTGTCCAACTGCACTGTTGGAATGCCTTCACCTGCTCTGGTTAAGGAGGTCGCTGACTTTCTCAAGGGCAAATAATGATGAGACCAGTAACAGCTACATCCCTCTGAAAGAGGAAGGAAATACACTAGAAATAATTCCTGCACAAACTGAGTATCATACTGCTAAACTGACATGCTGCAACACCAACAATAGGATCACAAACTGTATTGCAAGTTGAATGTTACTGGAGAATAAAGACCAATTGATGAAAGAGAACTGCTGCCTAGAAATTGGAACCATTAACATCAATTTTATTTATGTGCAAGTTGTGCATCCAAGTAATTTTTATTCAGGCTAGAACATGCACTTAAAGACATCACAAGTCGCACTCTTTACATTTTTCCCATGGGGGCTTTTTTTGGGTTAGAGTTACAATCACTGCTGATCTCTCATAGATAAGTTGGAGCAGGTTGCACAGTTGTCAGTGATAAGACGGCAATTTAAGGATCTGCATAGTGACATCGAAGGTTGCTGTTTAGCATGCAATATTGCAGCTTCACCAGACTGCATTGCATTTTTAGGCTTGCCTGCTGCTGATCCGAGCATGTCCTTGACATCACTCTCTAAAGTCAGGTTTATTTGTTGAAGATAGACACAAAAGAGCTGGAGTAACTTAGCGGGACAAGCAGCATCTCCAGAGAGAAGGAATAGGTGATGTTTCGGGTCGGGACCCTTCTTCAGACTGGTTAGGTATAAGCGAAACTAGAGATATAGGTGATGATGTAGAGAGATAAAGAACAATGAATAAAAGATATGCACAAAAGCAATGATGATAAAGGAAACAGGCCATTGTTAGTTGTTTCTTAGGTGAAAACGAGAAGCTAGTGCGACTTGGGTGGGGGAGGGATAGAGAGAGAGGGAATGCCGGGGCTACCTGAAGTTAGAGAAATCAATATTCATACCACTGGGCTATAAGCTGCCCAGGCAAAATATAAGGTGCTGTTCTCCAATTTGCGTTTAGCCTCACTCTGACAATAGAGGAGACCAAGGACAGAAAGGTCAGTGTGGGAATGGGAAGGAGAATTAAAGTGTTTAGCAACTGGGAGATCAGGTAGGTTCAAGCGGGCTGAGTGAAGGTGTTCCACAAAATGATCGCCCAGTCTACTACATTTGGTAAGCTACATTATTTGTTGATTTGATTGTAATGGCAGAGTGAGGGATATGCTGGCGTTTCCAGGACGTAATCTGGAAGCATTAATCACTGATATTGTCTGATATTGTACAATCTGCAAAATACCCAGTGAGTAACTCCAACAAATGCCTGATCTGTTGAGTTAATCCACCACTTTGTGTCTTCCTCCCTAACTGTAAAATACTACTAATCAAGAGCACAATTTGTTATTCTTTCTTTTCACACAAGATGTAGACCCAGTGGGTTATTGAAATAATCGCAATGGCATGCAAAATCGCAATATTGAGTCAATTCCCACCTCTCCAAATACCTGTTAGATTGCTCATCTGAATAAAGTACCCAGATTTAAATTTAAAGAAAGGGGAAGTTCGCATCTTATTTCACATCTGATGCTTTAGAGAGTTGTGGCCAATAACATGGAAATACATGATACTTTCTTGAGAAGAATTAGATCTAAGGAGAGATTGGATAAGATTTTATTATCACTGGAATATAAGAAACCGAGGGGTGACCCTAGAGAGGTTCACAAAATTATGAATGGCAAAGATATTCAAAATAGATAGGACAGACTGTCAGAATCTTTTCTCCAGGGCAGGGGTTTAAAACTAGAGGGTACAGGGGTAAAATGAGAGGGGTGGAAATGTAAAGGAAGTATGAGGGATATGATTTTCACACAGAGGGTGGTGACAATTTGGAATAAGCATCCAGAGAAGGTAGTGGAGGCAGAAACAATTATGTTTAAAATACATTTAAAAGGCATTTGGAGAAGTACTGGACAGGAAAGGAATAGAGAGATCCAGCCTAATGAAGACAAATGGGATTAGCATAAATAGGCATCACAGTCAGCATGGACTAGGAGGGCCGACATGGCCTGTGTGTGTGTGCAACATTTTTGCAGTTCTTTCATTCTATATGTAACATATTTGCCCAGTTTTATTCATCTCCTTGTTTTCCCTGGGGTGTTACCATTTTGTCACTCCTGCAGATCTGTAGTCTTTATTTTAACCATTCCACCTTATTCAAATAGAATACTCAAGATATTAGTGTGTTACGAAATCCATTTTTCCCCCTGTTAATCTAACTTTGGTGCCCACAGAAGTTTACACTTTAACAGCATTGTGACTTGTGTGTACTTGTCTTACAATAATGCCCCCAATTGAAACATCTTCCACTATAAATTACCTTCCCAAGTTCAATATAACTCGGGTCAATTCAGAGTTCTTTCTTTAGTGCCTTAAGAATAAGTTGAACTGCTCACAACCATTCTTACTGCAAGTTCCTGAATGACCTATATTTGTGCAGTTGCTCCTGGCTTTTCATGGAATTAACTAATTTACAAGACATTTGGGGAAACAAACCTTAGGATTCAACTATAATATAAAATAATCAAAGCAGCACAAACAAAAGTTCCCTGACTTTGATATTCTTTAAGCACTTGAAAGCTTATTGGAAAAGGATCAGTTCAGCTCTTTTTTTTTCCACTCTGTTTACGTTTAGGTTTAGGCGATTTCACCAATTATTCACAAAACTATTTGGCTTGCAGCAGAGGAGAATGGTGAGTAAGGTGGCGAAAAATCGAAGTGCTACGGGGGATCGTTTTTGTGCAAATTTAATTACAACGCAGACAGGAAGTGGTCAATATAACAGTTTTAGTAATATTTTGAAGATAAATTGTGGAGGAGGTATTGTCACCGACCCTCACTGATTGTGGTTCAATAGCGATTCAGATTGACCAGCTACTGTGTAAAGTAAGCTGGCCTGCTAGAACATAAGATATCGACCCACTTTTCATTTTGTAATATTTTTCACCATCATTGCTAATAGGTTGAGGGAAAATTCATGGAAGCTGGATGTTGGTTACGGCACATTTTTGGATGAAAATCATTGGTGTACTTCCATTTAAGGTGGGTCTCAAGTCTTATTCACCTTCTCTGTGAGCTGTTGATGACAGTTCTCTGGATGCAATTCCTCATCCTGAGACCTCTCATTGTGCAGGTGGCTAGTGACAACTCGATGCTGCAGCCTGTGAGACCATGACTCCGTTACATTTCTTCGTTGCACCTCAGCTGAGCTGAGTTTTTGACACCATGTTTGAAAGCATGGACAAGGAGCAGAAATATGAACAGTTCAACTGCACACCACAAATTGCTTCCTTGCTGCCCCTTTTTCATCCTAATAGCCCTTATCAACTCATGCATTTGGCCAACTCATGCTCGGAGCTTGTGGAGCACTGAACCCATGAGATTCTTTGAGATTATGATGTTCATAAGTTATAGGAGCTGAATTAAGCCATAAGGCCCATGAGTCTATTCCGCCATTCAATCATGTTCTATGCTTGGCTCCTTTTTGTGAGGGCCAACTTCAATTTCTCAAGTTAAGATTGATGGACCGCACTATGAAAAGAGATTGCATGAAACACTTGATCCATCAGGAAACCTGCCAGATAGCCTTTGTTGGTTCTGATCCCTGTGGACTTTAGATCCCACCTTTTCCACTGTAGAATTGGCAGCCAATTCCATCATTATGCCTGTGTAAAAAAAAACATGACTTTGCATCTGATTTTAGCTTCTGAGGTTCCACAGACAACACCCCACAATGTTATCTTGAGGCAATGGAAACTCACATTAATGGTTGGCTTGCTGTCAAACAGAAAGGAATACATTATTGTCAAATGTGACTAGGCACAGTAAGATTCTTTGCTTGTATACCCAATGTATACAAATAGCAGCCACCTATGGTGCTGACAAACCTATGAAGCACACCGACAGATCCCCCACGCTGGGTCTCCATTATCCTTTGTCCTCCCCACCCCCCATTGTCCTTTATTCTCCCCCCAACTCCCTCACAGCGATCCCCCCACGCCGGATCCTCCATTGTTCTTCCCCTCCCTCCCTTCACAGCGGTCCTCCACGCTCTGATCAACCTTCGACCACGGATCGATGAGCGAGGCATCTCCGCCACTGTCGCGAGGCTTCACCACTGCTGAGGCCCCGTCATCGCGAGGCTTCACCGCTTTGACTCAAGGTTAATGGGCAACATCATTTGACTTCGTGGTTAAATGTCGACATAGAGATTGTAGAAGACACACAGATATTCAGTAGATTACTAGGATTACTAATAACTGCTCTGGAAGAACAGAAGATCCATATAGCAGAAGCTGGTGGCCTCTGTGAGATAGACACATTACATGCTCTGAAGAAGAGTCCCGATCAGAAACGTCACCCATCCTTTTTCTCCAGAGATGCTGCCTAACACGCTGAGTTACTCAAGCACTTGTGTCTATCTTCGTTATTCACATGCTCTCATTGTTCTGCAGACGCCCACAACTGGACTATCCAGTTTACTAAGCATGAGCTAGGCACAAAATGTAAACCAGCCCTTCCTAATTTGAAACCACAGCAACACTACAATGCAAGATTTCATGGCCAATGTCGTTCTCATTGAGAATACTAGTCCAGCTTTGTTGATTTGGGAGAAGAGGAGCAACAAGAGAAGTCTCTGTCCCAGATGTAGGGGCGGCACTGTGGCACGGTGGTCGAGCTGCTGCCTTACAGCGCCAGAGACCCAGGTTCGATCATGCTGTCTGAGTTTGTCTGTTCTCCCCGTGACTGCATGTTTTTTTTTCCGGGTGCTCTGGTTTCCAAAGGTGGCAGATTTGTAGGTTAATTGGTTTCTGTAAATTGCCCCTAGTGTGTAGGATAAAACCAGTGTACAGGTGATCGCTGGTCAGCGTGAACTCCGAGGGCACAAAGGCCTGTTTCCACACTGTATCTCTGAACATACAGTATGCTCTGCAATTCCCCAGTATCACGTGTCTGGGTATACAGACAGTTGTGCTCCTACAGCATTGACCTACAAGTACTGTTGATGCTTTGTTTCTCAAAGGCAGCTGTCAGAAACTTATGCCACAATCTGCAAGCTGAACTGCACACAGTTTCTACCACATGGGCCAGCCTGTCGGAAGCTGCTACAGTCATTACTGCCCTTAAGCCAGGGGGTCATTCAAGGCTGCCACTTGGGAGCTCTGTAAGACAAGACATATAGCAGATGCATCAAACAATCATGAATAGATTGAATCTAGAAATTTCACGCGAATTCCCATCAATTGGTCTTAACATTTCTATTCAGAATTAGCATTATCCAAACCTTAAAAAGTCCTAAATTGTACCACATATAAGCCCCTTCTGATCAAAATAGCTTCCTTTAAGTAGCAGATTGCTAAAGAGGAATTGAGTTTTAGATAATCCAATTTAATTATGTTCTGTAAAGGACATTAAGACAACATATTTTTCTTTAAAAGGTACAATAAAAATGTGCATCATTGTTGTAGTTTGCTGGGAAGTAGTGGCCCGTGAAAAGTGGAAATTGTGGCACCAGGGTGCAAGCTATGGTTATTCACTGGATTTGCGGAGTGAGGAATAAGAAGTGAGAAGCAAACAAGTGTCATGATAAAATTGGCACCTGTCCCTATGACTTCCCGAACCCTGGTAACTACTGTGGTTCATTGTTCAACTTTGAAGAGGTTCTGCTTGTTGGAGTTAGATTTGCCACCTGTCAGAGTTTCTACTCTGAAATGAACAGCTGTCATATCTTCAAAACGATCAATAAAAAAAAGCAAATATTACTTGGTTACCATGTTGTATTTCAAATGTTGTATTTTTTTACAAATGGAATGTGGCCAAGTCTCAGAGCAAACCCATCAATCTTAATCCTCCACTTATTACCCTCTAACCTCGTCTCTCTAATATCCACATTGCCACCCTCTCATGCTCCCTGTATCCACATGCACAAGTGTTGATTTAAAATTGCCATTTAACCTAACAGCCAAACCTTCTTTACAAAGTGATTAATCAGACATTCGACTGTTGGATCAAAACACAAAATGTAGGAGTAAAATGAACATATTTGATCTATAGGTCATTAGGTGGGACACAGCAAGAATAGTTCTGGCGACCACATCCTGTTGTTCTGTATATTGATTTTAGAAAAAACGCTGCCACTTACGGCTGTGACTTTTGGCCATCTTACTCAGAGTCCCCTTCCGCTCATCAGGTGCCAAGGATTTTTCCCATCGATGAAAAATAAAAGAGTAATTTGTGTTTAAAAAATGTTGAGATTCTCTTTCCTGAAAGCCACGCCCCTTCGGGAGGGACTATAAAACCCGGAAGTGTGGAGGTGCCTCAGTTCTCTGCAAGATGGGAGAGCGAGAGGTCGCAATTTTCAGTCTAAGCTGTGAAAAACACTGAACACATGTCTGCTAAACTGTGAGTGGTTTTACTGACCTGTCAGTGCCTTTAATGTGGTTTGAAAATGCAAAAATTGTGTTTTGGTTTGAAAGTGCTAAAGGAAGCTGCATTGCCTTTGGTTTGAAAGTGCTAAAGCAAGCTGCCTTGCCTTTGGTTTTGAAAATGCTAAAGTGAGCTGCCTTGCCTTTGATTTTGAAAGTACTCAAGCAAGCTGCCTTGCCTTTGATTTAGAAAGTGCAAAAGCAAGCTGCCTTGCCTTTGGTTTTGAAAGTGCTAAAGCAAGCTGCCTTGCCTTTGGTTTTGAAAGTGCTAAAGCAAGCTGCCTTGCCTTTGGTTTTGAAAGTGCTAAAGCGAGCTGCCTTGCCTTTGGTTTTGAAAATGCTAAAGCGAGCTGCCTTGCCTTTGGTTTTGAAAGTGCTAAAGCGAGCTGCCTTGCCTAATTAGAGCTGCCTTGCACGATTAGAGCTGCCTTGCCTTCTATATAATTAAAAGTCTGATCTTGACCACTTCCTGTTTGCACTTTATATTGATTTTTAGAAAAACGCTAGCATGTACGGCTGTGATGTTTGGCCATCTTACTCAGAGACCCCCTCCGCTCATTAGGTGCTGAGGAATTTTCCCATCGATGAAAAATAAAAGAGTAATTAGTGTTTAAAAAATGTTGAGAATCTCTCTCCTGAATGCCACGCCCCTTCTGGAGGGACTATAAAAATCTGAAGTGTGGAGATGCCTCAATTCTCTGCAAGATGGGGGAAGAAAGAGGTCGCAAATCTCAGCATGAGCCGTGAATAACACTGAACACATGTCTACTAAACTGTGAGTGGTTTTATTGAATTGTCAGTGCACTTAATGTGGTTTGAAAATGTAGTTTGAAAATGCATAACTGTTTTGGTTTGAAAGTGCTAAAGCAAGCTGTGTTGCCTTTGGTTTTGAAAGTACTAAAGTGAGCTGCCTTGTCTTTGGTTTTGAAAGTGCTAAAGCAAGCTGTGTTGCCTTTGGTTTTGAAAGTACTAAAGTGAGCTGCCTTGTCTTTGGTTTTGAAAGTGCTAAAGCAAGCTGTCTTGCCTTTGGTTTTGAAATGCAAAAGTGAGCTGCCTTGCCTTTGGTTTTGAAAGTGCTAAAGCAAGCTGCCTTGCCTTTGATTTTGAAAATGCTAAAGTGTGCTGCCTTGCCTTTGATTTTGAAAGTGCTAATGCAAGCTGCCTTGCCTTTGGTTTTGAAAGTGCTAAAGCAAGCTGCCTTGCCTTTGGTTTTGAAAATGCTAAAGCGAGCTGCCTTGCCTTTGATTTTGAAAGTGCTAAAGCAAGCTGCCTTGCCTTTGATTTTGAAAATGCTAAAGCAAGCTGCCTTGCCTATTTAGAGCTGCCTTGCCTAATTAGTGCAGCCTTGCCTTCTATATAATTAAAAGTCTAATCTTGACCACGTCTTGTTTGCGTTTATATTGATTTTAGAAAAAACACAACTATATGCTGATGATGCAGTGCTATATACATCTAGTACTAACAAGTCTGAAATTGAAAGATCTCTTCAATCAGATCTTACTTCTGTTCAGATATGGCTATTATTTAACAAATTAATTTTAAATAAAAATAAATCATGCAGTATGTTATTTGGTACCAGACAAGGCCTTGGTAATTCTGTAGATCTGACTATATAATTTAATGAAGGATCACCATTAGAACAAGTATTGAATTTCAAATATCTTGGTGTTTGGCTCGACCCAACGCTTTCATTTATGCAGCATAGTGAGACGATTACCAAAAAACTTAGCTGTAATCTAGCTATTCTTTACTGCCATATAAATTGTTTCACCTTTCAGATGAGAAAAAGAATTGTCACTCAACTACTATTACCAACACTGGATTATGCTGATATTGTCTATCAGAATACATTTAATACACATCTTCAATCCCTCAATGTAGTTTATAATAGTCTCTGCAGATTTTAAGGTGTCCATATCTAACTCACCACTGTTCTATGTACGAAACTGTAAACTGGTTATCCCCCCACGCTTGAAGATGCTACCACTGGTTCCAGTTCATCTTTAAATGCATCCATTTCAATTACCCTTCTTATTTAAAACAAGACCTATTACCATACACACCCTCATATTAACTAAGACATATTCAGCAACCCTTCTTTTTCATTCCAAGAACTAACAAAGAAATTGGGAGACGTGCATTTAAATTCAAAGCTCCTTCTGACTGGAACACTCTGCCTAGTACCATAAGAACTATTAGCTCATTTTGTCTATTTAAAAATACACTTTTACCCTTCCTTATAAAACCATGTACCTGTTTCTAGTGTTAGAGTCTTCGAGTTCCTTTATCTAGCTTGCTCTGTGTGTGATCATTTGGCATAGCTATTGTATATGCATTGCCATTACACTTATGTATTATTGTATTGCATCGTGTAACAAGGTCATATTGTATTATGTCACAATACTATGAAATAATATATCATGTAATAATGTTGGACCCCCTCGAAAACGTACCACCTAACGTACGATGTATGATAGGTGGTATATGGTATTATGCATCAACATTATGCTGTAACACATAACTTATTATTATTGGATATGTAAAGTCAATTAACAATTGTCATAAACTATAACAAGTGGGGATGGAGGGGTTTTGGGATTGGTGTGTGCGTAGGTGGGTCAATGAGAGCCTCTATATATGTTATGTCTTGTGCTGTATGTTCTATGTTAAACCCCCTCGAAAACGAAATGACTGTTCATCTCAAGGGGTTATCCATGAATAAACTTGTTTCAAATGGGGGAGGGAGAGGTCACAACTCGCTGTCTTTAGTGGCCCTGCACGCTGCTTGAAATGGTATGAAACTGCACTAGACTTTGGTGCCCTTGCACCCTGCTTGAAAAGGCCTCAATCGGTCTCAAAGATGCATTCTTTCCGGTACCAATACATGAGAGTCACAGGATATAGTTGACACGCTCATCATAGAAAAGATGAGATATGACACAGAGGTAGCTGTTTTTAGCAACCTAGACACTGGATCTAGGATTTGCTATTTATCCAGGAAAGTCCAGGCTTGAGCCGACAAAAACTGTCGCATATCAAAGAAGCAGAATTTTGGAGATGCATGAATAGGCTTACTTAAGAATGAGAAGTCTACTATAGGACTGGTTGCAAGGGTGATAAGGAAGCTGGTAGTTGCCTTCCCAGCTATGGGGCCATGCATTATAGAAGCCTGGATTGTGAGAAGTTTCTTGCCCTAAAGTTGAATATGGGACATTTTGATAGATGTATGAGGCTGACGACAGAGTCAATATCCGAATTCCAGTGTAGGGATTGAGCACACATGAGGGTACAGGGTTCGTTGTACCAAGTAAGCCCGCAATAACACTATTAGGTGTGGGCTGTGGTATAACTGGCACCTATACTAGTTGTGATGGTAGGTGGAATGAGGATGAGTTGAGACATGGCCATAATATATGGCACCACCTATTTGGGAATGATAGCAGCATTCCAGGCATTGAGAACGTATTGTGGGAATGACCATGATATGCAAATTGGACTACTTCGGGACAATACAACAGCAGCAGCGTACGTTAACCATATGGGAGCTGTGGTGTCAAGCAGGTGATGCTCGTGCAAAGTCCATTTGGGGATCAGCTGTACATCTGCCATGTAGGTACAAAATTGAAGCACACACCAGGTCAAGAAATTCCTCATTCTGCCTTATCGGAAGATGCCTCCAAAAGATAATTAAAGACGAGGCAACATGAATTTTAGTAGTGCCAAATTGGCCTACTCAACCATGGTTACATGGTAAATAGGTCTGCTGAAAGAAGCTCCTATATTTGCTCACGGACACGAACAGTGGTTAGTTCAACCTATCACTCATGCACCGCATCCACTGCAGGATCGTATTGATTTATTAATTTGCAGGATTTAAAGAGACCATTCGAGTTTATAGGATTATCCAGCAGAACAATTGATGTGATCTCAGCAGCTTGGCGAGATGGCACAAGAAAGCATTATGCTACCTACATAAATCAGGGGAAAACTTTTGTGAAGAGACACTTGTGAGATACCTTTAAACAGAAGTAGCAGAGGTTTGGGAGTTTCTTTCAGTTTGGTTTTATGAGAAGCATTTAAGTTATAGCGCAATAAATCATGCTCGCAGTGCCTTATCATCGTATCTAGGACTAGTAGTTTGACAGCAAATGGTTGGCACTCACCCACTGGTGACAATGTTTATGGAAGGTGTCTTTAATATGAACCCTCTAAAGCCTAGATACAAAGTAGTGTGGAATGTGTAATCAGTGTTATATTTTTTACGCTAATTGACATCAGCTGCATCCCTAACGTTGGAGCAGCTGCTCATGTTAGTCTTGCTTATGACGCTTATTCAGCACGAAGAGCTCAGTCTTTATGCAATCTCCGTCTGGATAACTTGGTCATATCTGACAAGAGGGTAGCTGTTTGTGAATGATCCATGACAACATATATGGTGAAACATTAGTCTTTATTCCGTAAGTAATACAGAGCATTCAAACTGCCAGCCATGCATTCCCAGTTCGGCATGGCTTCTGAGAGCCTGCTGTCCTTGTTAGTGTAGTACTGTAATACCATGTAATGGGTGACATGCTATATGTGCAGTGGAATTTATAAATGGCATGGATTAATAAAGGTTAATCTACATCCTTCCTCTTAAAGAAGCAAAGCATATATAGAGTGGTTAGTGAAGTATATATTATTGTAATAAGGTGTGTGCATTTCTTATTTTACTTGTACACGCTTGTGCATATATGAGCGCATAAAACAAAAAGGGTCATGCACAGTTCAAGTATAGCCAATTAACTTTCCAATCAGCAGGTTTGGCTTGTAGACATGACCTGCACATGTATGGTAGTACCCCTCGTGCGCCTCATCCTTCTCTGAGGAAGCAAGTCCCTTATCGGGTGAACGCAGAGGAGGAGACACGGGTGGAGATGGGGGCACCGGGGAAGGCAGGGATGGCGCTGGCACTGGTAGAGGAATCGCTGGAGCGGCATTCGTGGAGCGTGAGGAAAAACTGACTGGCTGGTCAGGGTAAGGACGGGAAGGTGCCGGTTCATTAACCGGGAGGAGGTGTTGGCGGGTGCGTCGGTAAATGTTGTTGTCCACACTGACCAGGTATGAGTGTGGCTCCGCGGTTGACCCCAGAATGACACCGAGGCAGTCATAGCCTCTCAGCAACCGTAAGCGGGCAACCTGTCCCTTGTTGAGCAGTTGAAATGGAGAGCTGGTTTTATCATAGTATTTTATTTTGTATGTCGCAGCAGTGTTGGAGCTGGAGTGTGAACTTGTGGTTCTAGCAGTTGCTTGGCCGTAGGCAGGGTGGAGCGGGTTCGCCGTGACATGGGTCGTTCAGCCGAAGATCCCAGGAGAGGGTCACGGACAATGTTTCATAAGTTGAGTAGGTCGAGATAGACATCAGCGCCGGGCCTGGTGAGCATTAGTTGTTTTGCACTTCGTACCGTGTGCTCAGCCAGGCCGTTGGACTGCGGGTACTCGGGGCTGCAGGTGGTGTGGTGAAAGTCCCAGCGTTTTGTGAAAGCCTTGAAGAGCTGACTAGAGAATTGAGTTACATTGTCTGAGAGTAGCTTGAGGGGTGCTTCGTGGACAAAGAAGTGTCAAGTGAGTTTTTGAATGACCATGACCATTTGCAATCTCCTTTTGGAGGCGTGGGTTCAAATCCCCATTCTGACAGCATGTTTGTGAATGATCCATGACAACATACATGGTAAAACATTAGTTGTTATTCCATAAGTAATACAGAGCAATCAAACTGCCAGCCATGCAATCCCAGCTTGGCGTGGCTTCTGAGAGCCTGCTGTCCTTGTTAGTGTAGTACCATAATACCATGTGATGGGTGGCATGCATATATGTGTAGTGGAGATTATAAATGCCATGGATTAATAAAGGTTAATCTACAGTAGCATTTTATGTGAATGAACGCATAAAGCAGAGCAGGCATGGTTGGGTACAAATTGGAGTTGACAGCATACCCACCAGATCAGAGATTGGGGGTATTTAATATGTGAAAAGATACATTGAGGATACTAAGAATCTACGAGATGAAGGAAAAGCTTCTTCATTGTTATAAAAAAGTCTCACGAGAGTGTTGGTGCAGACTATTTCAAGATGGATAGAGTGTACGCTGTTGAATGCGGGAGTGAATACAGATAATTTCAAGTCACACTCTACCAGGATTGCTGGCATGTCGGCAGCCAATAGAATGGATGTTCCTCTTGATCACATTTTGGCAACAGCAGGAGGCTCAGATGAATGCATTTTCGGAAGTTTATAAAATACCGCTTAACATGTCTGGATGATTGCAGAGAGAATTCTGGAGAGTGCTACAGGAGCTGTTTGTCTAACTCCATGGCAAATGTGACTGTGGTCCAATGAAGGGCGATGTACATGTATGTAAAGTTAGAATCATGTGTTAATGGCCTATGTCTTTTCTACCATTTATGGTTTATCTGTGTAGTGTGTTTACATACAGATTGGTTTGGTGCATGAAACCACAGAGCTTCAAAGGCTTCATGTAGTCTCGTCACGAGACTTCAAAATAAAATATAAAGATTAAACGAGAACTTACCGTTTGAAGTTTGATCTTTATTTTATGAGAAGATGGAGTGAGAGACTATGTGCCCTCCACTCCCAACCCTGAATCTCATAAATTTAATTTGGTGTCAATGGTTATTAATCTTTCTATAGCTTGTATCTGGTTCAAGTGGACTATGGTTTCAAACTTCAAATGGTAAATTCTCATTTAATCTTTCTATTCTCTGCCACAGAAGGCAATAGAGGCCAATTCACTGGATAAATTTAAAAGAAAGTTATATAGAGCTCTAGCGGCTAGTGGAATCAAGGGATATGGGGAGAAGGCGGGCACAGGTTACTGATTGTGGATGATCAGCCTTGATCACAATGAATGGCGGTGCTGGCTCAAAGGACCAAATGGCCTCCTCCTGCACTTATTTTTATGTTTCTATTCCTACTTCTCTATTCATTTCTCATTGTCTGACATTTTGTTTGTCCTTCCAATTGCTTTTTTTTTTCTTTGATTTTTTGTTTTTTTGGTTTTTTTGTTTGTTTTTTATTCTTAGACGTAAGCACAGTAGTGTGGTACTTAAGTACCTAATACATATATACATATTTCCATTCTTGTACAACTTCGTACTTTTGATTTAATAATAAAAAAAACAGTGAGAGAAAAAAGAAATAAAGAGTGTCGGAATAGATAGACAAGCGAGTAGAAACAGATAGCCAAAGAAATACAGGACCAAGATAAGAAGCTAAAAAGATTGAAAGAAAAGGAGAAAGTAAAGGAAAGAGAGATTAGGAGAGATCTACCTTTTTCGTATTTTTGCCCATCCGTCACCCGGTTCTAAACCATTTAATTTCTTATGTTGCACCATTTGCTTGTAAAAAGTTGATAAAAGGAGACCAAGTCTTTAAGAATAGGTCTACTTTGCCTAGTAGGAGGAATCTCATTTCTTCAAGGTGTAGCATTTCAGACATGATTGAGATCCACATTTTGAATGTTGGCGTGGTAGCGTTTTTCCAAAATTTGAGTACAAGTTTTTTTGCTGTTATTAGACCGTAATTAAGAAAAGCGTCTTGGAATATAGTTAGTTTACTTCCCTCTTCCATTGATCCAAAGATAATCAGTTCTGTATTGGGGTTCAATTTTGTGTTAAATAGTTTTGTAAAAATTCCAAAAATTTAATTCCAAAATTTATACAGTTTTATACAAGAGACAAAGGTATGTGCTATAGTGGCATTTTGAGTTAAACATTTGTCGCAGATGGGGGAACATTTGAAAATATTTTATTCAGTCTAGTTTTCGAATAATATAGACTATGTGAAAATTTTTAAATAAGTAAGATATTAAACAGCTTGATTGTGCCTTTCTATTCATTCCTTCCTCCAATATATCTGGAGTTAAAGTTTGATATCCTTGTATATATTTTTTCAAATAATCTTGAATTTGAAGATATTTGAAATATTGATTACTTTTCAAATTATATTTTAGTTGTAATTGTTGGAATGATAAAAGTTTTCCCATTTCATACATATCTCCCATCGTTTTAATTCCTATTCTTTCCCAATGGATAAACATTTTATCAATAATGGATGGTTTGAATGAGGGATTATTAGCTATTGGAGAAAGAAGCAATAATTTTCTTAATTTTAAAGTTAATTTTATTTGTTTCCAAATTCATATTATACTGTGAATAATTGGATTCTTCTTATGTATTATATTGTTCAGTTTCATCGGGGAAAGAAGGATCGCTCCTATATTATATGGGGAACAATCCTCTTTCTCCATTCTTATCCAATCTACCTGTTGGGCAGAACTGTCCAACCGATGGATTATATTTTTAATATTCACTGCCCAATAGTAATACAATAAGTTAGGAAGTTTCAGTCCCCCCGATTCTTTAGATTTACACAAGTGTTTTTTATTTAATTCTTTTTTTAAAATAATTTTTTAGGTAAGTATATTGGTATTGATTGAAATAGGTACAATATTTGTGGTAAGAAGATCATTTTTATCACGTTTATTCTGCCTATTAAGGACATCGGCAGTGTTTTCCAAAATTTAATCAACCCATTTAATTTAGTTAATAAAGGCATATAGTTTGCATTGAGTAATGATTTGTATTTCCTAGTGATTTGGATGCCCAAATACTTAATTTTTTCTGTTGCAATTCTAAAGGGGAATTTCAACAAATGTGTCGGCTCTTGAGGTTTTATCGTCATAATTTCGCTTTTGTTCCAATTTATTCTATATCCTGTAAAAGAACCAAATTCCTCTATTAAGTTTAGCTATTATAGTTTGGTATGCTAATTTGCGAATTTGTAATATATAGTAATATGTCATCTGCATATAATGAAATGTTATTATTTGAGTGTTTGGTATTATATCCATAAATATTCGGATGACTTCTTATACTTTCTGCTAAAGGCTCTATCACTAGCGCAAATAGCAGGGGCGATAGTACGCACCCCTGCCTATTGCCCCTTGCTAATTGGAATTTCGGGGATAATATATTATTAGTCAGTATTCTAGCCATCGGCTTATCATATAATAATTTTACCCATGAAATAAAGTTATCTCCCATGTTAAATTTTTGCAATTCTTTGAATAAATATTGCCATTCTATTGATCAAAAGCTTTTTCTGCATCCAATGAAATAATTGCTAGTTCTTCTTCAGTATTATGTGAGTACATTATATTAGACAGCCGTCTCAAATTGTTAAAAGAGTATCTCTTTGGTATAAAGCCTGTTTGGTCCGGGTTTATTAGTTTCCTAACATATTTACTCAATCTTCTCGCTAGGGTATTTGCTAATATTTTTTTATCTGTATTTAGGAGTGCAATAGCTCTATATGAGTCTGGGTCTTCTAGATCTTTATCCTTTTTTGGTATAAGTATAATCGTTGACTCAGTTAATGTTTCTGGTAGTTTATTTTCTTTAAAAGCATATATATATAAATCTTGCAGGCGTGGAGAAATTATCTCATAGAATCTTTTATAGAAATTTGTAATTTGAGTATTATTTGCAGAGGTTTTCGATGTATATAAATTTTGATAAAATTTAGCAAACCTTTTCTTAATATCTTTAGGTAGTGGTAGTAATTCCCTTTTGTCTGATTTAATTTTAGTAATTGTATTTTCTGTTTCCCATTTTTTCAGTTGGCGTGTTAAGAGTTTATGTGGTTTATCACCAAATTCGAAATTTTCTTGTTTTATAGTTTGAAATAATTGTATATTTATATTTTAGTATTGTTATCTTATTATGTTTATCTATAGTTGGTTCTTTAGCATTTTCTAAATCTAATTGTCTAATTTCTTGTTCTAACTGCAATTGTTCAGTGTTATTTTTTTTTATTTTGGAAAGCTTGATATGAGATTATAGTTCCTCTAATAAATGCCTTAAAAGTTTCCCATAATAAGGAGGGTGAAATATCTGGTGTATCATTTGTCTCAAAAAAGAATCCCATCTGCACTTTTAAATATGTGCATCCTTGTGAATTGTTTAAGATTTGGGGGTTCAACCTCCAAAACAATTTTTTATCAGGCATTCCATCTAATTTTAAAGAAAAAGTTAGCGAGGAATGATCAGAAATAATACTATTATGATATTTAGAATTATATGTATATGGAATTAGTTTTGTGTCCACTAAGAAGTAATCAATACGTGAATATGTTTTATGTACCGTTGAATAAAATTAATATTCCCTACCTACTGGGTTAGCGATCCTCCATACATCTGTTATGTTGGTATTTTTCATGTATGTATTTAGGAGTTCACTAGTTTTAGATTTTATGTTAATCCTTTTTTGTTTTGCTGATTTATTCAGATATGGATCTAAAACACAATTCAAATCTCCCCCTATTATCACATTTTGATAGTTAAGTTCTGTAATTGTATCCAAAATTTTACTAAAGAATTGGGGGTTGTCAAAATTAGGAGCATAAATATTTATCAAAGTAAGTGGAGTATAATAAATTTCTCCCGTGACTATGACATACCTCCCCTCTTTATCTGCTATAGTATTCTTTAATTTAAATGGTATACCTTTACGAATGATAATAGCCATACCTCTAGATTTTGAAGTAAATGAAGAGTAGTATGTTTGACCAATCCAATTTACCTTCAATCTTATCTGTGTTTGATATTTCAAATGCGTCTCTTGTAAGAAAATAATGTCACTGTTTAAGGCTTTTAATTGGGCAAAGATCTTACCCTTTTTAATTGGTTCATTAGCGCCCCTTATATTCCAACTACAGAACGTGATTCCTCCAGTTTTCTTTTGTTTATCATCTTGCATTATGAATCATGTTAATACCTTTACTTCATATGGTGCAACCAAGAACCTCATAACTCTAGGTGGAGGATGGTCATCCCCAGCTGTTAAGTTTTGTTGGCATCTCCCCTTCAGAATAGACCTTGAAAAAGACCAGAAAGTGTAGAGTCGTGAAAAGATACTTAACAAACAAAAAGTGATATTATAATATCCAAAAATATAGATATTATAATTAAAAACAGACCACCAACAGGTGGTAGAAAAATTCTTATTGACTTCCATAGATGTTTTTATATGTTCCGCTCTGCTCCCATGACCAGTTATTATTAATTGGAAGAGAGAGCGATACAAAGTTCAGAAATATATATATATATATATATATAAAATAAAACACACTCCAATAGATTGATTAGAAATATATCTTCAAAGAGAAAAAACAAAATAAAAAAGAGTTTCTGAGTATATATTTAGATATAACAGTAATTATGTTAATTATATATCCATATCTATTGATATGCCTAGCTCTATTACAATTAAGTCTCAAACCTTTGTATCAGACACCAGCAGGTTCCAAGGGGTTAACCAGATTCAGACCCTTGGGTAACTTCCAAGCGTCTGAGTCTCCTCCCACCTCTTTGCGCGCAATTTAGACTAAATCTACTATATCCATAAAATTTGTTAGTATGTTATTAATACTTATCAATCATATTTAACTTGTTATTCTTATATTTCGCAATTAACATCATGAAATAAACATCAGCCATTATTAAGCTATGCCTTAATATTACACAATGTTATTAATTATATTTTATGTTAGTATGTAATTTTGTGTTTCTTAACTCATAAATTTCAAAATCATAAATCAAGTCCACTGATAATATTTTTCCATATTCTCAAGTTATTTTCCCCGCCACAATTTTTCTTCTTTGTCAATCCTTTGTTGAAGTGAAACATAAAATCCGACCTTGAGTTAACATTCCAAAGATAAAATGTCTAGACAACACCTCGAGAAAAGTTCTCCATCTTAACCAGAGCAGTATTTTTTGTATGTTAAAAAAAAAGAAACACAGTTCTTTCTTCGTCGTTTCTCATGATCAGTAGTCCTCCTTTGTGCATAATTAAATGCCTCTTCTGGATCCGTGAATGCACGTTCAACATGGTTATAAGTAATTCTCAATTACGCGGGATATACTATCCCATATCTTACTCCCGAGACCTCTTTCTGTAGCCTTCTCATGTTTGTAAACTTGTCCCTCTTTTCCATGACTTCAGCTGGAAAATCACGGAAGAATCTTAGTTTGTCTTCTTCAAACATCAAATTCACACCATATGGAATTTTTTTTCATAATTCCTTCCAGGGTTGAAATTTCATAGAATTTCAGAATAATCTGTTTGGGCGGGGGGGGGCAGTTAGGCTTTCTTGAACCGTACATTGGACCCGGTGAGCCATATCTATTCTCGGGGCTTCAGGCAGCTTAAGCACTTGTTTGAGTAAGTTGGCAGCAAACTCCTGAAAGTTTTGCCCACTCTCCTTTCCTTCTTTTACTCCAACTATCCTCAGATTTTGTCTTCTTGATCTTGCTTCCAAGTCCGTACATTTATGCTTCATTTTAGCAAGCTCCCTCCCAGTGCTTTCTTGTTCCTTTTTTAGTCTCTTTATCTCCTTAGCCATCTCAGTTATCGTATTATCCATTCCTTCCATAGCCGCCTCAGTAGACTTTAACATTGCGTCCAGCTTTTTATTACAGTCATTATCAACCCGCTTAATTTTTTTGTTTAAATCCTCCTCAACCTCAATCACACGTTTGGTTAAGTCATCAATTTTCCCATCAGCATATCATTACCTTGTTTAATTTTTTCAGAGAGGCTTTTGTCCAGCGCGACATTCCCATCTTATATCACTTTAGAAATAACTTCAGTGACTGAAGTTAATACTGAATTTTCCAATTGTTCCATATGTACTCTTTGTTCCTCCATTGAGGTCATTTCTGTAGAAAGATTTCGAAAGTCAGCTTCTTCTTCTGAGCTTCCAGCTGATGCTTGAGGGGATTGAGGAGTCTTTCCAAGTTTTTTCAAGTAGTCTCTTGTGGCAGGTCTTGAAGCAGGTTTTACAGGCTTCTGGCGAGGATTCCCTTTTTTCTTTTAAAACTCATGCTATTCTCTGTTATCTGCAGAGTTTCTGATAACACACAATTAAATAGCAGCTCCGGTAGTATATTTTAGAACTCCCCCGTCTTCCAGCTCGTAGTTTAGCACATTAAAACATTCTTTCGGGAGCAGAGCAAAACAGGAGCGTCTCTCACCCCACCATTGACGCTGCCGGAACTTCCAATTGCTTTTGAAAGTTAGTATTGCATCTTCAGCAACAAGCGCAGCGTGGACTTTCCATCACAGAACCGGGTGATCCCTTGCTGGAGATCGCCGGAAGAAGTGCTCCAATCGCTGGCCCGCGAACTATAACATCCTGAAGCCGCGGTCTGTGAATCTTCTAGCCGCGGGAGCGGCGTGGACTTTTCATCGTGGAGTCTGGGATCCCTTGCCAGGGATCGCCGGAGAAGAGCTCCGACCTCCGGCCTGCGGCCTATAACATCATGAAGCCACGGTCTCCGGTAGGAAGTGGCCGATTCGGGACCTCCAAGCCGCGGAGTGTCCTTCCGTCCCAACGTCGGAGTTTCGAGCATCCCGATGAGAGGGCCTGTACATCGGGCCGTCCGTAGCAGCGACTGCGGAGGGTTCATGGCCCCGTCCATGGATGAACAAAGGAGGAGGACTGACTGAACGTTATTGCCTTCCACCACTGTGGTGGACGTTCATGTTGTACTCTATTGTGTATTGTGCTCTTTTTGATTGTGAGGCTGCATCGTAAATCAAATTCCACCATACCTTATTTGAAGCATGTGGCAATAAATGTGAACTTGAGACTATTTGAGCTTGAACAAGCTTAATTTTGGCTACTATTTGAACTTGAACTTGAACGAACTCGATTTTGACTACTATTTTAAGTTGTGCATTTTGGTACATAACTTATTGTAAACAGAATATCTTTCACATGTCCCCTGGGTTTCTCTTTGGCCAATCGTCTTCAATTAGAGTCTTCTGGCTACTTTCTCTCCTGTCGGAGGAAATAACTTCTCACTATTTATTCTATAAAAATTCTTCATAGAGTTTTCTCATTGACTGAACACGATGGTCTATGTTATTCCTAATGGTTCTCTCAGAACACAGCTTATTAGTATTTCTGGACTAGAAGGCATAGCTTTAAGGTGAAAGGGGCAAAGTTTAAAGGAGATATGTGGGGCACGTTTTTTTTGCACAGAGAGCGCTGGGTGCTTAGAATACACTGAGTGGTGGTGGCGGTAGACACGATAGTGGCATTTAAGAGTCTTTTAGATAGGCATATGGGTATACAGAGAATGGAGGGACATAGATAAAGTTCAAGCAGATGGGATTTGTTTACCATGGCATCATGTTCAGCACATTGTGGACCTTTGGGTATGGTCCTGTGCTCTACTGTTCTACTTTCATTATTCTATGTAAGGGCTGCCACAATGCTTCCGTACCATTTGTGACTTGCTGGTCAAGATTCAGTACATGTTTTGAGTTGAAAACTGTGCCACCATTTTGAGATGCTCTTTTGGGTCAAGTGTCAAGCAAGACAATGTTCTATCCATCAAACAAAAGGTGTAATCCTAAGTTCTAGCAAAAGTAGTTTCAGGGCAGAGTGGGCATGCAGAGCCATAAGGACTAATGTTTAGTATTATATATTTGAAAAGGGATATTCTGGGAGAAAGGCCACTAGAGTATAATGTTCATGTCACATCATCTCTCTAGTTAGAGACATATCTGTAAAATAAATTGTCATGTTGTCATATGTTTCATTGTTTCCACTTTAGATTAGATATTAATTCAATATGCAAGAACTTTACCTCTCTGGGATTGTTTAGGTATTCCAAAGGTAACTGCTGCTGCATTTTGTGCACATTACCCTGATATTTTGTTTTGCAGTGCCAGCATTAAAAGGCTGGTCACATTGCCTGCCCCCACAGTGATTCCTTCACGTCTTCCTGTATTAAGTGAATACCACATGGTGATGCAGAGAGCACATCATTGCATTCTGCTCTGCAGTAAAATAAGACAAGCTCGAAACAATTCTGCAATATTTCATGTGTAGGAAAGAACTGTAGAGGCTGGTTTACACCAAAGATAGACACAAAGTACTGGAGTGACTCAGCGGGTCAGGCAGCATCTCTGGAGAAAAGGAATAGATGATGTTTCAGGTCGAGGCACTTCTTCAGACTGAGAGTCAGGGGAGAGGGACACTAGTGGTTTGAAAAGGTACAACACAAATTAGAGCCAAATATTTCATGTTTGGAATGTTGAAACAGCATATTCCTGCTAAATTTATCAATAGCAAGTAAAAAGTTAAAGATAACTTTATGTTTACTTACACTATTGCAGTTCACAGGTTTCTGAAACAGCAGATCCACTATATTTGTAATGATTGGTTTTATTAAGCTGATTGGTTATGAGCCGTAGGTTATCCTACAATAACAAGGTAATTATTTATAGAAAGTGTAAAAAATTACTTTTCTAATTCTACATAAAGATTTCAGATAACTTCACTCCATGCTAAGCCATGCATGAAAAGGAGGTCTCTTCTCAGACACTCCATGGCCTGGAGTATTAGATAGACTGCTTTCCTTTTTCTTCTGTCCAATACCCGCCCAAAAAGCTAGTGTAAAACATTGTACATTTCAGCCACCTATTGTGCAAATGCAAGTATACTCTGCAATCTCCTGAGCTGTTTTGAAACGCATTGAGCTGGACTCTGCCTTCAAAACCCACTGGCTAAAGTTATGACCATGATGAGTTTTCACCAATCGCACGAACATCAAGGTCTTAAGAAAAATTGTCGAATCAAGAGAATTGTGATGTTTGGTGAACTGTGGGGGTTGGGAGGACCCGTTGCTCCTCCCGTGCAGCAGGTGGCGCTGCACAGGACAAAGGAATTCCGCTCATTCCAGAATGCGCAAATGGAAATCTCAAAGATTGGCATTCTGCTCCGCGATTGTCGAGTGATCATTCCGACGGACTGCCATCGCAAATTCTGAAAATGTTGCACAAGATGCACATTGGAATTGTGTGAATGAAGGCGCTCACCCGCATGCATGTGTGGTGGCCGAATATCGAGACCGATATAGCCGACCACTGCAAGGACTGCACACCATGTGCCGAAACAGCGCCGAATCTGCCGGAAAAGACCTCTGCATGGCCCGCCTCCGACCAACCATGGCAGCGAATCCACATAGATTTTGCTGGACCATTCCTGGAGGACATGAGGCTGGTCGTCATGGACGCCCATTCGAAATGGCCACATGTTATCCAAATGAATAAGTATCCGACCCCCGAAACAACCACTTCTGCGCTCGACGATTTGTTCACCATTTGGAGATTGCGACAACGGTGCACTGCAAGGCTCATGGTTCACATTGGAACCACAATGTACACCATCCAAGGACAAGGAGGACAATGCTGATGGCATGATGACAAATTAAGGAGCCGCGTTCCTCCAGCGAAGACTGCACAGAACCTGACCAGAACCAAGCAGTCGGCCACCCCAGTGCTGAATTGTTTGGATACTGGAGTGCCTGGCGTTGATGAAGTTCCTCCAGACGAACTCCCCGCCGATTTGCCTATGGTCTTTCGTCGATCGACACGTTGCAATCGTGGTATTCCCCCAAGGCGACTCATTCAGGAATAGAGACATTCAAACTGGAAAGGAGTTATGTGATGTTTGGTGGACTGTGTAGGGTGGGAGGACCCGTTGCTCCTCCCGTGCAGCAGGTGGTGCTGCACAGGACAAAGGGAGATGTTTTGCATATATAGTTTTTCCGGTCTGTAGACAGCAAAGATACCAGAGCAAGATGCGCCACTCAGCGAAAAAAGCGTAGTATGACATGTGTGATTGTCGACGCCATTACATAGGTCATTTTATAGGGCTGCCCGCACACTGTCATGGCGTCCACATCTACAGCTCACTGTTCGGTATAAATTGCCGATGTGGATGACTCAACCTGTCTTTCTTCAGGTTCCCCAACAACAAAGAAAGGTGAGGAAATATTATTGTTTTCTGTCGATATTATTCAGTCCTGAAAATGTTATTTTCTGTTGGGAAACAAGGTTTGTCGATACATTAGAAAGTTACTAGATTTTTTTTTAATAGATCTGAAATTACCACAATAATAAAGTCAGCAATTTTTGTTCTTCTGTACATTTTTATTTTTGTTACTGTACAGCAGGGGTCTCCATAATATGGTCCTTAGGGAGAGAAAGAGAGAGATGGGGAGAGAGACACATCAGGCCCATCACGAGATTTAAACCTCAGATTCGAGTCGGGGAGCGCGGCGGCCCGGGGCTGCTCTCAGTGTGCTCAAATGTGTCGTTATGAGACATTCAAATTTAAAAAATCTATGTCTCAAACAAAATCAAGAAGGTCCCCATATTATTTGACCAACTTATCGACTGAATTTAAACATGTAGGTATGAATGCATTACATTGTGTTACGCTAATATAGAATGAAAGAATGGAAAAATATTTCAACATTGTGTTCATGGATATTTTATTCACAATATTAGGATTTCATATATGTGTGTGTGTGTATAATATAAATTTATATAAATATATATATGTTAAATTTAATTTTGTGCACAGCGTGTGTTAAAGCAATACAAGGGAAGCTGCACAATACAATGCAAGGGAAACTATGCAAAGGTGGGGGCTGGGGAGGAAAGATGGGAGGGAAATGGGGGAACAGGGGGAAAACATTTACAATAAAATTAACTAAAATATGTGATGTAATAGATGAGCTATATCAAACACTGTTCCCTACAACACTGATTACACCATAGATGATAGAGCAGAGTGCACATCAGGAGGCATACCGGAAGTCGCGTTTTGCTTTAACAAATGGCGGCCGTGACGTTCCGTTACATACTACACGTCAGTCCATTGGATTTTGGAGGAGTGGTCTATCTTGCTCCTCTGGTATCTTTGGTAGACAGTGTGAGTGTGCAGCCATTTTGAGTTGTCTTGCTGCCAGCATTGAGTAATGTAATAAAGACTTCTGTTGTACCTTGAAGACTCAAGTTTAATGCAGACCTAGAAAAAGAACACAAAAAGAATCAAGTATTTTATTGTCACATGTCCCAGATAGAACAATGACATTCTTACTTGCAGCAGCACAGCAGAATATGTAAACATAGTACACTGTAATCAATATAATAACTTCTCACATATAATAACAATAAACACACTTCTCAACGCTGCACCTCAATGACTGCCTGTCTCCACCCCTCCCCCCACCCCCCGGACTATCCACTCACCAGCAAATTGCACGGATACCACTGCATATGTATATGTATTACTTGTTATTTCGTAAATTCGCCATTCGGAGATAACAACTGCATTTCGTTGTCTCTGTATTGTACACTGCACAATGACAATTAAAGATTGAATAAACGAGAGAAACGGCCTGTCCTGTTGAGTTACTCCAGTATTTTGTGTCTATCTTTGGTGTTCCATCTTACACATTAAGATGTAAGGTGCTGGGTTGAGCTCAGAATTGCAATTAAATCAGATTAGTTTTAGCTTACTGACACGTCACGACCTATCTGATCTGCATAATTCTAGCCTACACTAATTACATGCCTCCATCAATATGTTTCCTGTTAAGATTCAAGGCAGAAATATGTGCACCTGAGCAAATTGTTCGTCAGCCTGATTTGCCAAAGCCCAAATGACTGTCTTGGCTGAACCCAATTAAAAACTTAGCACTCATCAAAATGGAATTCAAACCTAGAACAGAAAGGTTGTATCAATGAAGCATTACATGGTTGATAATTCTCTAAGATCATTTGGCCCCTTGGCTATTTAATGTTAATAATGATGAGTTTAAACATTTATGGGTCTAGCGCCAGATAATATCTCAGAGATGAAAATTATGTGTAATAATCTTGTAGGTTGTATTCATACAATCCTGGCAATGATGTAACTCAGCTTCCCATCCCTTTTATATCAATCTGTTTTCAAACCATTCATTTCCTGGTTTGGATTTGATGAATTTTCGGCAATGTATTGGCTACTTTACAATATGTAGGACTGCGGATGACACCAAGCTTCTAAACTAATGGATTAAGAGTGAGGACAACCACCATAAACCAATCATTTTGGACCACGGTAACGGTTTGTTGTTGAGTTTTATGTGTCCATATGCAGTCATATGATCCCTGTAGTCAACTGGCCCCAAATATCTTACACCAAGAAGTCTTTCATTACTGATATACTCAGTCCACACGGTGCTGCTGTCATGCCACGATGACCCATTTGAATTAAATCGACTTGATAAGGTGAGCATTACCTTGGCTTATGTAGACGCAGTCTCATGTAAATACCAGCTGAATATAGGTAATTATTTTTTAATATGAAAATCGACAAACTGCAAATATGGAGATGGATATGGAAATGCAAATTCAGGCTCGGGGGAACTACCCAGAATAATTTCAGATGCTTTGAGTAGCTGAACAACTTGTGAAATAAAGATGATCAATCATTTGGAGTTACGAATTCCCATGGTATTCCCGTCACTATTGATGAGGCCCCCACCATCAATATCTTGCGTGGTCACCATTGACCAGAAACTGATCTGGACCAGTCATATAAATACAGAGGCTGTAAGGGACTGGTCAAAGACTGAATAAAATGAGTAATCTCTCAACACCCCAAGGCCTTTCCATGATCAACATAGCAAAAATAAGAGCTTGATGGTCCTGTGGAACTAAAGTAAAGCAGATCACACTTATGCCAAGAAGAACTGTTGCTACACATTTAGTCCATGCATCCATGGGCCAATGGATTCATAAGTTCATAACTAATATGAGTAGAATTAACCCCATTCTGCGGTCTTCTCCCCACAACCCTTGATACCCATACCAAAGAAGTATCTGTCAATGTTGGTTGAATGATATTGGTCGGATATCATGTAACCTGATTCCAGGGACACCCATTGACTCCCTCAAGCCTTTCTAACATCTCCATGGCAGGATTGTAATGGAATATTGTCCAACTGCTTGGGCAAAACCATTCCTAGGTTCATATGTTGTAGAGCAGAATTAGGCCATTTGGCCCATCATGTCTACTCCGCCATTCAATCATGGCTGATCTATTTTTCTCTCTCAAATCTATTCTCCTGCCTTCTCCCCATAACCCCTGACACCCTTTCTAATCAAGAACCTATCGTTCTCCACCTTAAAAATATCCATTGACATAGCCTCCACAGCCATCTGCGACAATGGATTCCGCAGATTCACCAATTTCTGACAAAATAAATTCCTCATCATCTTCTTTCTAAAGAAAAGTCCTTTTATTCTGAAGCTATGGCTTCTGGTCATAGATTCTCCCACTAGTGGAAACATCCTCTCCATATCCACTCTATCCAGGCCTTTCATTATTTGGTAAGTTTCAAATAGGTCCTCCCTCATTCTTCTAAACTCCAGCAATTACAGACCCAGTGCCATCAAACGCTCATTATATGTTGCCTAAAGATGTACAATCTGTTTTCAAACACAACTTGTCCCTTTGCGAGGGACAAGTTGACTGCAGTAGCTAAATATTCACTTACTGCACATGTTAAACTGTTGACTTAGGAGGAAAAACTACACAGCAAATTTTCTCTTGTGACCACATTTCTACTTTTTTCCGGATCATTAAAGGAGCAATTAAGGAACCTCAGAAAACCTCAAGATTCACACATTTCCAATCATGCAAAAGGATGAGTGGCAGTAAAAGACTGTGGTGAGTCTGAGGTCCTGCACAATTGTGAGGTATAAAGGAAGAAGAACATATAAGTAGGCTTATTTGGAGCTTAAGAAGAAAGTTCACTACATTAGCTAGGCTCACATTGAAAGGATATCTAATAGGAATGAACTTTGGCAAAGCATACGTAAGTTAAAGACAACCATTAACAAACAGATATCTCCCTGCATTAGCCACATTGTAACTTATGTCTGCTGATGAACTTATGCATAACATACAGCCATCAGACACAGACATGATTTTGGGAACAGCAGAATACAATTCTGCAGCATCTACTGATGACAGATCATCAAACTGAAATGTTAACTCCATTTCTCTTTCCAAGGATGCTATATATTGAACAGTTGAACGACGCAGCATGGAAATGGGCCCTTCAGCTCACGTCTAGTCGATGCCAACCATCGATTACATCAACTCTCCTGCTGAGTATCTCCAACATTCTCACTTTTAATTGCACTGTAATGTTCTGGCACAATAAGCTATTAGATGATCTAATTCTTCCATCTTCAGGAGCATTTATCAATATCGCTCACAGACAAACAAGATCCCTAAATGACAGGGGCATCTGTCTATCCAACACTGATACGTTATAATTTGGTTTTGTGCAAACTAATTGCTACATATCAAAGCAAGCATGATACCAAAGTAGAACCTCTTACTGTGAGACCGACTGCACCCTGAATGGTTCTTGACCCTATGACACAATCCTTTTCTGGGATGCTTCATGCCCCTCTCTCTCTCAGATGTGCTGTTCAAACCTAGTGTGGTGCTAACAGTAGGGACTGCTGGAGTTAGTGGCAGTTATCAAACTCATTTACCAACAGGTTGAAGGGAAGAGGGAGAAATATTTGTTTTTCCAAAGAACGTAATCTACAATCAAACAAAAAGACAGATTTTACCTAGTTCATCTTTCAAATGACATTGCCGAATACTCGCTTGAACCTCTACAGGTGTACGGTACAGGGCATACTGCATCATGACCTGGTTCGGCAACTTGAATGCCCAGAAACATAGAAGGTTACACAAAGTGGTGAACATGCAGTCCATCACAGGTATTGACCTCCCCACCATTAAAGGGATCTATAGGAGACGCCATCTGAAAAAGACAGCTAGCGTCATCAAGGACCCTCACACACCCTGGCCATGCTCACATTTCACTCTGCCATTAAGAAGGAGCTATAGGAGTCTGAACACAGTGACTCCAGGTTCTGGAACAGCTTCTTTCCACTAACCATCAGGCTCTTAAACAGCATGATCACCAATTAAACGACAAACTATGAAATTACTTGGTTGCATTAAGGACGTAGGCCATTTGTTTTTGACTAATATTGTTTATTAATTTATTGAACTTACTATTGTTTATTATATTATCTGTGACCATTGTTTATTGACCTGTTATGCTACTGCAAGTAAGAGTTTCAGTGTTCCGTTTTTGGTACATTTGACAATGAAAAACTCTTGACTCTTGCCTCTCTTGTCACATCTGAGGTCTTGGAGATACTCACTGAGTGATCATCAGACACAAACACATAATATGAATACTCTGCATTAAAGAGCTTTGGGTGCTCAGTTGTTGAATATCTTTGCCTTTGAGATTGATGTTTTGTTCGCAATTCAGAGCACAAGAGGATCGCTCAAAAAATGTATGAAGCACTCCTGAAGTTATTGAATAGCAGAGTAGGCTTAAAGAACTGTGTGGATCATTTTTGTTCCTTTTTCTTCGATCTCTTATAAGGGAACCATCATGAGAACTAGTTTCACTGGCATAAATAATAATTGGTTGTTATACTAAAATTATAATATGCACACATGACACTATATTTAAGGCAATTATATCTGTATTGCACATTCACATATTGTTACAATTTTTAAAGACTATTATATGTTTGGAAATGTAAAGAAAAGTCTCATTTACTGCTTTTAATCCATCTAAATTTTATATATAATCCTTCACTGATATTTCATGATTAAATAGATTTTAATGAAACATAGTTTATATAATATTAATTAACATTTGTCAAAATTATTTCCATATAAAACATTACATATATTTTCCACTATTACCGGTAAGTCTTTTGTAAAACTACAGGGTTTTCATGTTTCAGTCAGAGTCTATCTAAGGCTGCAGTAAGGCTCCATTTATCATGATAATACTTTCCATATGCAACAGCTACATACTCCCTGGTAAAGCCATTAAAACTTGGCCATTAATAACTGTAAAATTTCACTCCCACAAGACTTGCATTTGCTGAACACAGCTTTGCTTTATAACTTCCTGAATTAATCACATTTTAAACTGCATCTGTGGACATCCTTACATGTTGCAACATAGTAAACCAGTGAAGATCCAGTTTACAGAGCAGTGATGAATATAAATCAGGCAGCAAGGTCCTCTTTTGAACAAGACCGATCTCATTCGCACGTGGAAAGATTATAGATGCTAAACTGGGGATCTGCAACAATGGTTTATTTTATACCATGTTAGAAATTAAAAGTTTGAAAATTTGATTTTAGGTTCATTTACACACTTTAATTGGAAGTTGAACACAGACTCAATAAAGGGCATTATCATTAATATGATGTGAATCAGTGCATAGCACTTTGCTGAAGCCATGCTGTCTCTTTCAAACACTTGCTAACAACTAGCTTAGATTGCCTGAACTTTACATTAAGTGGAATGGAGGAAACCCAATCACCACTATTTAAAGAGAAGATGAAATACTACCGGGTTAGATATCGGATTACTTTTCCAGACTACTGGTGCAATTATATATATAAATATTTGGAGAATTCAGAATCTTAACTGAAACTTGAATACTCTCCAGGGAGTATTCTGGCTGGTCTTCCAGTATGATTTTTGCAATATAAAATCTGGTGCTAAATAATTGTTTATCCATATATGTCGTGGCTTGAAAGGCTCCATCTAGGAATCGCACATGCAGGGAACATGAGAAGAAAACACAGAAGATAGATACAAAATGCTGTAATAACACAGCAGGACTGGCAGCATCTCTGGAGAAAAGCAATGGGTGCCGTTTCGAGACCCTTCAGACTGAGAATCAGGGGAGAAGGAGTCTAGAGATTTGGAGAGGTAAGGTGTGATAATGAAAGATCAAAGCTGACGATGATAAGGAAATGTAGAATAGTTCATCGTTAGCTGAGAGGAAGGTGACAAGAGGGAAGACAATCAGTAAAATTGATCAGAAGGACAGTGAAACTAGTCAGAGAACTAGGGTGGGATGGGGGGGGGGGGGTGGGGGAGGGACAGAGAAAGAAGGAAAGTAAGGGTTACTTGAAGTAAGAGAAATCAATATTCATCCCGTTGGGTTGTAAGCTGTCCAAGATGGGCCAAATGGCCTAATTCTGTTCTTATCGGCATATTTATGTCATTTTCATGTTTCTCAACGCATTCAGTAAATTGTCTTAGAATAATTAACTTTTGCTGTGTGGTTTACCTCAGAGATGATTGTTACTGCTGGCAAGAAGATGAGGTTTGTATTCAATGTACTGCTAGGCAGTGGTTCAATAGTTGGGGCCGTATAGAGTTTCTTTCAGTCACCTTAAAGGAACGGTTTGAGAAAAATGTGAGATAAACCTCTTTTGTTTGTCTGTAAATACAGTCTGATGATGTAAGTCACAATGAAACACACCATTATGTCACATGGGTTGTGATATCATCTGCTAAATCTACTTGACCCCTCCATCTGACTCCTACCTTCCCCAAACAATAAAAGGTTTACTAAACATGTTCTTACTGATAAAGGGCATTTAAATGAAAACACACCTTTGAATGTAAAGCATGACATAGATTATTTTTGATGGAATGTCCTGACCTTACTTGCAAATCAGACATTCAAAGAGTTGAATATAACAAGGAAGTTGACCGTGGATTCACATTTAAAAGCTTACCAGGGGGACTTTATAACTTTGACCAAGATATTGTAGCAAGTTATGTTATTAGTCATGCGATCTATGTGGCCTGCTCACCAGGGCAGGTTGAATATAAATAAGGTCCCAATGTGTGAATGACAACATCTTTGGCCTGGCCCCTCCCTTGACATCAGTCTGAAGAAGGGTCTCGACCCGAAACCGTCACCCATTCCTTCTCTCCAGAGATGCTGCCTGACCCGTTGAGTTACTCCAGCATTTTGTGTCTACCTTCGATTGAAACCAGCATTGCAGTTCTTTCCTGCACCCAGTGTGTGAGATATTGGTTTACTTGTTCTGCCACTGGATTTGAAGGATTTTTTGGCGATATCATTAATCTCTCCAGGGTTTCAAGGTGCCGGTTGTAGATCATTGAAACTTAGACTACTTACGCAAACACATTGAACTTTATGATCTACATGGAGAGGTGATGCAGCAGCTAAATAGTTCCATGAAATACCAGAGTACTGGATTGGTGATGCCTTGCCCTTTCCAGCCAGCCCACCTCGCTCAACCAGACAAAAATGGCTCCAACGGAAGTTAGCCATCTAGGCTCAGAACTGTTGATGGATAGTAACCTTGTTCTCCAGAGATGCTGCCTGGACCGCTGTGTGACACCAGCACTTTATGCCCTTTTTTGAATATGAGTCATTTTGTGTGGAAAATGTCAGTGACCTCCCTTGTGCAGCGGTGTCCTTCAACTGAGTCATAGGTCAGATACCCAGCAACAGCTTGAAAGAAACAAAGATGCATAAATGTCCAGAGTGATGGTTACCTTGATTGCCCAGTGGGATATGCTGTCCTCTCCCTCCCTTGAGGTTATGCATGTTACTCTGACTTATTTTATAAATAATCAAGATCTCATGAATTGGTTAGTATTGACATTATAGTCTATCTCGGTTTAAACCAGCATCTGCAGTTCCTCCCTAAATCAAATTCATAGAGCTGTACACTATAGAAACAGAAACTTTGAACCATTGGTCCGATACCAACCATCATGCATATCTATACTAATCCCACTTGCCTGCATTAATTCCATATTTCCCCATGTCTTGCTCATTGAAGTATATGTCCAGTTGCCTCTCAAATGTTTTTATTTTTCCTGCCTCCACCAACCCATCTGGCAGCTCATTCCAGACACCAACTATCTTTTCAATAAACATTTACTCCTTAGATTCTCTTTAAACCTCCTCCATCTCACGTTGAACCTATGTCCTCTAATCTTAGACTATCATACCATGACAAGCAAACTTTAGCTGTCTACCCTATCTATGCCTCTCATAATCTTATATACCTCTGCCATCTCACCTCTCAGTCTCCTTCATTAAGGGAAACCAGACCTATCCAATTACTCGCGATAATGCGAGTGCTTCAAATCAGGTGACTTATTTGTGAATCTTTTCTGCACCCTTTCTGACTTAATCACATCTTTCCTGGAGTGCAGGTTGGGGAGAGCGTGTTTACCTGAAATTGGAGAATGCAATGTTCGTACTGTTGTGTTGTAGCTGCCCAAGTGGAACATGAGGTGCTGTTCCTGCTGTTTGTGTGTGGCCTCAATCTGGCATTGGTCAGTCGTGGGAATGGGAAGGAGAAATGGAAGTGGCTAGCAACCAGGATCTCCAGCTGGCCCTGGCAAGGGTTCAGCAAAGAGGTCACAGAGTCTAGAAAAAAATAGTTATTTCACTATTTTCAAGGGTCCATTACTTCTTTTAAATTGAAAAGTATATGACTGAAATGTATGTATATTAAAAAGTTGAGTGTATCACATGGTGCGACTTGTGATTTAATATTGTACCATACACCACAACAAATTGAGAGTTGAGTAGCTTCCAAAAATAATGTTTTGTTGGCAGTTTTATTTCGTGGCATTTGGCCTTGGTATACAGGAACAGAGAAAAACCCATAGGCCCGATGTTCACATGGCTGAACTTGACACGAGGCAGCAGGAAGGACCGACCCCACCCCACAATGATAGTTAAGCGATTTACAACCTTTGTTGGACTTCTGCTGCCAGCTTTTATAACTACAAATATTCAGTGCCTTTCATCATTGTTTCAATACAGAGCCCTAGTGAGACCACACCTGGAGTATTGTGTGCACTTTTGGTCCCCTAATTTGAGGAAGGACATACTTGTTATTGAGGGAGTACACCGTAGGTTTACAATGTTAATTCATGGAATGGCGGAACTGTCTTATGCTGAGAAAATGGAGCGGCTAGGCTTGTACACTCCGGAGTTTAGAAGGATGAGAAGTTATCTTATTAAAACATACAATATTGTTAAGGGTTTGGACGCTAGAGGCAGGAAACATGTTCCCGATGTTGGGGGAGTCCAGAACCAGGGGCCACAGTGTAAGAATAAGGGGTAAGCCATTTAGAACGGAGACGAGGAAACACTTTTTCTCACTGAGAGTTGTGAGTCTGTGGAATTCTCTGCCTCAGAGGGCGGTGGAGTCTGGTTCTCTGAATACTTTCCAGAGAAAGCTAGGTAGGGCTCTTAAAGATAGCAGAGTCAGGGGATATGGGGAGAAGGCGGAAATGGGGTACTGACTGGGGATGATTAGCCATGATCACTTTGAATGGCGGTATGGCTTGAAGGGCCAAATGGCCTACTCCTGCACCTATTGTCTATTATCTATAATCTGTGAATGTTTCCAGGGAAAGGTGTGGCTGGAGCTGCAAGACTTTGTGATAACTTTAAGCTTCTTAAACCAGTTATGTGTGATGACTGATGAGATAAGTGTGCATCAGTTGGCCTTCCTCTCCAAGCACAATATGCCAGTGAGAATGAGTGGACTGCACTTGGCAATGGACAAGCTGATGGAATGGTAGGAGGAGGAGGGCTCATAAGGTCATAATGAATAGGAGTAGAATTAGGCCATTTGGCCCATCACGTCTACTCCGCCATTCAGTCATGGCTGATCTATCTTTCCCTCCTAACCCCTTTCTCCTGACTTCTCCCCATAACCTCTAACGCCTGTAGTAGTCAGTAGTAGGCTCTGAGCAGTCCCAGGCCACCCAGAATGGTCAGGAAAAACGTTGACTACGTGAACCTGGGCAGTAAACACTGCTCAGTAAAAAAGATTGCACTGAAATCAAAGAAGCAAAAACTGCAGCCAGTCTCTAAACTTACAGCGGGGAAGACAATGCATTGCCAATGACATGAAGGTGACCTTTTCTATGAACGCATCTGCTTCCTTCCAGGCTGTGACCAGATGTATCCTAACATCTTGCTGTTTGATGATGGAGAGATTATTTTATCCCCCTTTACCAGAGAGAAATAAACAAATTCCAAAGCTTAAACCCCAATGAGTTTAAACAACTGTGATTGCTGCTTTCTCTTTGATGTCACACTGTCATATTCCAACGCCATTCACATCAAAGCCTGCACTTCTTCAGAAGACTAAGGAAATACCACATGCCTCCAATGACCCTTGGCAACTACTACAAATGCACCATTGAAAGTTTCCTATCATGCAACGGAACCATTCTGCCAACAACTAGAGAGTAGTCCTGAACTACTATCTACTTTAATGGAGACACTCAGGCTATCTTTGTAGGAAGAAACTGCAGATGTTGGTTTAAAATGAACATAGATACAAAAAGCTGGAGTAATTCAGCGGGACAGGCAGCATCTCTAGAGAGAAGGAATGGGTGAAAGCACATACAACAGATTCAAGAACAATTATTTCCCCTCTGTGGTCAGACTCTTGAATGGACTTTTCATATGTAAATAATGTTTTCTTGATTTCCCAATCAACCACATTGCATCTCTTGTACTTTTCATTATATGCACTTTCTCTGCAACTGTAACACTATATTCTGCATTCAGGTTCACTCTCTTTTTGCACTCATTTGCTAATTTATGATTTGATTACAATCAGATAAAGATGATTTACCTGGATACATGCAAAGTTTTTCACTGTATCCTGGTACACATGACAATACAAAACCAATATGCTTTCATCCTAGAATGAGCAATGGCAGCTTAGCTCCTCCATTTTCTTCTGTCTGGTATCTCCGACAACTGCAGCAAGCCAAAATCCTGAAATGCATACTTTCAAAAGTTATAATTTATTACTTAATTGCGATTCAGGTGGTAAAAAGGTTTCAATTGAATAGGGAGATTGGCCCACCGAGTTCATACTGACTAGTGATTATCCCGTACACTAGCACTATCATACACATTTGGGACTTATGTACATTTTTTTTCCCGAAGCCAATTAACCTACAAACCTGTATGTCTTTGGACTGTGGGAGGAAACTGAGCACCCAGAGAAAACCCACGAGGTCACGGGGAGAACGAACAAACTCCGCACAGACAGGAACCATAGTCAGGATCAAACCCGGGCCGCTGGTGCTGTAAGCAACTCTACTGCTGCACCACTGAGCTGCTAAGAGTCCAGCAAAGGGAATTTAGGGAGTTAGATGATAGAAAAGAAAACCACCAGGTGCTCATGTGGCAAGGAATAGAAATACAGTGCAGTTGAATATGGGGCTAAGGAGATGGTGCAGGAGTGAGAGCTTCCGCAGTATGACTCTCTTCCAGGGCAGGTGGAACCTGTACAAGAGGGACAGGTTGCACCTGAATTGGAGGAGAGTCAACGTTGTATCATGACAGGGAGGTTAATTTGGGAAGTGCATCAAGGCAAGAGAATACAGAATAAATTAAAGAATGTTGACTGGTGTGAAGAAATAGGGGAATATCACAATAACGACCTTGAAGATGGCAAGTCAGTTTAATAAGATGGTTACAGTGCATTAAAGGTACTTTCCTTTATTAGTTGTGGTATTGTATATAAAAACAGGGAGATTATGATTCTCACTGAATTAGGAAGTTACTTACATTCTCATTAGTCCTATTAAAAAAACCTGGAGTCATTGATGAAACTGCCCATAGATTTAAAGTGGAGTCAAAAGTGGAGTTAAAGTGGATACGAAAAAATATGTAAATGGTTCAGAGTTAATTGGACTTGTCAGAATAATATGTAAATAGTTCAGAGTTGACAGGACTTGTAGGACTTGAAATGTGCTCCGAACTTAGACACATCTGGTCCACAACCAATTTTCACGAATATGGTCGGTAATATTCTGAATACTGTTAAATATATTTTTCACTCGAGCAACATTTTAAACCAACTCAGGAATGAACATAAAACATTACTGTTGTACAATTAGTGTATGTGTTTCTCAGTCACCTCTTGTAAGGTGTCTTTAGCAGCTTAAAACTTGTGAGTTAATGTGAAGTGATGAGGTCACTGTGCTGCAATGCTCTCATTTCAGTTTGTTTTATCCAGTTTGTTCAGTAGATTTTTCTGATGCGATGAAATTAGATTGCTCTTCACTGAGAAAACCAATACGTTTGTTATATTAAAGTGCAGCCTATTAATATCCAGCCAACATATCTAAAGTATCTTATTACCCTTCAGAGGGCACGCAATTGTGTCACATGTTAAACAGCCGTCAGTCGCTTCTGTGGCTTTCATGATGGGAGCTCTCTTGATATATTGGCGGGAATTTCTACAGGCAAGAATGGCGCGTTGTCACTTCAGAGAAAAAGTAACAGTGTTGATTTTGTGTTTCTCTGAGGTGTGTTTGGCCATGTGTAATTAGCTGCTTATTGGAGACAGCATGATGACTGGCACAGTTTAATGGCATGGAAGATATGGTACTGGATGCACTTGAATATCCAGTGATATGATTTTAACATGAATTATTGACTTGGTGCCTCCAGGATAGGTTTCGGAGTCTCAGGGAACAGTTCAGCCAAACAAATGCAAGTTTGCGGCACTTGAGCTTCTGAAAGCCTGAGTTTAGCCTCATCTCTGGCAGCTCTGGAGAAAAAATGTTTCGCAGAGAGTTTTTGTCACAAGCAGATACAGGAGCAAATCTCCTTGCAAGGTAAAATTAAAGGATTGGGTTCTTGCAGCAAATGTAGTCATTTTCTTGAGCTGAAGAGGAGAGCTTTCGTGTTCTACATATATGACCAGAGTACAAAGGTGCTACCATTGAGCCCTCAGCAAACTGCAACTACTCTGCTCACTGGGCTGGAGTTTCTCTCCCACCACTCCCATCTTCTCCTGATTAAACCACCAGTGAGCCCATGGATACACCATCTGATTCCTTGGACAGACACAAAAAGCTGGAGTAACACAGCAGGACAGGCAGCATCTCTGGAGAGAAGAGATGGGTGAAGTTTCGGGTCAAGACCCTTCTTCAGACTGAGTTACTCTAGCTTTTTGTGTCTATCTTTGGTTTAAACCAGCATCTGCAGTTCTTTCCCACACATTCCATCTGTTACCTTGACTTCTGCACATCTGACGTGACCTCTGAACACCTAGCCCTCCAAAGTGCCAGTTCTGAGCTGTCCTTTTACAGACAGCTCAGACTATGTCACACAGGCACATATATCATGTTCGCTACCCGGACGTGGCGCCGACAGACAAGAAGCCAAAGAACCGAATGGATACGAGGCCGAAACGCCAATAAACCGAAAGAGTCCGAAGACGAAATGCTTACTAACCGAAAGGATGGGAGTCCTAAATGCAAACTAACAGAAAGGGCGGGACCCCTAAAAGCCAACAAACCGAAAAGTTGCGTCCCTTGAAAGCAAAGTTACCTGAATAGCCGCTCTGTCGAAACGCAACCTACCCGAAAGGCGGCGTCGCCTACAAGCCAAAGGACCGACTGCCGCTCAACAGAAAAGTCCAATAACAGACTTGACGTTGCCGGGGGGGTGGAACTTGTCTGCGAAGGTGTGAAGGCATTGAACATTGTCCCAAACCTCCGCTCCACCCGTCCCGCAGCCCGCGGAGGGTGGCCGTGGGAGAGTGGGGGATGTACACCTTCGGCCGCTTTCAACTTGGTGCTTGGGTTCAGATTGCCCAGTCACCTATGGCTTGTGTGGGAAAATGAACCCCACACTCCCGTCTCCCCCATCTCTCTCCCCTCTTCTCTCTCTCCCCCTCTCTCTCGCCCTTCTCTCTCCACCTCTCTCTCCCCTCTTCTCTCTCCTCCTCTCTCTCCCCTCTTTTTCTCTCTCGTCTCCACCCGCTAGCGTCCACTCTTCTCTCTGACCCCCCTCCTCTCTCCACCTTCTCTCTCTCCTCCATCTCCATCCATTCTTCAGAGTGCATCTGAAAGGTCTCGACCCAAAAAGCCACCCATTCCTTCTCTCCAGAGATGCTGCCTGTTTTGTCAGTGGGAATCACCCTGGTGTGGAGGTTGGGGTCCGATGGCAGTGCATCGTGGTCAGTGACTGTGGGACTTTCCCACGGGTGGAGACGGAGGAGAGAGTGAAGGGCGAGAGAAGGGGAGTGAGAGAAGGAAGAGAGAGGAGGGAAGGGGAGAGAGGTGTGGAGAGAGAGAAGGGAGGGAGAGAGAAGGGAGGGAGGGGGGGAGAGGAGAGGAAGAGTGGAGAGAGGAGAGAGAGAAGAGTGGAGAGAGGAGAGAGAAAAGAGGGGAGATAGAGGAGGAGAGAGAAGAGGGGAGAGAGTGGAGGAGAGAGAAGGGCGAGAGAGAAGGGCGAGAGAGAGGGGGAGAGAGAGAAGAGGGGAGAGAGAAGGGGAGATGGGAGCCTGGGGTTTATTTTCCCACACAAGCCATAGGTGACTGGGCAATCTGAACCCAAGCATCAAGTTGAAAGCGGCCGAAGGTATACAGCCCCCACTCTCCCACGGCCACCCTCCGCGGGCTGCGGGAAGGGTGGAGCGGAGTTTTGGGACAATGTTCATGCCTTCACAGTGATGTGATGGACGCGGGGGTCTAGACCAATCGCTGACAAGTCCCGCCCCTAGCAACGTCAAGTCTGTTATTGGACTTTCCTGTTGAGCGGCAGTCGGTCCTTTGGCCTGTAGGCAACGCCGTCTTTCGGGTAGGTGGCGTTTCGACAGAGCGGCCATTTGGTAAGTTTGCTTTTAGGCGACGCAGCTTTTTGGTTCGTTGGTTTTTCGGCGTCCCGTCCTTTCGGTTAGTTTGAATTTAGGTATCCCATCCTTTCAGTTAGTAGGCGTTTCGTCTTCGGACTCTTTTGGTTTAATGGCGTTTCGGCCTCATTTTGCTCCGGCCTCTTGTCCGTCGGCGTCACGTCCGCACACGATCATGTTCACTATTCAGTTTGGAAACTTAACGCTTCAGATTCAAAATTTATTGTCTCAAACAAGTTGACGTGGGAAAACCTACATGCAAACATGGCAACCGGGTTTAAGCCCACACCCACATCCTCATCCCCTTTCCCACCAACAGGGAACCAGAATATGAGGATCTTCATATTCTGCCACCAGTTTCTCTTTGCAAGGAATGGATAACTGAATCAGCCACCCTCAAAATAAAGTATTCTTATTCTAATCGCTAAAGTATAAAATCTAGAGACTAGAAATGCTTCCATGCAATGCTTTTAACTTTAAAATTTTATGTAAAAATAAGCCTGCATAGTGTTTTCTGGAGGGCACCCACTTATGTTATTTAATGGCAAATAAGCTTAAATATAGGGTCAATATTCATGTTTAAAAAATATTTATTATTTATACAAATACCTTAAGAACTTCCTATTACATATAATGAAGAGGGTCTTTCTTTTCAGTAAAATATAGTATATTTAAATTTCTATTTCAATCTCCCAGCAGGAATGGCTTCTCAGCAGAAACAGGCACTAGAAAATGATTACCTCACACCCAGCTCCACTGAGAAGATACAAATTTATGAAAGAAAATTGCTGGAGATCTGGTTAATTCAATGTTTCTTTCAACACCAGAACTGTTCAGTATCCAAAGTGAAAAGAGCTTTCCCCACAAGAGTAGTCAACGAAGAACACTGGTGTAAGTAAGTGGAGCTGTAGCATCAGGAAAATACGTGAATCGAGGAGATGACGAAGGGATCTTAACAGATTAGGGAGATACAAGGAACTGCAGATGCTGGTATCTTGAGCAAAACACAAAGTGCCGGTGTAACTCTTTTTGATCAGCACCGATCCAATGGGATGACTGACCTCCTTTCTTGTTTTAGATTGTTTATCATTCAATTACGTTCTTGGTGAGCTAAAAGTACCCGCCCCCCAGTTTTCTTGCAGAAATACATTTAAATAGGAGTGCATAGAACCACAGAGCAAGCTGAAACTAGCAAAGAAGATTCAAGATGAAAGTAAATACCAACTATTGGCCATTATTGCATCATAGAGAGAAACAAGAAGATGATGAATTCAAAGCTTACAGCACTTGCCCATAGGCAGTGCTTGTGACAAAGATGGTCAACAAAACAATAGGGCATGAACAGTAGGGTACATGTTGGTGTACATTTTGGAGGTTTGGAGAGATATGGACCAAGCGCAGGCAGGTGGGACTAGTGTAGCTGGGACATGTTGGCCGGTGTGGGCAAGTTGGGCGAAGGGCCTGTTTCCACACTGTATCACTCTATCAGATGATCCTGGACCAAGTAAGATAAATTAAACAAAAGCAAATGATGCAGCACGATTTAGATTTGATCCCGTATTTTGTGCTAACATTAATGATGATTTCTCAAGTTTGTGGATGCCTGAGGATTCTGTTACTTGTCAAAATAAAGTACTTAAACAATCTGCTGCTCTGAATGAGTGCGTTGAGTGGCACTGAGGAACAGCATCTGTTGTGTGGAGTTCCATTTTCTTGTCAGTTGTATATTGATGACCCTGTTATGCAGGATAGGCTTATGTTTCCAAATCTATTGGAAATAACTGTCACTTCTTCTACCAAAGTTCTTGTCCAACAAAGTGCACATGTTTATGGAAGGGTTTAATGACTGGTAACATTCTGACCGCCTGTTGGAACATGAGAAAAATCTGGAGCTTCAAAACTATATGTTGGCAGGAATGCAACATACAAAGTCGGCATGCGAGGTCAGTGCATATCTCGGATGCCATCTCAATCGTAATGTTACAATTGAAGAGGTCATTCAGCAAATTGCAGCAGGCATCACATCAGTAACCAAATGTCCACCTGCACCCTGGGCTTTTCTTCGGAACATGAAGAAACACTGGGAAAGCATCTTTTGGGATACTGTTCCCCAACGGTTTAAACTGACAAGTTTACCAGCCACAGGAAAATGACCTTGACCTGGATATAGTTGTTCTGTTACTGCAAACACTTGTGTCATTTGTGCCTTCTCCAAGAGAATCCTCCAAATGTTTCAGTGATTACCTGCCACACTTTGTCCTTCCTCTCCTCTCTCCCAGCTTTCTTCCCCACTCCCTACAATCAGTCAGAAAAACATTCCCACCCGAATCATCACCTGTCCATGTTCTCCGGTGATGCCACCTCACCCATTGAGTTACTCCAGTATTTTCTTCCAAACCAGCATCTGCAGTTCCTTGTACAAGTATGTGGACGAAGTGGGGGACCCTGAGGCCATCACCTTTTGCTAACTTTCTCTGTTGTGCAGTGGATGTCATTAAGATTCTGGGCAATCTCTTTGAACCGTTCGTACATAATTTGTTGGATACTGTTGAAATGCAGAGCTAAGCTGCTGAACCCATTGCAGTTTATCCCAATGGCTCAGGACAGAACCTTTCTACTAAACTCATAAAATTTGATTTTTTTTTACACAGGTGCAGATGGACCAATACCCTTCAGGTTTCAAAGCAAACTGATCATCAGTCAACATTTCCTCGCTCACGCATTGCTGGTGTTGGATTTTTTTTTCGGAATGTGCCGGCAGCAAACTTGCACAAAAAAAGCGGGATGGCTGTCATCCAGATGGTAATAAAGGATATAATCTATGTGCTTAAGAAGGGTGAATGAAAGGAAGAGGAGAAGGTGCCAGTCTAGCACTTCATCCTTTAGGTTGCACATCAAAATGTGTTACTTTACTGCTTTCGTTGCCAGTTTCTGTTTCTGCTTCTGGCCCCATCACAAGCCAATTGTTGAGTTGTATATGGAAACTGTGCCATATTGAATATCTTCAGCTGATTATCATCTGACCCCACCGCAAGTGGAATCCTTTTCATTGTTGTTCCTCTCTGGCTATAAAATCACTTCATTGGTGTTTTTGTGTGATACTGAGTTCTGCAAACAGTTCACATTCAGTTTAATTCAACACATATTGGTTCACTGTTCCCAAGATATATTTTGTTTCCATGCATCCAATGCAGAATCCATCTATTTCATAAATAATTCCAGTTCAGAGATTTGTTGATTTATTTGCCATATGACTCTATGACTGTCTTAGAATCATAGAATCATACAGCATTGAAACAGACCCTTCGGCCCAACTTGCCCATGCTGACAAACATGCCCCATCCACACTAGTTCCTGTGCCTGTGTCTGCCTTCCCATATCCCTCTAAACCTGTCGTATCGATGTACCTGCCTAAATGTTTCTTAAATGATAGGTGCTTGCTTCAAGTACCTCCTCCGGCAGCTCGTTACATACACCTACTACATTTTGTGCACAAAAATAGCTCTTCAGGTTCCTATAAAAATCTTTCCCAGCCACACCTTAAGCCTATGGCCTCTGGTTCTCAATTCCCCCACTCTAGATAAAAGACTGTGTGCATTTACCCTATTAATTCCTCTTGTGATCTTGGACACCTCTATAAGATCATCCCTCGTCTTCTTGTTCTCAAAGAAATGAAGTCCTAGCCTGCTCAATTCCCTACAGCTCAGGCCCTTAAGTCCTGGCAACAGCCTCGTAAATCTTCTCTGCACCCTTTCCAGCTTAACAACATCTTTCCTGTGACATGGTGACCCAAAACTGAACACAATACTCCAAATGATGTGTCGCCAATGAATTGTACAACTGTTACAGGACCTCCCAACTTGTATACTAAATGCTTTGACTGATGAAGACCAATGTGCCAAAAGCTTTCTCGATCATCCTAAAAGCCTTCTTGACCGTTCTGCAAATTATTTCCCTCGTGACTTTAACCTGGGAATGGAAGGTTGCTGAGCTTCCATTGAAGATACTTACGTAGGTGGCTGCGGTGACTAATCTCCAGTAATGTGGGCCTCGACGGACAAGTTGCAGCATCTCAAGGGCCAGGTTTAACAGGCACTAATAAAGGCACCGATTGAGTGAATGGCAGAATGGCACAGTCCACCCAGGGGAAAAGTGGGTGTCATGTCAAAGATGGAATCAAGGATATCTCCTGGAACACCTTGAGCACTCCTAAGGCTCAGTGAGAGATTAGAGTGCAGGATTAATGTGATGGTCTGTAGGATCTAAGGAGCCAACGTCTCAATGGCAGCTGCCAGAGCAGTGACTAGAGACTTCAATATGGCACAGACAACTGAAGGCACAAGCTGATTTGCACATTAAGTCATCAGGTTTGCACTTCCTCTTCATCCCCTGCATACCAAATTGAATCCATGAACAAATTCTAATCTGTATGACTAATAAGTACAAACTACTATGTTTTTGGTGGTTTGTAAATATACAACATGGAACTCCAATTGCACTGAAACATATCAAGGAAGTTGTCATGACTTTGTGTGATATTGTGAAATGGGCTGCAATTTTATTACTCATTTTACATGATGACATGAATTCAATAAAACTCAATATTTCCTGGTTCATTTTCCTCCTAAATTTGTTAATGAGTTACTAAATTATTTTACATCATTGGAAAATAACCTCGAGCTGAAGACAGTTGTGAATGATAGGATCTTTCTGTGATTTTAACTCTGCCCTGTATTCATCAGTAGAGTGATAAATACACTTGGTGAATGCTAAGCCTCACATTATCAGCCATAATAAATCTGCACACCTAGAGAATCAAGGTATGAAACCAGTGAACCACTGGAAACTCATCAGCATTAAAGAGCCGAAAACCTCATTATGACACGCCATTGACTATTAAACTATAGACCTGCTATTGCAAGGTTCATAAGCAACTGGGGTACAAAATATTGTGTGCCATTAGATAGCGCAAACACAATTTCCTTTAAATGATGGTCGACTGCAGACTACACAAAGGACGGAAACAGATGAATTCAGGTCTGGTGCCGAGTAGTGTTTAGTTTAGTTTAGCGATACAGTGCACAAACAGGCTCTTCGGCCGACCAAGTCCACGCTGACCAACGATCCCCATACACTAGTCCTATCCCGCACACTAGGTACAATTTACAATTTTTACAGAAGCCAAGTAACTGACAAACTTGTACGACCTTGGAGTGTGGGAAGAAACCAGAGCACCCGGAAAAAACCCACGCGGTCACGGGGGGAACATACAAACTCCACACAGACAGATCCCGTAGTCAGGATTAAACACGGCTCTCTGACGCTGTAAGGCAGCAACTCTACTGCAGTGCCGCTGGGCTGCCCCTAGTGGGATCTAAGGTGCACCAGGGCCCCGGGACACCCGAGTCTGGGGTGAACAAGAAGTTAGAAAGTGAGATTATTCCGCAGATTGGTGCCTGTCACAGAGCAGAACTAATTAATATGTTTGTGTTCAACATCAGCCAGAATTCAGGACAAAGTGACCTCATTCCTGGGTGAGGCTGAGAGGAGTGTTGCATAGGGGATGATGTCACCTCTGTGCATCTGATACATAAATCATGTTGCCACATTAGCGTGACTTGTGGTGGAAGCATGGTTTAATCCAGCAACCATTGTCACATCAAGCATCTGGCAAAAAACATCCACATCACTGTAGTGTTGAAAGTGTTACAAGTTTGTGCTTCTATCCTCTTTATTCTTATGTCGATCCTGTTTTTTTGTGTTCCTATGCTGATTTGCATTTGGTCACTTGCCCAGGAAATAAACGTAACATTTATTCTGGTTATTATTACACATCTGACGGTTGGATTGATTATGTTCTACATGCAGCTTCACAGCATTTTAAAAGGATATCAGAGTCAAGGATATCATTTGTCCAAGGGCAAGTTATTACATGGTACTTTTCCTTGGTCGCATGTGAATAATTTTGTTCTCTAGGTCACAATTGATACTATCTATCCACATAATTAGATTTGAATACTTTGTATGTTGTAATCAAGTGTATGATATCACCTCATGTTTACATGGCACAGAACCAGATCGACTTGTGCAGCAAGTTCAGTTTTCTTCTTTGAATTCCCAGATAAAATTGATTTTGTTTATTTTGATCTTAAACTAATCTATTCACACTTTAGACTTTAGAGATACAGCGTAAAAACAGCCATGCCGACCAGCACTCACCCCTCTGTACACTAGCATGATCCTACACACTCAGAACAATTTACAGAAGCCAATTAACCTACAAACGTGTATGTCTTTGGAGTGTGGGATGAAACTGGAGTACCCAAAGAAAACCCACGCAATCGCAGGGAGAACATACATACTCCGTACAGACAGTAGCCAGAGTCCGGATCCAACCCGGGTCTCTGGAGCTGTAAGGCGGCAATTCTATCGCTGCGCCACAGTGCCGCCCCAAAGTTAATTCTTATCCATTCATTGGAAATTATTTGTGATTTAAATTCAGGTTTTCTGATTATTACTTTACTTAGCACTGAAAATGACAGAGGGGTGCAGCTGGTTGGGCTGCACCCTCACAACGCCACAAAACCTGGGCTCGATTCTGACCTTGGGTTTTGTCTGCATGGAATTTGTGACCTTAAAATGCTATGAAGTGATCAGTCAATTGAGTCCATCAGAAGACTCCTGAGTTCTAAATAACTCCATCAGATCACCTTTTCATCACCCCCATACTCTTAATGAAAAAAAGGCTTACATTTTCTGAGGGTGTCTAAATAATGAACCCCTACTCTCTCTGGCCTCAGCTTAAAAGCCCTGTCTCATGGTGCGAGTTGACCCACGAGTGACCCCGAGTGGTTGTGTATGAGACTCCAAGTTTATGATCAAGAGTTTAAACGAGTTCCCACGGGTATGACTAAGTTTGCCGTTTACTTCTCATTTCTGCGTTCCAAGTTCCTCTTCTGAGTTACCAAGTTCCTCTCCCGAGTTACTCTTGAGCCAACCATGAATGAAGGCCTGTTTCAAGTATCAAATAGAGGAGCTGGACAGCATCTCATACACATATATTCTGATTCAGTATTGAAAGTTATTCAATTTCAGAACTTAAAAAAACTAGGCAGGATCTTAGCCCCGCACTCGCTGCCATTGTGCAGCAAGGAGGCGGTGGCGGCGAGGCAACAGTGTAAAAAGAAGACAGCTCCATCCTGCGGCTTTGAGTTAAAGATAGAATTCAGCGCGGCCGCGTCTATTGATATGACCTACAAAGGGAAAATGCGCACCGTCCAGTGCCAGAGCTAGGCTGGGATCATTCTCTGCTCTCATCTCTCTCTTTCTGTGTGTGCATTAGCAGGGGGAAGAGCGGTCTACCTCGCTGGGGCACAAGACCTCTGCCGCCTGCCCCTTGCAGCCATCAACTTGTTTATTCCTTTGGTGCGCCTCATCTGCCCTGCTCCCATCCCAGCGCTGCCCCAGCTCTCTGCCCCATTCTCTTGGAAATGTCGCTTCCGCCGCTGTAACGAGGAGGGGTCCGGCTGGCTGGCTTGGTGGGTGGGTGGGTGAGCAGGGAGGGGGAGTGGGTACAAACCACCGAATCCATTCTCAAAAGTCGGGCAGAGCCGTGTAGAACTCACGTTTCTCTCTGCTTCATATACGTGGGAATTCCCTCAGTATGGTCACTCAGCGGGCAGGCAGCATCTCTGGAGAGAAGGAATGGGTGATGGGATGACGTTTAAAATTTAAATCATGGGCAAACCATCTTGCCCCAGGCTGCTTTACATTATTTATTGTGTTGAGCTGTTTGTGAGGCTGGGACTTCTCTGAGGGTCGCCACCTTATAGTGGAGACATATGCGTGTGCCTCAGATCCTGTAAGCTGGCCTCATGGCAGGAAGGTCGAGGGGGAGGTCCCTGACAAAGCGCGGCCCAAGAAGATGACCTCAGTGGAACAGGCCAAGGATGGTGTTTGGCCGGCGGCTGAGAAGGTGGAAGAAGACTGCAGCAGGGAGAGACTCCCAACCGTGGTGGAGCCCATATCATTGGACCCGGAACTGTCAGTGAATGTAGTTCGAAAAGTGTTACCAATCTCTTTTGTTGGAGATGGTCATTGCCTGATAATAGAATTACAGAGTCAAACAGCACAGAACCATCCCTTCACATCCTTTTTACCGATCCGCACTAATCGCATTTGCTCAAATTAGGTCCTTATCCTTTCCCTGCCTTGTCTATTTAAATACTTTGGAGAATACAGCGTGGAAACAGGCCCTTTAGGCCACCGGGTCTGTGCCGACCAACGATCCCTGCACATTAACACCATCCTACCCACACTAGGGACAACTTTTACAAGCCAATTAACCTGCAAACCTGAACATCTTTGCAGTGTGGGAGGAAGCCGAAGATCTCGGAGAAAACCCACGCAGGTCACGGGGAGACATACACACAAAGTCATTCACATCAAGATCCTTTTTGTTTTGATGCTCGCTTATTGAGCTGATGAAACTGCAATGTTTACAGTTCAATCACAATTACACTGGAAGCACAGAACACATTGTGAGCTTTCCAAACCTTGGTGTAACAAACAATGTGAAATCAAGAGGGTAATACAGAGAGAGACAATAATAATTCCAATCAGCACAATCTAAATCAAGACAGGATCAGCCTCCACATAGGGACTTTCCCACAGTCCGTGTCTGCCCATCACTACCACTCCCGTGCCCCTGACGCTTTCTTGTCTACATGTGTGTGTCAGAGAGATGGCACCAAATGCCCTGGACACCGCTCTGTACTGCTGCACCTTTCAACTGGGATGCCCAACTGTTCCCGGTGGGATTTGAGCAACGGCTCCAGCAGAATGTACGAGGAGGGGAGTCAGGTTAAAGAGGGCGGACTTGTCTGTTCTGAGCAGTCCCTGGGCTTCAGTCAAGGGTCAGTGTGTGGGGCAGTGTCCTGGAGTTTACATCCTGTAGACATCCACCATGGTTCCCCGCTCCCCGTCCCTCTCTCGATGTGTGACGGAGAATGGCCGAGACTCTAGTGTACTGAGTTTGAAGCCATTACCCTGTCAGTGAGGGTGATGAGAAACTGGAAGGACAGCGAGTTGTCCCTTACCCCGACGTAAACAGCCCTTTATTCTGCAATCGACACCACTACGTCTGCTAATCTGGTTTAAAGAGGAAAGATCGCAAAGCAAGGTCATATTCAACAAGTGCAGTTTGAGGACATTGGGTTTTCCTCTCCACATTTTATTGGTTTTTGTAGCCAGAAAAGTCAAAACAACCCTGACTGATCATCTCTATGTCATTGGGTTGGAGAACATGATCCCACAGGTGAACATCAGTTATCTCTCCGACAAACGACTGACTGGCGTCAAAACTTCCACCGACTGAGTCTTGTCCTGACCTAGAATAAACTGACCAGACCCTTTCACAACCTGACCCTTTCCACCAACCTTCCGTAAACTGCGTCTCCCATTGACCCAGACTGTTATCTCACCCCCTTGAGACTCCCAGGTCACACAGATGTGTCTCAGTAAAGAATTCATGCCTGGGATGTAAAACTCTGTTACAAAATTTCCTAAATACAGCCAGAGTTGTGTTTTAGATTCTTCCCAAATCAGCAGTTTGTTGTCGGAAAAAGAGTCAATCGCTTCAGAGGCTGCCCTGAAACATACAGTAAAGGCGGTCAAACTGGTGAAGTCAGGCGCATGCAACCTGACGAAGCTGTTGAATGTTTTGCTTGAGAATATCACTGATTTCGCATCCGATCCTGTAAAATGTGAAGAGTTAAGATTGTCATATGTCAGTATAAAGTTGCAGCTTTAACATCTGAGATGGAGCACAAAGACGCAGCACCAAATTTGGAAACGTCATCCCGTCACCCATTCCTTCTCTCCAGAGATGCTGCCTGCCCGCTGAGTTAAAGAGTGTCCACGGTAGACTCACGAGTCACTAAGGTAAACTCACGGGCCACTACGTTATTACAACGAGTTTAAATGTTTAATTTTTAATTTCAGCAGTACATTTTACTCGTGGAAAACTTTAAACATGTTTGAATTTTTTCAAGAGTTAACAAGTTTCACGGGTACCTGCCGTTAGCGCCACGAGTCGCTAAGTTGCGTCCACGAGTTCCGACGTTCCCGCTACGTTAAATGTACGTGATTACCACGAGTTAACTTTGTTTTAAACTCGGGGTACCTCGTGGGTCAACTCGCACCATGAGACACGGGTTTAAGTCACCTGTTTCTGTGGCAGTGACGTCATATTTAAATTAAAATGCACCAATCCAGAAAGAAATGGGGCTGATTTTATTTCCTGGTTTGGTTAGGTGTCACTACATTATGCTACATAATGTTAACCAGATCAAAGTGGGAACATGAGAACCTTCTGCTCTCATTTAAATGGTTCTTTATTTGATTTCTATGAACAGAATGTAGCTGTGGGATGTGGGTGAAGCTGTGGGAACAGTAAATATTCTTCCCAATGTATATATGGTGCCCTATCCGATGTTTGGTATAGACTGTCATAGAAACATAGAAACACAGAAAATAGGTGCAGGAGGAGGCCATTCGGCCCTTCGAGCCAGCACCGCCATTCATTGTGATCATGGCTGATCGTCCCCTATCAATAACCCGTGCCTGCCTTCTCCCCATATCCCTTGACTCCACTAGCCCCTAGAGCTCTATCTAACTCTCTCTTAAAACCATCCAGTGACTTGGCCTCCACTGCTCTCTGTGGCAGGGAATTCCATAAATTCACAACTCTCTGGGTGAAAAAGTTTTTTCTCACCTCAGTCTTAAATGACCTCCACTTTATTCTAAGACTGTGGCCCCTGGTTCTGGGAACATTTTTCCTGCATCTAGCTTGTCCAGTCCATTTATAACTTTATATGTCCTTTATTTTAGTACTTGATCACAAATACACGTGATTCCATGTGTGGTTTCATAGCTTCATGAGTTTATTCTCACATATTTAATTATTTTGTGCATATGAGCTCCTCAGTTTCACAGCCCATCTCCCTTTTCCCCCGCGCTCCCTGGCAGAAGACTCTCGGGATGTGCTGCGCAGAGGCAGAAAACTCCCGGGATACGCCGCAGAGCAACAGGATTGCCGGGATGTGCTGCGTGGTGGGAGAAGTCTCCTGGGATGTACCGTGGAGACGAACAACCTGGCGGATTGGTCTCCGAGAACAAAGAGGAGGGCACAGCGGGAGTGGGGGGGCGCCAAGCGCAACCCGGAGGATGGGCCACAAAAAACAAAGAGGGACCGGGCTAGGGGCCACTGAGAACAAAGAAGGTTCTGGCGGGCTGCCTGCGGCCAAAGTGTCTGACTTGGTTTGCCGCTGAGAGAAGATAAGACCGTACTAAGAAATTTGAAACATTGTCAACACGAGGAACATAGCGATTCTTTGTGTGCTCACTAGGTGAAGTCTGCTGTAGGATGGAACTGCAGATGCTGGTTTAAACGAAGATAGACACAAAATGCTGAGGTAACTCAGTGGGACAGGCAGCATCTCTGGAGAGAAGGAATGGGTGACGTTTCAGCTCGATGCCCTTCTTCAGCAAAGAATTCACCTTCATCAGGTGAAGTCCGCTGTATAATTTTACTGGACTGTATGTAACAACAAATAATTTCACTGTACCTAGGTACATGTGACAATAAAGTATCACTGAATCATTTGACAAGTGTTAGCCATTCCTTCATGGGAAACAAAAGAGTGCTTCTGTTCCTAAACGGAGCTGGTTGCCTTCCTTCTGTCCTCTAGTCAGTTATCTGCTTTGGACATCAAATGCAGTTCAATCTTTCAGACAGCCTGGAGAGGTGCTGAAAGTAACCCTGTCCCTTTAAGGGCACTCTGCGGTTTGGCAAATGTTTGCAGACTGAAGGAAAGGTCATAATTTTGGCTTTCTGCAGTGTTATTTTGGAAATTTGCATATAAAGACATGACCTCAGCAGTGGCCAATAGGAACCATTCATGTGTTGAGATGATAACTCCTTATGTGCAGTGAACACCCCATTCAGCTGCTTTACATACCATCTGCTGGAAAGGATTTTCTGTGGTTTGTGTGAGCTAACAATGTAAAATAATTTGAAGTCTTGCCATAGCCGGTGTATTTGTTGACAAGTTCCCTGCAGTCAAGACCAATGAAACTTGTAACGCCTCTGCTGTTTATTCTGATCAATAATCTCCTCTAGCAGCATATTATAAAGACACAATGAAAATAAAATTATCTTTATGATCTCGGGCCTGTACCCCTTTAGGGTCGATATTTGGATACCTGCTCGTTATGTTCTTTCTTGTGCCATGCCTTTACACTTCATAGTGCTACTTGCTACTGTATCGAACCCTGTCCATTTATTTCCAGTTTATAAATACAGCGCGAAAAAAGACCCTTCGGCCCACCGGGTCCACGCCGACCAGCGACCATTATCCTACACACACTAGGGACAATTTACAATTATACCAAGCCAATTAATCTACAAACCTGTACATCTTTGGAGTGTGGGAGGAAACCAGAGATCCCGGAGAAAACCCACGCAGGTCACGGGGGATCAAACAAACTCCGTACAGACAGCACCCGTCGTCCGGATCAAACCTGGATCTCTGGCGCTGTAAGGCTACAACTCTACTGCTGCACACCCGATTAAGTTTGTTAAGTTTGCAAACATAAAATATACAGAATGCATGATTCCCGATTGCAAAACAACACTATTTATGTGCATAACTTGGATGTATTTTTTCAATTAATTTCAGAACCTTAAAGATCATCCCTCTCATTAGGTATGGATTGATATATTAGCAAAGAGCCTTAGCATTGGAGGACCATCCACACTAGCAAAATATGACACAAAATGCTAGATTCACACAGCAAGTCAAGCAGCGTCCATGGAAATCATGGAGAGGCCACATTTCAGGTTGGGTTAAAGAGACTTTTGTCTAAACCAGCATCTGCAGTTCCTTATTTCTCCAAATTAGTAATTAAGAGAAATGTTTAAAAAAAAAGGTGATCTGTTGGAGTTATTTACAACTGAGGAGTCTTCTGGCGCAGAAAGTTGGAAAGCCAGTTGAGTTTAGTTTAGTTTAGTTTAAAGTTACAGCATGGAAATAGACCCTTTGGCCCACTGAGTCTGTGCTGACCAGCAATCACTCATACACTAATTCCATTCTACACACAAGGGACAATTTTCAGAAGCCAATTAACCTACAAACCTAGATGTCTTTGGGATGTGGGAGGAAAACAGAGCACCCGGAGAAAACCTACATGGTCATAGGAAGAATAAAGACCGCTCATGTCACGGCCCTGTTTCCACCAATCATTCCACCACCACACACAAGAAACACAAGAAGTGACAAGACAGACACCATTGTATGCAGACGCCGAGAAGTGTGTTCAGCTTTGGCTGAACAACTAATCTTGTGTGTGGACTCGATGAGAAGAAGAAGATAGGAAGAATGAACAAGCTCCGTACAGACAGCACCCGTAGTCAGGATCGAACCCTAGTCCTTGGCACTGTAAGGCAGCAACTCTACCACTGTGCCTTGCCACTGTGCCGCCTTAAGGGCAGAAATGGGAACAGGCCCTTTACCCTCTGCCACTGTGCCTTGCCACTGTGTCCAAGCCGACCATCGATCACCTCTTCACACACTAGTTCTATATTATCCCACTTTCTCATCCACTCCCTACATGCTAGTGGGCAGTTTACAGAGGTCAATTAACCTACAAACCCGCACATCTTTGGGATGTGGAAGAAAACCAGAGCGCCGACAGGAAACCCAAGAGAGAGCATACAAACTCCACACAGACAGCACCTGACGTCAGGATCGAACCTGGGTCCCTTCCAGCTGTGCCGCCACGCTGCCCAGCGTACTCTATTCAGAGACTTGGACTAGCGTGTATCCCATTGAACATTTACACCAATGTGCCCTCTGAAAAGGCCAAGAAAGCTGCTTTCGGACAGTAAGTGCCAGCCTTGACAGCAACACCCTCATCTCGCATTAAAGAAAGCAATCGAATATATTACAATTTTAAGGCCGAGCAGTTGACAGGCTTATTTCTCTGCTTTTAAAATGATGAAACACATTGAGAACCAATGTTTCCCACTCTTGATCACTCCCTAGTGGTTTCTGCTGGTAAGTGTACACTTGTTGGAAGCATAATGTAGTCTGGATGTGTTATTGCCTGAGCTGACACTGAAACATAGAAACCCCATTCAATGCAACTCACTCTTAAATATGGAGAGGCATCTGATGGTCCTTGTGGTCTCACCAATAGAACCTCCCTGCTCCTGCTGGTTTGTGTTTATGCCACCAAAGTTGCATCTGCCCAAACTGACTCCAAGCTGAATCCGCAAACTTGGAGATATTGAACTCCCAGCACAGCAAATGAAAAGGACCCGTTTCTCCTACTCTTGCTTCCTGTTTGCCAGCCAGTTCTCTATTCAACTGAAAACCGGCTTTAAGTTTGTTGGAGAAGGAAGTTGTTTGGATGAGATGGGGCTGATTAAGCTAACGGAACTTAATGCTACATCCTTGATGCTTTCTAAATGAAGTAAAAGTCAGTCTCCAAGTAAAGAAATTATGGCATGGAAGTGCAACTGTTAACAGAGCTGTCTCATAGATCAAAGAACCTGGATTTAACCTGGCCTTGGGTGCTATCCATGTGCATACTCTCTCCTTGAATATGTAGGTTTCCTCCAAGTGCTCTGTTTCTTCCCACATCCCAATAACAAGCCAGTAGGTTTAATGGTGACTGGAAAATATCCTTAGTGTAGGTTACTAGTAAAATAATCAAAGGTGAGTTGATGAGCCTGTGAGAGAGAATAGGTTGAAAATGTAGGGCTAGAGGAAATAAACAGATAGGATTGTTCTGCTGGAAGTTGGCATGGGCCTGATGGGCTGAATGGCCTCCATCTGTGTTCAAAATTGAAAGAGGAAAATATGCTTTGTTGTCAGGAATGATTATCTTCATGATGAGAACTGTCTTCTGTTTACTCTGATCATCTGTCTCACGTAGAAGCATACTTTGTCAATATTCTAAAAGAATGGATTGTGAACAAAGATACAATTAAAAATAAAATTATCTACATGACCTAGGCTCAATACCCAATTCAGTATTCAGTATTTACCTTAATGTAATTTTAACTGAGTACTTACATACACGGAAGAAACGAAAAATTGTTTCTCAATCAGTTCCCATCAGCGCAGTTAATAAAAACAGAATAAATACATACAACTTAAAAAAATTAAAATGAACATATCTAAAAGTAGGCTTAAAATTTGAACTGAAAACAGACATTCAGACCGAATAGTAGCATGCTTTGACAGGTGCCAAGCTGTCAAAGAATGGGCAAGGTTAGATGATTTGGTGTGTGATGTATGGGGAGGGGACACAGTCCGTTAACCAGTCTTATTGCCTGTGGAAAGAAGCTGTGTAGCATCCTGCTGGTTTTGCAGCTGATGCTCCTGTACCTCTTCCCAGATGGCAGAATGGAGAAGATGCTATGTGATGGTTTTCGGATCCATATTTAAATACTTCATCATTATATTATGTCTTGTGCCTTGCTTTTATCTATTAATTCCCACTGTTTTGAAACCTGTTTAATTTGCAAAAGGAATTACCGATTGCATGACCCCTGACAAGAAAACAATACTATTTAGAATGGAGATGAGGAGGAATTTCTTTAGTCAGAGGGTAGTGAATCTGTGGAATTCATTGCAGCTGATAATGGTGGAGGTCAAGTCATTGGGTATTTTTAAAGCAGAGATTGATAGGTTCTTGATTATTAAAGGTGTTAATGGTTAATAAGAGATGGTAAGAAAATGGGATTGAGAGGTAAAAATTTATCAGCCATGATCGAATGGTGGAGCAGACTTGATGGGCTGAATGGCCTTATATTGCTCCTATGTCTTAATGGTTTTATGGTCTTACATTAGGTATGTTACAAAACTTACCTTCAGCGGCGCTGCAGTGATGTCACTGGCCGTGTGCGTGACTTTGGCGCCTTTGGGGGGGGGCGGGGTTAAAATGATGTTTTCTCCCGCCTGTCCGAGATATATTTTCACGGGCTGCTAGCTAGTGCTGAATAATCGTTCCGACTTCCGTTCTGTGAAATTTTTCTTAAAACCACGGGACAATTTCAGCGCTGGAGTAAAATAAAAATCCACTTCTAACGCCATCAACGCCGTCAATGCCGACAACGGGACGGATCTCCCATATGGGACAAATAAAGGTAAGCCGTTTATTTTACATATAAACTTGATTCTTAGGATTACCTTAATCCAAATTTTACATTGTGAAAAGGTGATTTAGGCCCCATACGAACCGGCAGTGTTTTTCCTACTGATATGGGGTTTAAATTCACCGCAAACTGCAACGTTGCAATCGATCACGTTCCACAAAATGCCACTCGCAAGATGATTTAAATGGCCATTAATTTACGGGAATTAAACACTAAATTCCTTCCATTTGGCCTATAAATCCATGACAATGAGATTTAAAAATCACGTTATATTGTGAATTCTTGTGTGAATGTTATTTGGACATTTAGGCTATTTAAAGATGTTAATCTTTTCTTAAGAAATGGATAGATGTTTAGATCTAGTAATTGAACTGTGTAATGAGCTACAATTAGGTAACTAACTAATTATATGCTTTAATTTCAGATCATCCAAGTAAGATTGTTTCATATTTGTTTCAGAATGCTTCAATCTATAATAACTGAAAATTTCATTCAGTTCTCTTAATTTTTAAGAAAGTTATGGGTTTTTGACTGTCCTCGATCACAGCTTTTGTATTAAGTCAATGGAAAAGTGGTAGGGAACTAGATGCTAATTTCCGAGTATGAAAATGGCCATAACATTATTAATACTGAAGATATGAAAGTGAATTAGGTGTCAAATTAAACTTCTTTTTATGCTTTATCTGATGGGATAAATTGAAGACTTGATTTTTTAAATCTAAAAATGGTGTAACATTGCTACTTACATGCTCTGCACATACGATTGAACATATCCTTTGCATTAATTCCAGAAATAAAGATATAATAACTCTCACTGAGGATAGATTAAAATATAAGCTAATGAGGGCTACTGTAGACCCTTTCATCACCATTTCTCCTGGATGGTCTTGGAATCAAGATTTTTTTATATTGTTGATTAAATATGTCTTCATTTAAAATGGAGCACCACAGTGGCAGAGCTGCTGCCTGGCAGTGCCTGAGACCTGGGTTCAAATCCTGACCTTGAAGATTGTGTGTTCTACCTGTGACTACATGGGTCAATCTAGATGACCTGTTTTCTTCCCAAATCCAAAGACTTGAGGGTTGGTGGGTGAATTGGCAACTGAATTGCCTATGGTATGTCAAACCCAGGGGGGAGTTCATAAGAATGTGGGGGAACAAGAAGAGTATATTTGGGATTAGTGTTAATGAGTAGAAAGGAGCTGCAGATGCTGATTTATACAGAAGATAGACACAAAGTGCTGGGGCAACTCACCGGGTCAGGCAACATCTCTGAGCAATAGGATGGATGATGTTTTGGGTCGGGATCCTTCTTCAGTCTCATATATGAATGGTTGGTAGTCAACACTGACCCAGTGATGTAAAGGAACAATTTCTATGTATGAAGGAACTGCAGATACTGATTTAAACCAAAGATAGACAAAATAAATGCTGGAGTAACTGAGCGGGACAAGCAGAGAGATGGAATGGGTGACGTTTCGGGTCAAGTTTTCTGTGTTTCTGTGCTGTATTGCTCTTTCAAGCCAAAATATGATAGAAGCTTATATTAAATTATTTTAACAGAACACTGCTCCATGGAATTGTGCAACATTTTAATAATATCTGAACAAATGATCACCTTGAACAAGGATCAGTCATTATCTTGTGCATACAAATGAAGGCCCAAAAGATTGTTGCGGGGTCCCCTTCAGCAAATGTAGCAGATTATTTGCCCGCTCCACTGGGCTTTAATTGGATTGCTACAGTGTAATTTGCAGTCACCAGCAGAAGAGCATGTGAAACATTGGCTGTGAAAATGTATGGAATGGTTCTGTTGCACAGGGGGAGGGTGCCCCTACTGTGCTTCCATTGAAACAGCTGGAGGTGTTTCTCATGCTGTGTTGATTTGCATTCCCATTCATTTACAGTTTTCAACCCATCAGTTAGGTCTATCTTTTAAACATAACATTTTTTAATTTCCTCAGATTCTTTTTTGTGCTTCTTTTCATCCACATTTGTTCATAACTTTAAACCGTCTGTTTTGGAAGCAAATTACAAATGCTAGGAAAAGCTACAAAAACGAATGAAGATAAAAATCAAAGCAGAATATATTTTTAGCATTCAAATGATACAGTAATTTTTAATAAGATCTTCTCCTTTCTCCTTTTAGACTTTTGAGATACAGTGCAGAAACAGGCATTTTGACCTATCGAGTCCGCGCCGACAGGCCATCACCCAAGCACTATCCTTCACACTTGTGACAGTTTATAATTTTACCCAAGCCAATTAACCTACAAACCTGTATGTCTTTTAGAGTGTGAGAGAAAACCGGAGCACCCAGAGAAAACCCACGCGGTCACAGGGAGAACATACAAACTCCACACAGACAGCACCCATAGTCAGGATCGAACCCGGGCCTCCAGCACTGTAAAAAAACGTTTTCACCCAGAGTTGTGAGTTGTTCTGAATCTGTGGAATTTTCTGCCACAGAAGGCAGTGGAGGCCAATTCACTGGGTGTTTTCAAGAGAGAATTGATATAGCTCTTAGGGCAAACTGAATCAAGGGATATGGGGAGAAAGCAGGAATGCCGTACTGATTCTGGATGATCAGCCATGTTCACATTGAATGGCGGTCCTGGCTCGGACGAGTGGCCTTCTCCTGCACCTAATTTCTATGTAACTATGTAAAGCAGCAACTCTACCGCTGCACCACTGTTTCTGAAAGCTCCTGGAACCTAGCAGCTCTCTGCAGCCTCACTCAAATGGCCATCATTGTGTGGGCCAAGAGCAGTAAATATCAGCAAGATATTTGGCCATTGTCTCTTCCCAACAGCATTCGGCTCTCTACTCTTCTGACATTAGTTTATGCCTTCTCTCCAGCTGGCCATTAGACAACAATCAGGAGCTGGTAATGTGGTTGATTTATTTGATCGATTCATTGGACATGGGATTGAGGCTACCTTAGTTAATGCAACATCAAAGATGTTGGAGGCGGATCTTTATACTGACTTTGATGGAATGGATACAACATTAATGTTTTTTCAATATTCTGAATGGTCCTTCCATATGCTAGGGTGCTGTCTGTTGCACCTCTATTCCATTGTGGACATTGGACTTTGTCTATGGAATGGATGAGCTACAATGCTGAGAACTATATTCTGCACTCTCTATCTTCCCCTTAGCTCTACCTGTTGTACTTGAGTTTCACATATTTACAGTATGTGTAGCATTATCTGATCTGTTTCAAAAGCATTCAAAACAAAGCTTTTCACTACACCTTGTTACACATGATGATAATAAATCTCAACCTAAACCTATCCATATATTGTGATACCTTACAAGAATCAATTTTACTTCGGAGTCACGTGAGTGACTACGTGAAGAAGCCCCGCCTGGCGCTGGAACGGCATTACGTCGACGCTGACGGCAGAAGCAAGAGTTGCAGAGCGCAGCTCCTCGCAGCGGCCGGAACGGACCCGCAGGTAAGTGTAAGGAAAAGTGGGGACGTTCTAAAAAAGACGTTACGCTGGTAAAACCAGCAAAAGAGAAAGTAAAAGTTAAAATCAGAGTCACGCTGGCGTACTGATTTAGCCAGATAAATGGAAAAGAAAAATGGAGAAGTCTCAAAGGAAAATTTCGCGGGTAAAAAGATCGTCCCGGTGTGAAGCTAAAGAAACGGGACAAGACTTTAGTGCGGATCCGGTTCCGATAACGGTGACCTGCTGATTCACCCGTTAGTGAGACTATAATTTCTCCAGAAATACAAACCACGGAGGAAAATGTTCCTAGAAAATGTAAAAAGAAATCCGTGAGGCCCGTGGTTTCTGATAATGACTCTGATAATGAAAGTCCTCCGGATAATAAAGCTATATGGCTAATAATGGAACATATGGAGAAAGTGCTCCAAAATATAATGAGACAAGGGTCAAAGTACCCAGAAGTTTCCCAAAATGACCCTGAGGGGTTTGAATATACAGAATATGGCTATATGCCAAATTGGGAATTTGAAACTCCGGACCCAGGATTAAGGGCGGAGGAAGTCTCATTGGATATAATTCCAAGTGTATCAGGGCTGCAAAAGACAGACCCTGCAAGTGGTGATGTGGATTATGAGTGCACACCACGAATAAAAAAGAGAAGGCCAGATGTGCCTGAGATGGCAAAAGATTTTGCTATACCTGAAGGAAGTGGTGAGGCTATGGAAGAAAACCTAGCTGCCAGTATTAATTATATGGTATCTCACCAACTTCAAGATTCTGTGATGATTGAAACAGCAGAATTATATAAAACACCGGAAAATTGCACCTCATTGAAGGTACCTACGGTTAATCCGTCTATATGGACGCCTATGACTCCAGGCATGAGAGGACAAGAAATAAGATTTCAAAGAATCCTCAAATTGATTTCTGCTGCCATTACTGCTTTTGAAGGCATATTGTTCTACAAAAAAGAATCTGCATGTACTGATACAATTAGACAATAAAACAGCTGTTGCATATATTAATCACATGGGTGGAGTCAGATCGGTATCATGTGATTGTTTGGTCAATCAGATATGGCAATGGTGTATTAACCACCAAATTTGGATTTCGGCAAATTACATCCCAGGTAAAGACAATGTGGTGGCAGACAATAGATCAAGGATGTTTAAAGACAACACAGAATGGATGTTGAACCCAGTAATTTTCAGTAAAATTGTGACTCAATATGGGTTACCAGACATTGATCTGTTTGCATCAAGACTAAATCATCAATTGCCTAAATATGTGTCTTGGGAACCAGATCCAGACGCAGTAGCAGTAGATGCCTTTTCACTAAACTGGGGGAATATGTTCTTTTATGCTTTTCAGCCATTTGCTCTGGTTCAGCAATGTCTGAAGAAAATAGAACAAGATTCTGCCACAGGATTGTTGGTAATTCCAAATTGGCCGACACAACCATGGTTCCCATTGATGTTAAACATGATTAAAGAACCATATATGTCAATTCCTAGCAGCAGTGATTTATTGATAAAACCAGTAACCAAAGAAATTCATCCATTACATGCTTATATGAATTTGTTAATCTGCAGGTTTTGACCAGACCACTACAGGAGCTTGGATTGTCGGATAGAACTATGGATATTATAGTCGCATCATGGCGAGATAGCACTCAGAGACAATATATGACACATATAAAGAAATGGGAAAATTTTTGCAGACAGTCAAATATATCCTATCATACTGTGAACATTGCAAACATATTGGAGTTCCTTGCCGAGTTGCATTTTGAACAACACTTAAGTTACAGTGCCATTAATAGTGCACGTAGTGCCTTATCATCTTATTTAGGACAAATCTCTGACCAGAAATCAATTGGATCACATCCATTAATATCCAGATTTATGAAAGGAATCTTTAACAAAAATCCACCCAAACCAAGATATACAGAAATTTGGGATGTTAGCATTGTACTTACCTTACTTAGGCAATGGACTCCAATCGAAGTTTTGTCATTGGAAAGGTTAACATTTAAATTAGTAATGTTAATGGCATTGGTTTCAGCTCAAAGGGTGCAAACATTACAAATGTTACGTTTAGACTGTATGCATGTGACTGCAGATAACATTGTGTTCTATGTTTATGATCTGATCAAACAAAGCAGACCAGGGAGAACTGGAGCGAAGGTAATGTTTCAAGCTTATCCCATTGATCCAACGTTGTGTGTAGTTAAACATTTGAATCATTATGTAAAAGTTACCAAAACTCTTCGAGGAGATGAAAAAACATTAATGATCACGCATAAGAAACCACACACAAAAGCTTCAGTGCAAACAATCTCAAGGTGGTTAAAACAGGTGTTACTTTTAGCAGGAGTAGACACTGATGTGTTCAAATCTCACTCCACCAGGGCAGCAGCTACATCCGCGGCGAAGTTACAGGATGTACCACTCGAACATATTTTAGAAACCGCAGGGTGGAGTAAAGAAGAAACTTTTTCAAAGTTCTACAATAAACCTGTTCACACAATGACAGGCTTTGGACACGCGGTGTTGGGTTCACTATAATCACCCTGCTTTGTTTCACTATTGATTGATATTATCAGTTATGTTATCACATATCTTTTATCACTTTGTAATGGTTCCCTCAGGTGTAAAAAGAGGGTTATTATATGTTCTTTTATCATTAAAAGATTTATGGAAAGAACTAAAACTAGTCTGTTTTTTCTCATGTATGTGTTGACCTAGCCGGACTGTCGTATGGAAGAATTCTACGACATGAAAAACACAGAAGCTTCAAAATCTTCAGGTAGTCACTCACGTGACTCCGAAGTAAAATAGTAAGATTAAACGAGAACTTACCAGTTCGAAGTTTGATCTTTATTTTATGAGGAGTAACGATGAGGGATTACGTGCCCTCCACTCCACACCCTCATAAAATAAATGATCATCTGGTAGTTCTAAATCTATGATGAGCCTTACTATCTTACTCCGGCTATTGTGTTCTGTGTTTTTCATGCCGCTGCTTTGAAGTATGCCGTTCCAGCGCCAGGCGGGGCTTCTTCACGTAATCCCTCATCATTACTCCTCATAAAATAAAGATCAAACTTCGAACTGGTAAGTTCTCGTTTAATCTTACTATTTACAACAACAACTTGCATTGTCATAGCTCCTTTAATCAATGGGAGAGTCATCACAACATCAAAATATGCAGGTATAATGGGACAGGTGATGTAAATCTTTAATAAAGCAATTCGACACAAAGGCCCAGGACGAGAATTCCAGAGTTTAAAACACCAACAGATGCAGCTAATAATTGTTATATGACTGAAATCAAAAATCCACAAAACGCTCAAGCTTAAGGAAACCCACGATACTTAAATATACTAGTCCATTGCATTGTCTTCTAGAAAACTGAGAAAGAGCCACATCATGAATCGCTTTCAATATTCTACACACAGGGGTCAGGTTCTGAACATATGTGTAAAACAGGCGATAGCAAATCAGTAGCTATTTGATATTGGAAGATTATAATTAAGCTGTTGACTTGTTATTCATGTTAAATGAATGAACCAAATCAAAATAACTTTGATGCAATTTATCTGCCTAGCAATTCCTTAATGAATAATGTTTGCTAGACACTTTAATCGATCCAAATGTGATACTTAATAGGCCAGACTATTTTTCTGAATAAATATACTTTTCTGAAAAAATTCTGAAGACTTTCTGAAGTCTGAAAAAGGGTCTCGACCTGAAATGTCGCCTATCAATGTTCTCCAGAGATGCTGCCTGACCTGTTGTGCTACTCCAGCACTTTGTGTCCCTCGATTCTAAAATACCATTTGATGCTAACATTAAACAATATTAAAAATAAACACAAAACGCACAACCAGAACTTTGCAGTAAAGCACCTCGGTGCTGATACTGAATTTTGTGGACTCTTGTAAACATACTAGAATAAGTATGCCAATACTTACAAATATACACATAGCTAGTTATGCTATTAATGACCATGAATTATAGGGAACTCACCACAACTGCCAATTTACATTTACAATGATAGGGCAGCTTACCATGCTTGAAATAACATTTATGCTTGATAAAGTGAGTGAATAATGGATGTTAGTCTAATCTACTTCCAAAAATAAATCACCATTTGCAAATGTAAGACATGGGCTATTAATCAGCCCTATAAACATGCATGGTGTGTGTGGGCTGCAAAACTATACACTTAAGAGAACAACTTTGAAAAATAAACATGGTGCATTGACAATGAGGTTGAAAGAAATCACCACATCAACAGTTTGCAAGTCCCAATTTTGGTGGAGTTGTCTGCAGTAATATAAAGAGACATTTAAACCCTATTAATTTTTTTAAGTTTACAGATATTTCAAGGAAAATTCTCATCTGCAAACAATTTCTTTCTCCCATCTGGGTAAAAGCCTATCTACCCTGATCGAAGTACATCGTAAATCAGGAATTTCTGGAAGTACAATGATGCACTTATTCAGTGTATAACTTACTTCTCTGTAATTGCCCATTAGCATATGGTTTAATACATATAACATGTTGCCTTTCCTCAAAGGCTTCTGTTTTGAGATAATCTGAATATGATAGTAAGGCTACAAACATCAACCACTTCCAATTATGTAATACTTATAGGATAATAACATGTCTTAGGATGCTTCATTTGTGTACCCCCAAGCAAAACATAACAAAGCAAAACACTTCAGGCCAATGCAATGTCAAAACAGCATCTTAATGAGGGAGATGGATGAAATTAGGTTTAGCGATGATTTTAAAAACAAGAATTAGAAATTTTGGTATCTTAACATTGAGGCCACTGGTTGTTGATTTTCCTACTCTGGGTTAAAGACTTTGTGCATTTACCTGATCTATTTCTCTCATGATTTTATACACCTCTAAAAGATCACCCCTCATCCTCCTGAACTCCAAGAAATAATGTCCTATCCTGCTCAACCTCTCCCTATAGCTCAGGCCCTTGAGCCCTGCAACATTCTCGTAAATCGTCTCTGCACATTTTCCAGCTTAACAATATTTATTTCTAGATGATAGCCAGAATTGGGACATTTCTGAATTCCCCAAGTGTATCATCCTCTTCCCAAATGTGGAAATTACAATTGTGCATTAATGGTTGTTCCTCATCCTTGCAAATTTTATAACTTCAGTGGGTATACTTTCCCTTCCGGGGGTGTTGTTTTTTAGTTAGGATAAAGCCTTATCAACTTTTAGTAGGTCAGGAGTGGTAGCAAGGCTGTCTCAGATAGGCTGCTGTTCAATTGTGTCAGGAAAGCTCATAGAGTCAAAGTTGGGGCTGAGGCAGTCATGTTCTTTCCAGTGATCATTGATCTCTCTTTATCCTTGATAGGTCCAGATCCAGTCTTGACCATCACAAGGGTGAGGCTTTAGGTGTTCGTGCTACAGATGGCCATGTCACCAGTGAAGAACCTGAGCAGGTCATAACTATCATTAAGTCGCGGAGCCTCCTGCATCCTTTCCACTCACTATCTGCTCTTTAGTTTTTCTGATTGACCTCCCAGGACATTAAATGTGAGTAAGAGTCTTTTTGAAGATTATAACAGTGATTTGAGGAAAGCTGAAACTTGTTTGAATCCCAATTTAGTAGTTTAGCATTAAGGTACATAGTCCATGATGATGTTTGGCCACCAGTTAGATTATGCTTCCTTTCTAGAAGAAAGGTGATAAAAGTGTGGAATTCGGCAGGAAAAGTGTGTGATATTTATTTGATGCAAACGTGAAGAAAGCGAATGGCATGTTAGCCTTCATAAGAAAAGGAGTTGAGTATAGGAGCAAAGAGGTCTTTCTGCAGTTGTACAGGGCCCTAGTGAGACTATACCTGGGGTATTGTGTGCAGTTTTGGTCTCCAAATTTGAGGAAGGGTGTGCTATTGAGGGTGTGCAGTGTAGATTCACAAGGTTAATTCCCGGGATGGCGGGACTGTCATATGCTGAGAGAATGGAGCGGCTGGGCTTGAAATTTGAAACGATGAGAGGGGATCTTATTGAAACATATAAGAATATTAAGGGTTTGGACACGCTAGAGGCAGGAAATATGTTCCCGCTGTTGGGGGAGTCCAGAACCTGGGGCCACAGTTTAAGAATAAGGGGAGCCATTTAGAACGGAGATGAGGAAACAATTTTTCACACAGAGAGTTGTGAGTCTGTGGAATTCTCTGCCTCAGAGGGTGGTGGAGGCCGGTTCCCTGGATACTTTCAAGAGAGAGCGAGATAGGGGCTTGAAGATAGCGGAGTCAGGGGATATGGGGAGAAGGCAGGAATGGGATACAGATTGTGGATGATCAGCCATGATCACGTTGAATGACGGTGCTGGCTTGAAGGGCAGAATGTTCCTGCACCTATTGTCTATTGTCTTTTGTCTATTGATTTGTAAATTGACTGATGTAATAGTTCTTCCCCTGGGATATTCAGATACATCCAATAGTATGAAATATGTGATATCTTCATTTCCATGGAAACCCAAAATAGTGACAGGGAATTCAAGTAGCCAGTAGCACGAAGCCAAGGCAAGAGATCAATCTCACCTTTGATGATGTGCAGAGGGGATAATTAATGCAGGTGATGATTCCAGTGCTTTATTTTATTGGATGGTCCTTGGCTGAATCTGAAGTTAAAGTTGATTCGATTAGAGAGATACAGCATGGAAACAGATCTGTGTATAGGAAGGAACTGCAGATGCTGATTTACACCAAAGATAGACACAAAAACCTGAAGTAACTCACGGGGGTCTGGCAGCATCTCTGGAAGAAAGGAAAAGGTGAGGTTTCGGGTCGAGACCCTTCTCGGGTCGAGACCCTTCTTCAGACTCGGAGGAGAACAGCTCCTCCTGGGATGGCAGAGCTGCTGAGAGAATGGAGTAGGCTGGGCTTGTATACTCTGTAATTTAGAAGGATGAGAGGGAATCTCATTTAAACATATAAGATTATTAAGGGTTTGGACACGCTAGAGGCAAGAAACAATTTCCCAATGTTGGGGGAGTCCAGAACCAGTGGCCACAGTTTCAGAATAAGAGGCAAGCCATTTATAACGGAGATGAGGAAATATTTTTTCACACAGAGAGTTGTGAGTCTGTGGAATTCTCTGCCTCAGAAGGTGGTGGAGGCAGGTTCTCTGGATGCTTTCAAGAGAGAGTTAGATAGAGCTCTTAAAGATAGCGGAGTCAAGGGATATGGGTAGAAGGCAGGAACGGGGTACTGATTGTGGATGATCAGCCATGATCACATTGAATAGCGATGCTGGCTCAAAGGGCCAAATAGCCTACTCTTGCACCTATTGTCTATTGTCTATTGTCTATCTTCAAAGTAGGCATACCTTGAGGAGATGTTTGCAGTAGAGCAGACAAAATGTGTTGGAAGGAACTGCAGATGCTGGTTAACATCTGGGTGTTGGAACCTTCTCTGAAGAAAGGTCTCGACCCGAAACGTCACCTAGAGATTTCCTCCAGAGATGTTGCCTGGCCCATTGGAACCATGCCTTTTGGCCCTCTTAGTCTATGTTGACTATCAAGCACCCAATTATATTAATATATCAATTCCCCCCATATTCTAGCTATCGCCTGAACACAATGGAAAATTGTGCAGCAACCAATTAAACTACCGATGCACAGATCTTTGGGAGGTGTGGGGAGTGGAGTGGGGGGTGGGGGGGGGGGGGGACGGGAGAGGGAACCAGAGATAACCCACATGGTCACTGGGAGAAAGTGCCACCCTAATGTAGCCGCTTTGGAATCCTTAAGAAATATCTGTCTTGTGCATCATGTAACATCAACTGCAGAAGTAACCAGAAATAATGCAGGAAACAAAATATTGAGTAACTGCCGAATAAAATATACGACTGCCTGGAATAGAATCCAAAGGAAATTAGAATAACAAGAAACAAGCTGTGAAACAAAACATGCTTTTCATTCATGGATCTAGGCCATTGATTCACTCCGAGGATTGTCACCTTGTCGTGGTGGAGAAGCTTGTGTGGACCTGAGATCCTGAGAGAGGGCCACCCATGGTGGTAAGTTTGAGGAGGAGGTCTCTGATAAAGAGCAATCCAACCAAGACCTCAACAGTGGAACAGGCGAAGGACAATGGCTGACCTTAGTGGAGCGTCACAATGGCTGGTGAAGACTTCAGCAGAAAAGGGTCTCTGGTTGTCTTGGACTCCATGCCACTGGATCATGACCCCGATCTGTCAAGGACCGTGGGGTGGCTGTCTGTGCATCAGTCTCTCCATGTTACACACAGGCATCCTCCATATAGGGAATAGCACCCTGGAAACACCCATGGTCAGCCATGACCGAAAGAGGGCCAAAGAACCTTTGGTAAAATGGCAATTAGAAGCCTCTTGCATTGCTGCCATCCTTCTGGTGTGGGTACTCCCACAATGATGTTAAGTAGAGAGTTCCAGGATTTAGACTCATTGATGATGAAAGAATACAAATATATTTCCAAGGGCTTTTTTCAGTTTTACCAAAATTTGACTTTCCTTTCAGTGACTTTAAGTTTGATTTTACTTCGGAGTCACGTGAGTGACTTCGTGAAGACCCCGCCAGCACGCATGCGCGGCATATCGTCGCGCGCATTTGTATCGGCAGGCTGGGGGGGGGGAGTGCGCTCTCTCCTCGGGCTCCTTCATAAAAGACCGGTAGGTGAGTACTTACCTTTACTCCACAGGATGGGCAAGGGCAAGAGGAAGGCAACGCTGTCGAGGAGCCGAGCTTCGACCAGCCAACGGCCCTTGTACCCGGAGCTGCAAGCAACACTGGCAGCTTCGAGGCATGTGGGGGCAGGAATGCGGAAGTCGGGTGCTCCCGCTGCTTTAGGGGCCGACTCACCCGAATGGTTTACCGCTCCGGAGCTGGATACGGATCCAGACTTCGAGCCCCCTTCCCCCAAGAAAAGAGGGGGGAAACAGGTACGTGGCAAGGGGTCTCGCTTTTCACAAGCGACCTCTCCCCGAGTTCCAGAAGACCCGAAGGGGCTGGGCCGGGGGACAGCTGCACGACAGGGGAGCCCTGCAAAAGTGCAATACGTACCACTGCCAGGGAGATCTGCCGTAGTGCAGTCTGGCAATACCACTGCTGTGTCGAGTAGGCCTACTGGAGCAGATACCGCCGACAAAACACCCCGTCAGGCTGCGGTCAAGGGCGGAGGTGCAGCAGTAAGCGGTTGGTCAGCTCAGCTCTGGGAGCGGCCGACCATGCGCCTCCACGCCAAAAGATGGGCAAGTGTGGAGGTAAGCCTGCACGGACTCCGGGGAGCCAGGTTCCGGGGGCCGGCGCCGATTCAACTCACCTGCCTTCATATCAGACAGGTGGGCCGCCACAGTCTGGGAGAAGACAGACTAGCGGAGAGTCCGTGCGGGAGTCGTATGATCCTACTTGGGCTGTAGGTCACGACAACCTGCCATTGGACCCTAGACAGCACCTTACGGATGTGTGGTCCGATGGTGGAAGCCCCAGTGAATTCGCAGGGCCTGGGGAAGTCGGTTTGTCCGCTGCACATAGCAGGGACGGTCGCATAGAGTGGTTGGAGCTCTTAGTGGAGCAACACCTCCAGCGGGACCGGGAACGAGAAGAGCGGGACTCGCGGGCATCCACTAGCCGTGCGAGGACCCCACTCAGCATCTCATCGTCTCCAGCCAGAAACGTGAGTGATTGCCCAGCTGCTGTGTTTGAAGACGACCCGGGACAGCCAGTGACCGCTGAGCCAGAGCATGAGGAGGATATGCTGGATGTGGTGAGTAAGTTTGCCGTTTCCACCCAGACAGGTGAACCTCTGCACCACAAATTGGCGGGCACCATTGATTACCTGACTACGCACCAACTTCAGAGTCAGGTTCTCAATGATACCTTGGAGAAAATAAAACCGCCCGAGAACTGCATCAACCTCAGTGTGCCCTTGGTTAATGCCCAGATCTGGGGACACTTGAGTATGGCCACCAGGATGCAGGATGTCCGCCTCCAGCGTATCTTAAAGGTTCTCTCCACGGGCATAACGGCGTTTGCAAAACCCTGGACGGGATAATGTGTCCGGTGAACAGCAAGATGCACTGGCACTCCTATGCAACGCCAGTATGAGATAAACTGCCTGCGTAAGAGCTCCATAAAGCCCACACTCAACCCCAAATTCGCGGGGTTGTGCCGACCATCAACCGCTCCACCGCCGCATCAGTTGTTTGGAGACCTGTCCAAACAGGTGAAGGAACTGGACGAGGAGGCCAAAACAGCTGGCCTCATGAAACCTCCGTCGGCCAGACTTCACCCATATCACCGGCAACAGTCTAATACAACTTGGAAACCACGGCTTCCGGACAGGGCACAAAGATCCTACCTACCTCCATTTCAACAAACACAACGACCTTTTTTAGGGCAAGACCAACAGCGGCCTGCATGGAAGATGCAGCCGCCGCCCCGTCAACCTCCACAACGTCCACCCAAAACACCGAACGTACGGAACCGCCATTAACCATGGAGGTAAGGGGGTCTGGTTCCTCTCACGCCGTAGCATCCCCTCCTGCACGAATAGGTGGGCGATTGCGGGCTTTCTTGGACATATGGAAAACTGTCACCACAGATGAGTTTATTTTACAAAGTGTTCAAGGGTATGTTATAGAATTTATTGGAGGTATAAATTCCCCTACCCAGCATTCGCCTCATAGGAATTTTACTCTATCCCAAAAAGAGGTGGAGGCAGGACATGCTGAAATTATACGGCTAGCAGCAAAAGGGGTAATTGGCAAAACCAAGCATGAACCTATTGAGTTTGTATCTAACATCTTCACCAGAATTAAAAAAGATGGGGGATGTCCGATTATAATAGACTTAACTGAGTTGAACACTTTTGTACAATATACCCATTTCAAAATGGATACTTTTGAAACAGCTAGGCAGATGCTTTACCCAGGGTACTTTATGGCATGCATCGATTTGAAAGATGCATACTATACGGTGCCCATCGCTAACGCTCACAGGAAATTCCTGAAGTTTGTCTGGAAGGGTCAATTATGGGAATACAAGGCACTGCCCAATGGAATCACCACAGCCCCTAGGCTGTTTACCAAATTGGTAAAACCTATATTGGCTCTTCTCCGACAACAACATTATATAGTAATGGCATATTTGGATGATATCCTTATAGTGGGTCAGACCCTCCAATTGGCAATTCAAGGAGTGGCTGCAACTAAGGCTCTGTTCGATAAGCTGGGGTTTGTAATCCATCCAGACAAATCAAAACTGCACCCGGTACGGTTATGGATTATTTGGGGTTCACCCTAGACACCAATTTAATGAAGATTACCATCCCAACTTATAAAGCTACTGCTATAATAGAAGAGTGCCACAATCTTGCTTGCGCCAGGGTACCGACCATTCGGCAAACAGCAAAAGTTATAGGCAAATTGGTAGCTACATTCCCAGCTGCACGATTCGGACCACTACACTACCGAAATTTACAAAGAACAAAAATCACAGCATTAAAAACAAATGCTGGGCACTTTGATCGGCCAATTCGGTTACCACCGGAAGCTAGAAACGAGCTACAATGGTGGGTTGACAATATTAGAGAGTGTCATAGACCCATCATAGTGAGCAACCCTGATGTTGTGCTACAAACTGACGCAAGCGCACAAGGCTGGGGAGCAACTGATACGATGTCCAGTTGTGGTGGCAGATGGAACTCTCATGAGTCTACATTCTGGAGTCACATGGGATAAACTATATAGAAATGCTGGGGGCATTTCATGGACTGCGGGCTTACTGTACTAATTCACGGGATTTACATGTCCGCCTTCAAATAGATAATACTACAGTGGTTGCTTACATCAATCATATGGGTGGTATCAGGTCGCTATCTTGTGATGAATTGGCTAATACAAATTGGCACTAGTGCATTGAAAGAAACATTTGGATTACTGCGACCTATTTGCCTGGGAAGCTTAATACAGTGGCGGACACGGTCACGAGTCTTCAATGACAACATTGAGTGGATGTTGAACCCCCAAATTTTGGAGATATTATAGCTCACTTTGGGACACCAGATATTGACCTATTTGCGTCCAGGCTGAACCATCAGATACCAACGTATGTGTCGTAGGAACCAGACCCTGGGGCAATAGCAATGGATGCGTTTTCTATCCATTAGGGGAAATGGTTTTGCTACGCTTTTCCCCCATTTTGCCTCATCAGTCGGGTATTGCAGAAAATTAAACTAGACTCTGCAACTGGCATATTGATCATTCCCGACTGGCCTACACAACCATGGTACCCGATGGTCGTTAAAAATTTTAAAACAACTATGGATGGCGATTGGGAAACACCCCAAATTGATTACTCACCCATTACGGGGGGGTCAGTCATCCTTGCCATGGTCATTTAAACTTGTTGGCCTGCAGGTTCTGAAAAGACCACTCATCCGGGCAGGCATCTCTTCACGAGCCATAGACCTTATCGCCGCATCATGCCGAGAATCAACTCGGAAACAGTACCTCACCCAAATCAGGAAGTGGGAGGCATTCTGTGCCCGGACCAACAAGTCTTCCAACTCGGCAACGATACCTGATGTTCTGGAGTTTCTAGCTGGCCTCCATTTCGATGCTGGCCTCAGCTACAGTGCCATTAACAGCGCCAGGAGTGCGCTGTGCTCATACCTGGATATAGGTATCAGCTCCAACCACCTGGTGTCTAAACTAATGAGGGGAGTGTTCAACACCAACCCTCCGCGACCCAGATATACAGTAACGTGGGATGTGGGGATTGTGCTGACCCTACAAAGGAGCTGGGCTCCAATTGATGAGCTACCACTGAAAACAGCTCACCCTCTAGGTGGTGATGCTGATGGCACTGACTACAGCCCAACGAGTCCAGACGTTACAAAAACTGCGACTAGACAGCATGGTGGCCACCCCTGGTCGAATAAATTTCTTTGTCAAAGAATTATTGAAGCAGCACAGGCCAGGGGTGCATGGGCTGCAGTTGGAATTTCGGGCGTACCCTGTAGATGCCACTCTCTGCATAGTCACCCATCTCCACCACTACATCCGAGTTACTGGAGTTATCAGGATGAAGGAACAGGGGCTCCTCGTCAGTCACAAACCTCCGCATCAGCGGGTGACTGTACAGACTATCGCCAGGTGGCTCAGGGTGGTGCTGGATGCAGCAGGAGTTGCTACTGACGTTTTTAAGTCTCATTCCACCAGGGCTGCATCCACATCAGCGGCGAGGGCCATGGAGGTGCCCATGGACCACATTCTCGCCACCGCTGGCTGGGCCAGTGAAGAAACCTTTCAACGGTTCTACAACAAGCCACTGGTCGCCCCTGCGACATTCGCAGAAGCTATCCTGGGAACCGCTCATGAATGTCTGTTCCAGAATTAGGGGTTATTTGTTGTTTATTTGATTAATAAATTGTGTTGATTTTTCAGCCAGTTTCGACTGAACTCCATTAGCTGCCTTCCTCCATCAGACTGGCGGCAGTGTGATAAGCATGGACGTTGTCCAGGGCGTGAAATCACAGAGCTTTGAAATCTTCACGAAGTCACTCACGTGACTCCGAAGTAAAATAGTAAGATTAAACGAGAACTTACCAAGTTTGAAGGTTGATCTGTATTTTACGAGGAGTCGCGGTGAGGGATTTCGTGCCCACCGCTCCCACCCTCTATCATAAGGTCAACTAGGAAGTTCTACGTTTTTCATCTTACTATTTTTAGTCATGATTTGTTCTGTGATTCCACACCGCTGCTTTGAAGGATGCCGCGCATGCGTGCTGGCGGGGTCTTCACGAAATCCCTCACCGCGACTCCTCGTAAAATACAGATCAACCTTCAAACTTGGTAAGTTCTCGTTTAATCTTACTATTAATTCCTCTTTGAGTTAGACTTGGTATCCATTTTCTAATCTTTGCTTTTTGAATGCAAAGTAGCCCTTTACTTCACTGAAGCTAAACCAAAAAACCCAACCTGGTTCAAGTGTGTATCCTTTACAATTCTATGACCTATTCATGAAGATGGCAATGAAGAAATCTACCACAAGGACCACATGAAATCTATTAAATTGAGGGAGGGTGCAATAATGTAGAACCATATCAAGACCCATGAGCTCAGGCACAGATACCTTTTGGAAAAAGTTGTTTAAGAGTTTGCTGTTCATCAAGGTTAGTGCTGACTTAAATTTCTGCTCTGTTCAAAGTGCCGCAAGAGGATTCTGTCAGATAAGCCAGGGTTGCAGTGCATTGATCAGAGGAACTGTTTAAAAGGACAAGCAAACACTTCACGTATTTTGAGGAAAACCTGCTGAAGCAGCAGAGAGAGCAACATTTATACACAGCAGCATAAATCCTCTCAAGGTCTCATCTCTGCCAGATAGACAAATGAACTCCTTACCACATAGCAAATCAATGGGATGTTTGCCCCAAGGATCATGGTTATTCTTTCCTGTGACAGTTCACAGTCGCATCCGTTTTACAGGTAGAATCAGTCTTCAATGGGGTCCATGCAAGCCAGAATACCCTGTGGAGTAATTGAATATTGTAACATGCTGCAAACACCTAGCAGGGCAGGCAGTGCCTATGCAAAGAGAAACTGAGTTAATGATTCAGGTCAAAAACCTTTCATCAGACCTGGGAAGATGAAAAAATAAGTTAGTCCTAAGTTGCAAAAATGGCAGGGAGGGATGGATAGGACAAAGGAAATATCTCTGATCAGGTGACTCCAAAGTTGCTGAGGTGATTCTGATGTTTACAGAGTAATCTGTTAAATAGATGGACGTGCATAGTTAGATAATTGACCTTTCTGCTGTTAAGTTGTTCATCTGTAAGATTAACTCATTGAAGATAAACACAAAATGCTGGAGTAACTCAGTGGGGCAGGCAGCATCTCTGGAGAGAAGGAAGGAGTGACGATTCAGGTCAAGTGTACCTGGACTTTCAGAAAACATTTAATAACGTCCCACATAGGAGATTAGTGGGCAAAATTAGGGCACATGGTATTGGGGGTAGAGTGCTGACATGGATAGAGAAGTGGTTGGCAGACAGGAAACAAAGAGTAGGGATTAACAGGTCCCTTTCAGAATGGCAGGCAGTGACTAGTGGGTACCGCAAGGCTCGGTGCTGGGACCGCAGCTATTTACAATGATTTGGATGAAGGGATTCAAAGTAACTTTAGCAAATTTGCAGATGACACAAAGCTGGGTGGCAGTGTGAACTGTGAGGAGGATGCTATGAGAATGCAGGGTGACTCGGACAGGTAGTGGGAGTGGGCAGATGCATGGCAGATGAAGTTTAATGCAGATAAATGTGAGGTTATCCACTTTGGTAGTAAAAACAGGAAGGCAGATTACTATCTAAATGGCGTCAAGTTGAGAAAAAGGGAAGTACAATGGGATCTGGGGGTCCTAGTACATCAGTCTATAAAAGTAAGCATGCAGGTACAGCAGGCAGTGAAGAAAGTGAATGGCATGTAACAAGAGGAATCGAATATAGGAGCAAAGAGGTCCTTGTGCAGTTGTACAGAGTCCTAGTGAGACCACACATGGAGGATTGTGTGCAGTTTTGGTCCCCTAATTTGAGGTTGGACATTCTTGCAATTGAGGGAGTGCAGCATAGGTTTACAAGGTTAATTCCCGGGATGGCGGGACTGTCATATGCTGAGAGAATGGAGCAGCTGGGCTTGTACACTCTGGAGTTTAGAAGGATGAAGGGAATCTCATTGAAACATATAAGATTGTTAAGGGCTTGGACACACTAGAGGCAGGAAACAAGTTCCCGATGTTGGGGGAGTCCTGAACCAGGGGCCACAGTTTAAGAATAAGGAGTAAGCCATTTAGAACGGAGACGAGGAAACACTTTTTCTCACAGAGAGTGGTGAGTCTGTGGAATTCTCTGCCTCAGAGGGCGGTGGAGGCAGGTTCTCTGGATGCTTTCAAGAGAGAGCTAGATAGGGCTCTTAAAAATAGCAGAGTCAGGGGATATGGGGAGAAGGCAGGAATGGGGTACTGATTGGGGATGATCAGCCATGATCACATTGAATGGCAGTTGGCTCGAAGGGCCAAATGGCCTACTCCTGCACCTATTGTCTATTGTCTATTGTCTAAGACCCTTCTTCAGACTGAAAGTCACAAGAAAGGGAAATGAGAGATATAGACGATGATGTAGAGAGATATAGAGCAATAAATGAAAGGTATGCAAAAAAGTAACGATGATAAAGGAAATAGGCCATTTGGTGCGACTTGGGTGGGGGAGGGATGGAGAGAGAGGGAATGCAGGGGTTACAAAGTTAGATAAATCAATTTTCATACCACGGGGTTGTAAGCTGCCCAATCGAAATTTGAGATGCTGTTTCTCCAATTTGCACGTGGCTCACTCTGACAATGGAGAAGGCCGAGGACAGAAAGGTCAGGAATTGTTCCTCTTGCATAGACACCGCCTGATCTTCTGGTGGCTTCAAGTCTACTTTTAGTCACACATCTTAACAACAACATTGACCAACATTAACCAACATTTCACAGCTTTACATAGTCCTTTATGTCCTCTCCCCTGTTCTCAATAAATACCCTATTGAGGCTTATCCATTAACACTCACCATGAAAGCCACGAGCAGTAGGAATTGAATAAGGTCTATTTGGTCCTAGTGCCCAAAATCATTTGGCTGCTGAAGCAATGATTTTGTTATCTGGCCAGGTTAAGAGCATACTTTGATGCAGAATTTCATTGGAGTCTATCAGCCACCTACATTAGTTATAGTAACCTATTAACCTGACAATCAGCACATCTTTGGGATATGGGAGGAAACTAGGGCACCAATGTAATCATAGAGAGAATGTGCAAACTTCAAACTGTTCAAACAGGGGCGGCACGGTGACCCAGTGGTAGAGCTACTGCCTTACAGCGCCAGAGACCCTGGTTCGATCTTGACCACGGGTGCCTGTCTATATGGAGTTTGTACAATATCCTCGTGGGTTTTCTCCGAGATCTTCGATTTCCACCCACGCTCTAAAGACGTATAGGTTTGCAGGTTAATTGGCTTGGTATAATTGTATAAATGTAAAATTGTCCTTCGTGTGTGTAGAGTAGTGTTAATGTGCAGGGATCGCTGGTCAGTGTGGTCTCAGTGGGCTGAAGGGCCTGTTTCCGTGCTGTATCTGTAAACTAAAAAATCTAAACTAAACAGGCCACTTCAGAAGTCAGAAAGGAACTAGTGCCTAGAAGTGAGATAACTGGGACAAGAGTATTGCTGTGTCATCCAGTAACCACCAAGATTATTGTGGTGAAATATGGATGAAACTAGTTGAATTGTCCCATTGGCAGGCAGTAACTAGTGGGTACCGCAGGGCTCAGTGCTGGGACCCCAGCTATTTACAATATATATTAATGATCTGGATGAGGGAATTGAAGGCAATATCTCCAAGTTTGCGGATGACACTAAGCTGGGGGGCAGTGTTCGCTGTGAGGAGGATGCTAGGAGACTGCAAGGTGACTTGGATAGGCTGGGTGAGTGGGCAAATGTTTGGCAGATGCAGTATAATGTGGATAAATGTGAGGTTATCCACTTTGGTGGCAAAAACAGGAAAGCAGACTATTATTTAAATGGTGGCCATTTAGGAAAAGGGAGATGCAGCGAGACCTGGGTGTCATGGTACACCAGTCATTGAAAGTAGGCATGCAGGTGCAGCAGGCAGTGAAAAAAGCAAATGGTATGTTAGCTTTCATAGCAAAAGGATTTGAGTATAGGAGCAGGGAGGTTCTACTTCAGTTGTACAGGGTCTTGGTGAGACCACACCTGGAGTATTGCGTACAGTTTTGGTCTCCAAATCTGAGGAAGGACATATTGCCATAGAGGGAGTGCAGAGAAGTTCACCAGACTGATTCCTGGGATGTCAGGACTGTCTTATGAAGAAAGACAGGATAGACTCGGTTTATACTCTCTGGAATTTAGGAGATTGAGAGGGGATCTTATAGAAACTTACAAAATTCTTAAGGGGTTGGACAGGCTAGATGCAGGAAGATTGTTCCCGATGTTGGGGAAGTCCAGGACAAGGGGTCACAGCTTAAGGATAAGGGGGAAATCCTTTAAGACCGAGATGAGAAAGACTTTTTTTTTTCACACAGAGAGTGGTGAGTCTCTGGAACTCTTTGCCACAGAGGGTAGTTGAGGCCAGTTCATTGGCTATATTTAAGAGTGAGTTGGATGTGGCCCTTGTGGCTAGGGGATCAGAGGGTATGGAGAGAAGGCAAGTACGGGCTACTGAGTTGGATGATCAGCCATGATCATATTGAATGGCGGTGCAGGCTCGAAGGGCTGAATGGCCTACTCCTGCACCTAATTTCTATGTTTCTATGTTTCTAGTTGAATTGTGCCATTGTGGTAGAAGATATCTGAGGAACATTACTTTACAGAGTTAGTCCATTTAATGGAGACCAACTCCATCCTGATAACAGTAGATAACAGTGTATCACACAGCTGTGGTCAAAGAAATAAGAACAGAAAATTCAGGAAACATTCAGCAGATCACGTAGCATCTGTGGAAAGAGAAATGTTGTTAATGTTTCAAATTGGTAACACTTTATCAGGGTATCTGTCTTATGATGTTAGTTCTGTTTCTCTTTCCACAAACGCTATTGACCTACTGAGTGTTTTCAGCATTTTCTGTTATTATTCAAGATTTTCAACAGCTGTAGTTTTTTTTTCATTAACTGGTTAAATAAATATCTCATAGAGGGCAAAAAACAGTTAAGAAGTTAGAAATAAAAGCACAATAGTTCCCCCTGAGTTTTCTGTGTTAGTCCAGCACTTTGTGCTTTACACAAGAATCCAGCATCTGCAGTTCCTTTCTTTATCTGCTTTGACTCCAGGCTGGTTGCTGCATCAATTACATTATCCTTAACCATTTGAGCAATTTCAATGGATTATGAATTGCATTACGAAGCCAGTTCATGTATGAGTTTGAGTTTAGTTTGTTGTCATGTGTACCGAGGTACAGTGAAAAGTTTTGTTGTGTGCTAACCAGTCAGCAGAAAGGCAATATATGATTACAATCAAGCCATCCACAGTGGGCAGATACATGATAAAAGGAATAATGTGAATAACGTTTAGTGCAAGATAAAGTCCAGTAAAATTACTGGATTATGGTTCAAGAACTTTGGCTTAGCTATTGAAGGACTGATCCTTAAAAACAGCAAAGTTGCGCTGAAGAAACTTCACAATTTATGTGTGTAATCAGCCTGTCAAAGCTAGCTGCTAGCTGATGAGAAGGTTGAGGATTTATTGGTTTTAAATTGAAAACTTGCCTTAGAACCATGAAACACAAAAGCACAATCAATCATGTTGTGAGTGTCCCTTGTTGATTGACCCCGAAAATACAGCAAGAGTGTAAATTGGGACCTCCAGTAAAATCAGTCAGCAAGTCAAACTGAATAGTTGCCAGTATGATTGCTCCTTAATCCCAGGTAGCTTTATTTGTCAGAAGCTGTTCTTTGCAAGATTATGAGTATTATGGGTAGAGTAAATTGTTACAAAATTGCATTGTACATAAGTAACCTCAGTTTGAATTTAGCTCTCCTAGTAGGATAAAGGTGCCTTGTTCTTTAATTTAAAGGCTTCTATCTTGAATTGTGGCTCACAAGCCACACATTCTTTCAAGTTAACAGAGGCAATTTTTGCAATGGTATGAATAAGCAGGAATTATATTGAGCTCAAAAACAATTTCCCGATAGTATTTTTGAACAATTTCAGTAAAGCAAACTAGAGTTGGTGAAAACTCTTAGATGACTATTTTCAAAACGTTCAGCCAAGTGAGCCAACTTGGATCCTTTGCAAATTAATTTGCACTGGCATGTAAAATATGTGATACCATTGGATTCTGTTATTTAATACAACAGAAAAAGAAATGGGACACTATATTTCTCATAAATAGTTAAGTGTTGCATATTTCTTGTGCTGCCACTCCTATATTTTCATAGACCAATATTCAACACCCTTGCAGTCTATCCGAATTGTTACGATGATAGGACAGAATTGGCTTGGATTGGATAATGCGTAAGGAAAAATATTTGCAATTAAGGTCTGGCTTGTCCCCACTTCAAGGAACAAGCCATTAACTTTCACCATCAAAGACAAATTTACTTTATTGGAAATTATGGCCATAATCAGTCAAAGAATGAGATTGAGACTGTGGCTTCCCCACTCATTTCATCATGATCACAACTGCTCTTCTCCAGGCCTCTATTCCTCTTCTGTGTCACAAGTCTCAATTCCAAAACCTTTCAAACATGCATACATCTTTTATTTAAATGCATTCACAACTCCAGAGATTCATCTACATGCATTCATTCTGTATTATTCAGTCCTTAGTGTCCAATGCCACAAAATGTGAGATGTAATATTGGAATCACAAAAGTCAGTCAAAGAGATCATTTATCCCAGTGTGCACAGCACAATAACTTTATCCCACCTTGTCCATGCCAACCAATTGGCACACTGGGATTGTTCAATTTGCCTGCATCTGATGCAGAGCCATCTAAACCCTTGTTCTGCAACCATATGCAGGGCTCTACTATTCCTGCCTTGGTTTGACATACCAAACAGTAAAGGACCTGTCCCACTTGGGCGTCGTTTGCGCATCACCCAGGTGGATCGCGAGGATTTTGAGAATCCCAAAATACTGAGACGCCCAAATCACTGCCTACGCCACCACATGCCATGTGCGTGTAATGCACGCGCGTCGTGCATCGTGACGAGTAAATAATGCCGCGTAAATGATGCGCAAATGACGCCCAAGTGGTACAGGCCCTTAACACCTCACACATGTCAGAGTTAAATTCCATTTGCCATTCCTTGGCATACATTCCCAACAAACCTAGATCTGATCATAAACTTAAATAAATCTTCCTCACTGTCATCTATACCACCCATTTTGTTCACAAATTAATGAAGGACTAGTACACGTGAATGAGTCATGACAGGACTCGATTGGCCAAAAGTCCCACTTCCATGCTGCATCACTCGATGACTGTCATTCTTTATATATCCAATTTCCATTGGGAAATTATTATTGTAAACTCAATAATCTTGTCGATGAATGTTTAACAGCTTGATAAATAATTTTCAATTTGCTGGGAAGCTAGCCTTGTAAACAAATTTAAAAGTCCCTTCAAATTTAACATCATCTTAAAGAGGACATGCATTGTGCTCCATTGCTAACTGATATTTGTGTCAAATAAAATTGAAGTAAAAGTTTCTTAATTGAAGTAAAAGTTTTACTTTTAGAAAAACAATGTCTTTCAACATTCTATTATGTATAGGAAAAAGAGTAGAGTGAAGGGAGGGTTAAGTGGTTCCCAGACTGATATTATCAGCAGACAATTTAAAAAGTGCTGATACTGTACATTCATAGTTATTTCGATACAGACATTGATGCTGACATTTAAGATACTTTGCAATGTACAGAAACAATGCATATGCTGTTAGTTTCAACTAATGTACTCTGTGATCTTAAATGCAGTTGACTCTTGAGTAGTGGTTTTTCCAAGTCACATAAGCCTGGATGAAAATGTCTATAAATTCCAATACCGCAGCACATTAAAGGACAGACTAGACAGGAAAAGAGGTGAAATTGCTCCATATTTCAGGAAGGCAGGAAAGTAAATGAATTAATACCACAATGTATGAGTATATGCACTTTTAAAGCGGAGATTGACAGGTTCTTGATTACAGGTGACAAAGGTTATGGGGAGAAGGCAGGAGAATGGGGATGAGAGGGGAAGATAGATCAGCCATGATTGAATGGTGGATTAAACTCAATAGGCCAAATGGTATAACACTGCTTGTATGACATGAACTATGAATATATTCTGTATGGGATACAGAAGCCTGGAATCCCACACCACCAGATGAAGGAAGGGCTAATTTCCTACAATCAGCAGGTTCTTGAACCAACCTGTACAATCCTCATCCTACCTTGGAAGAGGAACATCACAGACTAACTCTTGCACTACCCTAGACTTGCTTTCTAATTTTTATTTGCACTAATGTCTTTTTTCTTTTTCACTGGAAGAATTGATGTGTAATTTATGCATTTTTTTTTTTAATGTATTGTCTGGGCCTATGTATTTGTGATGTTGCTGTAAACAAGATTTTCAATGCATCTGAGGCAGTACAGTGGCACAGCGGTAGAGCTGCTGCCTTACAGCACCAAAGCCCCGGGCTCAAACCTGACTATGGGTGCTGTCTGTATGGAGTTTGTACGCTCACCCTGTGATCGGGTGGGTTTTCTCCAGATGCTCCAGTTTCCTGCTACACTGCAAAGACGTGCAGGTTTGTAGGTGAATTAGCTTCTGTAAATTGTAAATTATCCCTAGTGTGTAGGATAGTGCTAGTGTTTAGGGTGATCACTGGGTGTCAAGGACTTGGTGGGTCAAAGGGACTGTTTCCATGCTGTATCTCCAAGAAGTCTAAAGTCTGTACCTGATCGCAATTATGCATATGATAATAAACTTGACATTTCTTTGTAAAAGAATCAAGTCGAGTGAAGTCGAGTTAATTTTCATGTGCATAGTTTGAGATTTCACTGTTCTTTGAGATAATGCATATGCATATCATAATTATCTGTGTTTGTCGTGTGTTACTTCTAAATATTCATTCAACCTGAATGAAAACATACACGCAACACACAACAATGCAGATAACTTCCATACACTAGTGGAAAGACATTCCAGGTGGTTTAAAACGGGTTAAATTAATGCCATAATGGACAGTATTGACTGTAAAATGACTAGTATTCAAAGTGGGCAGCACGGTGGCGCAGAAGTAGAGTTACTGCCTTTATGCCCCCGTCCCACTTATGCCCCTGTCCCACTTAGGAAACCTGAATGGAAACCTCTGGAGACTTTGCGCCCCACCCAAGGTTTCCGTGCGGTTCCCGGAGGTTTTTGTCAGTCTCCCTAATGGACGAAAGTGGTTTCCATTTTAAAAATCGGTCATTTTTTAGTCGAGGCCTGTTGCGATGCTAGTTGAAGGTGGTTGCCGGAGGACAAAAACCTCCGGGAACCTCCAGGAACCGCACGGAAACCTTGGGTGGGGCGCAAAGTCTCCAGAGGTTTCCGTTCAGGTTTCCTAAGTGGGACAGGGTATTGGAGTATAAGCCTTCAGAACCTTCACAGGCAGTGCATTCCAACCACCCTCTGGGTGAAGGACCTTTCCTTAGATGCCCTCTAAACCTTAACCTGTGTTCACTGGCACCACTTTCCACCCTATATGTGTCTCTTGTGGATTTTAAGATCTCACCCACATCCTCTGGCACCATGCACAGATTGAACTTTTCTTCTCTTCCCGACCACACTCTTTCCCTAATTGCCTTTTTGCTCTCGGTATACCTATCAAATCCTAGATATATTCCTTACTATCTCTTCTTTGTCTTTCTACTTTATTTTGTTAAGTATTCCCACACACTATGCTCTTGAAAAGCTTTTCCCATTGTTTTGTGTTTTGAACCTGCCGTATGCTTTCTTTATCAAACTATCACAGAAACCAAGCTCCCTTCCATTGACTCCATCTGCAATTCACACTGCGCCACCAGCATAATCGAGGACGAGTCTAACCCTAGTCACTCCCTCTTCTCCCTTCTCCCTTCGGGCATGAGGTACAGAATTATAACTCCAGATTCAGATTTAGTCGGACATTACTGACTTTATCTTCCACTAAATGTTATTCCCTTATCATGTATCTGTACCCTGTGAAAGGCTCGATTGTAATCATATATTGTCTCTCTGCTGACTGGTTAGCATGCAACAAAAGCTTTTAACTGTACCTCGGTACACGTGACAATAAACTATAGGAAACTAAACCATACAAATTATATTGACCCTAAACTCTCATTACTCCACTGGATAAAATCTCCCACTTGCTGGATGTAGATTGACATGCAGGTAGCTGCTCCTGTCGTATTCGCCAACTCCTGTCTAATGCAACTGAAATTGGCTTTCCTCCAATTCAAACACTTAATTCCAAACCACACTACTCCCTTTCCATCATTACTTTGAAACGTATGGTCACTACCCCCAAAATGCTTGCCCACTGGCATTTCACTTACTTTTCCATCTTCATTAGGTCTAGCACTGCTCAACCCCAGTAAAATATCTATCAACTGGCATAAAAAATCCCAACGCATCTCATCCTTTCACACAATGGCAATCCTATTTGGGGAATTTTAAATTGCTTCTTAAAGTCACTCTATTTTGCTTTCACCTCTCAGCGATTTGCCTATGTGTCTGCTGTAGGTAGGAACTGCAGATGCCGGTTTAAACTGAAGATAGACAATAAATGCTGTAGTAACTCAGCGGGGCAGGCAGCATCTCTGGATAGAATGAATGGGTGATGTTTCGGGTCAGTCTGAAGAAGGATCTAGACCTGAACGTCACCCATCTCTTCTGTCCAGAGATGCTGCCTCCCGCTGAGTTACTCCAGCATTTTGTTTCTATCTTCTATGTATCTGCTCCTCTGTCTGCTGGTGTTAGGAGGCCTGTTGTATAATCCCAGCATAGGATTGTCCCTTTTTCATCTCGAAGCCCGACCCATATAATCTCTTTCGGAGAGTCCTTCAAGGCATCATCATTGCAGTTGTGTTTTCCTTGATAAATAATGCAATGAGTCCTGCTCTTGTACAGCCTCCTTCACAATTAAATATTCTGTACCCTGGAATGTTGTAAACAACTGTACAATGTCCATGGGATTAAAGTATAAGAATCCTCAAGATTACATAAAACTAGACTAAGTGGGACCCATTAGGTCCCAGCATCACACGTGAGGGCTGGTCCCCCAACGCAATATTCCACCTCTCCACCAATTCCAACATTAGTGGCCAGTGGGGGGGGGGGGGCTATCTGGAGCGCTAGTATGGGTGTTGTGGGCTGAAGGGACTCATTTCCAGAGGGCTAGTATGGACATTGTGGGCCGAATGGGGTCTTGGGCTGCCGGCTCAGTCACTCAAGCCTGTTGTGCTGGCAGCTCACCCACGACTGGTGGGCTGGCAGTTGACTCGCGGCTATAAAAAGATTAGACTTTTAATTATATAGAAGGCAAGGCAATTTAATTAGGCAAGGCAACTTTAATTAGGCAAGGCAACTTTAATTAGGCAAGTCAACTTTAATTAGGCAAGGCAACTTTAATTAGGCAAGTCAACTTTAATTAGGCAGGGCTACTTTAATTAGGCAAGGCAACTTTGATTAGGCAAGGCAACTTTGATTAGGTAAGGCAACTTTAATTAGGCAAGGCAACTTTAATTAGGCAAGGTAACTTTAATTAGGCAACACAGCTTTAGCATTTCCAACCCGAAGGCAACACACCTTTTGCATTTCCAAAGCAAAGGCAACACAGCTTTAGCATTTCCAAACCAAAGGCAACACAGCTTTAGCATTTCCAAACCAAAGGCAACACAGCTTTAGCATTTACAAACTATATTTTCAAACCACATTTAGAGCACTGACAGGTTAGTAAAACCAATCACAGTTTAGTAGACATGTATTCAGTGTTATTCACAGCTCAGACTGAGAGATGTGACCCTCTAGCTCTCCCATCTTGCAGAAACTGACTGAGGCACTCAAGACTTCCGGGTTTTATAATCCCTCCGGAAGGGGCGTGGCCTTCAGGAGAGAGAATTTCAACATTTTTAAAACACTAATAACTCTTTTATTTTTCATCGATGGGAAAAATCCTCTTGTCCTGCACAGCGGAGGGGTAGTTAGTCCAAATTTGCCCAAAAGAATGCAAGGTGGGGAAACCAAATGCTCTGATAAGAATGTGTAGGAAGAAAATGCAGATGCTGGTTTATACCAAAGGTAGATACAAAATGCTGGAGTAACTCAGAGGGACAGGCAGCATCCCTGGAGAGTAGAAATTGATGAAGTTTCAGGTCAAGACCTTTATTCCAGTCTGAAGGAGGTATCAACCCAAACTGTCACCCATTCCTTCTCTTCAGAGATGCTGCCTGACCCACTGAGTTACTCCAGCATATTATGTCGAGCTATGGTAAAAATTATAACTGCACTGAGATTAAAAAAATACTTTTGGCAGCAGGAAAGGTGCATTAAATTGATAGACCAATCAATGTTTTTTTGGGCTTGCCTCCAGAGTATTTAAAAGCACACAAGACCAAAGACCTCCAATATTATAAGTCTTACAAATGAATCAAATGAAGAGACTCTTTTCATGTGCTCTGGCATTGCAGCTGAAGCAAAGAAAGCAGATAAGTCTTGCATCTTGATAACTTGCTGGAGGAGTCAAATTTGCCGTCAGATTGGAGCAAGGTCATAACCAGAGTCTATGGTGGATATTGTAATACACATTGGGGTGCCTGAGGGAGAACTATCATCTACATTAAATGTGTATCACAGAGGCCCGTAACAATGGTTGTTTCCCAGCAGATGCCATGGCCTGGGACATGCATGGCAAAAAGTCTCTTTTAACACATTGAGAAACAGCATTTGAGCAGGAGAGATCTACAATGATGAGCCATTCATGTGTGAAGGAAAGTCAGTATTGGATGTCACCGTGCCTATTTAATTAACTCATTGTAGTACACTCTGCTCGAATCCGTGAGTTGGAAGCAGCAATGTCAGATGATAAATCAGGTTTATTATGATTGCACTGTGAAGCTTCAGACACCAGCCATGGTTACAGAGGTAGCCCACCATATATGGAAAGACACAGATGACAATGCAAGGCAGTGAGAGAGATGGCCAATCATTTGGGACCCAGTTGAGACTCAGGGTTTAATGTCGAGCTAGAAAGAATAATATTTCCCTGCTCTATTCCAATATATGCAGATACCAATCCATCCACGATGCTGTCTTTTGCATCGTCTCACTTCAAATTTCATAATTTTTATCCTTGCCAACCTTAACAGGTCCATATTCAGCAAGGTTTTTGAGATACATTCCTGTCTTTCATTGCTATTCAAGCAATTTCTCCATGAACTTAGTCAGGCCAGTCCACATCCTTCAATCCTCCATCTTTTCCCTCTGTACTTTGCTGCTGTCTTATATCAGCTCCATCTTTCGTAAGGGGAGTTCTGACTCCTCCTGGCCTGGTCTCTCAATCTCTTTGCCTCAATAGTTTAGTCCATTGTCTCCTCAAAACCTTTATGGCCATCAGGTCTCTTTTTTTCCCCAATTCTTTGTTTTTCTTGACTTTCATTCACTTTACTTGAGGGCTGAGGCCATTTTGTGATATTAATCATGTTGTACACACTGTTGTATCGAAGATTACCAAACCATTTAACCTTTTCCATCAATATGAACTAATTCTGAAACCTATGATTTAATCTCCTGCAGCAGTTGTAAGAACTCTCCACTAGCAGGGTTTTAGTTCAGTTTAGTCTGGCTTAGTTTAGTTTAATTTATTTTATAATTTATAATTTATTAATAATTAAATTAATTATAGTTAATTTATAATTTAATTTATTGTCACGTGCACCGTGGTACAGTGAAAAGCTTTTGTTGCGTACCAACCAGTCAGTGGAAAGAAAATACATTATTGAAATCGAGCCGTACATTAATTAATCCAAATGATAACGGGATTAAAGTGAATAACGTTTAGTGCAAGGTAAAGTACAGTAAAGATTGATCAAAGATAGTCTGAGGGTCTCCAATGAGGTAAATAGCAGCTCAGCACTGCTCTCTAGTTGTTGGTAAGATGCTTCAGTCGCCTGATAACAACTGGGAAGAAACTGACCCTGAATCTGGAGGTGTGTGTTGTATGAATAATGATTTTGTGCTGGTCATAGATCAGTTGGATGCACTGAAATGCGTCTGCATCTGCAGATGAATGATACGAGATAGTCTCTTGAGCTCCATCACTCGTTGCGTACACCCTGCGAATATCAAGCATTTGTGAGATCCATGTCAGCATTTCCTGCCACCGCTGCTGCAGCTTACCAAGGCTGATGTGCTCCATCTCCACCTGCTGGGACTAGGGCAGGAGGTGAAAAAAAATAAAGTATGCTATTTTCAAGCCCTTTACTACTTCAGCTGGAAAACCTGTTGGGGCTTTCACAAATCGAAAGTAATGTGACAGGTTAATGAGATTTAACCACAAGATCTAAAGTCACTTCTGAATCAACTTGAAATCTAACTTGTTAGAATGGGCTTAATTGGTGTACGATTTAATTTACTTACAGAAGGAGGCTATTCAGCCCATCAAGTTTAAGCTCAGAACAATTCCATTGGCTCCATTGTCCATCTCCTTATTTCTTTAAGTTGAAAGGTCCTGCAACTTACTCACTCTCACTTGCCCATTCAACCAGACTCCCCTCCTTCCCACACCACACCACACCACCCCTCCCCTCCTTGTCCCCCAGCCTAGCCCACCCTGTCCACTTTGAATCTTTAGTGTGACTAATTAGAGTAGGATAGAATAGAATAGTAAGATTAAATGAGAACTTACCAGTTTGAAGTTTGACCTTTATTTTATGAGGAGTTACGATGAGCGATTACGTGAAGAAGGCCGTCCCCACGCATGCGCGTCAATCTTCAAAGCAGCGGTGTGAAATCACAGAGAAGTTGTTGAACTAAAATAGTAAGATTTGAGTTGACTAGAACTTACAGAAAGATCTTTAAGTTACGAGGGTCGGGAGCGGAGGGCACGTAATCGCTCATCGTAACTCCTGGTAAGTTCTCGTTTAATCTTACTATTTTACTTCGGAGTCGCGTGAGTGACTATGTGAAGATTTTGAAGCTCTGTGATTTCATGCCGAGGAACGAGTCCACGCGTCACAACTGCATCAATTGACCAGGACGAGTGAGAAAAATTAATGCATTCAAACATGATATGGTTAAACAATACTGATGCCTTAAAACAAAAGAATTAACAGTGACCCCCTCCTCACCCAGGGGGAAACTGTGAAACAGAACTTTAAACAGAATCAGCAAAAATCCCCGGTCTGGCGATAGGCTTGTTATAAAACCTTTGGTACGTCCGCTCATTCGACCATCCCGCAACCACTAGAATGTGGTCGAGAGGGACGTCCATATCCCTTGCTGCTGATGTCAATGCAGCCCTGGTGGAATGAGATTTAAAAGTGGCAGTGTCCACTCCTGCACACACCAGAACCTGTTTAATCCATCTAGAGATGGTCTGCACAGTAACCTTTTTATGAGGTTTGGTATAACTAACAAAGAAGGAGAGTTCTGAGCCTCTCAGGCTCTTAGTGACCTTTATGTATTGAAGTATGTGTGACACTACACAATCATGGATCTGAGGGGTGTGCCATAAAACTCAATTTGGGCCCCAGTATCCCTGGCCTGCTCTGCTTAATGAGGTAATGAACAAAAAAGGAGATGCCATTACAAGATGTACCCATACTGTCCAGTCTGAGTTTGTGTAATGTCTGGACCCGTTGTGTGAGGCCAGCGCCATGAGCATGACTACTTTGAGTGTAAGATGGTGCAGAGACAGAGATGACGCTGGTGCCCACTGACGGAGCAGCATGAGAAACACGCTCACATCCCATGTATGTGAATACCTGGGCCAAGGGGAAGTGGAGTTAAAAATGCCCTTCATAAACTTAGTTATTAAAGGGTGAGATCCTACCATGTGGTTCCCTGACCCCAGCCATAAATAATTTGACAAAGCGCTCCGGGCATTGTTAATGGCACTGTAACTGAGCTTGTTATCATGAAAAAGTGACGAAAGAAACTCCAAAACATCAGTGACAGAAGCCGTGTCATATGAAATATTAGAGCGGGAACAGTACATCTCCCATTTCCTTATGTGAGTGATGTACTGTTTCTGTGTGCTCTTCCTCCAGGCCGCAGTGATGACATATATCGTACGGTCTGAAAGCCCGAGCCCCAGGAACGGTCTCCTCAGAATCTGCATAACAATACATTTATATGGTCATGAAGAGGGTGGCTATCCCCTGTTACCGGGTGTACCAGCAGATTTCTGCTCTTGGGCACTGCCATAAAAGGCTGTGTAATTAAGGGTAGAACCAGTGGGAACCAATGCTGAGTAGACCAGTCTGGTACAACCAATATGCCAGAGGCGGAGTCTTGCTCGATTTTGGCCAAACATCGACTAATGAGGCAGGATGGGGGAAAAACATACAAAAATTTCCCACCCCAGTGTAGCGAGAATGCATCTACTGCTACTGCCACTGGGTCTGGCTCCCATGACATGTAAATTGGTAACTGATGATTAAGCCTGGATGCAAACAGATCAATGACCGGTACACCATAACGAAAGACAATGTCATTAAACACTTCATGATTCAACATCCATTCTTTGTTGTCATTGAACTCTCATGACCTGGTGTCTGCCACCGTGTTATATCTACCTGGTAAGTAGATAGCTGAAACCCAGATATTTCTCGCAATACACCAGTGCCAGATGAGATTAGACAATTTATCACAGGATACAGACTTACTTCCACCCATGTGATTAATGCACGCTACTGCTGTAGTGTTGTTAATCTGAAGTTGGACATGCACATGATGCATGTTGGTACAAAAAGCCTTTAACCATAGAATGCTCCCAACAACTCTAAGTAGTTAACACCGTGTGACTGAAGCATCGATGAATCCTACAGATCCCAGCTGCCGCCGCAGCTCGAGACCGTATCGGTAGCACCCCAACCTAGTGTACTGGCATCAGTCTGCAAGATAACTGATGGTGTATCGACTAAAATAGTACCAGAACAACACTGAATATTGGTAACCCACCATTGTAACTCAGCCAGGGCTTCAGCTGGCAATTGCATGGATCTATTGAAGCGACCTATATGAAACTTGAGTGCCTGTTCCTTTGCACGCTATACGTTTTGGTAGTGCAAAGGCCCGAACTGAGCAGCAGGGAAAGCCCCCACTATATTTCCAATTATACTAGCCACATGTCTAATAGAAGGTTGATTATTAACAATGAGTTTCCTGCAGGCTTCAATTAACTCTAATTGCTTGCCCCGGGCAGAGACACTGACATGCGTACTGAGTTAATGGTGAATCCCAAGTAGTCAATTATCGTAGATGGCACAAATTAGACTTAACTAGATGGATTAAGAACCCCAGTTTCTAAAAAAAGGGGTTTTGTAGCTGACACAGATAATTCAGCTAATTCCAAAGTCTTCCCAATGACTAAGATGTCATCCAAATATGCCCTGAGTAGCCCTAGGACTGGTTTTAGCAATTTAGTGAATAGTCTGGGGGGCTGAGGTTAATCCATTAGGCAATGCTTTAAACCGCCACAACTGCTCCATCCAACTTCAAAAATCTCCTGTGATCTTCATGAATGGCCACTGAATAGTAAGCATATTTGAGGTCAATGCTCGCCATGTAGCATCCCTTGGAAAGCAGTTGTTTGGCAGCAACACAAGTTTCCAGTTTGAAGTGTTTATACTGCACAAAGGTGTTAAGCTCTGTCAAATCAAGGATAATTCAATATCCTCCATCCTTCTTTTGCCTAGGAAATATATTGGACACAAACTGGTGAGACTCATGACTCGACCTCTCCTTGTGCACTAATACACTCCTGTTGTGAAAACACAAAAGTGTGCCTAGGTGTATGCTGAGTGGGTGGAGGCGAGTCAGAAATGAACTCAATTTGGAAACCTTGTATACCGTGCAGTATAAACGGGTCTGATGTTATCCAATGCCATTCATGTAAGAAAAATTGCAATCTCCCCCCAACTTGTAATTGATCCATCGCAGGCTCACTTACCTTAGTGGTTACCAGCGGTATGGTCTCTGCTTCTGCCCCCGAGGTCTGGGGGGAAGGGCTGTTGGAGGACGCCATCCCCACATCTTGAACATGGCCCAGTTTGGGCCCTGCCCTAAATGGCTTCTGTGCCTGTTGCTCGGAACCACGTCCACCATATCCGGCGAACCATCTGGTATGGAGTGGAGGGTAGGGATACTGTCACCAGAAAGATGATACCTTGGGAGGTGCCTTCATAAAGCCAACGGTGTTAGCCTCCTCATCCAGCCCTTTTACCTGTTTAGACAGGTCTTCTCCGAACAGGATTTTTGGGGGTTGGACATTCCCCAGCTTGCACAGCCCAGCAAATTTTGGGTTTAGAGCAGGACGGATGGCATTCTTCCTGCGGCAATTGATTTCAAAATATGCATTGCACATTAATGCCATCACGTCCTGCTGGGTATCAGAGAGGGGCGCCCCATCCACTGACCTGGCAAAGGCCGTGATGCCTGAGGCAAGTAGTCTGAAAGCCCTGTCTCACGGTGCGAGTCCACCCACCAGTGACCCCAAGTGAAAGAAGAAAAACAGACTCGTGGTTATGTACGAGATTTCTGGTTTATGTGCAAGTGTTTAACCGAGTTCCCACGGGTATGTCATTTCTGTGATGTTCCAAGTTGTTCTCCAGAGTTATCAAGATCCTCTCCCGTTACTCTTGAGCCAACCGTGAATGAAGGTATGTTTTAATAAGCAACAGTGTTAAAGAAGACATCTCCATCCTGCGGCTTTGAGTTAAAAAGATAGAATTCAGCGCGGCCGCATCTATTGATATGACCTACAAAGGGAAAATGCGCACCCTCCAGTGCCAGAGCAGTTATACTTATGATTTGTTTGAAACACACATCACGTAGTTAGAAGACCAGCGGGCGGAGGTTTGTTATATTTTAATTGAATTTACTGCCAGGTCTACACACTGCGGGGAGACGGGAGATGAAATCTTTGAATGTGGACGGATGTCTCCGCGCCTGCTCGTTTTAAGCGGAATATATTTTTAGTTGTCTTTCAAGCCAGGCTTTGGTTTTATTCCTTGTTTTTGTTTATTCGCACACACTTTTCGTGTGTGAGGGTGTGAGAAGTCTATGCCGGGTGCTGGCCGGTCGGCCGCAGCCGGTGTTTTTTCACATCAGTTGCCCATCAGATTGTTGGGAGACGGAGCTCAGGGTTCGCCTACTGAGCTGCTTTGGTGCCCAGGCATGAGTTGAGGTGGAGGGAGGTTGGGGAGGGGGGGGGCGTCATTAATCTGTCTGGGGTGACAAGGCTCTTGGGTTAGGAGTGGTGTGCGAGGGAGGGTTAATTCTCTCCGATCTCTCTCAAGCCCCGGACGAGAACAAAGGAAACCTCTCTTGCCACCGCGTACAAGCCCTTTGTATTTAACTTTGCTGCTGATGCGCACACGCACTCTCTCTCCCTCTCTCTCTCCCTCTGCTCTCTCTCAATGCAGCTCAGAGCCCAACCTCGCCATCCTATAGTGGTAACATTCACATCGGGTCCCCTCCACACCCACACCCCCTCTCTACGACACACACCCCTCACAAGACAACAGGCAGCGTGAGAGACAGAGAGTTTGTAGGGTGTTGGTTTTGTATAAGGTTTTCTTTTTAAATTATTAGTCAAGGTCGCATTAATTTATTTTAAACGAAGTTTGCAGCGCTTGACAATACTTTTTTTTTCTCTTTGTGCTCGCTTTCAGAAAGGGTTCAGACCGCGCCCCGCTTGGCTCATCGCCCCCTTTGAACCAAGCCCTGCGAGAGGGAGGGAGGGAGGGAGGAAAGGAAGGTGTGAGTGAACCAGAGAGCCGAGGAGGAGAGGGAAATGGTGGGGGGGGGGGGGAGGAGAAATAGGGAAGAAGTTAGTTGTTCAGATCAGAAACCTGAAGGCTGGGAGTCATGATGGTGAAGAGCGCACCCTGTTCTTCTGAGGAGTGCATAAGAGACATCGATCGGAAGCAATGTTCCTCCAGAAGTACAACTGAAACCGAGTCCACATCACCTCTTCTTGACCGAACCGCAAGACCCAGGGTTACCGGGATCTCAAGAGGGCAATGCCAATGTAAACCGCGGCATCTCCTAAAAGATGCCTAAACCATTCACACACACATTAATTCTCTCTCACACACACACACGCACAATATCATCCAAGACTGTTCGTGCGGAAGGCAACATTTGCCCAGAAGACGCCAAGAAAGGAATAAAGTGTAGGAAAGGAACTGCCTGCAGATGCTGGTTTAAACCGAAGATAGACACAAAAAGCTGGAGTTAACTCAGCTGGATGGGCAGCATCTCTGGAGAGAAGGAATGGGTGACGTTTCGGGTCGAGGCCCTTCTTCGGACTGGTTAGGGATAAGAGGAACGAGAGATATAGACGGTGATGTCGAGAGATACAGAACAATGAATAAAACATACGCAAAAAAAGTAACGATGATAAACAAAGGAATAAAGTCAGGGCAGTGCATCTAGAAGCATTTGTTTCACATCTGAAGGGCATCGCCGCAACAACCGAGCACTGCCTTTGTTTAAAGTAATCGCAGCAAGAGATAAGAACAATGAGTGTGCAGGCACAAAATGCTGGAGTAACTCAGCGCGACAGGCAGCATCTCTGGAGAGGAAGGCATGGGTGATGTTTCAGGTCGAGACTCTCCTTCAGACCCTGTCCCGCTGAGTTACACCAGCATTTTTGGTGTAAACCAGCATCTGCAGTTCCTTCCGACACAGTGCACTTAGCGTGTTGGTTGACCCTGATCAGTGCCCTCTTCTTCAATATTCAGTGAAAGTTCAACTGAAGACACTAAAGAGAGACACAGAGTGCTGGAACTCTGGCAGAGTCAGGCAGCATCTCTGGAGAAGAAGGAATAGGTGACGCTTCGGGTCGAGACCCTTCTTCAGACACTGTTGGCCATGATCCGTGCACCGCGTAACCGGAACGTGGCGCATCATGAGGGTAAAGACCAACATTGAACAGACGGCGAGACAAAGTGCTGGAGCGACTAACTCAGCGGGCCAGGCAGCAGCCCTGGAAAATATGGATATCGGTACAAGTGTAGGAGAGGTGTACTGACTGTGTGGGTAGTGATTGCCCAGCAGTCTCAAAAGCCGCTGTGTCTCCCTGTCCCTGGGATAGCAGGGGGCGATCAAACAGCACAATACCCCCCTATGTCATCCCGTCACCCATTCCTTCTCTCCAGAGATGCTGCCTGCCCGCTGAGTTAAAGAGTGCCCACGGTAGACTCCCTAGTCACTAAGGTAAACACACGGGCCACTACATTATTAAAACAAGTTTAAATGTTTCAATTTTTAACTTGAACAGTAAATTTGACTCATGGAAAACCTCAAACATGTTTGAATTTTTTCACGAGTTAACAAGTTTCACGGGTACCTGCCGTTAGTGGCACGAGTCGCTAAGTTGCGCGCGTTCCCACTACGTTGATTGTACGTGATTACCGCGAGTGAAAACTCAGGGTCACTCGTGGGTCAACTCGCACCGTGAGACAGGGCTTTGAGGATTTTTTTAATTTTTACCTCTTGGGCTCTGATGCCCCCTCCAATGTGTCCCCAGATAGATTGGTTTACAACCGGGACACTTAGTGAGGCACAGTTCAGTGGAGTATTATATTTGGCAGTAGTATCCTCCATAGTTTGGTCATTGAGTTGATGGGAGGCCAGATAATTGATGCTCATGGCGAGCTCTTCTTCCAATGGCTCCCCTGTTATGGCAGGGATAGCAAATCCATAGGGGGTACATCCGATGTTTGCCCCTCATGCCATGAAGCATGCTGCCCAACTGTGCCTCCGTACTCTGGGTCAGTATAACACTGGCCTCGTACGCTCCCCTCATCAGAGAGGGAGATATTCTGCAGCCCTGACACAGGTGCTGCTGCCTCGGATTCTCTGTAATCCCCGGGCTCCGATGGCTCCCTCCTTTGGAGCATATCTCTCTGGAGTAACCTCTCCACTAGGTTCTCCATGTGGGTCAGCCTGCCAATACGCTGCCCATAGAAGGAGGGGAAATTTCCACCTCCTGGCCCGACTCAGATGAGTCCAGGGCCCTCACAGACTTGCTGGTGGCTTTCCTCCCCCCCGTGGAGTAGCCAAGGCTCTTTCTGGCAGCACCAACTCTGAAGGCAAACTCGGTGGCCACCCGCTGCCCGCAGGCCCGCGGTCTTCGGCAGCCGGTTTCGGCGCGGCCCGCCTCTTTACCTTGGACATGTTCTCCCGAAGTCTGATGCTGAAAAGGTAAGCAAAAAACCCGATCCGGAAGCAACGACTTCAGCTAAGTTATGAACACTTACCTGAACGTTTTAAAACTTACCGCTGGAAGGAGCAACGCGCCCGCCAGTCAGTCGTTGTGCAATGCATCAGAGGTAATGACACGCATGTGCGGGGACAGCCTTCTTCAAACAGATAATGTTTGAACAAAATTTCATTCCTACAGTCATGACATTACAAAAAGAAATCAAGACACACACTTAACACAATTTATCACAATGAATCTCCAACACCTCACTGTGATGGAAGGCAAAAGTCTTATCTCTTCCCTTTGTTCTTCTCCCGCGGTCCAGCAGTTCAACTGCGGCATGGAGGCGACTGGGGCTCATGATGTTAAAGCTCCCGGCGTGCGATTGTAAGTCCCGCGGCCGTTTAAGCCACGTCGGGCGATGTTAGGCTCCGCTCTGAGTCATTTAAATCCCGCAAAGTTGCCGTTGCGGGAGCTCCGAAAAGCGGTCTCCCACCAGGGACCTGCGAGCTCCCAATGTTCCTGTCCACCAGGCCTGCGGCCGGAGCCTCCAAAGCTCTGAAGTCACGTTGCAGCCGCGCACCACCACAGTTCTCCCCGCTCCGAAGTCGACCAGTCCGCAGGCTCCGCGACTGGAGCCCTCAGGTTGGTTCCGACTAATTAATCCAGCAAGATGTACTGGGATAAGAGGAGAAACAGTAGCACTAGTCAAAGACACGTGGAGATCATCTAACCCCCAGTCATGAAGCAGAACCAAAGTTAGCTTTCTGGAGCCATGAGGCAGCAGTAACCACCACTATACCACCATATCATTTTCTGACTCCACATATTTAAAATTAGAATTTGTGATTAATAGAAGTTTGTTTCAGTAGATTTTTAATTGAGAAGGCTTACATGGGCAAAATTAAATTCAGCTAACCCAAGATCATGATCAACAAAAACCACAATCTGTTTCTCAGGTTGCTCGTATAATGAACTGTAAAAGCTTCCTCAAGACATTTTGCCTTCGGGAAGCAAAATCAAAAATTTCGAGATGTCCGCCAAAGCTTAAAAGATGGATAAAAATGCCCTGTCACTAAGAGTAAACTGTACCTCACTCTTTGAATCTCTTTGACTCTGAAGCATTTTTTTCCAAATGTATTAATATGGACAAGAGGAGATTGCACCTGGGGAAGATTATACCATTTGCACAGACATCATGACTACATCAAGGCTAAATAGTCTAAAATATTGAGTGCAGTGGGACTGACAGCACTTAAGTTAAATATAAGGAGTAAATCAAAGTAACATTTTCACAAAAGCAATCCAGTTTCAAACAAAAGCTGCTGTCACTTTGTGTATTTGACCTACTACTAGATTTGGGTTGGGTGAAGCAGCTACAAGTGTAATACCGATTTAAACTTTTAGCACTTTTGAACTCTTTGCCAGTCATTTTTGGCAAGAATTCTGAACCATTACATTAGTCACTCACAACTGTTTGCAAATAGCGATTGCTGAACCAGTGTTAATGGACAGATCACCGATCAGAGACAGGAATACTGCTACACCCTGCATGGAACCTAGTTGTACAGTACAGGATACTGTGTGGGCTCCAGGCATATGAGGACATGAACAGAGATGTTGTCAGCGGGTGGGGAGATCTCCATGGAACCAAGCAGAAATAGTAAGATTAAACGAGAACTTACCAGTTTGAAATTTGATCTTTATTTTATGAGGAGTTACAATGAGGGATTACGTGAAGACCCCGCCAGCACGCATGCGCGACATTCTTCAAAGCAGCGGTGTGAAAACAAGTTGACTAAATGTATAGTAAGATAAGAGAACTAAAATACCAATTGACCTTTATATAGAGGGTTGGGAGCGGAGGGCACGTAATCCCTCATCGTAACTCCTAATAAAATAAAGATCAAACTTCAAATGGGTAAGTTCTCATTTAATCTTACTATTTTACTTCGGAGTCACGTGAGTCCATGCATCACACACTGCATCAGTGAAGAGCTAATTTTAATAATGTATTCAGACATGACATAGGTATAGACATGTTGATGCTATTAATGGACACATAGTGATAATAGTAACCTCCCCCAACCGGGGGGAATTATAACACAGACCTAAAATGGCAAATACCCCTGGTCTGGCAAAGGGTATTTCTAAAATATTTGGAAATCGTTCGTTAGACCATCCTGCAGCTGCCAGAATGTGGTCCCGCGAAACGTCCATCCCCTGCTGCTGATACAGTTGCAGCCTGGGTGGAGTGCGACTTGTATGTCAGTGTTCACTCCTGTATCCCAGAACCCATATTAGCCACCTGGCGATGGTCTGTAGTGATATTTTCTTATGAGGCTTCATGTGACTAACAATCATAGCTAGTTCAGAGTCCCTAAGGCTCTAGTGATCTTAACGTACTGGTGTAGATGTGTGGCCACATACAACCGAAGGTCCATGGGATATGCCAACAATTCTAGTTTGAGACCTAATGTCCCTGGCGTATTCTGCTGATTAAATCATAACATAAATGTAATTTCCCTGCAGAACATCATCCTGTCCAGTCACAGCTATGCAAAGACTGGACCCGTTGTGCTGACTCAGCGCCATGAGCATAACCATTTGGCTAGTGAACCAAGGGCAGGGATGTTCCAATGTTAACATCCCAATCTCTGCGTACCTGGCCTGGGGGATGTCGAGTTGAAGATACCCTTCATAATCTAGATATCAGAAGGTGACCCGACAGAGTGGATTCTGCTCCTCGCAGCCAATATGCTGAGAAGGCACGTGCGGCACAGTAAATAGCACTCTTTTAATGATTGTCAAACCCCATATGGAACTGAACTTCAAGACGTCAGTCATCCGTGTCAACTTATATGTTAACAAAGTACTTCCCATCCCTTTGAGGGAAGTACTGTTTATTTGGTGCTATCCCTGCAATTGCAGTGAGCACGTCCATAGTTTGGTTTGACAATTCTTAGCCGCAGGAAACGGTCTTCCCAGTCTGCAAGTCAACGAATTGATTTATGTATGCAGTGGATGGTTTCCCGGTCACGGCTAACTAGCAATTTCGTGCCTGGAATAACCATATAAGGTTCTATCATCATTCCCAACATCAGCGGGAATCATGGCTGTGTAGGCCAGTCAGGCACTACGAAAATGCCTGAAGCAGGAGTTGCTGAATTTGCAAGAGCCGTCTGGTAAGGTAAAATGGAGGGACACAATGAGCATTCTTCCCCAGTGTAGCGAGAATGCATCCATCGCCACTGATACGCCACGTATTTTGCAACTGGCGATTGAGCCTGGATACAACATTTTGATCTTTAGGTTTTCCATCGAGCCCACAATGTCCTTGAATATTTGCGATTCAACATCCATTAACATCTTCAACATCTGTGTTGTCATTGCGTTTACCTGATGATACACCAATGCCAAATGAAGTTAGGTAAACTATTACTGGATACTTGACTTGATTGCACCCATGTGATTAACATATAATAGCACCAGAGTGTATCAAGTTAGACTTGAGCATGCAGATTATGCATATTTGCACAAACCTTTAATCCACAGAATGCACCTAATGTGAATAGGTAGTTGATACCATATAACTGAATAATTGGTAACTCATACAAACCCCATCCGCCTCCGTAACTAAAGATGGTATTTAGTAATTATCCATCTTTAAGCAATAGCATCAGTTAGTAATTAACTGACGAGTACTGATGAAGGTTAGTGGGGCAATGCTGAATACTGTTTGTTCACCATGGTTAGTTTCAGCTGGGAGTAGCATAGGTCTGGTAGTAATGATCTACATGGTACATGTGAGCTTGCTCCTTTGTACGCCATATAGCTCTGATGGTGCAAAAGGCGCAAATAGCACAGTTGAAACCCAATATATAGCCAATCCCAGACAAATTTAATAGAGTTAAAGGTAATCCTAATCCTCAATAATTTCAGTTGGTATCAACTTAAATTTAACTGGATGGATGAGAATCCAATTTCTACACGATAGTTTGTGGCTGATACCACTGTTTTGGCAAAATACAGCGTTTTTTGAGAACATCATCCAGATAGCCCATAATAATAGCTTTGGTTCTGAGCAGCCGAGCACTGGTTTTTAGTAATTTGGTAGATAGCCTGGGGCTGAAGTTAGCTCATTTTGCAATGCTTTTGACTGTAACATTGTTCCATCCAGCTAAATTTCAAAAATCTTGGTGAGCCCAGTGAGTGGAAACTGTTCCCCTGTTGTGAGACAGTAATGAAGTTTTCTATTCAGAAGAGTCTATACTGCATATGCGAGTTGAACCGGTATCTTTGATTGTGACAATGAGCGGCCCGCAACTGCGGCCTGTCTTGAAAGGCAACTCTGTCTTGCATAAAACAAGTGTAAATTTACCAAATTGTAAATGATCCACATACCTCATATTTCGGAAAGAACCAGACCCACCTACCTTCATGGTTATTGGTGGTCTTGTGGTAAGCCCAAAGGCCCCTGGTGTGGGTCCTAATTCCGCCCCAGCTTAGGATTTCTGAGGTGCGTGGACCCAATTTCCTGAGGACCGGTTTTGGGCTTGGCCTGAAAACCCTGCACCCAGTTTTGAAGCTGCCACCAGCTTCAGAGAAATGCTTGCTGTCGATAGCGGCGTGGGGTGTGTTGCCGTAGCACCTTGAGAAGCCGGACAGCTTTAATTCTTCATCCAGGTCGTACCTGTTTGGGCAGGTTCCTGAAGAGAGGATTCGGCGGCTGGACATTGCTGGCCTCACTTGAACCTGCAGATTTGGAATTTAAGGCAGGTCCGATGGCGTTCTTCTGGAAGCAGTTCATTTTGAAGTGTGCATTGTACCCCCACATAGCGCTGTTCACTGCTGGTCCTTTCAGGAACAATTTTGCAGGTGCATGGTATCCCACAGCCGGCACCTGTCTAGTAATAACGTGGCGTGAGGTGGCTGCTCCTTCACGAGGGAACTCTGGCCTTCAGGTTTCTTCATTAGCGAAGGTCTTGATGCCATGCCAGAATTTTCTTGAACCTCACGCTTGTACTCCAGTATGTTCCCTGGACATACTTCCGAGTCGTCCGCTTCATGCGGGATACGCAGGTGGTGGCCTTCCAGCCCGGACCCTGCTGAGTATGTGGGGTTATCCGTCGGCAGGAAAATTCCTCCGCAGGCAGTGAATCTTAGAGCTAGGACCCTCCGAGTCTACGGCGGTCTATATTCGCAGCCCCTGCCAGGTCTCTGGGCTTACCGTCGGCTTACTGATACATGGACCATATCAGGAGGGAGCATTAGTGGGATGAGTGCTCTCTGACGCTATCCATGCTCCACATGGGTAAACGGCCGAGGACGTACCCATGTCGGAGGGGATCCTCCTGGCCTGCCCAGGCCTTTCAGACTCTATTGAAACTCTCTGGGCCGCTGGAGTCTGAAAAATGCCACCGGCTGTCCGCACTTCTGCGGTCCGCAGCCTTGCCTTCACGCAGTTCCTGCGGCCGGGTTTCCCCGAGCCGGGTTCATCCCGCGGTTTGCCTTCACGCAGGTCCTGCGGCCGGGTTTCCCCGAGCCGGGTTCATCCCGCGGTTTGCCTTCCCGCGGTCCCCGCAGCCGGGTTTCCCCGAGCCGGGTTCATCCTGCGGTTTGCCTTCCCGCAGTCCCCGCAGCCGGGTTTCCCCGAGCCGGGTTCACCCCGCAGTTTGGCTTCTCCCCACGGTCCCCGCGGCCGGCTTTTCCCGAGCCGGGTTCATCCCGTGGAGAATCTTCCCGCGGTCTCCGCGGCCGGGTTTTCCTCCCAGCCAGGTTCACTCCACGGCCAGAATCTTCCCGCGGTAGACGATATGTCACGCATGCGTGCTGGCGGGGTCTTCACGTAGTCACTCACGTGATTCCGAAGTAAAATTCCATGTTTTGTTAGATTCCACAGGAACCTTAAAAGCAAATGCTTCTCTCCCTGTGAGTGGCCTGTAAAATCACCAATAGCTCAATAGCTAGGCTGCTCTACCACCCCACCAGGAACAGGCCCTTCAGCCCACAATCACCTTGCTGAACATGATATCACTATCAGCTAATCTCACTTGCCTGCACGTGATCCATATCCCTCCATTCCCTGCATATCCATGTGTCTATCTAAAAGCCTCTTAATTGCCACTATTGCATCTGTCTCCACCACCACCCTTGGCAGCATGCTTCATGCACTCACTACCCTCTGTGCAAAAGAATGGCCGCTCATATCTCTTTTAAAATTTGGCCCTCTCACCTTGAGCCATTGACATTTTCTAGCCCGAGAAAAAGGTTCTGACAGTCAACCCTATCTATGCCTCTTATAATTTTATATACTTCTTCCAGATCGCCCCTCAACTTCCGACATTCCAGAGAAAATGTTGCCTTTTATTGATGTTGGACTGCTTGCCTTAGTTGATTTGGAACACCCTTTTCCTGGCAAGGACTGACACCAGCAGCTTTAACTTGAGAATGAAGTGAATTGACAGGTGAGGCAAATGGCCATCAATTGAATATGATAGAGCTCTCCACTGGGAATATTTGTCAGCAGGAAGTGAAAGTCAAATCTATAAAGCTTGACTCCATAGAAAATGCAAACCTCAGCCACTTTAGTTGAGTTACAACCAGAGTAAGTACTGAGGACAAATCAGGGACGTTACTCAATAACAATCTTTCTGATTTGTTGCTTCAATGAACATGAAACTTTAATGATCAAGTGAACGTCTGGAGGTAGCTCGACCTCACCAGGGCATTATAGAAAACTGTCTCATAGGTTTATCTCACTGCCTAGCAGGCTTCATACACACGTTTCAGCTATTTCCTCTGCTTTTGTGCTTCATTTTAATCCCTGCACACAGCTGCACTGGAGAAGTAAAGGTCACTTCATCCGACTTTTTTTTAAATAGGCTCATTTTAACCAAATCTGCATTGGGTCTTTTCCAGACATAAATTTCACGCCGTTAAAAAACAACTATTTCTCAGCTACTAATGGATTTTGATAGGTTGGGTGCCATTATTTGACCAGGAGCCAATTAGACCACTGCTATAATCCTCCAAAAAAAAAATCTCCGTTGAAACCAAACAGTGCTTTGCATCTTTCAGCATTTTGGTCAATGAGGTGTAGAGTTCTGAGAGACTTATGGATTCAAGTTCCATTTTTATCAAATTCAGAGAGATGTGTCAAGGTTTCCCCATGTACCTTGCCTATAATGTTACTTCAATAATACATTTCTTTCACAGCCTGCAATGCATTTTCTAGACATTCATTTTTGCCTGTCTGCAGAGTTCTGTTAAGCTGCCAAAAATGCTTACAACCAATTTATATTCATCTCACTGAGATGTATGCGGCACTGTTGCCAATGGCATTACATTGACACCATTTTAGGAAAAGATAACACAATGCATTTTCAAAATCAGTCGAACAAAATGTTTTAAGTGTCAACAATTGTGCACTGGAGACCCAAGGAACTGTAGATGATGGTTTACAAAAAAAGACACAAAGTGCTGGAGTATCTCAGTGGATCAGTGTGAAGAACAGTCCAACTTGAAACATCACCTATTCATGCCCTGCAGAGATGCTGCCTGACCCACTGAGTTACTCCAGTGCTTTGTGTCAGATATGATAGTGGCATTTAAGAGACTTTTGGCTAGGCATATGAATATGCAAAGAATGCAGGGATATGGATTATGTGTTGGCAGGGAAGTATTGGGCGTGGCTTCAAGTTTGGCACAGATATTGTGGCCAAAGGGCCTGTTCTTGTACTGTAGCGTTCTATGTACTATGTGGCATATAGTGTGCATTGTTCAGCATTGCCAACAGAGGATTAAGGGCCTGTCCCACTTTCCTGAGTTACTCACGAATTCTCCCGAGTTTTCCCCTTGATTCAAACTCGGAGAATGTCCGTAGCGAGTCCATAGGAGGCCGTAGGCGTCCGTAGATATATCGTAGCGGTTCGTTATGCCAGCCGTAGGTACTCGGGGTATCAGGTAAGTCGGGACGTCTTTTCCAGCATGACAAAAAAGTCCACGAGTAAAAAGATAGTCGGGAGGAGGAGTTTGTAGATCACAAAAATCTTGATTTTTTTTTAAGGTCCTTTCGACTCGGCAGAGGACTCGGGAAAGTGGGACAAGCCCTTAAATGTCTCTCTTGCAACAACAATATATCTTTTCCACCAACTCCACTGGGAACAATATTCTGCACTGATAAATGTATCCTGTCCTCTATATCCTTCCCTTTGTTCTACTTGAGTTTTGATTGATTGTATTTATGTATAATATTATCTGATTTGATCGCACAAACAATTTATTTCACTGTACTTCAGTGCATGTAGTAATAATAACCATTTTGATTCAATTATACTTTATTGTCACATGTACCTAGGTACAATTTAATGCTTTGTTTTGCATACAATCTGGTAAAATCATCCAACAGACCTCACCTAGGCAGTGCACATGTGTCTGGCACCGACAATGTTTCAAAGGTTCACCGAATATTCCCGAAATAATATAGCCTGGAATAATACCTAACCTAATCAGGAGGACCATAGAATCCAATAGACAATTATCACCACCTACACTGCCTTTAAGATTTCCTGTGGAAGTAACCCTGTTTGCTTAAATAATTCTGGCAGCAACACTTAAATAGACTCACTGGCAAATTGATCCAATAAAGACAATGAAGGATACAATCTCAGGTCCCTGCTGCCTCAAGGTCACTGTGGGCATATGTGGATGCAAACGCAATGTCTGCATGCAGTGCAAGTGTATTGTGGAACACCTCAGCGCTTAGGTTGGCAGGAGAACAGAAAAGGTGGCTCAGACAAGGATATCTAATGTTCCTTCCATTCTATTGCCTGTAAACCTTGCCTTTGCTCAGGATTTCACCTGATAACTTGGCTGAGATCCTCGGCTAGCCATCTGGGGAAAGCCGGTGTGGCACTCTCAGCCAAGGCCAGGTTCTCATTTAAATTTTCCTTTTCGTTACTGCGGCACCATTAGATTTGTGGTCAGTTGGGACCGCATTAATTAATGTAATTATTGTTGTTCAGATGGGACAACAATAATCGCAAGGGTTGCCCGCAGCAACTGGGATACCCACAATTAAAAAAGAACATGCCAAAATATTTTATGTATATTTAAATTCTCTCTCTACAGGTAGGCAGGAAGCTTGGAAACCGCTGAGCTCGGCCTTGAAGGCCGGAGAGCTGAGGAGGAGGGAGCCACTGGCAACGAAGGACGTGAGGAGTGGGCTAGTAGGAGAGGGACCGGGGTATTTCCTCCAGCACCTTCAAGGTCAGCTGCATGATTTCAGATTTCATGTTTCATGCGGATTTCATGTTTCATGTATTTTGTGGGGTTTTTATGACTGTTGGCAGATCAATTTCCATCAATTTCCCTCCTGGGGTAAATAATGTTCTATCGTATAATAGGAGGCGCCCCCACAACATAAAGATGGTCGGATGAGGAGAGAGATGTCGGTGTGCAGGTCAGCCGATCGAGAGCGATGGAGGAGGCCTTGCAGCAGCTTGTGGCCTACCTGGACTGGGACTGCTCCAGTACATTGAGCACATGGACCAGCCTTTGGACTTTTTATAAATGCCGCAAAAATATAGCGACTCGTGCATGTGTGATTAATCCAAAAATTAATTTAATCGTGCAGTGCATATGTGACAATAAAGCACTATTGAACCATTGAACCATTGAGCATGTTCAGTAAATTCAGGAGTTGACCTGGGGCAGATCAGTCATGATCAGGCTTGCGGGGCCAAGTATTGATATTCATTTTGGTTTATTATTGTCATGTGCACAAGGCTTTGTGCAATTTCTTGTGGTCTTGGGCAGAGCAGTTGCCATACCATGCTGTGCTGTATCTGGATAGGATGCTTTCTAGACGTTTATAAGAATCTACCAAATTGGAGACAGGCCAAATTTCCTCATTCTCCTGAGGGTGAAGAGGCCTTGGTGTGCCTCCTTGGTGGTCACGTCAACGTGATTGAAACAGGACAAATTCTTGGTGATATTCACACCCATGAACTTAAAGCTTTTGACCATCTCCACTTCAGCGTCTTGATGCAGACTGTGCATGTACACCACCCGCCTCCTGAAGACGATGACCACTTCCTTTGTTTTGCTGATATTGAGGGAGAGGTTGTTGTCTTGGCCCCATGCTACTAAGCTCTCTAACTCCTTCCTATGCTCCATCTCATCACCACGTGACAACCAGTCCACTACCGCAATGTCATTTGCAAACTTCAAAATGAAGTGAAATGAGTGCAAAATCTGGCTGCACAATCATGACGGTAGTGGGACTATTGTAACGGGCTGAGAATGCAGCCTTGTGGGGCACCGATATTGAGAATTATCGTGGAGGATATTTGGTCACCTATCCTTACTGATTGTGATTTATGGGTCAGGAAGTCAAGGATGCAGTTGCAGAGGCGGGTGCTTAGTCCCAGCTCCTGGAGAGCCGAGGTGTGTATAGTTGGAATGAGGAAGTGTTGATGCTGCAGTCAATAAATAGAAGCCTGACGTTGGTGTCCTTAATACCGAGTTGTTCCAGGGATGAATATAGGTAGGGAGATGGCATCTGTCGTCATCCTGTTGTGGCGATGGTCAGTGGGTCAAATTTGTCTGAGAAGCTGGAGTTGATGTGCGACAGGACAAGTCTCTCAGGTTGATATCAATCATTCCAGAAACACAAGGTTCCAGTTTGACCTCACTGTGGACCAGCATTTACACCGATGGGCTTTCAAATGCTGTCATCACTAAGATATCTGATATGCTACTGAATGCCCTTCTGCCAATTTCTCGGGTCTGGATTCCTGTCTGGGATCCTTCCTCCTGCTCCTCAGAACTTTAGCCCAAATGGAGGATGTGAAAATGAATGAACAACTTCTTCACTGACCTCCATCTAGAGACTTGATCTGTCATGAAAAACTTTTCAGCATTCCTACATTGTCTGGAGATCCGTGTATCTGTAGGTGGAGCATGAATCTATTCTTGTCAGCACTTCTAGTCTGTCATCTTTCTCATGTAGCTTTCTCCATCTCTTCTGCAGCCTGTATTGCTACCATGGGTAAAGTGCCTTTAAGAGTTGACACTCTGCTTGAAGTTGTGCAGCTAAGCATAGGTATGTTACAAAACTTACCTTCAGCGGCGATGCAGTTCTGTCACTGGCCATGTGCCAGACTTTGGCACCTTTGTGGGGGGGGGGGGGGGGGGGGGGGGGTTAAAATGTAGTTTTCTCCCGCCTGTCCAAGATATATTTTCTCACGGGCTGGTAGCTAATGCTGAAGAATTGTTCCGACTGCCGTTCTGTGAATTTTTTTTAAACCGCGGGACAATTTCAGCGCTGGAGTAAAATAAAAATCCACTCCTATTGTCGTCAACGCCGACAACGGGATGGATCACCCGTACGGGACAAATAAAGGTAAGCCGTTTAGTTTACATATAAACTTGCTTCTTAGGATTACCTTAATCCAAATGTTACGTTGCGAAAAGGTGATTTAGGCCCCTACGAACCGGCAGTGTTTTTCCTGCCGATATGGGGTTTAAATTTATCGTAAACCGCAACGTTCCAATCGATCGCGTTCCACAAAATCCCACTCGCAAGTTGATTTAAATGGCCATTAATTTACGGGAATTAAACACTAAATTCCTTCCATTTGAGTGGAGTGGCGGCACTGCCTTGGCAGCCGCGGCTCGCCTGCAGTCTGATTTTTCTTTTTTTGTTGTTTTCTTGTCCTGTTTTAGCGTGTTAATTTGAGTTATTATGTTGTGTATGTGTGTGGGAGGGGTGGGAGAAATGTTTTAGTCTCTTCCTTCGGGGGGGACCCAACTTTTCTTGTCGTATCCCCCTTCTCCATCTCCGTCTGCACTGAGGCCTAATGGCGGAGCTGGCGGCCTCCAACTGCGACTGACCTCGAGGCTCCGGAGGCAAAGCCAGCCAGGACTTACCAGCGCGAGGCTGGCCGACTTCAGGGTTGTGGCGGGTTCAGGCATTCCGGAGTTCCAGCGGCCCGACTCGGAGCTGTGGCGGCTTTCCGGTGGTGGTGGCGGCGGCAGCGACTTCGGAGGCCCGGCCGCGGGCCCAGTGGACGACATCGTCGGGAGCTCGCAGGTCACAGGTTGGTGACCTGTTTTTCCGGAGCTCCCACGGCAAGAGCTGCGTCCGCTGGACTGGAGGGCGGCAGCTTCGACCGCCCCGGGCCGCGGAGTTGAACCGGCCCGTTCGCGGAGCACAGTTCAGCCGCGGGACTCACTTACTTACATCACCCGGTGGGGTCACAACATCGGAGGCCTGGATCGCCTCAGCGCAGAGGAAGAGCAAGAAGGGAAGAGACAAAGACTTAAGATTTTGCCTTCCATCACAGTGAGGAGGTGTCTGGTGAGCTCACTGTGGTGGATGTTAAATTTGTGTTTATTGGGTGTTTTGTTATTTTATTATATGTATGACTGCAAGGCAACGAAATTTCGTTCAGACCAAAAGGTCTGAATGACAATAAAGTTTCCATGATTCCATGATTCCATGATTCCATGATGATTTGGCCTATACATTCATGACAATGAGATTTAAAATTCATGTTATCTTGTGAATTCTTGTGTGAATGTTATTTGGACACTTAGGCTATTTAAAAATGTTAATCTTTTCTTAAGAAATGGATAGATGTTTAGATCTAGTAATTGAATTTTGTGATTAGCTACAATTAGGTAACTAATTATATGCTTTAATTTTAGGTCATCGAAGTAAGATTGTTTCATTTTTTTTTGTTTCAGAATGCATCACTCTACAATAACTGAAAATTTCATTCAGTTCTCTTAATTTTTAAGAAAGTTATGGACTTTTGACTGTCCTCGATCACAGCTTTTGTGATAAGAATGGAAAAGAAATAGGGAACAAGATGCTAATTTCCGAGTATGAAAATGGAGTACTGAAGATATGAAAGTGAATTAGGTGTCAAATTAAACTTCTTATGCTTTATCTGATGGGATAAATTGCAGACTTGATTATTTAAATCTCAAAATGTTGTAACATTGCTGCTAAGTATTGGGAGCAGCACTGATCGAGCTGGGTCTTTTTGGGAATTCTACAGGACATAAGTTAGCATTTCTATCTCGGCAAAAAACATGCTAACACTGTTGCACACTTATTTTTAAACAATGTTATGGTCTTTATAGAGTGATCTAGTTTAGTTTAGTTTAATTTAATTCAGAGATACAGCGCGGAAACATGCCCTTTGGCCCACCGAGATCACACCGACCAGCGATCCCCACATTAACACTACACTACACACACTAGGAACAATTTCCACTTATACCAAGCTAATTAACCTGCAAACCTGTACGTCTTTGGAATGTGGGAGGAAACCGAAAATCTTGGAGAAAACCATGCAGTCAAGGGGAGAAGGTACAAACTCCGTACAGACAGCAGGATCGAATGGTGTCAAGTTGGGAAAAGGGGAAGTACAACGGGATCTGGGAGCCCTTGTTCATCAGTCAATGAAAGTAAGCATGCAGGTAGAGCAGGCAGTGAAGAAAATGAATGGCATGTTGGCCTTCATAACAAGAGGAGTTGAGGATTGGAGCAAAGAGGTCCTTTTGCAGTTGTACAGGGCCCTAATGAGACCACACCTGGAGTATTGTGTGCAGATTTGGTCTCCAAATTTGAGGAAGGACATTTTTGCTATGGAGGGAGTGCAGTGTAGGTTCACAAGGTTAATTCTTGGGATGGCAAATCTGTCATATGCTGAGAGAATGGAGCGGCTGGGCTTGTATACTGGAATTTAGAAGAATGAGAGGGGATCTTATTGAAAGATATAAGATTATTAAGGGTTTGGACAAGCTAGAGGCAGGAAACATGTTCCCGATGTTGGGAGAGTCCAGAATCAGGGCCACAGTTTAAGAATAAGGGGTAAGCTATTTAGAACGGAGATAAGGAAATACTTTTTCACACAGAAAGTTGTGAGCCTGTGAAATTCTCTGCCTCAGAGGGTTGTGGAGGCCGGTTCTCTGGATAGAGAAGAGAGAGAGCTAGATAGGGCTCTTAAAGATAGCGGAGTCAGGAGATATGAGGAGAAGGCAGGAACGGGGTACTAATTGTGGATGATCAGCCATGATCACATTGAATGGCGGTGCTAGCTCGAAGGGCTGAATGGCCTATTCCTGCATCTATTGTCTATTGTCTATTGAACCCGAGTCCACCACTGTGCCACCTCAGTTGGTGCCAATTTTATACGTAATGTTCAGATGCTTCAAAGGGAATGAAATCCATTATCCAGGCAAATGTTGTCCCATTTCTAATGTTATTTGTGCTTGAAGTGAAATGAATAATTATTTTAAAGTGTTGTAAATGTTTAAAGCGATTCCTTTTAAATTTTTTTATGATAATTTCATTTTCAATATCCTTTAAATGCTTCTGAATTTGGGGGGTATTCAGAAATATTAACAACTTTGACAGATGGGAATGTGGCTTTTCCATCTGTCAAAGGTATTCTCCGTTGTTGCAGGCTGGGGGAGGGGAAGGGGAGCTAGTTCTGGGGTTGGAATAGGGAGGGGGACATTTTCTGGGGATGGAATGGGGAACATGGGATTCTGTGTTCAGACTGGAGGGGGAAAGGGGAGCTTGTTCTGGGTGGTGGGGCAATGAATGGGGGTTTGTTCTGGCCTACAAATATATTCTGATTACACTGCACAAGGTATTAATGTTACATGGGGCCACTCTAGTCATCTTGGAGGCTCTATGGTTAACCGTTGGGTACAGGTGTGGGGCAATTGGGTATTTCAGCTATGGATGCCGGTGAAGAGCAGCACAGTGACACAGCAGTAGAGTCACTGTCTTATGGCGCCGGGACCCGGGGTCGATCCTGAATCCGTATGCTGTCTGTATGGAGTTTGTACATTCTCCCCATGAGGTTTGCAGTTAAATTGGCTTCAGTAAAATTGTAAATTGTCCCTAGTGTGTTGGATAGTGTTAGTGTACCGGGTGATTGCTGGTCAGCCAGGACTCAATGGGCCTAAGGGCCTGTTTCCGCGCTGTATCTCTAAAATCCAAAGTCTAAAGAGGCACTCACCAAAACCCAGGCCCATATATTGTTCATGAGCAAGGACCACTCAATCCACCGCGAGTATTGGGCGACACATTGGCGCAGCAGTACAGTTACTTCCTTTCAGCACCAGAGACCCAGGTTCGATCCTGACTATGGGTGCTGTCTGTATGTAGTTCACACGATCTCCCTATGAATGGTGGGTTTTCTCTGGGTGCTCCAGTTTCCTCCCACATTCCAAAGACATGCAGCTTTCTAGGTTTAAGGAGGAACTACAGATGCTGGAAAATCGAAGGTAGACAAAAATGCTGGAGAAACTGGAGAAATATTTCCTTCGCTCCATAGATGCTGCCTCACCGGCTGAGTTTCTCCAGAATTTTTGTCTACCTTCAGGTTTATAGGTTAATTGGCTTCTGTAAATTGTCAATGTATGGGTGATCGCTGGTCGGCACGGACTCAGTGGGCCGAACGTCCTGTTTCCACACTGTATCTCTTAATTAAGCAATGTCAGCCGCAAGTTTTCATCATCACATTTTAATGCCAAGTTGGCAAATTGGAACTAAAAGCTTGTTTGGTCAACTAGTTTCCTTAGAAAACAAGCACAATCCAGAGACCAAAGAAGCCACCAACTACTCCCATTGACATGGACATGAGAGAAAAATACAATGATGCAGTTACAGAACTGGATTAGCAACCCAGGACCTATTGCAAAATTATGAGTTTGGGCAAGCATCATGAAAATGTAAATTATTGATGCTGAATCGATATTAAATGGACAACTGCTTCATCATTGCCTCCAGGAGAATGGATCTTGACACCATGTATAACATGGTTAACCATATAGCTGAAAAAGCTTCCAAATAATATTTATAGAAAGATGGACACAAAATGCTAGAGTAACTCAGTGGGTCAGGCAGCATCTCTGGATAGGAAGGAATAGGTGATGTTTCGGGTCAAACCCCTTCTTCAGACTTCTGAAGAGGGGGTTTGACCCAAAACGTCACCCATTCCTTCTCTCCAGAGATGCTGCCTACATCCGGAAATAGTGGATGCATTAGTGATAATCTTTCAAAACTCTTTAGATGATGGAGTAGTTCCTGAGGATTGGCGGGTAGCAAACGTAACAACTCTTTTTAAGAAGGGAGGGAGGGAGAAAACGGGAATTACAGACCAGTTAGTCTAACATCGGTAGTGGGGAAACTGCTAGAGTCAGTTATTAAAGATGGGATAGCAGCACATTTGGAAAGTGGTGAAATCATTGGACAAAGTCAGCATGGATTTACGAAAGGTAAATCATGTCTGACGAACCTTGTGGAATTTTTCGAGGATGTAACTAGTAGCGTGATAGGGGAGAACCAGTAGATGTGGTGTACCTGGACTTCCAGAAGGCTTTTGACAAGGTCCCACATAAGAGATTAGTATACAAACTTAAAGCATACGGCATTGGGGGTTCAGTATTGATGTGGATAGAGAACAGGCTGGCAAACAGGAAGCAAAGAGTAGGAGTAAACGGGTCCTTTTCACAATGGCAGGCAGTGACTAGTGGGGTACCGCAAGGGTCTGTGCTGGGACCCAAGTTATTTACAATATACATTAATGATCTGGATGAGGGAATTGAAGGCAATATCTCCAAGTTTGCGGATGACACTAAGCTGGGGGGCAATGTTAGCTGTGAGGAGGATGCTAGGAGACTGCAAGGTGACTTGGATAGGCTGGGTGAGTGGGCAAATGTTTGGCAGATGCAGTATAATGTGGATAAATGTGAGGTTATCCACTTTGGTGGGAAAAACAGGAAAGCAGGCTATTATCTAAATGGTGGCCGATTAGGAAAAGGGGAGATGCAGCGCGACCTGGGTGTCATGGTACACCAGTCATTGAAAGTAGGCAAGCAGGTGCAGCAGGCAGTGAAGAAAGCGAATGGTATGTTAGCTTTCATAGCAAAAGGATTTTAGTATAGGAGCAGGGAGGTTCTACTTCAGTTGTATAGGATCTTGGTGAGACCACACCTGGAGTATTGCGTACAGTTCTGGTCTCCAAATCTGAGGAAGGACATTATTGCCATAGAGGGAGTGCAGAGAAGGTTCACCAGACTGATTCTTGGGATGTCAGGACTGTCTTATGAAGAAAGACTGGATAGACTCGGTTTATACTCTCTAGAATTTAGGAGATTGAGAGGGGATCTTATAGAAACTTACAAAATTCTTAAGGGGTTGGACAGGCTAGATGCAGGAAGATTGTTCCCGATGTTGGGGAGGTCCAGGACAAGGGGTCACAGCTTAAGGATAAGAGGGAGATCCTTTAGGACCGAGATGAGAAGGACTTTTTTCACACAGAGAGTGGTGAGTCTCTGGAACTCTCTGCCACAGAGGGTAGTGGAGGCCAGTTCATTGGCTATATTTAAAAGGGAGTTAGATGTGTGGCTAGGTGGATCAGAGGGTATGGAGAGAAGGCAGGTACGGGATACTGAGTTGGATGATCAGCCATGATCATATTGAATGGCGGTGCGGGCTCGAAGGGCCGAATGGCCTACTCTTGCACCTAATTTCTATGTTTCTATGTTACTTCAGCATTTCATGTCTAGCTTCAGTGTAAATCAACATCAGCAGTTCCTTATACACTGCCATCACAATCTTTGAACCCAATTAAGAGGATTTGTTCATCCGGATTGGGAACTTAGTGGTGTACAGGAAAGTGGGAGCTTTCATGGAGTTGGGTCAAAGAAACAAAGAAAATTCCGCTTGGAATCAACACTTCCAAATAAATTTCCACACTTCACTCAGGAGCAAGTAAACCTCCAATAGAAAGTGAATTTCTCACTAACAATAGAGCATAATGTTGGATGCTACGTTAATGGCATTGACTCTCAATGTGGGTTTTACACATCCAGAAACAAACTGCAAATAATGTTATTCATTAACTACAGCTCGGCGTTTAATACGATCATCCCCACCAAGCTGGTTACCAAGCTCTCAGATCTGGGTCTCTGCGCATCTCTCTGTAATTGGATCCTCATTCACAGACCACAGTCTGATCGTATTGGTGGAAATATGTCATCCTCCATAACAATCAGCATGGGAGCACCTCAAGGCTGCATGCTCAGCCCCCTGCTTTTCTCACTCTATACTCATGACTGCGTAGCCAGTCATAGTGCAAACTCCATCCAAGTTCGCCGATGACACCACTGTTGTGGGACGAATCACTGATGGTGACGAGTCAGAATAGAGAAGTGGGATCGACTGATTGACCAAATGGTGCTAGCACAATACGCAAAACCAAGGAACTGATTATGGACTTTGGAAGGGGTAGGATAGGGACCCACAGTCCCGTTTATATCAAGGGTCAAGAACTTCAAATTCCTGGGCGTGCATATTTCTGAAGACCTTTCCTGGTCCCAGCACACTGATGCAATTATAAAGAAAGCACATCAGCACCTCTACTTCCTGAGAAGGTTATGGAGAGTTGGTATGTCAACGGGGACTCTCTCAAACTTCTAAAGGTGCACAGTAGAGAGTATGCTGACTGGTTGCACCATGGCTTGGTTCGGCAACTTGAGCGTCCATGAGCGGAAAATAATGCAGAAAGTTGTGACCACTGCCCAGGCCATCATCAGCTCTGACCTCCCCACCATCGAAGGAATCTATCGCAGTCGCTGCTTCAAAAAGGCTGCCAGCATCATCAAGGACCCAAACCATCCTGGCCACACACTCATCTCTCCGCTGCCATCAGATAGAAGGTATGGGAGCCTGAAATCTGCTACATCCAGGTTCATGAACAGCTTCTTCCCCACAGCCATCAGGCTATTAAACTTGCCATCAAACAAACTCTGAACTATAACAGGCTATTGCACTTTATCTGTATTTATGCGCATACTAGACTAAGTGGGACCCGTTGTATCTCAGCTTCACATGTGAGGGCTGGTCCCCCAATGCAATATTCCACATCTCCACCAATTCCAATATTGCTGGCCAGTGGGGGGGCTTTCTGGAGTGCTAGCATGGTGTTGTGGGCCAAAGAGACTGTTTTCCAGAGGGCTAGTATGGACATTGTGAACTGAATGGATTCTTGGGCTGGCAGCTCAGTCACTGAGAGCACACACACTCACTCACTTTCTCTCATACACACACATTCCCACTCTCTCACACACACACACACACACACACACACACACACACACGGCAGTAAACTATCTTGAATACTCACACGGCTGAGCACGGCCTCTCCACTTTGGGGCTTCCGCAGTTAGCGGCACATCTGCAATCAGCGTGACCTCTGCACTTAACGGAATTTCGCAATCAGTGTGACCTATCCACTAAGCGGAAGTCACGAAATGAGCGGGACTTTTGAACCAAACACAGTTAGCCCTAATAAAGCATTTATTCCTTCAAAACAGTCGGACCTAATAAAGCATTGCATTTTCAAGCACTGGCAGGCCAAACAACTCATGGCATTGTCATTAACGGCTAACAAATCATTTATTGCAAGTACATTGCAGACTCACAGTGCAGTTGATTCACAGCTTAGAATGAGAGTCATAGAAACGTAGAAAATAGGTGCAGGAGTAGGCCATTCGGCCCTTCGAGCCTGCACTGCCATTCAATATGATCATGGCTGATCATCCAACTCAGTATCCCGTACCGCCTTCTCTCCATACCCCCTGATCCCTTTAGCCACAAGGGCCACATCTAACTCCCTCTTAAATATAGGCAATGAACTGGTCTCAACTGTGGCAGAGAATTCCAGAGATTCACCACTCTCTGTTAAAAATGTTTTTCTCATCTTGGTCCTAAAAGATTTTCCCCTCATCCTTAAACTGTGACCCCTAGTCCTGGACTTCCCCAACATCGGGAACAATCTTCCTGCATCTAGCCTGTCCAACCCCTTACAAATATGGTAAGTTTCTATAAGATCCCCCCTCAATCTTTTAAATGATAGCGAGTACAAACCGAGTCTATCCTATCTATCCAGGAGTCGTGGCCTCTCCCTCGTGATCTTGCAGAGTGACTGAGTTACGTCCAGGCATCGGGGTTTTATAGTCCTGCACCCCACCCCCCGGAAGGGGCGTAACCTTCATTGTGGTGATTGACAGGCGAGAGGACCGCAAGGTTTTTTAAACACTCACTTTATCGATGGAAAGCACTTTATTTATCTATGGGAAAAATCCTCGGGACCTGCTCAGCAGATGAGGACTGTGACTAAGATGGCCAAAAATCGTAGCGATATATATGGTAGCGTTTTTTTCTAAACTCAATATACAGCGCAGACAGGAAATGGTCAAGATGAGACTTTTAATTATATAGATATATGGTCTATGCTATATAGACACACTGAACTGTTCTGTATTTATCCTTATGCCCCTGTCCCACTTCGGAAACCTGAACGGAAACCTCTGGATACTTTGTGCCCCACCCAAGGTTTCCATGCGGTTCCCGGAGGTTCCCGAAGGTTTTTGTCCTCCGGCAACCACCTTCAACTAAAAAATTACCAATTTTTAAAACGGAAACCACTTTTGACCATTAGGGAGACTGACAAAAACCTCCAGGAACCTCCGGGAACAGCATGGAAACCTTGGGTGGTGCGCAAAGTCTCCAGAGGTTTCCGTTCAGGTTTCTTAAGTGGGACAGGGGCATTACTATATTCTGTTGTGCTGCAGCAAGCAAGAATTTCATTGTCCTATCTAGGACTTGACTTGACTTGACGACTTGACTTGACTCCTATCCCAAATCTCTCCCTACAGCTTTATATTTCACCTCCTCTTATTTCCTTATCAGACACCCTTTTATCTTCTTTTCACCTCTGGCCTCTGTCCCTTACCCAATCCATCTGTCAATAATCCCTCCTGTGCACCCACCGCTTGTCATGCTTGACCCCACACTCATCTCTTTTTTCAAGCTTTCTTTCCCCCCAAACTTATTGTAGTTCTTCATTAGAGGGCTTTCTTAAGACCAGTTTTAACAAATCCTGTATTTGTTTTCCTGAGACAGATTCAAAAAAGCATGACTCCAAGAGAAACCTAATATCTGCGCAGCAAATAAAAAGTTGCAACAATCAAAAAAATCAAGCGTTCTTTGAGAAAGTAACTTGAAATTAAATTTATAGTTGGATGTTGGGAGAAAATTAAAAGGAAACTCTTACCATGTTTTACTGATGTTACTTTGCCTGCCATTTTAACAATTCATTGTATTTCCATCAAAACATTGGCAAAGTGATGTTAATATTTTACACAACCTTGTTAGAATGTAATGAGATTTTGATTACTGTATTTACTCTGATGGTTATAAATATATATGTAAGGAAGTACTTTTCAGCCAATCCCCAATCATGAACTTGCAATGAATATTGGAGGTGATGTGATGTGTGTCAACTTCATGTGAATAACGACTAATTTGAAATGTATAGTCAATTTGTGAAATAAGTAAATATCATAGCCAGTGTAGGTAGTATGGATTTCCTAAGTTTAAACCTGCTTCCATGTCTGCACAATTGAAACATTTTTCCTTTATATTATTCATTTTATATTTTAATTTTTTTTTTAATGCATTTGGCCAAGAGACTGAAAAAAAATCCAAGTATTGTACGTGTTAGCGAATTTTCCTGTTACCGATAGTTTCTTTGGACAATGTGAAGAGTCTTTGTTAGTACAGAAACAAATGTTCCTTTGCTTCACATATACTCCCAAACAATCTCACACATTTTAAAATCAATTAAAACTCATGACTATCACCATGAAGGCGAATATTTATTTCCCACTCCTAATTGCTCTTAAACAGAGTAGCTTTAAAGCCAATTTCATTGGTTCATTCAGTAGTTTTAGAAAACAAGGATTATTGAGAATAGGTGAGAAAGATCAGCAATTATTGAATACTGGAGCAGATTCAGAGGTTGCACCAGTTTCTCCAACTACAGAATATTCTCTAAAATTCAATTATGAATCAATCACATTCTCCTGGGTCAGGAGTTACTTATACACCAGATCAGGCAGACACATGAAATTTTCTTCCTGTGAGGACATTATGAATCAGATCAGATTTTTTCAACAATTTGGTAGTTATAAAATCGTCAATGATAGTACAGTAGTTTAATTAGCTCCTTTTAAATCCCCCAACTACCTTGTTGAGATATGAACTCTTTGGGTTATTAGTTCACATCTTTGAAATATTAGTCCAATGAGTTACTGTTTCCCTTAAATATCAAATATTTAGCCATAAATATATATTCATTGTGACCTTAACTAGACACTGGGTGTTTAATGTCCAATTTCTTAACGTCATAAATATTTATCTTAGGGAAAACTGAAATCTTAATGGGAGTCTTCAGAGTTCCTAAATATCTGATTTGGGTTTTCTTGTGCAAAGGCAATTAAACTACTCAACATCCTTGTTGTAGTAATGAAGAATTATGCTTCCGAGTTAGCTGTGATTCCTGATAAGCTCTTCAAGGACAGTTACAATATTGGCATCTATTCAGCAGAATGGGAGATTACTCATGTTTAAGCTCTTCACAACAAGCAGAACAATTCCAGTCCATCATGAAGAAGGGTTCCAATCCAGAATGTCGCCAATCCATATTCTCCAGAGCTGCTGCCTGTCCCATTGAAATACTTCAGTACTTCGTGTCTAGTTTGGTAAACAACTGTATGTAGTTCCTTGCTGTCAAGAGTTAAGAGTGTTTTATTGTCATACTAGACCAAGTGGGACCCGTTGGGCCCTGTCCCCCAACGTGGCGGGGGGGGGGGGGCGTGGCGTAATACAGGAGGGCTGGTTCACGAACATGGCAACCGGGTTCCACCACTCACTCACTGTGCAGTTCATTTTAAACTTGGTAGGGCATTGTGACGTCATAACTGAAGAAATCCAACTTTTAAATGTCACTTTAAAACTTTTAAATCGCCCCCACTGTGTCCCTCTCCTTACAACAGAGATCAGCAGCAGAGAGCAGCAGAGATCACATTGTGATGTCATTTTTGGTTTTCAGAATCTTCACGGCAGCTTGTGTAAATGAGATCGCATTGTGATTGGTGGGACTGTGTGGCATTACGACCATACTGGAAGCTGCTGGAAAAGCCGATTTTGACTTTAAAAAAAATGTAATCATCAATAACTTGTGAAATATAGCATCAAATCTGAAGGGAGCCTGATTACGGTGAGGACAGGAAAAATGTGAGTAAGAATGGTGACAATTTTCAGCGCTACCGCGTAGCATTCTGACGAAGATACAAAAAAATGCATAGATAGATACATACAGACACATACATACAGACACACATACATACAAGATGAGACTTTTAATAGTATACTAGACTAAGACGTACCCTTTGGGTCCCAACATCATCACAAGAGGGCTGGTCCCCCAACACAATATACCACCTCTCTACCAATTCAAATATTGGTGGCCAGTGGGGGGGCTTTCTGGAGCACTAGTATGGGTGTTGTGTGCTGAAGGGACTAGTTTCCAGAGGGCTAGTATGGACATTGTGGGCAGAATGGATTCTTGGGCTGGCGGCTCATTCACTCAAGCCTGTTGTGCTGGCAGCTCACTCACTCATGACTGGTGGGCTCGCAGTTGACTCATGGCTATTCCTTGAAATTCGATTTCAAGCAGGGTGCAAGGACACCAAATTCAAGTGCGGTTTCATACCATTTCAAGCAGGGTGCAAGGCCACTAAAGACAGCGAGTCGTGACCTCTCCCTCCCCCATCTTGCAGAAACTCAACCTCGCCCACACTGCCAGGTTTTATAGTCCCACCCCCTCCCACAAGACAGGGCGTGGCCTTCATGGCATGATTGACAGGCGAGAGAATCTCAACATATGTTTAAACACTAATAACCCTTTTATTTTTCATCGATGGGAAAAATCCTCGGCACCTGATGAGCAGAGGAGGACTGAGTAAGATGGTGAAAAATCACAGCTGTTTGTGGTAGCGTTTTTACTAAAATCAATATAAAGCGCAAACAGGAAGTGGTCAAGATTAGACTTTTAATTATATAGAAGGCAAGGCAGCTTTAATTAGGCAAGGCAGCTCTAATTCGGCAAAGCAGCTCTAATTAGGCAAAGCAGCTTGCTTTAGCACTTTCAAAACCAAAGGCAAGGCAGCTTGCTTCAGCACTTTCAAAACCAAAGGCAAGGCAGCCTGCTTTAGCACTTTCAAAACAAAAGGCAAGGCAACTTGCATTAGCACTTTCAAAACCAAAGGCAACACAGTTTGCTTTAGCACTTTCAAAACCAAAGGCAACACTGCTTGCTTTAGCACTTTCAAAACCAAAGACAACACAGCTTGCTTTAGCACTTTCAAACCAAAACACACTTTTGCATTTTCAAACTACATTTTCAAACCACATTAAGGGCACTGACGGGTCAGTAAAGCCACTCACAGTTTAGTAGACATTTCTTCAGTGTTATTCACAGCTCAGACTGAAAATTGCAACCTCTTGCTCCCCCATCTTGCAGAGAACTGAGGCACATCCACACTTCCGGGTTTTATAGTCCCTCTGGAAGGGGCGTGGCCTTCAGGAGAGAAAATCTCAACATTTTTTAAACACTAATAACTCATTTATTTTTCATCGATGGGAAAAATTATCTTGTCCTGCGCAGCGGAGGGGGACTCTGAGTACGATGGTGAAAAATAACAGCCGTAAGTGGCAGCGTTTTCTCTAAAATCAATATACAGAACAACAGGAAGTGGTCCAGATCAGACTTTAGTAACATAGATAGATAGATGTTGCAGAACAGAACAGTGTAATTCTTACTTTCAGCAGCACAACAGATGTGTAAACATAGTACTCAGTAGATCCCATAATGAACAATAAAAAGTTCAATAAATTATTTTTTTTAAATATGGTGAAAAAGCCCAATATTGCCCAATATATTTGTTGAATATATGTGAACATAGCCCAAAGTGGAATCAAGCCAAGCATAGTTCAGAGTTCAGTTGGTGTTCGCAGTGTTCAATAGCCTGACGATTGTTGGGATGAAGCTGGTCCTGAACCTGGACGTTACAATTTTCATCCTCCTAAAACTTCTTTCCTTGCAGGAATGATTTGTCAGCATGGCCAGGCTGGAATGGGTCCTTGATGGGTCCCTTAGTGATGCTGGTTGCCATTATGAGGGAGCTCCTCCTATTGATACATTCAATTATGGGGTTGGGGGGGGGTGAGGGTCAGTGCCCATGATGGATTGGGCAGTGTTCACCACATTTTGTAATCTCCTCCACTCCTAGACGTGAGTTAGCGAACCAGGCCATGATGGAACTAGTCAATATGATGGAACTAGACAATATGATCTCTACACCGGTAGACGTTCAAGATAATATTTGTCGACATACCGAATTTCTTCAATCTTCTAAGGAAATAGAGGCATTGATGGGCTTTCTTTACGATTGCCTCAATGTGCTGAGTCCAGGCCAATCAATTACTGCCTAATCATTGCAATCATCTAAGTGAGGAAGTTGATGTTGATGCCACTATCAAATAATTTTTCATGAATACCCTGCTCACTTCCAAGTTTGCATTTCACCAGGACCACCACCACATCACAACCTTGCTCAAAATATGGACAAAATTAATGGGGTGTCACGGTGGCACTGCGGTAGAGTTGCTGCCTTACATCACTTGCAGTGCTGGAGACCTGGGTTCAATCCTGACTACAGAATTCTGACTGTACGGAGTTTGTACGTTCTCCCCTGGACCGCGTGGGTTTTCTCCGAGATTTTCGGTTTCCTCCCACACTCCAAAGGCGTACATGTTTGTAGGTTAATTGGCCAGGTATAAGTGTAAATTGTCCCTTGTGTGTGCAGGATATTATTAATCTGTGGGGATCGCTGGTCGGTGCGGATTCGATGGGACGAAGGGCCTGTTTCCGCGCTGCATCTCTGAACTAAACTAAACTAAATAAGTGTTTGCATGTGGAACTAAGGCAGCTTTTGATTAAGCATGGCATTTAGGAGCCCTGTAAAACTAAAGGCAATAGCTATCAGTGTGAAATAACTCAAATTCTTAGAATGTTGCACAACAGAAAGAAAGATGGTTACAGTTGCAGTTGCAACCCAGGCGCTCAGTGCAGATCCTCAGTCCTAGGTCCAGCCATCTCAAGCTGCTTCATCAATGATTATTCTTCAAGATGAGAAGTGGAGATGTTCACTGATAATAGCACAATGTTCAATTATATTCACCATCCCTCAACAATTGAAGCAGTTTCAGGACAGGAAAAATAATGGTCTTAATTGAATTTAACATTGATGAAGTATAACCTTTCGAAGTATTTTCAGCTTCTGTTTCACATTATGGTCTGATGCCTCCCCCACCTTCAAAAGAGATTTGCCATTCACAAGTGTAAGTCTACCTAAAAAATAAAATTGAATCTGGAGTACTTGTATTTACAGAACTGTGAAAGTTCCCCCATTAGTCTGACAATGCTGCTGCTGCCCACATTAGTAATTGCCCTGTAATTAGAAGATGGAGTTAATTGGAAGGTTGACTATAATTTTAGTTAATTTTACAAGCAAGTTACTGCCTTGATTATATTAATAGACTAGTACATTGATTGAATTCATTGTGAAGTTATGCCATGGGTGACAATATTCAACAAATTCCTTTTTGGGTGATATTCCCAGGTATGTGGGCTTTCAGCGTGCTTGTTGGTGTCGATGTGTGTCATGTTGTGTAACTAAGGGCGAGTTTCAACAAAGTCACACTGATGGTAATGCCTGACCACCTTTTCTAAGTCACCTCACACAAATGTGTATTCTAAACCAATATAATTCAGAAGGATTCGAGTGAAAGCACACAGATTGTCCCTGGTGTGTAAGATGCATAACTGGGATAACATTGAACTAGTGCGCGGGTGACCATTGATCGGCGCAGTCTCGGTGGGCCGAAGGGCCTGTTTCCACACTGTATCACTAGACTAAACTAAACAATTATTCTGCATTCATGAAAGATGCCGATTACATACAAGGTTATTTTCAATGGAAAGTTTTAAAAAAGCATGCAGCTTTAAAATGTGAGGTCAATTTATTTATGTTAAATTTCATTCACACAGGTTGGATTAAAACAATACCGAGTACTTTTGTGGTCTTTTAAAATCATGCTCAACAGTCAGGGTACAGGCCAACAGCTGAGAGTTCACATCACTAATGTGATTGGAAGAGGTGAATGTAATACAATACAAAACCTAACCTTGAACCATCTGTGTATTCCCATTAGTCCTTCATACTACCTTGTTATTTTTGAAGACTAATACTTTATTGTGTTCCAGATCTTCCATACTATAAACCCTGTTTAAGTGCTGGTGGATGTATCAATTTGGGATTGAATTAGTTGCAGAATGCACATTGAAAATGACAAACTGACACATAACATAGGATGACTTACATCTATTGCTTCTCCATTAAGGTTTCAGGATTAATGAATAAGCCTCAGAATCTCTGCCAGCCCATCACAATTCCAAGGGATCTCTGTTGCTAGAATATGATAACATCCTGGCATGTTCTGAGATGCTCATGTTTTGTTCCACTGGGGATGTGGGGAGTGAATCTTAGGCTAACTCACCCGTTTAACCCATTAGTTTAAAGATAGTTCATACTTAGGCCCATTTTGCTGCTGTAATAAAAAAAAATCCTTCTGTTGCTGGTACATATGACAATTAAACACTCTCTCGCTCAAAGATAGCAATTTCCTTCATCATCATCAATATCCCGCCGACTAGAATCAGTCACGCAGCCCACTGGGTTAATTATCATTTCATAAGAAACATTTCTTCCTCTGCTTTTTTTTTAAATCAAGGAGAACAAGAAGCTATACATTTTTGTTTAAAATGTATCAAGTGTAACTCAGCCATTTTAACCAATGAACACTTTAGTTTCGGTGTTCAGTGTCAACACTTTGTTTCTAGATCATAGTGCCATCGTCTGGTAACATGTTGTATTGCAGGCTAATGACATTTTTTAGAACCAGTATGTTATCAAATATACGAAAAACAGAGTGTACTGAAAGGATACAACAGGTTAGGTCAACGATCGATACTGCCTGATCTGCTGACAATCTTTAGTATTTTGTATGAACATTGAATTCTCCAATTTTAGGAATCTCTAACATTGCCCCCCCCCCCCCCCCCCCACAACCACCTTCCTCCTCCCTCCCACCCTTGTGATCCACCTGGACCCACACCTATTTCTCCCCTTCCCCCATCCCCTTATATTTAATTATTACATTTGGTGATCTGTATGGTAGCACCAGCAAAGCTCATTTTGAAATCTGTTTAAATGTAAAAAAATCTGACTGATGCATCAACATTTTCCAATGTAGGGTTCTAGGATGCTCCTGTGCTTTAGCCCACACACAATATTGTTGGCAATATTGGGAAGCGGAGGCTTGCTTGACAAATTTGCTGGAATTCTTTGGAAAAAGTAAATAGCAGGACAGACAAAGGAGAGTCAGTATGGCAGAAGACAAAGAGTGGCAAAAGAGGGTTTTTTTTCTAGTTGGCTGCAAGTGACTAGCAGAGTCCCTCAGGGGTCAGTGCTGGGACCGCTACTCTTCACGTTATACACTATATTAATGATTTGGACGATGGATTGAAGGCTTTGTGGTTAGGTTTACGAATTACACCAAAATAGGTGGAAAGGCAGGTAGTGTAGAAAAAGTAGTGCAGAAGGACTTGGACAGGTTGGGAGAGTGAGCAGAGAAGTGGCAGATGAAATATAGTGTAGCAATGTGTGGAGTCATGCATTGTGGTAATAGGAATAAAGGCGTAGACTATTTTCTAAATGGGGAGAGAATCCAAAAATCAGAGGTGTAAAGGGACATGGTAGTGCTGATGAAGGATTCCCAAAAAGTTAATCTGCAAGTCAAATCGGTAATAAATAAAGCAATTCAATGCTAGCATTTATTTCAAGAGGGATTGTATACAAAAACAGGGATGAAATGTTGAGGCTCTATAAAACGCCGGTAAGGCCGTATTTGGAATATTGTGAGCAATTTTGGGCACCAAATCTGAGGAAGGATGTGCTGGCTGGAGAGGGTCCAGAGGAGGTTGACAAGAATGATCCCAGGAAAGCATAATTTAACCTACGATGCCTGTATTAATCAAGAATCTATCTATCTCTGCCTTGAAAATGAGCATTTGTCAGCACTGGGCCTGTACTCACTGGAGTTTAGAAGAATGAAGGGGACTTTATTGAAACATACAAAATAGTGAAAGCCTTGGATAAAGTGAATGTGGAGAGGATGTTTCCACTAGTGGGAGAGTCTGGGACTAGAGGTCATTGCCTCAGAATTAAAGGATGTTCTTTTAGGAATGAGATAAGGAGAAATTTATGTAGTCAGAGAGTGGTGAATCTGAGGGAGAGATAGACCATCCATGATTGAAGGGTGGAGTAGACTTGATGGGCTGAATGGCCTAAATCTACCCCTAACACTTATGGCCTTGACACTTAAAGTCGTACGATAAGTTGTAAAAATGTGATTTTGTCCATGTTGGTCACATGTAAAAAAAACTTGATTGTTTTATTTCATTTAAAATACTTGTAAATCCTGCTGGCATTGAATACTACTGCTGTTACAAATAAGGTAATGTCAGAGAACATTTGTAATCTAAAAAGTTGAAGCCTGTAAATTGATTGAAGCAAGGCATTTGGATTGATTTAAAGGTCCAAAGGAATAGGTACGAAAAGCTTGTTTTCTCTGGTGAGCAAGTTTAAAAGAGGGTCATAAGATAAAGGCAGCCTAATCCAAGAAAATTAGGAAACAGTTTCTCCACAGAAAACGCAGTGCGTCTGAAATATTCGGCATCCATTTTCCAAGTCTGAGACATCAGTTTGAAGAAAGGTCTCGACCCGAAACGTCACTCATTTCTTCTCTCCAGAGATGCTGGCTGTCCCGCTGAGTTACTCCAGCATATTGTGTCCATTTCCAAGAGTGAGATTCTGTCAAACTTCAACAGCTGTGGTACAGAAGGTATTCTGACAGGGTGCATCTCAGCCCAGTATGGCAACTGCTCTGCTCTTGACCACCTGAAGTTACAGACTAGTGCACTCTGCCCAGTCCATCATGGGCTCATCACTTCCTTCCATCCAGTCTATTATCATGGTGCATTGCATCAGGAAGTCTGGATGCCTAACACCCCCCTATTCCCGTCTCTGTCTTTAAACTTCTGGGAGAAGAGACAGGAGTTTAAAAGCCCGGATGTCCATACTTAAAAACAGCTTATTCCCCAATGCTATCAGGGGAAGAAGTTGAACCATTCATCACTTTCAACACCCCTCACCCCTCTTCCCGGAGGTGCTGCCATGAACACTTACTCTTAACTCTAGCTCATTCAGTTATCCCATTATTGCACTCTAGTATATTTTTGCACTACTTCATATTGCACTACAATCTTTGCACCATTCTGCTGATGGTGTTTGTGAAAGTATTTATTGCTGTATTTATCAGTTGTTTAGTTCAGTTTAGTTTAGAGATACAGCCCTTCGACCCACCGATTCCAGGCCGGCCAGTAATCATCCCATACAGTGGCATTATCCTACACACTAAGGATAATTTACAATTTTTACAGAAGCCAATTAACCTGTACGCCTTTGGAATGTGAAAGGAAACCGGAACACCCGGGGAAACCCACACGGTCGTGGGAAGAACATACAAACTCCAAACAGACAGCAGCCGTAGACAGGATGAAACCTGGGTCTCTGGCGCTATAAAGCAGCAACTATACTCCTGCACCACCATACCACCCCATTATTACTGTATGAGCTTTATTTTTATTATACTCTGGTAAAGAGATGAAATTCAGTATAGCAAAATGCAGTCCTGCATTTTGGTAAGAAGAATAAAGGCGAAGATTATTTTCTAAATGGAGAGAGAATCCAGAAATCGGAGCTGCAAAGGAACTTGGTAGTGCTGGTGCAGGACTCCCAAAAAGTTAATTTGCAAGTCGAATTGGTAGTAAAGAAGGCAAATTCAATGCTAGCATTTATTGATTAGAATGGGTGTCATGGGTTATGGGGAGAAGGCCGGAAAATTGGATTAGGAGACAGAGATCAGCCATGATTGAATGGTGGAGTGGACTCGATGGGCCGAATGGACTAATTATACTCCTATAACTTGTGAACTTGTGTGAACATGAATTAGACAACAAATTAATATTAATCTGAATCTGGCAATCCTCTTCTCAGAATTGGCATTTTTAACATACCTTCAGTCAAGCTTTCGGTTTGATTAAACTTGAACAGCAACATTCATGTATATTATTATGAACCACAAAAAGTCATGCTTCCAACTTACTGATATATTAATAGAAACACAAAATGAGTTTAGCACTGTTAATTGCAAACCAACTGAAAGAATCTGAGATTTTGTATCTTCTACAGAAATCAGTCCAACTGAACGAAAACAGATGAGAGTGTTGGGAATCCATTCATGTTACTATTGTAAAGCACTATGCTTTAGGGCTTCAGAGTATAAATATATCCAGTCACCTAGACAACATTTGGAAGAGATTAGAATGAGAGAGAATTTTTCTAAGAACACAAAAAATGTATTTATTCCTATAAACACTTTCATTTTTTATTAATGTTGTTGGTCCAGTCTCATCTGATCCCTCAATCCATTCTCTCTCCAAAGACACAAGTATCAATCTCCCCACTTCTAGGGCTAGCTTCTATATGTCTATACGGGATGACTTCTATATGTACGAGGAGGTGTCCAAGAGCTGGTGCCTGGCCTCTGAGACTAAAACACAGGGGAACATGTACAACGAGTACAGGAGTTTACCATGACTCCTAGAAACACTGCATTTGTCAATGTCAAAGAAGGATAGGATTTGTTGAGCAGCACATATACCCCAAGTGTCTCTCAAAAGTCATAATTATACTTACCTCTAACACTTTGTGTGGTAGCGTGTTGCATGTATGCAGCACCGTTTGTGTGAAAAGGTTGCCCATCGGAACCCTTTTAAATCTTTCCCGTCTCCCCTTAAACTTCTGCCCTCTGGTTTTAGACTCCCCTATCCTGTGAAAAAGACGATGGCCATTCACCTTATCCACGACCTTCATTATTTTATAATTCTCTATAAGGTCTTCTCTCAGCTTCCTATGGTACAGGAAAAAAGACCCAACCTATCCAGCCTTAATTTATAACACAAACCCTCTAGACCTGGTAACATCCTCATAAAGTGTAGAAACAAAATGCAGATGCTGGTTCACACAGAAGATAGAAACAAACTGCTTGGCATAACTCAACGGATCAGGCAGCATATCTGGAGAAAAGGAATAGGTGACGTTTCAGGTCGAGACTCTTCTTCAGACTGGATGTCTCGCTGTCACTTGAGCGTGCCGACCTAAAACATCACCTATTCCATTTCTCCAGAGATATTGCCTGACCCACTGAGTTACACCAGTATTTTGTGTCCAACATCCTCAAAAATCTTTGTTGTTAAATGAGTGACCCTCTGTTATCTCAGTAATGTGGTTATTCCAATGAATCGTAGGCCCACCATGTGCATGATGACCATCAGGTACACATCTTTACCAGTCCTATTTATTAGCACTTGGTCCGTAGCCTTCTGTGCCGCAAATAATTAAATGCTTTTCTAGATACTACTTAAATGTGATATTATCAGATTCTCAGGTAGTACATTCCAGATTGTGGATGGACTAAAACTCAGGGGAACATGTCCAACAAGTACAGAAGATCGTAGAATTTATAATAACTTTATTGTTTATTCGACCTTAAGATTATAGCGATTAGAGATTAATATTATCGAGAAGATAGAGACAAAATGCTGGAGTAACTCAGCGGGTCAGGCAGCATCTCTGGAGAAAAAGAATTGTTCAGACTGAAAAACAATGAAACAATGAAAAACAATGTCAGTCTGAAGAAGGGTTCCGACCCGAAACATCACCTATTATTAGAGATGCTACCTGACCCACTGAGTTACCCCAGCATTTTGTGTCCATCTTCGGTATAAACCACCATCTGCAGTTCCTTCAGACACATTTATTATTATAAATATAGCTATGGTAAAGATACTTCTGTATTTGGAATTTGTATTCAATTAACTGTTGCATCCACTGAAATGAATATGAACTTTCCAAAACTTCTTGGACAATTCAACTTAATTATAGCAAATCTCCTGAAGATGAATGTGCTTCATAGTGCTGGGTTATTTGTACCCGTGGAAATGGTTTAATTTCTCCTTTAAGAGAGCTCCCCCTCCCCTCACCCCACTCACCATCAACAACACCATAATCACATCTGTGGAGACTTTTAAATTCCTAGGAACCATCATCTCCAAGGACCTTAAGTGGGGGGGCTATCATCGACTCCACTATTAAAAAGGCACAACAGAGGATGTACTTCCTACAGCAGCTGAGGAAGCACAACCTGCCACAGGCAATGATGGTCCAATTCTATACGACAATCATAGAGTCTGTCCTCACCTTCTCCATCATGGTCTGGTTTGGCTCAGCCACCAAGCACGACATCCGGAGGCTGCAGCGAATCGTCCGATCAGCTGAGAAGGTTATTGGCTACAACCATCCCTCCATTTACGAACTGTACACTGCAAGGGCCAGGAAGTGAGCAGGTAAGATCATCTCTGACCCCTCTCACCCTGGCCACGAACTCTGAATCATTTCCCTCTGGAAGGCTACTCCGGACTGTCAAAGCTGCCACTGCCAGACATAAAAACAGCTTTTTTCCACGAGTAGTAGCTCTACTCAATAACCAAAAATCTATAGTCTCCTTTTGCTCCTTATTTAATTCACATGTTTAATCAATAATGTTTTATTATTAATGTTTAATGTTTAATGTATCATTCTTAACTGTCACTGTATGTCATTGTCACTTGCGGGTGGAGCACCAAGGCAAATTCCTTATATGTGAATACTTGGCCAATAAACGTATTCATTCATTCATTCATTTTGTTAAACTGGGTGGCCCGGTGGCGCAGCGGTAAAGTTGCTGCCTTACAGTGCCAGAGATCCAGGTTCAATCCTGAATACGGGTGCTGTCTGTACGGAGTTTGTACGTTCTCCCCGTGATTGCTTGGGTTTTCTCCGAGATCGTCGGTTTCCTCCCACAGTCCAAAGACGTACTAGGTTTGTAGATTAATCGGCTTGGTGTAAATGTAAATTGTCACTACCTGTGTGTCAGGTAGTGTTAATGTGCGTGGATCGCTGGTCGGTGCGGACTCGGTGGGCTGAAGGGCCTGCTTCCGTGCTGTATTTCTAAACTAAAACTCACATATTACACACAGAAAGATCTCCACAATTACTTGTGCTGCGGCATGCTGAAAAGTTCACGCAGCACAAAGTGAAAGAGAACCAAATAACCAAATATTCTCCTTCAATGTCAATTGAAGGAGACCTGAGGGAGGTCAGTGCTGGAAAAAATTGGAATTCCATGTTTGTGCAATTTACCTAATTCCTACATCTGGTCCTAAAACAGTTTTATACATTTATCTTTCTCACTATGACAAATAAAATGTCAAAAATTTGGATTATTTTCAGTGAAGTGTGTATTTAATTTCTACATTATGGCAGTATTACACATAAAAGATAACCTTTAGAAGCAGATCTTTTTCTTCTTGTCTTGATGATTTTTGGCCATCTTACTCAGAGTCCCCCTCCGCTCATCAGGATTTTTCCCATCGATTAAAAATAAAAGAGTTATTAGTGTTTAAAAAATGTTGAGATTTTCTCTCCTGTTAATCACGCCATGAAGGCCACGCCCCTTCTGATGGGAGGGGGAGGGACTATAAAACCCAGAAGTGTGGGCGTGGCTCAGTCTCTGCAAGGTGGAGAGGTCACGACTCGCTGTCTTTAGTGGCCTTGCACCCTGCTTGAAATGGAATGAAACTGCACTTGGATTTGGTGGCCTCGCATCCTGCTTGAAATGGAATGAAACTGCACTTGAATTTGGTGGCCTCGCACCCAGCTTGAAGTGGAATGAAACTGCACTTGAATTTGGTGGCCTCGCGCCCAGCTTGAAGTGGAATGAAACTGCACTTGAATTTGGCAGCCTTGCACCCTGCTTGAAGTAGTATGAAACTGCACTGAATTTGGTGGCCTTGCACCCCGCTGAAAGTGGTATGAAAATGCATTTGAATTTGGTAGCCTTGCACCCTGCTTGAAGTGGTATGAAACTGCACTTGAATTCGGTGGCCTTGCACATTACTTGAAATGACATTTCAAGGAATAGCCGTGAGTCAACTGCCATCCCACCAGCCATGAGTGAGCTGCCAGCACTTCAGGCTTGAGGGACTGAGCTGCCACCCCAAGAACCCATACCAGCGCTCCAGAAAGCCGCCCCACTGGCCACCAATATTGGAATTGGTGGAGAGTTGGAATATTGTGTCGGGGGACCAGCCCTCCTGTGTGAACATGGGACCCAACGGGTCCCACTTAGTCTAGTATACTCTTATATATGTACTCTTTGTGTGAACATTTTTTTTACAGGACTTTGGTTATCATTATCCATTTTGTATATTACCCATATATATGTATATGTATGTGTATGTGTATATGTATATGAATAATATATCTATAAAATATGAACTATAATATATGAACAAACTTTTCTTTTCTTTCGTTTCTCTCTCTCTTTTAATATTGTTTACAGTGCTCTACGTTTACAAATTCTGTTGTGCTGCTGCAAGTAAGAAGTAAGAATCTGGAACATGCAAAAATAAAACACTCTTGACTTTTGACTCTTTGTACAAATTTAGAAGTTTAAAAAACAAAGGACAAACTAGGGTATAAAATGGGTAATGATAACCAAAGTCCTTTAAAACAAAACTGTTCATACAAAGAGTACATTCCCAGTTAGAGTCAAAGTGGGGAAAATAGTACAAAGATAAAATTTCATGTTATATTTGTAAATGGCAAAAGTAGAAACAACTGGCCATGATTCAATGGCCATTGTAGAGCATCGATTGGTTAGTGACCAAGATTGGGCAATACATATTCAAGAATCATTCACCTTTGCAAGAAATGGGTGGCCACAGTGGTGCAGCGGTAGAGTTGCTGCCTCGGAGACCTGGGTTCGATCCCCACTATGGGTGCTGTCTGTACGGAGTTTGTACGTTCTCACCGTGACTGCATGGGTTTTCTCTGAGATCATCGGTTTCATCCCGCACTCCAAGGATGTACAGGTGTGTAGGTAAATTGGCTTGGTATAAATGTAAGTTGTCCCGAGTGTGTGTAGGGTAGCATTAAGGGATCACTGGTCAGTGTGGACTCTTTGGGTCGAAGGGCCTGTTTCCGTGCTATATATCTCTAAATTAAACTAAACTCAATAAATAAAATTGCTGCGATATTTAAAGAATGAGGTGAAAATAGTGGAGAGCAAGGTTCAGAAAATCAATGAGCAATAAGAAATAAGTAAGCAGTTGTTTTAATGGGATTAAGAAATCTGAAGAGGGCAAAACATAGTGGGAGGAGTTGCATAAAGGCCCCAAAAGAATACTGAGAATGTAGGGCAGAGTATAAATAAGAAAGTTAGCTGTGCATGTTGCAAGAACAATACAATAAACATAAGGAACTAATCTACATATGGGCTGGACAGGCCAACCTTTAGTATGTGTGTAAAGGATGAATTTATGGAGTGTATGAGAAAATAGAAAGATGGCGTATTTATTTTTTAAGTGGTTGGAGTTTAAATACTTGTGTATCCTTGTACACTGGAATCATTGCTTTAACCTGCAGATGCATTAAGCAACATGCAGATCAATAGCATGTGTAGGAAGGGACTGCAGATGCTGTTTTACAATGAAGATAGCCACAAAATGCTGGAGTAACTCAGCAGGTTTCTCTCCACATCTGTGGAGAGAAGGAATGTTTCGGGTCGAGACCCTTGGCTGAAGACTCATTGTCACCCATTCCATCTCTCTAGAGATTCAGCCTGTCCCTGAGTGACTCCAGCATTTTGTGTCCATCTTTGCAGGTGAATAGTATGTTGGTCTTTATTGTAAGCAGATTTGAGTACAATAGTTAAGACATTTTGCTTCAATTATGTAGATCAGAATGTAACAGAACAGTAGCAGGCCCTTTGGCCCGCCATGCTAAACAATATACCAATTTAAACTAATCCCATGGTCCATATTCCTTATTCCCTTTCTGTCTACATGTGAGTTCAGCAGTAACAGTAATAATGAGAAAACTGAATCGTAGTTAATATCAAAATATAAATCTGCAGACGGATTTATATAAGCACAATCCAAACGTAAATGCCATACATTTAATTTACATTTAATTTACATAATTAGCAAAATCAGGACATTACAAATATATGTGCTATGGTGACAGCCAGCGTTTGAATCTTCAGAAAAATAATTGATTTTGTTAAACTGCAGTTGTTCTTTATTGCCACAAGATGGCTATCACACTATTACTTTGGCTGATCTCTGTTCCTTCAATCAGCCTGCATGGGCACGAAAATGTTGATTGTAACAAATGGGCTGCACCATTACTTTCACGAGAGGAGTTTTGTTCCTCTCGCCAAATTTTGTTGTATTGCAACTTTAGCTAGAAGGCATTTATATGGTGATGATACTCTGTAACAGAGTTACAGTAGTGTGGAAATATGGTTAAACACTTGATCAAATTCAGTCTGTAACGTGATAAACTAATCAGCTTGCATTTCACAACAAACAGCTTTGGAATTTTCCTATTAGTGCAACTGATATTCCCAACTGTAAACCCACTAGCACAAGTGAAGGCTTGGCAAAGCAGGCAGTAATTTGATATACAATACTGAATATGACTTAATATTAGGTCTGAAACAGTAGAAAGCTTGGAACGGATTTTTCAAGTAACTGTTTTTTAATTAGTTCTTAACAGGGACCCCTCCGTACGGAAAGAACGCAAATAAAAGGCTTGATCCTTAAAGGCACTAATTGGATTTCCTCGAATGTGATGCAATTATTTTGTAAACTTGGCCAAGACAAGCTCAAATAAAGAGCTAAGTGAAGTAGCTGAATCTAATCCTGAAAGATCGATGTTATTAATTCACTTTGCCCAGTTTACCGCTGCTAATTTGACAGTTCAAAAACACCTGTTTGGAACCCAAGACATTGTAGCAAACCATAACAGCCATTCAGCTGTTTTCCAAAAGTCTTGCAGTATGAAATCTAACTGCATGACCTTTTTCTTTACTTTGTAAATATCGATGATTTAAACTGCTAGAATTACCTTTTTTTTTCAAAATTCTAAGCATCCTATTTTCCAACGTGGTAGTGCAGTACTAACAGGCCAACCATTGAAAAGGGGAAGACGTTTATTTTTGTTTGGATTGTTTTACTGAAGATGGGTTCAATCATGTTGCAGGCTTGCCAATGTTTCTCTTGTTAAAATGAACAGAAGAAATTTCAACCCCTGTGGTAATTTTCATTGAGGTGTTGCTGGCAAACTTGCATTATTTTAAAGTGGATAGTAGAATTTACCATGAAACATCTCGACATCTATATTGTCATGTATTCAAAGCAATGTCTATGTTTCAATCATATTCCTAAACTCCAAGTAATATGGATTTGTTTTCTGTAGGAAGGAACTGCAGATGCTGGTTTACACCGAAGATAGACACAAAATGCTGGAGTAGCTCAGCGGGACAGGCAGCATCCCCGAATAGAAGGAATGGGTGACGTTTCAGGTTGAGATCCTTCTTTAGACTTTGATTTGATTTCTTTAGAATTTGATTTCTGTAGCCAGTTATGATGTCATCCATGATGCCAGGAATTAGTCGAGTGAATCTCTTCGGGACTCCTGTGCCAATATATCTTTTCTTAAGTAAGGGGACCAAAATTGTGCACAGCATTCCAGGTGTGGCCTCACCAATATCTCCCCATTTCAAAATTCCTACCCATTTGCAACAAAGGCCAGTAGGTGGATACAAGAGACTGCAGATGTTGGAACGTGGAACAATCAGCAGAGGAACTCCATGGGTTGAGCAGAGTCTGCGGAGGGAAATGGGCAGTGAAAGTTTGGGTTGGGGCACTTCATCTGGACTGAATGAGTAGAGGAGAGATATGCAGTGTAAAGAGGTGAGGAGAATGCTGGGGGGAGTGGGAAGGGGCAAGAGCTAGCGAGTGATAGGTGAATACAGGTGAGGATGGAATGATTTACGGGTGGAGTCAAGTGGGGGAGGGAAGGGTGGAAATAGCGACAGAGGCTGGCAGATGATGGGGTGGAGGCAACAGAGGGCTCCAGATGGTGGAGTCTGTTGGGAAAGAAATGCAAATCATGCAGTCAAATAAAGGAGATACTGTGGGCAGATGGGATCAAAGGGGAAGGAGAACCAGTGGGTGATGAACAGAGGGAGGGTGGAGGGGGAAAACTGGGAAATAGGGGATGGCGGAATGGTCTTGAGTCTGAAGAAGGGTCCTGACCCGAAATGACACCTTACCATTGTATCCAACAATTATTACATCATTGTCTACACAGCCAGCCAGGAAGGGTCCTGCCTGAACCGCTGAGTTACTCCAGCACATCGTGTTTTGCTCCAGATTCCATCATCAGCAATTCCTTGTGTCCCCATTTGCCACCTCCTTGCCCATTCATTTATCCCGTCAATATGAGTTAGTGCATCTTTGTATTCTCCTCACAGTTAACAGTTCCATTTCATTTAGTGTAATCAGTAAACTAGGATGTAATATATTTGTTCCTGCAATTCAAATCATAAATATTATTTGTGAATAACTGGGTCACCAACACTCATTTCCATGCCATCACGATGGTCAGAAACTCCCATCCCAATAATGATCCATTTATTCCTACTCTGTTAACCAAAACTGATCCACATCAACAATTATTCCAGCTGCCATGCGATGTAACTTTGATTACAAATCTTGTGCACTGATCTCTATTGAAATCTGAGTGTCCAAAAACGTTACCATCTGGGTTTCCCTTATTTGGTCTGTTAGCTGCACCCTCAAGAAGTACCAGCAGATTCATCAAATTGGATTTCACTTCCTGAACTCTATGTTAACTGTATCCAGGTCTCTTCAATTTTCCAAGCCCCCTGAACTCACTTTCTTAAGAGCAATGAAGTTATACTTATACTGTTTATGGCTTATACTAGTTTGGAAAACTGCATAGTTGGTCCCAACTTTCCAGGAAAGAAGTGACTGCACTAGAAAACTTGCAGAGATGTACAAGATTGTTCGCAGAAAGCTCCAGCTGTGAGAAATGATTGGGAAGGTAGGGTTTGCTTCCTTTTAAAAAAGAAGGCAGAAAGTAACATCAATATAACTAACAGTCTCATTTTGACCACTTCTTGTCTGCACTGTATATTGATTTTAGAAAAAAACGCTACCATTTATCACTATGATTTTTGGCCACCATCTTACTCACAATTCTCCTCCGCTGAGGCAGCCCCGAGGATTTCTCCGATCGCTCAAAAAAAAAGTTATGAGTGTTTAAAAAATCTTGATCAGCTGATTGGTCCTCTCGCCTGCTAATCACCACGATGAAGGTAACAACCCTTCCAGGGGGCAGGACTATGAAACCCCGGATGCCTGGACATGAGTCAATCACTCTGGAAGATCGCGAGGGAGAGTCCACAACTGTGTTTCTAAGTTGTGAATCAACTGAACAGTGAGTCTGCAATGTACTTGCAATAAATTATTTGTTAGCCCTTAATGCCAATGCAATAAGTTGTTTGGCAATTTGGTGGCCTGCACTCTGCTTGAAATGTTATGAAATTGAGTTTGGTGCCCTGCACTCTGCCTGAAATGCTATGAAATTGAGTTTGGTGGCCTGCACTCTGCCTGAAATGCTATGAAATTGAGTTTGGTGGCCTGCACTCTGCCTGAAATGCTATGAAATTGAGTTTGGTGGCCTGCACTCCACCTGAAATGCTATGAAATTGAGTTTGGTGGCCTGCACTCCACCTGAAATGCTATGAAATTGAGTTTGGTGGCCTCCACACTGCCTGAAATGCTATGAAATTGAATTTGGTGGAACGCACTCTTCCTGAAATGCTATGAAATTGAATTTGGTGGAACACACTCTTCCTGAAATGCTATGAAATTGAATTTGGTGACCTGCACTCTGCTTGAAATGCTATGAAATTTAATTTGGTGGCCTGCACTCTGCTTGAAATGGAATTTCAAGGAATAGACGTGAGTGAACTGCCAGCCCACCAGCCCTGAGTGACTGAGCTGCCAGCCCACCAGCCTGGAGTGACTGAGCTGCCAGCCCACCAGCCCTGAGTGACTGAGCTGCCAGCCCACCAGCCCTGAGTGACTGAGCTGCCAGCCCACCAGGCCTGAGTGACTGAGCTGCCAGCCGACCAGGCCTGAGCTGCCAGCCTACCAGGCCTGAGTAACTGAGCTGCCAGCCCTCCAGGCCTGAGTGACTGAGCTGCCAGTCCAAGAATCCATTTGGCCCACAATGTCCATACTAGCCCTCTGGCAACCAGTCCCTTCAGCCCACAACACTCATACTAGCACTCCAGAAAACAGCCCCCCCCCCCCCCCCCCCCCCCCACCACTGGCCACCAATGTTGGATTTGGTGGAGAGGTAGAATATTGCATTGGGGGACCATCCCTCTCTAGTGGCATATAAAGTTGTGTAAAGAGGTGTAGATACAGGAAGGAGCTAAATACCTTGAAAAAACTTGTCAAAAACAAGGGGAAGAGATTTTAGGTTCTAAGTAGAGGGCTCAGAGAGGAAATCAAGACATTGTAGGGACCAAACTCACCGTTGAAAGAGTTGCTTGAAGATCGAGTACCACCTGGGAGTAGTTGGCAGTGATCTTGCCTGCTAGAAGTAAGCGTAGCAACGTTATGGTGTGGAGTGGGGGAGGGATTAAGGTCAGAAAAGATTTTACACCTTCCTAAAAGTGTAATTTCAGCTCTTGACCAATGTGTGGGATAAGTTTAGAAAGGCATCTTGGTCAGCATGGATGTGTTGGGCCAAAGGACCTGTTTCTGTGCCAGGCAATTCTATGAATCTCTTCATGCTGAGGGCACAGAAGATGAGACCCCCCCCCCCCCCGGCTCTCCTTACCAGGCCCTTTCTCCAGCATCGCGCTCTCCTCTCCAATTCCCAGTCTTCAGGGACGAGCAGGGCCAGTCTTGGCACCCTTCCCACTCTGGGCGAGTTCCCGGAGACCAATTGTCCAAGGGACACAATTTCGCCTGGGAATGATTCCGAGTGCAATCTGCACTGGATCAAATCAGCCTTTGTGGGAGTTGCACACAAAGAAAGGAAATAATCAATACAGTTCCAAGTTTAAGATGCTATTGGAAAACAATCTTGCCAACTTCGAATACATATCAATGTAACCTGAAATTTGCATTGGAATACGCTCTGCCTGAGGCCATCATTCAAACAACTTCCCAGCTTGTTGAAACTTTTCCAATGTGAGTACAGAGGATTGTTACTTCATGCCGTGAAAATAGATAATGTAACTCAAAACACTGAAGGAAACTAAAAGTTAGACACTTGGGTGCAGTTACTCACTCGTTAGTCAATGTGCTCTGATAGGCATTCTGTTCAGGAGTGGTTTTGAATAGGGTGACATTACCTTTCTACTTGTTTAAAGTCTGCAGTCAGAACCAATTATGTTTCTTTTTCCTCCAGTTCCATTGGCACACAAAATCAATCAGTAAAAGTATTAATCACTGGCATTATCAATTTTCCTGCTATTTTTAAGTTTTACGCAGGCTTAAAATCAAACACCAGCGGCTTTTGTCACAATGACACAAAACTATGCTGGGATTCCAGGAATGACAGCATGCGTGTGAATTCTGTTGATGTATTCACTTCCCTTTATTTTTCTTAAACAAGTCACATTAAAACTTGTCAAATTAGGGAAGATCTCAAATGAACCTGGCATGGCCCAGCTGAAGTTACCTGAACATCCAATTTCATATCGCTATCTGGATTGCATGAATTTCAAATTATTTTTTATTTCACTGGGTTGACTCATTTTATCACTACTTAACTCTGTATAAGCCAGCTCGGCACTTCTTCTTCTTCTTGCGTTTGAGGCAACAGAAGTCCGCAGCAGGGTGATGCCATCCGGTTCGACATCCGTAGGTGCCCGCCCTAAAAAGGGCGCATGCTTCGGGTTGGCGCCAAGCTACGGCGCTGCTGCTGTCTCCGTTTGTTGTCGTTCGCCTGACTGAAGTCAGTTGACAGGGCTCACCACGGGGAGGTCGACAACATGAGCCCCAGCTCGGCACTGATCAAATGCTCCTGCATTTGGTATAACATTCACCTAGGTGGTCAACAGCATTGACCTAGGTGGTCAACCACAACAACATTCGTTAAACCTGGTTTCAGAAAAGGTTCTCTGCCCAACTTCCATTACCCCAGAGTAACAGCAAGCATTCTTCCAGTATTTTTCAAAATTATCACTTTAATCTTAGTTTTGATTAAATCGGAGACAGAACGGTGAAGGCCGTACCACAAAGACTCATGCCTTATGCTATTTGGTTGATACTTAGAATGAAGGGAATTTAGGTTCAAGGTTTCCGCACCACCTCCACCACAAGCCTTCAAATAATCTACTACTTTTTCAATATATCAGAAAATTCTGCAGTAATTCAGCAGGTTTATTTCATTTGCAATGTTACACCACTCTGGATAGAGACCTATGGATGTAACAGATGGGTTTGCTCCTTCAAGAGAGCAAAGAGCTGTTTGTTAATGGAAGGGAACCATCTGCTTCATTGTCAACTCACTCATCAGCAAAATGGTTCTAATGAGAGGCATGAGAAAAAGATAATGACCTGATTCTTTGTTGGTCAAGAAATGTGTTCATTTCACTGGGTTGACTCACTTTCTCACTATTTAACTTTGTGTAAGCCAGCTCAGCACTGATCCCAGGCCAAATCTGGATTTAAGATTCAAGATTCAAGAGAGTTTATTGTCCCTGATAGGACAATGAAATTCTTGCTTTGCTTCAGCACAACAGAACATAGTAGGCATGACTACAGAACAGATCAGTGTATATACACACATAAATAAATAAACTGATAAAGTGCAAATAAACAGATAATGGGCTATTAATGTTCAGAGATTTGTCCGAGCAAAGTTTAATAGCCTGATGGCTGTGAGGAAGTAGCTATTCCTGAACCTGGTTGTTGCAGTCTTTTTGAGGCAGCGACTGCGATAGATCCCCTCGGTGGAAGGGAGGTCAGAGCCGATGATGGATTGGGCAGTGTTTACTACTTTTTGTAGTCTTTTCAGCTCCAGGGTGCTCAAGTTGCCGAACCAAGCCACGATGCAACCGGTCAGCATGCTCTCTACTGTGCACCTGTAGAAGTTAGGGAGCGTCCTCCTTGACAAACCGACTCTCCGTAATCTTCTCAGGAAGTAGAGGCGCTGATGTGCTTTCTTAATAATTGCATCGGTGTTCTCGGACCAGGAAAGATCTTCAGAGATCTATCTTCTGCTATGATAACCAGCAATTAATCATTAGGGGCCCAATGAGGTAAGTAGGAAAGACATGACTAGAAATGTGTCCCTGATCACTTCAATATTCCATTAAGTTTATGCTAATGTAAGAGACAAATGATCAAAAATCAAGTAGCTCAGACCTTCAGCCATTCATAGATTTTCATATATTCCAATGTTGGATAAAGTAACATCAGTATAACTAATTGTCTATGAAGAGCACCAAGTTGAGGACTTGCAAATATAAGATTATAAATTCATAAGCTATAGGAGCCGACTTAGGTCATTTAGCCCATCAAGTCTACTCCGCCATTCAATCGTGGCGATTTATCTTTCCCTTTTAATCCCATTCTATATCTGACTTGGCATTAATGCATTATGTGAAGGCCAGGATCCCTGAGAACATGACACTACTTCAGTGCTGCACTGAGCAATCATGTTCAAATACATGGAGTAGAGATTGAACCCTAAACCCAACTCATAGGCAATAGATCTACCAGCAAGCCAATTGTGGAAGGCCCCAAAGATGGCCTACACAACCAGTATCAATATTCCCTCTCTCTACATATCCTAAAGATTTTCATTTTTATAATCCACATATAATGGATGCCAAAACACACCTCTGTTCTGGTGGCAACTATAGGCAAGTAAATCTTTGAGCCAAAACTGCCAGAAAGCGAAAAATTCAAAAGTAGAAAAAAATACAACAAAACTGTGAGATGTGCAAAAAGATCAAAAACACATTTGAGAAATAGAACATGGAATAGTGCAGCACAGGTATTGACCTTTCAGCCCCTGGATGCAGGAAACATGTTCCCGATGTTGGGGGAGTCCAGAACCAGGGGCCACAGTTTAAGAATAAGGGGCTGGCCATTTACAACTGAGATGAGGAAAAAAATGTTCACCCAGAGAGTTATGAATTTGTGGAATTCTCTGCCTCCGAAGGCAGTGGCGGCCGATTCACTGGATGCTTTAAAAAAGGATTAGATAGAGCTCTCAGGGCTAGCGGAATCAAGGGGTATGGGGAGAAGGCAGGAACAGGGTACTGATTGTAGATGATCAGCCATGATCACTTTGGATGGCGGTGCAGGTTGTAGGGCCGAATGGCCTACTACTGTACCTATTGTCAATGTATTTATGTATCTATGAAATCTGTGCCTACACATGGTTCATGTCCCTCAGGGCCCTTGTTCAGACTGAGCGTATCCGTATTCCTCCATTACCTGCCTGCACATTCATGAGTCTGTTCAAACGCTTCTTAACCACCACTATTGTTCCCTCCGCTGTCAACACCACCCCTGGCATCTCTTTGCAGCTCCTCTAGCTTTGGTTTTATGTGGGCGGGAGGCGGGGGTTGGGGGGGTGGGGCTAGGGGAGACGGGGGGTGAGGGGTGGGGGATGTGGGGGTGCGAGGGGGGGCATATTTGCTGAATTGCATATGATCTGTGACTACCATTAGCAGAGGGGAAATTGGGGTTGGCTGATAGTGACATCATCAAAATGTAATCTGATGAAACTGGAAACACCTGGTTCATAGCCCAGACAACTTTAAAGCCATTGGAAATTATGAAACAGCTCAAAACAAAAGGAAAGCAAAGGAATTTGTTTTCGCAATTACAGCCTAGAAACAGGTGCACTTAAAAGACTAACAGAATGTCCACTTCCCCTTGTTCACAAATAATTCAAGACAAACAATGTTGATTTTCCCAAGCCTGAGCAAAATTAAACCAGCCATAAGGTTTCTTATCTCTGTTTCACCCTATAATTTGTATTTGCTGACCTGTGGCCATTTTACAGAATGTAGAAAAAAAACCTATCCAAAATATTTAGTTCAATAGCAGGTTGAATCATGTTATGCATCCCATCTACCATTGTGTTAAACTTATGAGAAGTGCATTGGATCGAGCTCCTGCTGGGTTGTAATCCAGAATTTAGAAAGACAGGCTTGAGAAATGTGTCAGCAACATTTTTCTTTGGTTGCAGTTCAAAATTCTTGTTGCTAACGGGACAGCCAAGTTCCAGAACCAATTTTCAGTGGTATTATTGGATAAAGTGGAATAAACAGTCCCTCCCCCACTCTGCTTTAATTCCCACTGCATACTATTCTGGAGATGTCAGTAATCAAATCTCTGCATACGTGCTTTATTTGAATTCATTTATAGTGAAAGAGCTACTTGCTCGTGCTTTGTTTACTTTATTGCAGAAATTAGATTTGGGATTTGGGCCAGACTCGGGACTTCAATTGCAATGAATCCAAGCTTGATGATTTAGCTCTGGAGTCGTCTTGCTTCCTTCATTTCCCACTATTACATTTTATACAAAAAGCACTGGTGAAGGACAACCACAGCAAGTAATACTAGTTCACTCTTGGGCCTAAGGTGATCATGGTTCATTTGTTCGAGGATATAACTCTCATAAAAGTAAGAAGTCTGGACTACATGAAGGACCGGATAACACCAGTGAATCTTAGAAGATAGCTACAGCTACTACTTTCACAAGAGCAGGAGTGCTTCTGTAACTCAGTTTAATTCATGCAAGTTACTTGACAGTTCATATTTCATAATATTAGATGTATAACTTTACTAGATTGTCAAAATATAGATGTAGGATTTCTATTCCTAACGGAAAACAGGAAAAATCCTCGGGTAGCCACCGAGAACCAAGCACAATGCGTTCTGTTGGAGTTTTTAGACTTTAGAGATATAGCATTGTTACAGGCTCTTCGGCCCACTAACTCAACGCCAACCAGCGATCACCCCATACACTATCCTACACACTAGGGAAATTTACAATTTTTCCCAAAGCCAATTAACCGACAAACCTGTGCGTCTTTGGAGTGTGGGGGGGGGAACTAGAGCACCCAGAGGATACCCACGCGGTTACAGGGAAAACGTACAAACTCTGTGCCGACAGCAACCATAGACAGCATCAAACCCAGGTCTCTGGCACTGTAAGGCAGCAGCTCCACTGCTACGCCACCGTGCCACCCCAATGATGCTCTGAAAAAGAACGGAAGTCTCAGGGGACCCACCAGGCTACTCCCTTGAATATAGAAGGTGATGCGAGATTACCTCACAGCCCAATCACTGCAGTTTAATACATCATCCGAAGAGATGATGAAATCCACTGGAACTGGGTTTATTCTGAATTCCAACCTCCCTGGATGGGACTCAGAACCTTCCATAGTCTTCAGCTACGGGACCTCCAGGGAAGTGAATGACTTTCCATCAATGAACAGGAATTATCACAGTGTCCCCGATATCCCAGGCCTCATTCCAGGAACATTCCTTTCCTTATAGCCGTGCACTAAATCACTTCACAAGAAATGTTATCCATATAATTAAAATTCTCATCTTGACCACTTCCTGTCTGCGCTGTATATTGATTTTAGAAAAAAGCTACCATATATCGCTATGATTTTTGGCCATCTTACTAGCAGTCCTCCTCCGCTGAGCAGGTGCCGAGGATTTTTCCCATTGATTAAAATTTTTAAATGTTATGTGTTTAAAAAAACTTGAAATCCTCTCGCCTGTCAATCACCGCAATTAAGGTAATGCCTCTTCCTGGGGGGGGGGGGGGGGGGGGGGGGGGAATGGCAGGACTATAAAACCCCAAATGCCTGGACATGACTCTGAAAGATCATAAAGGAGAGGCCACGACTCTCATTCTAAGGTGTGAATCCACTGAACTGTGATTCTGCAATGTACTTGCAATAAATGATTTGTTAGCCCTTAAGTAAGTAAGTAAGTAAGTAAGTAAGTAAGTTGATTGGCCAAGTATTCACATACAAGGAATTTTCCTTGGTGCTCTGCCCATAAGTAACAACATGACATACAGTGACAGTTACAAATGACTCAGAAAACACTAAACATTAACAGTAACATAATGAAAATGAGTTGCTTGGCCTGCCCTGTGCTTGAAACTGCAATGCCAATGGAAGTGAAATGAAAATGCAATCAGCTGTTTGCTTGGCCTGCCCTGTGCTTGAAAGTGCAATGGCAATGGAAGTGAAATAAATGCAATCAGCTGTTTGGCTTGGCCTGCCCTGTGCTTGAAACTGCAATGGAAATGGAAGTGAAATGAAAATGCAGTCAGCCGTTTGGCTTGGCCTGCCCTGTGCTTGAAACTGCAATGGCAATGGAAGTGAAATAAAAATGCAATCAGCCGTTTGGCCTGCCCTATGCTTGAAATTGAAATGGAAATTAAATTAAATGAGTTGTTTGGTCTGCCTGAAACCACTAATTTCAGCCCATAAGGTCCCTATTAGCTGAGAAACCAGTCCCTTTTGATCAAAGTACCTGTAATAGCCCAGGAGGAGCATTTTGGCCCAAGATGCCCGTGCCAGGCCAGGAAAAGTCCAGAAAAAGTGCCTTTCACTGAGATTTCTTTCAGATTTTCTTTTAAAGAGCCCCTTCGGCCCATCAGGCCTGTACTAGCCCAGGAGGAGTCTTTTCGGCACATCAGTAAGTATTCCCCCTGCATGTATTAAACCTCATCCCAGTATTTTTCTCCCTCCCTTCATTGGCTTCCTGTGAGTTCCAGGCCAGGACAGACTTTCTTCCTTCATTGCTGTGATCTGCAGAAATAGATGAAAAATGTCTAAAATCGGTTCTCCACCCTCTCCCCCTTCTCTCTCACAGTCTCTCACCTGTTTTGGGCAGAATTTCTGGCAGTTTCTGTGCTGCCAGCCCACCAGGCTTGAGTGACTTAGCTGCCAAGTCACTAGGCCTGAGTGACTGAGCTGCCAGCCCAACAGGCCTGAGTGAATGAGCTGCCAGCCCACCAGGCCTGAGTGACTGAGCTACCAGCCCAAGAATCCATTCAGCCCACAATGTCCATACTAGCCCTCTGGAAACCAGTCCCTTCAGCCCACAACACCCATCCTAGCACTTCAGAAAGACCTCCACACGCCATCAATATTGGAATTGGTGGAGAGGTGGAATATTGCATTGGGGGATGAGACCTCCCATGTGAACACTTGGTTTCATATTAATTAAATGCAAGCATTCTCACCCTTGTAAATTACTACAAACATTCCTTTAATTGCATTAACTTATTCATTTAGCCCTAAAGCAAAGAACAACATTTGACCTGAAAATGTGTATACAGGAGATGTAATTAATAGTGAAAAGTGCACTGCTGCAAATTATTCAAACTTTATCTTATAGGAGCCCAAATAAATCAACAATTAACGATTAGGCCCTGTTGTGCACTGTACAATTTTCTGTTCAATTACCTTTAAAAATAAATTAGGTCGATTGTATAAAGTATGTTGCCAGTTTGCCTTTGTAATGACTCAAATAAAGATCGACTTCACCCTCATTTGGTTTGATTTTATTCTAAGCTCATGGTGTGGCACGGCGGCACAGCAGTAGAGCTACTGCTTTACAGCGCGAGAGGCCCGGGTTCAATCCCAATTACAGAGTTCGTGACCTGCGTGGGTTTTCTCCAAGATCTTCGGTTTCCTCCCACACCAAAGACGTACAGGTTAGTAAGTTAATTGGCTTGGTATAAATGTAAAATTGTCCCTAGTGCGTGTAAGGTAGTGCTAATGTGCGGGGTTTGCTGGTCAGTGTAGACTTGGTGGGCTGAAAGGCTCCGCTGCAAAATCTCCTCAAGGTGTGTCTACTTTGAAGAAGGTAGACAAACGTGCTGGAGAAACTCAGCGGTTGAGACAGCATCTGTGGAGCGAAGGAAAAAAGCGAGCGAAAAACCCTATCCTCCCCACTCGGAACATGGGCAGAGTTCCCCTAGTCGTCACCTTCCACCCCACTAGCTATCACATACAACCAATAGTTCTCCGTCATTTTCGCCACCTCCAACGTGACCCCACCACTCTCGAGGGCCCCATCCCCAACCTCTACCTCCGCTACATCAATGATTGCATTGGTGCTAACTCCTGCACCCACACACAACTCACTGACTTCATCAACTTCATCTTTAACTTTCATCCAGCACTCAAATACACCTGGACCATTTCTGACACTTCCCTACCATTTCTTGACCTCACTATCTCCATCGCAGGTGATAGACTTCTGACCGACATTCACTATAAACCCACTGACCCCCATGGCTATCTAGACTACACTTCTTCCCACCCTGCTTCCTGTAAGGACTCCATCCCCTAACTCTACTTTGAAGAGGTTCTTCTCCTCTCTACAACGAGAGTTCTGCAATATCCTCTCTCGTTGCTCCTCCTCAATCTGAAGAAGGGTCTCAACCCAAAACGTGACCCATTCCTTCTCTCCAGAGATGCTACCTGTCCCAGCTTGTATAAGCTGAGTTACTCCAGCGTTTTGTGTCTATCTTCAGCAACAGGAGAAGTCTGATACATATCCAGGATGGTCCCCTTGTGGCAAAGATAGTGAGAGCACATTTGTATAACATCATGATGGGTTTAGATTTCTTCTCATTAGTTGATGATTGGAGGACAGAATAAACAGATTCAAAATTATGTCCCAGAGACACAAGGGGAGAAGGGGGAATGTGAAGAGAGATTTCTGTCATACAATTATGATCTGGAATTCAGTGCCTGTGAAGTTAATGGTGACAGAATCTATCATTGTTATCGGAAGGAAATTTGGTAGCACTTAAAGAAAAAATAATGTGTTCCGGTTGATGGAAAAAACGGGGGATCAGAATGAACACATTGCTCTACAGAGAATTTGGAATGGGCTCAATTACCCCAAAAACTTCCTTCTGTCCATATCAATTGTTTGACTGATGAAGTATTTATATTCTTCTCTTCCAATGACACTTTGTCCCTGCAAACCACCTTTGCTTACACAACACTTATTTATATATGTTTCTTGTTCATTTACAATCTATCAGGATGAAGAATGACTTGTTTCCACTCTGGTTCTGTAGTTCCTAAGGTGGCTGGTCACGGCTTAGACAGTCAGGATGTGTTCACTCCTTATTTTCCATATTTGAACAACCGTTCTGAGAGATTCAGTATGACTAAATGGGATATAATTCATCAGAACAAACATTTATAACACAATAATCTGGATTAAACCATAAAGCAAACTATTAAATAGGTGGCAATTCCCCCACATGGGTACTTAAAAAAATAACAAAACACCGATGATATTGATGTATGTTGCTTATTTGTACTTATATTATGAATGTATTCCAAGTACTTTTAATATAGTTACAGTTATTACTAGAAATCTAATGGACTGTACAAGTAAAGTGTGCAAGGATGCATTACACCACTGAGAGTGCACTGGAGTCAAATTATAAACTATTTATAAGTAAAATAGCTTGTACATAACAAAAATCTGGTGCCAAGAAATGAATGGGAAAAATCCATATGCGCATTGATCAAACTTACTGCTGAGCCTGTTCGCTGAGTGGTGAGTTCCTCATGGGAATTCTATTTTTAACTTTAATGGCATGTACAATTATATTAATATGGCATTCCATTTTTTTTAAATGTATTTAACCCTGCCTTCACTGAATGAAGATTTACACCCACCACAGGACTAGCACTTTTGAGACCTTTATTTCTTGCTGGAAGTACAAAATGGTAAAGAATCTGTCTTGGTGGCTCTGTTATTCTATTTAATTCTGCATTGTACAAATGTCAATTAAAGAGATACTTGTATCAACAAAACATTCACTGAATGGTATTCTGTTCAGTGAACAATTTGTCCCCACTTCACCTTCTCTAATTACATTGTTTTCAGGCAAAGCAATGAAATGCCTCATCACAATTTAAACTGCCGTGCCATGTGATTATAAACAAACAACGTGAGAACTTTACCAGACACTATTGCATATACAGTAAACCCTCGTTATTGTAGACCACAGGGGGGGTGGAGGATGGTGTCTGTTATTGCCGATTCTCCGCTATTTTAACTGAGTAATCCCCAGTGTTTAATTGTCATACGAACCGACAGTGGAACAATGAAATTCTTACTTGTGGCAGAATAATATGCCTCTAAACACAATATAATTGATATCAAACAATGAACACCAAAATAATCAATAAATCAGTGATTCTGGAATTTTGCATCGACATACAGATTTATAATCCTAGGGGTGGTTTTGGTATGTGTAGGAAGGAACTGCAGATGCTGGTTTACACCGAAGATGGACACAATAAACTGGAGTAACTCAGCGGGTCAGGCAGCAAATTTAGAGAAAAGGAATAGGCAACGTTTCGGGTCAAGACCGAAGATCCTCAAAATTGTGGCTCATGGCAGAAATGGGGGAGATGCTCAGTTCGATAAAGCTGTGTTGTTAGATGCAGCTTAGAGATAGAGCATGGAAACCAGCCCAACCAGCTGTGCCACTGTGCCATCCCACAGACAGACGAATCTCCTGACTCCTCAAGACCCAGATCCCAGAACTAATGGTAATCTCTGACACTCCCTGCTCCATGCGAGAGAGGCCGCCCACCAACTTTAACATTAAATGGCCATCAGCCAACTCGCGTTCACCAAACAGAAAGCAAGTCCAAAATATTTGATGTTTCTAAACGTGAACGGCCCATCTTTATCCTCCTCCGCCCCCATTATCGACCCATTCACTGATCAGTCTGCGTCACCTCTCCAGGACTTCTGACAACTCTCCAACATCCTCCGGACCGGACTTCTAATATTCTACTGGCCGAGGTTAACCATCAGACACCCAGTAAGCTCCATTTTATGAGGTTGTGGAACTATTTTTAATCCTGGAGTTTTTGTAACCTTACAAAATACCAATGTTTCCTGACCATTCTGATACGAATGGACAGCTCAGTTGCAACAGATTTTGTCCGCTAAAACCAAAATCTGTTATAAAGAGGGTAGACTTTAGTTGCCAATGAGCCATTAATTGGTGATGAGCAAGCCATGGCCAAATCAGTAAAATATTCCTTTTGGGTTTACAAGCAGCATCGACCAAAGGATATTTCAATGTTAGATTGGCATTGCTCAGAAAAAATGCATAATATCTTTTGTAATGGATAAAGACTTAAACCTTCAATGAGAGGAAAAAACAAATTGTTGGATTCCAGGATGAAGTGAATGTCTGCACATCTATAATCATCTCCATCTTCACCGCTGCAGTTGGAGAGAAGATCTTGCCAGCACATTGATGTTCATTGCTTTTAACATGCAGGAATGTATGGAATCATGCTAAAATGGTCAGTCCCACCTCTTACTTGAACAAAAAGCAAATGCAATAGTTATGAACTATTAGCATGTCATGAAAACATAAGTGCTTCTTATAAGAAACTTCTCTTCTGCTATACTAATACACATTCAGCAGAACAGAGGGGGTGGACTCTATTTCATATTTGGCTATCGTGAATACCATCGAAGTATATTACAGATGAAAGGCAGAACCAAGATTCTACTATTCTAACATAGGTTATCAAATGCAATCAGAAAATCTTATTGTATTCAAAACTTGCCTGGCCTCCAATACAAGCAGATGTCCACAATCAAATGTTGCAAACTGGCACATTCCAAAGTGCATGTCTACGTGATGACAGAATTTTGACACCATGGAAAGTAGCGAGAATTCTCGTGACATAGGTATAGTGGTAGTGGGTTGCCAGGAGGTCGAAGGTTGTCGTAGGTTGTCGCTGGTGCTGTCTGGTGAATTTCATTGGCTCATTGCCGGTGCTAGCCAGCAGCCCTGCCAGCAGCATGTTAGTTTTTTCAACTTTTCTTGTTTTTTTAATGTGTCTTAATGTGTGTTTTTAATGTCTCTGTGTGTGTCTTGTGTGGGGGGTGGTGTGGGGGGGTAAGGGGGAAACCGCTTTGGTCGCCTCCTCAACGGAAAGGCAACTTCTTCCATGTCGCCTCACCCATGGCCTAACAGCAAGGATCAGTGTGGCCTTTCCCGGAGATGCGCGCGGGAGCTTCAGCTTCAGCAGCGGGCGCAGCAAGGACTCTTTCATCGCAGAGCAGGTGAGGCCTCGCCGGGGGTCGCCGGAGGGAAGCGCCCCGTTTGCTGGCCCGCAGCAGCCTGAAATCGCAGTCTGCAGAGCTCCAGCTGGCAGCGCCCTGGGCCTGGGATCCCTCGTTGGCGACCCAGGAGGAGAAGAGCTCTGACCGCCGGCCCGCGGCCAACTTCTACCACGGGTGCGGGCGTGGACTTACCATCCTGTGCGGGGTCCCTCGCCAGGGATCCCTGGAGAGGAGCTCCGACCGCCGGCCCTACTGTCTGTGGTGCTTCTGGCTGCGGCGTGACGGGGACTTTAAATCTTCGATCGCCGGCCTGCAGCCTACACCAACCTGAAGCTCCGGTGGGGAGGCACCGATTTAGGACTTATCTGCACTTACCTTATCTGAACATCTGGATGCCCGCAGGGGCGACTGCAGAGGATTGAGGTCCCGACCACGGGGGGAAATGGAGGAGGACTGGCCGATTTTTGTGCCTTCCACCACAGTGATGAATGCTAAATTTTTCTGTCAATTTTTATTGTGTATTGTGTGTTTTTTTTAAATTTTACCGCTGCTGGCAAATTCATTTCACTTGACTTGACTTCACTTGACATTGGGGGAAAAAAACCTAAACAGAAGTTGTCAGAACCGACCGGTAATGTTAATGTCCGCCAAGCTTCACAGCCGTCTGTCTCTGGCTTCTTAAAGTTGTCTCCATTCCTTCTCCCCACCCTGTCTCCCCTTCTCCTCCCTTCTCCCCCCCTCTCCCCCCCACCCCCCCCCCCCCCCCCATCTTTTAGTCGGCGTTTGCTGAAGCCGCACCGGCAGCACCTTGTAACAGGGCTGCTTAATGTCTCCCTCACATAAGAGGAGAGCATGAGGGATCAGTATAGTCTAACGCCAAGTCTGAGGGTATAGCCGTAGAGCATGCCCAAGGGATGCAGGGCACGCGCCAGAGGTCTATGCCTGGCAGCAAGCTTGCCATCCCACCTCATACTATATGCAGTGAACGCCGCTATCAGGGGGACATTAGAGCTGCCGCTGAATCTTCTATTCAGGTAAGACCTTTCCACAGGCAAAACCTGGAGGATGATGCACAAGCTATTGGAAGAAGTAAGGTTTCATAGTTCGGTGACAACGCACCCACGTTTTCATCGGCGGTAAGCGTTTCACTGAAGCTGGTGGCAGCATGAAAGCTAGCCAGAGGTTCCACGCACTCTACCTGTGCTACTCTACAACTAAGGGACCACTTACAACTTGGTAACATGTACACTTGGTTGTACAATACAAATGATTGAGACATTATCATCTACTTCGAGGGGTCTAACCATGTAAAAATCGACAATATAGCATCCCAAGCAGGTTAGAATTGGGCAGGCTCAGTATAATGGCCACGATTGTCTTGCAAGACTGGCTCAGAAATCGGGCCACAGTTATCATTCACGGCAGACACAAAATTGCGAATATCATCTCGAGTTTGGAGGTGGAGGCGATTTGCATGACTTACCAATTCATTTCTTATTGGTATCAACTATCTAAAGACCCTACGGGCATTGTATGGGTTAAAGAGTGATTGAGCAAATAAGCATATCTGCATGATCGACTTCATGTTGATACATTATGATGGTGGCATGTTAGTCAAGTGGGTGCAATCAATTAAAGACCCCTGTAATGGTTACATAATCTCGTTTGCCACAGGAAAATCATCAAGTATAGGTCAATGGTGTTGACCTATACTATTGGTGTTGAATCACACCGTATTATGAAACTCTGGTTAAATGGAACACCAAATATAGATATGTTGTTTTTCATGCTTATTCACAGGTTGCAAAATATGTGGCATACAGTGGCTTGCAAAAGTATTCATACCCCTTGAACTTTTCCACATTTTGTCACGTTACAATCACAAACGTAAATGTATTTTATTAGGATTTTATGTGATAGACCAAAACAACGTGGTGCATAATTGAGAAGTGGAAGGAAAATGATACATGGTTTTCAATTTTTTTTACAAATTTAAAAACTGAAAAGTGTGGCGTGCAAAAGTATTGAGCCCCCTTTACTCTGAATCCCCTAAATAAAATCCAGTGATACCAATTGCCTTCAGAAATCACCTAATTAGTAAATAGAGTCCACTTGTGTGTAATCTAATCTCAGTATCAATACAGCTGTTCTGTGAAGGCCTCAGAGGTTTGTTAGAGAACATTAGTGAACAAACAATGTTCCTTCGGCATCATGAAGCCCAAGGAACACACCAGACAGGTCAGGGATAAAGTTGTGGAGAAGTTTAAAGCAGGGTTAGGTTATAAAATAATTTCCAAGCTTTAAACATCTCACGGAGCACTCTTCAATCCATCATCTGAAAATGGAAAGTGTATGGCACAACTGCAAACCTACCAAGACATGGCCGTCCACCTAAACTGGCAGGCCTGGCAAGGTGAGCATTGATTAGAGAAGCAGAGATGGTAACTCTGGAGGAGCTGCAGAGATCCACAGCTCAGGTGGGAGAATCTGTCCACAGGACAAGTATTAGTTGTGCATTCTACAAATCGGGCCTTTATGGAAGAGTGGCAAGAAGAAAGCTATTGTTGAAACAAAGCCATAAGAAGTCCCGTTTGCAGTTTGCCACAAGCCATGTGGGGGACACAGCAAACATGTGGAGGAAGGTGCCCTGGTCTGATGAGACCAAAATTGAAGTTTTTGGCCTAAATGCAAAACGCTATTTGTGGTGGAAAACTAACACTGCACATCACCCTGAACACACCATCCCCACTGTGAAACATGGTGGTGGCAGCATCATGCTGTGGGGATGCTTTTCTTCAGCAGGGACAGGGAAGCTGGTCAGACTTGATGGAAGATGAATGGAGCCAAATGCAGGGCAATCTTTGGAAGAAAACCTGTTAGAGTCTGCAAAAGACTTGAGACTGGGGCGGAGGTTCACCTTCCAGCAGGACAACGACCCTAAACATACAGCCAGAGCTAACAATGGAATAGTTTAGAACAAAGCATATTCATGTGTTAGAATGGCCCAGTCAAAGTCCAGAGCTGAATCCAATTGAGAATCTCTGGCAAGACTTGTTCACAGACGCTCTCCATCCAATCTGACTGAGGTTGAGCTATTTTGCAAAGAAGAATGGGCAAAAATTTCAGTCTCTAGATGTGCAAAGCTGGTAGAGACATACCCCAAAAGACTTGTAGCTGTAATTGCAGCGAAAGGTGGTTCTACAAAGTATTAACTCAGGGGGGCTGAATACTTTTGCACGCCACACTTTTCAGTTTTTTATTTGTAATAAAATTTGGAATCCATGTATCATTTTCCTTCCACTTCACAATTAAGCACCACTATGTGTTGGTCTATCACATAAAATCCCAATAAAATACATTTACGTTTGTGGTTGTAACGTGACAAAATGCGGAAAGGTTCAAGGGGTATGAATACTTTTGCAAGCCACTGTAACTGTGGCGAAAGATACATTCTCACTACAAGGAGAAGGAAGGTCTTTTATGTCTTCATTTTGCTTCATCAATCGGGGCTTCAAATAAAGTCATTAAGAGGCCGATTTAGGTTCCTATTGTGTGATTGGCTTATGCAACTTGATTCCCGATTTGTCGGGAATAATAATATAACCTCATATGGTTATTTTAAACGTAACTTTGCTGGTTCAGCCTGAGACTTCGGAAATCAGCCATTGCATGATAAACTCAAATTATGTTCTGCAGATTCAATAAACTGCCCTAAGGCTTGGGTTGCTACATCTATTCTTCTATGTGTTCAAAGTGCCTGGATAGCATCCAAAAGCAGGATTTTTCTTTTCCAGGCGATGAAAGAGTTGTTTCATGCTCATGTTACATTGAAAATGGTATAAATTGCTGAAGTTTGGAGTTCATGTTAAATGATCTTTTGTCAATTATTGAGTTGTACAGCCATTAACTGTGTCAACATGCTTTCTCATTGAATTGGCTGTAGCAAACAAGACCCGTTCTGTCGGGTTCACACCGGATATCAAGTTTGTAAGGATATCTTCAACAGAAGGTCTCCCAGGACCAGTAGAATGCCGTATGAGATGTTGACATTGTGAACACTATTTCACCAGGAGGCTCCAGCTACATCCTTAAATTTGGCTGGAGCTCATTAGGTAGTTATCCTTATGGCGCTGGTTTAGCTTAGCAGGTTCAGTTGCTACATAATTGTGACGGTACAGGATGATTACATCTGTAAATAATAATATATAATATTTTATGTTATAAATACTTGAGCAGAGCAGAAGGGTTGTCAGGTCTCAAAATAGTCACAGGCATGCCTGGGGACCTTTGGTAACGTAAGCACACATATATACAACAATGTTAAGGTCACCAAGAGCCTTTGAGGCTCTGAACTAGCAATGTGTGTTAGTCACAAAAAACTTAGTAGAACGGAGTTTGTGTTATATAAGAATAGATACTGATTCCTGATCTCATCCACCAGGGCTGCTACAACATCAGCAGCAAGGGTATTTACGTTCCGCTGGGCCACATCCTTACGGCTGCAGCATGGTCCAACGAACGAATCTCCAAACATTTATAATAACCCATTGCTGAACATGGGGTATTTGTAAACTCTATTTACGTTCTGGTTATACTTTCCATCTTGGTGAGAGATGTGAATATTATTACTTTATTTAAACACCACCAGCATGTTTTAAATCTATGTCATGACTGTATTTATTATGAATGTTTTTCCTTCATTTGGCAATGAAGCAATTGTGGTTGTATATACTTGTTTCTCACGGCATGAAATCACAGAGCTTTGAAATCTTCACGTAGTCACTCATGTGACTCCGAAGTAAAATAGTAAGATTAAACAAGAACTTACCAAGTTTGAAGTTTGATCTTTATTTTATGAGGAGTTACGATGTGGGACTACGTGCCCTCTGCTCCTAACCCTCATAAATATCATCTGGTAGTTCTAGTCTTCTGTTCTCTTACTATTATACTTCAGTCACTATTACCTGTGATTTCACACCGCTGCTTTGAAGATTGACGCACGTGCAGCTGGACTGGGTTCTTCACGTAGTCCCTCATCATAACTCCTAAAAATAAAAGATCAAACTTCAAACTGGTAAGTTCTCGCTTAATCTTACTATTTTTTCTTCCACATGGTCTCAAAGACATTCTGTGCATTTATTACCTGAGTGACATAGAGTCATAGAGGGTCATAGAGTCATACAGTGTGGAAACAGGCCCTTTGACCCAACTTGCCCACACCGATAATATCTACACTAGCCCCATTTGCCTGCCTTTGGCCCATATCCCTCTTCTTTCCCTCCTCCAATAGCTCGTTCGATACACCCATCACCCTTCGTATGAAAAATGTTGCCCCTCAGGTTCCTGTTCAATCTTTCCCCCTCGTCTTAAACATACGTCCTCTGGTTCTCAAATCCCTTACTCGGGGCAAACTGAGGAATCTATTCCTCTCATGATTTTGTACAAAGTCAAGTCAAAGTCAAAGTCAAAAGAGTTTATTATCATGTGTCCCAGACAGGCCAATTAATTTATTTTTGCTTAACACAACAGAACATGGTAGGAATTGACAACAAAACAGGTCAGTGTGTCCATATACCATTATATATGTAAATACAGACATGAATAAATAAATTGATAAAGTACAAATAACAGATAAAGGGGTATTAATGATCAGAGTTTTGACCGAGCCAAGTTTAATAGCATGATGGCTGTGGGGAAGTAGCTATTCCTGAACCTGGTCGTTGCAGTCCTCAGGCTCCTGTACCTTCTACCTGAAGGTAGCAGGGAGATGAGTGTATGGCCAGGATGGTGCAGGTCCTTGATGATGCTGCCAGCCTTTTGGAGGCAGCGACTGCGATAGATCCCCTCGATGGAAGGGAGGTCAGAGCCGATGATGGCCTGGGCAATGTTTACTACTTTTTGTAGTCTTTTCCCCTTCAGGGCGCTCAAGTTGCCGAACCAAGCCACGATGCAACCGGTCAGCATATCTCTACTGTGCACCTGTAGATGTTAGAGAGAGTCTTCCTTGACAGACTGACTCTCCATAATCTTCTCAGGAAGTAGAGGCGCTGATGAGCTTTCTTAATAATTGCATCTGTGTTCTCAGACCAGGAAAGATCTTCAGAGATATCCACGCCCAGGAATTTGAAGCTCTTGACCCTTTCAACCTTCGACCTGTTGATATAAACAGGACTGTGGGTCCCCATCTTACTCCATCCAAAGTCAACAATCAGTTCCTTGGTTTTGCTGGTGTTGAGGGCCAGGTTATTGAGCTGGCACCATATGGACAGTCGCTCGATCTCTCTTCTGGACTCTGACTCATCCCCATCAGTGATACGTGCCACAACAGTGATGTCGTCAGCGAACTTGATGATGGAGTTCGCACTATGACCGGCTACACAGTCATGAGTATAGAGTGAGTACAGCAGGGGGCTGAGCACGCATCCTTGAGGTGCTCCTGTGCTGATTGTTATCGAGTCTGACACATTACCACCAATACGAACAGACTATGGTCTGTGAATGAGGAAGTCGAGGATCCAATTGCAGAGAGATGCGCAGAGACCCAGTTCTGTGAGCTTGGTAACCACCTTGGAAGGGATGATTGTGTTAAATGCCGAGCTGTAATCGATAAATAACAGCCTGACATATGAGTTTTTGTTGCATATATCTTCGACATATTTTCAACAGATTTTTGACATACTGTCTGGCCGAAAGTGTACTTTTGCACAACCCTTTCTGTAAGTGAAGGGTCATCTGAAAGGAGGTTCTCTAGCGAACTGCCCACATCCATCCATTGCAAAGCTGAGAACAGACAGAACCTCAGTGACAATTGGTATCTACAGTATGTGCCTGAAATATTCACATAGTTAAATGCAGACATAGGGCAAGGCATAGAATGTAAGAGCAATGTTGTTATGCTAGAAGTGTACACTGTGTGAGTTAGGTCACTCTTTGAGCACTATGTACATTACTGGTATTGCAAGAAATTGATTTGATTACACTGGGGGAGAATTGTAGTCAGGGCTGGAAAAGTTAACTATGAGGAAAGGTTGGATAGGCTGGGGTTGTTTTCTTTTGAATGGAGGAAGCAAAGGAAATGTTTAAATGAGGTATATAAAATGATGAGGGACCAAGATGGAGACATTTCCATGAGTAGAAGGGTCAAAAAACTGATGGTATTGAGTCAGTAGAACAATTACAGCATAACTGTGGACAATTCCTCCCCAGGGTTGCTTGTGGGTTGATGCAGACTGTCTGAAACTTGGTGTAGAACAATGACTCACTTCGTACTTAAAAACTGCAGTGACATTTGTGTGAAGAGGCAACACCAGCAGAGCAATGGACCTGATGCTGGAAGATGGAATTCAGCTGGGTAGATTTATTTCACATCTGTGTAGGAAGGAACTGCAGATACTGGTTGTAAACCAAAGATAGACACAAAGTGCGGGAGTATCTCAGCCGGTCAGGCAGCACCTCTGGAGAATACGAATGTGTGACGTTTCGTGTCAGGACCCTTCTTTAGACTATGTAGGCCTGTAGGTCTAAAGAAGGGTTCAGACCCAACCTGAAACATCACCCATCCTTGTACTGAGTTGGGTTTCTCTAGCACTTTGTGTCTTTCTTTCAGAATTGTTTAATTGCAAACTTCTGCTCATCCATCGCGACAGAGAGTTTAAAGAATTTGCATGAACATTGTGCAATTTGCAGAATGGGAGAGCTTGTTATCTTGCTCATAAACTAATTAATTCAAAGAGAAAATAAGAGACCCCAAAATGAATTAGGCTTTGTTGAATACACATTATTGTTATCACAGTGCATGCATATGGAGTCAGTGATTTAATGAGTCATTCCTCCAGACTGCCCGGTGTTATCAGCTAATTGTTATTGCCTTTATTTTCTTGTCTATTTATGTCACATGCAATGTGTGTGAGAGTTATTTTCCTTTTAAGCTAAACAGATCTCTTGCTCACGCACAGCATGCAATGCACTTAGTTTAACTTCAAGATAAAAGGGTTCAAGCTGTCTCAAAACATCAATTCATTTATTATTGGATTTGTTGTAATATGTGCGTGGGGGGGGTGGGAAATCTGGCGCTTTTTTAAAAAACATTGTGGCTGCAACTGTTATGTGTTTGTGAGAAAGGAAACTGAAGGAAGATCGATACATCCTCTACGCAAATTTTAAATTACTTCTGACGTACGCCCACAGAAGCTGTTTTTAGTGAGGATACTCCAATTATTATACGTTTGACATGATCTTGGCTCTGGGTCCCAGGGAATGCTATGTATGCATAATTTAGTCTTCCTGTGATTGTCTATTTAACTTGGCAATCTAGAACAACTTTTTGCCTTTGAAAGACAGGGACGCCAATAAAGTAATGATCAAATGAAGACATGTACACTTGGCCATTATGATAGGAGCTATCCCATAGGAAAGCAACAAGTGGCTGCACAACTTGCAGATTTTTTAATCATCTTTCAACAACATATGCGGAATGTTTTTGTTACCTAAATAGTTTGGCTGAAAAGAAAGTAAAATAATAATTGCTTCACCACCTGCTTGGCTACAGGCTTGACTGTTCTTCTTGATTTTTCCTTCTTTAATCTGGCCGGAAATTCATTTTAAGAACAAAGCATTCCCTAATAAATCTGAAGTAAACATGCACAGAATCCTAAAATGAGCAAATTTGAAGCAACGTCTTCCTGTTTCAGTGAATTAGCGGGGCAATAGTAGGTGCCATTTATGATTGTACCTTAAGCAGTCTTAAGCCAGCATTCTTCACTATTCAATGGCTGTTCCACATGCTCAGTGTTTTATATACTTTTTTCTTGTATGTTAATCGGAGTGAGGAAGAACAGATCTGAGCACTGGAACATTTGTTCTGCTATTCATACTGTTCAAACTTCAAAAACTCTGAGGTCAAGGTTATAGCAGCGAGACAAATGCTACATTGAGTTCTCCCTGTCAGCCTGACATTCCACCTCAAGCCCAATCCTGGAAATTGCACCCAGGAGACTCTCTCATTCTCTCTTTCGATACCTTACTGTCAGCCTGCATGATGTCTATGTGACGTTATCAGATCAGAGGTAATTATGTTAATTCTGAAAAAAGTTTTACACAATGCACTCGAGTCAATTCCAGAGGATGGTGTTTTCTTATTCTACGTAGGCTTGATTGAAATACAGTTTCCGGGAGCATAAACATTACATTCTAAACTGCAAAAATAACCTTGTAGATAGTTTTCACTGAAATTCTAGCATTTCTACTCAAAATCCCCAAAGACTGACAGGAAGTATTTAACAATAAAGATTTTTAACATAACGTGTATTTAACATTAAGATTGTGAACATCAAGTATATTTAACATTGTGAAGCACACAAGAAGCCAATCTTTTGATTGGTTTTAATTTAAAATGAATGTAATCTAATAATATGCTGTTGTCAGGTTATGGGCTAAATTGTTGAAACAACATATTTGTAATGCTAGAGTGTACCATGACAACTAGACTTTGCACTGGACAATTTATTATAAGTTTAAAATAATTTTGCTGATGCTGGAAATCTGAAATAAAACCTTCAAATGCTAGCATTAACCAGCACGTCAGGTAGCGTCTGTGAAGAGAGGTGTTTACAATTCAGATCGTGAATGATCTTTCATCCTGCTCGATTATCCTTTAATAATACAAACTTCATCAACTTTCACCCTCTCACAGACTTCCCTGTTTGTTCTCTCCTCATTTTTTCAGTATCTTAAATCATATTACATTTCCAAATGTGATGCAAAATCATCTTCCACCGTTACCTCCTGACTTGCTGAATTTTATTGACCACTGTCTTATTTCAATTCATAATGGGTATGGCGAACCAAAAAAATAAATATATTGCATAATGATCAAATCTCTATTTTAGTTACATAATGAAGAATATCATTAGTATTTCCACTGCCACTAGTGACTGCCAACAGTCACAAGTAATGATGTAGGACGAAACTGCAGATGCTGGTTTACACTGAAGATAAACACAAAATGCTGGAGTAACTCAGCAGGAAAGGCAGCATCTCTGGACAGAAAGAATGGATGACGTTTCGGGTCGAGACTCTTCTTCAGACTGGAGAAGGGTCTCAACCCGAAACGTCACCCATTCCTTCTTTCCAGAGATGCTGACTGTGCCGCTGAGTTACTCCAGCATTTTATGTCCATCTTCAGTCAGTAATAAGTGTTGCCATTGATTTTTTAACAAATATCTTAATTTCTGTTTTGTATTCAGTTGACATGAAAACAACAATTGTGTTTACATACATGAGGATAAGAGAGAAATGAAATGGATACTGATAAGATATTCCTCATTTTAAATTCTAAGTAACAGGCTACTTCACAAAGCAAGTTCATTCATTATAGGTACAGTAACTTATCAAAGTACCTTTATATTTCAGGGGTCATATTTAGTCTTTGAGCTTGGCAGGGTTTCAGAAACACAGGAGTCACATTTAGCAGTATGAGTAGATTTAGTACAGAACAAATTTTGACAAGCAGTGAAACAGAAATAACATTTATAGAGAAATTGTGACTATGTACCCAAAGGAAAATATTTAATGCCGCAAGTGGAATCAATTCTGGTAACATTTTTGTTCATTCTCAAGGCAATAAACAAACATTTTATCTTCCACATTTATTTCCCTGGCACCTACTGTGGAAATCTGTAGCATATTACGTTGTGAGGGTCAGCTTGTGAAAAATGAACAGAGGGTAATCTGCTGGGATGTGACAGCATTTCTAGTGCAAGCGATAGACTACAGTGCTGCGACCACTATATACATCTGAAGTGGGGTTCGTCTGTGGATCCCACAATGGTCAATAAATGGAGAGCTCCACTAGAATAGTAAAGGCTTGGATAGAATGGATGTGGAGAGGATGTTTCCTCTAGTGGGAAAGTCTAGGTCTAGAGGTCAGAGCCTTAGAATTAAGGAACGTTATTTTAGGAAGGAGATTAGGAGAAACTTCTTTAGTCAGAGGGTAGTGAATCTGTGGAATTATTTGCCACAGAAGGCTGTGGAGGACAAGTCAGTGAATATTTTAAAGGCAGAGATAGATAGATTCTTGATTAGTACAGGTGTCAGAGGTTACGGTGAGAAGGCATGAGAATGGGGTTGGGACGGAGAGATAGAACAGATTGAATGGCAGAGTAGACTTGCTGGGCTGAATGGCCTAATTCTACTCATATCCCTTATGACCTTATGAGCATAATTTAAATCTGTTCTTCTCTAACTAATCAAATCAGTCAATCATTCCTGGGCTGGAATGGAACCAATGTCCTTGGGGGGGTGTTTGCTAATGCTGTCGGGGAAGATTTAAACTAATGTGGGAGGGGGTTGGGGGCATGAGCAGAGAGACAGATGGGTGTAAAATGAGGGTAGAAGCAATAGGTGTCAAGGTGAAAAGTAAAAGTGGCAGGCAGACAAATCCAGAGCAAAAATCAAAAAGGGCCACTTTTCAACTTAATTGTATAAGGGGTAAGAGTGTTGTAAAAACAAGCCTGAAGGCTTTGTGTCTCAATGAAAGGAGCATTCGTAATAAGGTGGATGAGATGAATGTGCAGATAGTTATTAATGAATATGATATAGTTGGGATCACGGAGACATGGCTCCAGGGTGACCAAGGCTGGGAGCTGAACATCCAGTGATATTCAATATTCAAGATGGATAGACAGAAAGGAAAAGGAGGTGGGGTCGTGTTGCTGGTTAGAGAGGAGTAGAAAGGAAGGACATTAGCTTGGAGGATGTGGAATCGATATGGGTAGAGCTGCGAAACACTAAGGGGCAGAAAACGCTAGTGGGAGTTGTGTACAAGCCACCTAACAGTAGTAGTGGAGTTGGGGATGGCATCAAACAGGAAATTAGAAATGCGTGCAACAAATGTAAAACAGTTATAATGGGTGAATTCAATCTACATATAGATTGGGTGAATCAAATTGGCAGGGATGCTGAGGAAGAGGATTTCTTGGAATGTATGCGGTATAGTCTTCTAAACCAACATGTAGAAGAACCAACGAGAGAGCAGGCTATTCTAGACTGGGTATTGAGTGACCAGGAAGGGTTAGTTAGCAGACTTGTTGTGCGTGGCCCCTTGGGCAAGAGTGACCATAATATGGTTGAGTTCTTCATTAGGATGGAAAGTGACATTCTTAATTCAGAAACAAGGGTTCTGAACTTAAAGAAAGGTAACTTTGAGGGTATGAGACGTGAATTGGCCAAGATAGACTGGCAATTGATTCTTGAAGGGTTGACGGTGGATATGCAATGGAAGGCATTTAAAGGCTGCATGGATGAACTACAACAATTGTTCATCCCAGTTTGGCAAAATAATAAATCAGGGAAGGTAGCGCATCCGTGGATAACAAGGGAAATCAGGGAACAAGGAAAAACAAAAGATGCATACAAATTAGCTAGAAAAAGCAGTCTACCAGAGGACTGGGAGAAATTCAGAGTCCAGCAGAGGAGGACAAAGGGCTTAATTAGGAAAGAGAAAATAGATTATGAAAGAAAGCTGGCAGGGAACATAAAAACTGACTGCAAAGGTTTTTCCAGATATGTGAAGAGAAAAAGATTAGTTAAAACAAATGTAGGTCCCTTGCAGTCAGAAACGGGTGAATTGATCATGGGGAACAAGGGCATGGCAGACCAATTGAATAACTACTTTGGTTCTGTCTTCACTAAGGAAGATATAAATAATCTGCCGGAAATAGCAGGGGACCGGGGGTCAAATGAGATGGAGGAACTGAGTGAAATCCAGGTTAGCCGGGACGTGGTGTAAGGTAAATTGAATGGATTAAAGGCCGATAAATCCCCAGGGCCAGATAGGCTGCATCCCAGAGTACTCAAGGAAGTAGCCCCATAAATAGTGGATGCATTAGTGATAATTTTTTAAAACTCTTTAGATTCTGAAATAGTTCCTGAGGATTAGAGGTTAGCTAATGTAACCCCACTTTTTAAAAGGGGAGAGAGAGAGAAAACGGGGAATTACAGACCAGTTAGTCTAACATCGGTAGTGGGGAAAATGCTAGAGTCAGTTATTAAAGATGTGATAGCAGCACATTTGGAAAGTGGTGAAATCATTGGACAAAGTCAGCATGGATTTATGAAAGGTAAATCATGTCTGATGAATCTTATAGAATTGTTCGAGGATGTAACTAGTAGAGTGGATAAGGAAGAACCAGTGGATGTGTTATATCTGGACTTTCAGAAGGCTTTCGACAAGGACCCACATAAGAGATTAGTATGCAAACTTAAAGCACACGGTATTGGGGGTTCAGTATTGATGTGGATAGAGAACTGGCTGGCAGGAAGCAAAGAGTAGGAGTAAACGGGTTATTTTCAGAATGGCAGGCAGTGACTAGTGGAGTACCGCAAGGCTCAGTGCTGGGACCCCAGCTATTTACAATAAATATTAATGATCTGGATGAGTGAATTGAATGCAACATCTCCAAGTTTGCGGATGTCACGAAGCTGGGGGACAGTGTTAGCTGTGACGAGGATGCTAGGAGGCTGCAAGGTGACTTGGATAGGTTGGGTGAGTGGGCAAATGCATGGCAGATGCGGTATAATGTGGATAAATGTGAGGTTATCCACTTTGATGGCAAGAACAGGAAAGTAGACTATTATCTGAATGGAGGCCGATTAGGAAAAGGGGAGATGCAACGAGACCTGGGTGTCATGGTACACCAGTCATTGAAAGTAGGCATGCAAGTGCAGCAGGCAGTGAAGAAAGCAAATGGTTTGTTAGCATTCATAGCAAAAGGATTTGAGTAAAAGAGGAGGGAGATTCTACTGCAGTTGTATAGGGTCTTGGTGAGACCACACCTGGAGTATTGTGTACAGTTTTGGTCTCCTGATCTGAGGAAAGACATTCTTGCCATAGAGGGAGTACAGAGAAGGTTCACCAGACTGATTCCTGGGATGGCAGGACTTTCATATGAAGAAAGACTGGATAAGACTTGGCTTGTACTCACTAGAATTGAGAAGATTGAGGGGGGATCTTACAGAAAAGTACAACATTCTTAAGGGGTTGGACAGGCTAAATGCAGGAAGATTGTTCCCGATGTTGGGGAAGTCCAGAACAAGGGGTCATAGTTTAAGGATAAGGGGGAAGTCTTTTAGGACCGAGATGAGAAAAACATTTTTCACACAGAGAGTGGTGAATCTGTGAAATTCTCTGCCACAGAAGGTAGTTGAGGCCAGTTCATTGGCTATATTTAAGAGGGACTTAGATGTGGCCCTTGTGGCTAAAGGGATCAGGGGGTATGGAGAGAAGGCAGGTACAGGATACTGAGTTGGATGATCAGCCATGATCATTTTGAATGGTGGTGCAGGCCCGAAGGGCCGAATGGCCTACTCCTGCACATATTTTCTATGTTTCTATGTTTCTAAACATAAAGAATTATGTCGAAGAAGCCTCTTCTTCACTTCATGGAAACCTTTAAATTGTACAATTAAGCCTACAGGCCCATACATCCTGTTTTGCTATTATTTTTCCAGGTCAAGGCAAAATAATTTGTTGCTCTTTATTGTCCAGATGAAATTGTTGGGTCTCAAAGACAGGCACAAGTGTGTGATTAGAGTAGAACATAATTTTCCATCAAAGGAAATTTTAAAATAGTTTAAGATTTCCTGCTTAGATCCTTATAGCTGAAAAATACTTTCACTCTCATTGTTAGGGGAATAACTGTTCTTTTATGACAAAGGAGGCAGTTAAATTATTGGACAAAGCTTTCCTGAATAAATTGCTCTTCTAGATTACATTCACAATGAACATTCTTGTCATTTTTTCTGACCATCTGTGGTAACATGGTTTTATTTAATTCATTTCTCTTTTCCCATTCATTTATTCATTGTTTAGATTTGCTGCAAAGCCAGCATTTATTGCCCATCCCTGATTAACTTAGTTTGCGAAGCCATTTCATAGAACATTTAAGAGCAATGGTGAATTTGGAATCACGCTTCAGCCACACAATGTAAGGATGGTTTGCAGTTTCACAAGTACACAAGTTATAGTAGAATTAGGCAATTTGGCCCATCGAGTCTGCTCCACCATCCAATCATGGTTGATTGCCTCCTAAACCCATTTTCCAGCCTTCTCCCCATAGCCCTTCACACCCATTCTAATCAAGAATTAGTCTATCTCTGCCTTAAGAATATACACTAATTTGGCCTCCACAGCCTTCTGTGGCAATGAGTTCCATAGATTAACTGCCCTCTGACTAAACCTGAACAACATTGATGATTCAGATATATTTTTATGACAAATTGAATTTTTTTTGTTTTTTTTTTGTTTAATATATTTTTTATTAGAGGTAAACAATAAATTGGCAAACATACTATGGTAGAAATATTTTGTGTACATCAATCATACATTATTAATATTATCAATTGAATCATTCTACCTCTAATAGTTTTTTTATAGATTAAGAGTAATAAAAAAAAGAAAGAGAGAGAGAGAGAAAAAAAAGAGAATTTTTTTTTTTAAAAAATCATAAGGAATGGAATAATTTGCCATCATTGGAGATAAGATCAAGGAATATAAAGTATCACTTTTCATCTGATCCTGAGTCCAAGTTTCAGTTAGGTCCCCCTGCCGAACCAATCTACCCTTTAAAGTAATCGATGAAAGAAGACCATATTCTAACAAAGAGTTCTTGCTTGTCCATTAAGGCAAATCTGATTCTTTCCAGATATAGGGTCCCCGACATTTCCATAATCCACATTTTAATTGTGGGGGTTATAGGGCCTTTCCAAAATTTTAATATTAATTTCTTCCCGATTATTATACTGTAATCTAGGAAATTTCTTTGGCTTGTTGTAAGTGTTAAAATTTGTTCTGATATTCCAAGTATTATTAGTTTTGAGTCCGGATCCAGTTTAGTATTAATAACTTCAGAAGTTAGTCTAAAAATCTCAATCCAGAAATTTTTAATTTTTAGACAATTTGCAAAAGTATGTGTTAAGTTAGCCTCTAGATGCTGACATTTATCACAGATAGGAGAGACATGTGGAAAGATTCTATTCAGTTTAACTTTTGAGTAATGTAATCTGTGTAATACTTTAAATTGTATTAAAGCATGTCTGGCATTTAACGAGCATTGATGTATATATTGTAAACGTTTGTCCCAAATATCTTTCATTATGGGTTGGCTTAATCCATTTTCCCATGTATGTCTATGTGATTCCGTCGATGGTACCTCGCTATCTAAAAGGATATTATAAATATAAGTTGGTAGTTTTTCTGTATTTGGATGCTTATTCAAACATTCATCAAGGATTTCTGGTTCCCTATTCCTATAATCTTGTGTATTTGGTTTAACATAATCTCTGAGTTGTAGATATCGAAAAAAAGTATTTGAGTGTAATCCATAAATCTGTTGTAACTCCTGATATAAAAGAAAAGTGCCTTTCTTATAAAGATGTTCCATCTTTTTAATTCCATGATTTTTCCATTGTGTGAAACCTTTATCCAGCATGGAAGGTTTGAATAAGGGATTGTTTACAATAGGGAGACAGAGCGGTATATTATCCAATTTTAAAGCCTTTTTTAATTGTTTCCAGATTCGAGTACCACTAAGTATTATAGGGTTTTCCCTATAGGTTTTTTTTGCAATTTTGTCAGTGCAAACATAATCGAAAGGTAAACAGAAATCTTGCACCGACAGAAATGTTGTCGGTGCAAACATAATCGAAAGGTTTCAAAAGGTAAACAGTCCTCCTTTTCCATCCTTAACCAGTCTGGTTGTTGATCCATTTCTTCCAGCCAAAAATTCATATTTTTAGTATGGACTGCCCAAAAATAAAACAGAAAATTTGGTAGAGCTAAACCTCCATTAATCTTTGATTTACATAAATGTTTTTACTTATTCTATGATTCTTATAATCCCAGATGAAACTTGTAATAGAAGAGTCCACTTTTTTTTAAAAGGATTTTGGAATATATATCGGGATTGACTGGAATAAGTACAATAATTGCGGCAAAAAGATCATTTGTATAGCATTAATTCTACCAAACATTGAAATGGGAAGTGTTTTCCAATATTGAATATTCTTGTTTAGTTTATTCAGTAAAGGTGGGAAATTTGATTTAAATAAAGAAGTATACATCTTAGTTACCTAAATATTTAAATTTTTCCTCAACTATTTTAAAAGGTGATTGTTGTAGTGTATGTAAATTGAGTTCCGTTATTGGCATAATTTCGCTTTTATTCCAATTAATTCTATATCCTGAAAACTGACCAAATTAAGTTATTAGATATAATAAATTTGGAATACTAGTTTCTGGCTTTGTAATATATATTAATACATCATCTGCATATAAAGATATTTTATTCATTGTGTCTTTAGTATTGCATCCATTTATTTCTGGATGAGCTCTGACACTTTCTGCGAGTGGTTCAATTGCTAGAGCGAATAATAATGGAGATAGCGGGCATCCTTGTCTACAACCTCTAGAAAGATTAAATTTAGTTGATAACACTTGGTTTGTTAATATTCTAGCTGTTGGGTTAGAATATAAAAGTTTAACCCATGTATAGTACTTCTCTCCCAATTGAAATTTTTCCATTACCGAAAATAAATATGACCATTCTACCCAATCAAATGCTTTTTCAGCATCTAGCAAAATAATTGCTAGATCTGCATTAGCAATTTTATTTGAGTATATAATATTAAATAATCGTCTCAGATTGTAAAATGAGGAACGTTTTGGGATAAAACCTGTTTGGTCGGGGTGTATTAATTTGTTAATCACCAAGCTCAATCTATGAGATAGGATTTTAGTTAATATTTTCTGATCAGTATTTAAGAGAGCTATTGCTCTATATGAGGCCGGGTCTTCCAGATCCTTATCAGTTTTGGGTATAAATATTATTGTAGATTCGTTTAAAATTTCCGGGAGTTTCTGTTGAGTATAAACGTGTTTATACAGTGTCTGTAAGCGTGGAGAAATCAGATCATAAAATTGAATTTTTAATGGTTATGTTTGCTAATAACTAATTTATATGTTTCTTGGGATTCCTGATTGGCAGGTTCCACAACTGCCATGGTGGATTTTAAAACCAACTCTCTGGATTATTAATCCAATACTCCAGATTACTTGTCTGCTTAGTTAAACACTGAACCATCACCATAACATGATAAACCTGAAATCCATTGCCAACATTCATGGATGGTAAATATGGTAGGCAGTGATTCTGATAAATGTACAGTTACAGTTTAGTTTATTGTTACATGTACCGAGGTACGGTGAAAAGCTTTTGTTGCGTGTTATCCTGTCAGCAGAAAGACAATGCATGATTACTGTACAATCGAGCCATTTACAGTGTATAGGTACATGATAAGGGAATAATGTTAAGTGCTAGGTAAATCCAGCAAATCCTGATCAAGTATGGTCCAAGGGTCAGATGTTCAGTATGATCAAGTATGGTCCAAGGGACAGAAGGGTTCAGCACTGCTCTCGGGTTTTGGTAGGATGATTCAGTTGCCTGATAGCAGCTGGGTAGAAACTGTCCCTGAATCTGGAGGTTTGCGTTTTCACACTTCCATACCTTTTGCCTGATAGGAAAGGGAAGGAGAGGGGGTGACCAGGGTGCGACGCGTCCTTAATTATGCTGCAGGCCTTGTCGAGGCAGCGTGACCTATAAATTGAATCAATGGAAGGAAGGTTGGTTTGTGTGATGGTCTGGGCTGTGTCCACAATTCGCTGCAATTTCTTGCGGTCTAGGACGGAGCTGTTCCCAAACCTAGCTGTGATGCATCCTTAAAAAAGTTGGTAGATTTCTGCCAGTATAAGAGAAAACTATTTTATTTGTACTGCCACATTTCTGTGCAGTGAGGCTGTGAGTAGATCTTGGCATTGATGACAGGACAACCAATTTCAAGATAGCAGCAAATAGCAGAAACGCTAAATGAATCTATTATAACACTTATACCAAAAATAGATAAGGATCTGGATGATCCAGAATCATATAGAGCTATAGCTCTTCTAAATACTGACCAAAAAATATTAACTAAAATTCTAGCACAAAGATTGTACAGTGATTAATAAACTAATACACCCGGATCAAACAGGATTTATACCAAAACGGCATTCCTCATATAACTTGAGACGATTATTCAATATTATATACTCAAAAAGAAGTATTAACATAGACCTAGCAATTATTTCATTAGATGCTGAGAAAGCTTTTGACCAGGTGGAATGGCCCCATTTATTTTCGGTTATGGAATGTTTTCAACTGGGCGAGAAGTTTAGTACATGGGTAAAACTATTATATACTAATCCAACGGCTTGAATATCAACAAATCACATGTTATCAACTAAATTTAGCTTAGCTCGAGGCTGTAGACAAGGATGTCCGTTTTCCCCACTATTATTTGCACTTGTAATAGAACCATTAGCACAAAGTGTGAGGTCAAATCCTGAAATATATTGGTATAAAACTAAAGATACTGAAAATAAAATCTCCTTATACGCAGACGATGTATTAATCTGCATCACAAAACCTGAAGTTAGTATTCCTAACTTATTAAATTTAATAACACAATATGGCTCGTTTTCAGGATACAGAATTAATTGGAATAAAAGTTAAATCATGCCAATAATGGAAAGTAATCCACATATACTACAACAATTCCCTTTTAAAATAGTAAATGAAAAACTCAAATATCTTGGAATTCATGCAACAAAGAGATATACTTCTTTGTTTAACTCAAATTTTCCGCCTTTATTGAACAAATTACATAAGAATATTTTATATTGAAAAACATTACCTATTTCGATGTTGGGTAGAATTAATGCGATAAAAATGATTTTTCTCCCGCAATTATTGTACCTTTTTCAATTAATCCTGATATACCTCTCAAAAAATTTTTTTTAAGAAGGTTGACTCTATAGTCACCAACTTTATCTGGGATTATAAGAACCACTGAATAAATAAAAAACACTTATGTAAATCAAAAATAAATGGAGGGTTTAGCACTACCACATTTTCTGTTTTATTATTGGGCAGTTAATATTAAAAATATGAATTTTTGGTTGGAAGAACTGGACAAACAACCAGATTGGTTAAAAATGGAAAAGGAAGATTGTTTACCTTTTGAAATTGGGTCGATTCTATTTGCTAATACTAAATTAAGCAAAAAAACCTATAAAGAAAACCCAATAATAGACAGTGGAATACGCACTTGGAAACAATTAAAGAAGACGCTAAAATTGGATTGTTTACCACTATCCCTTCCCATTGTAAACAATGTTACATTTAAACCCTCAATGATGGATAAAGATTTTTTGCAATGGAAAAATCATGGACTTATTATGGGCGATCTCTATAGGAAAAATTCCTTTCTCTCATTTCAGGAACTACAACAAATATATGAGCTTCATTCAAAAGACTACTTTAGATATCTACAAATTAGAGACTATGCTAAGTCAGGATTATAGAAATAGAAAGACAGAAATTCTTGATGAATGCTTGAATAAACAACCAAACACAGAAAATATCTTATATTTATAACATTTTATTGGATAATGATGCACCCATGATGGAAAAATATAGGCAATCATGGGAAAATGAACAAGGTCAAATAATTGGGCCAGAAATATGGGATGAAAGCTTACAACATATACATCACTGTTCGTTAAATGCTAGACACTCTTTAATACAATTTAAGGTTTTACATAGATTGCACTACTCAAAAACCAAATTAAACAGAATTTTTCCATGTGTATCTCCTATTTGTAATAAATGTCAACACTTAGAGGCTAATCTTACGCACACATTTGTAAGCTGTATACAAGTTAATAATTTTTGGACGGAAATTTTTAAGATCATTTTGGAAGTTGTCAATACCAATTTGGTCCCTGATTCAAAATTAATAATGTTAGGAATACTAGAACCAAATCAATTATTCACAACGAACCAAAGAACGTTTATCGATTATAGTTTAATAATTGGGAAAAAATTAATATTAAAATTCTGGAAAGGCCCTATAACCCCCACAATTAAAATGTGGACAATGGAAATGTCAGAGACCCTACATCTGGAAAGATTAAGCTATGTCTTAATGGACAAACAAGAACTATTCATAAGAATATGGTCCCCATTTATTGAATATTTGAAGGGGCAAATTGGTTCAGCGCGAGAACCTGACTGAAACCTGAATTAGGGAATAGATGAAGAATTATATTTTATAACCCACGGATAGAGCTCCAATGATGCATAATCAGTTGAATTCTCCATTCTTCTTTTGTTTTTTTTCTCTTTTTTTTCTACTATTTTCTACCTATATAAAAATTAAAAAAATATAAAGTACAATTACGATACAATTGTTAATATAAATAATATTAATAATGTATGACTATAACAAACAAAATGTTTTTTATTACGTATTTACTTCTAATTAAAAAAAAATGTATACATCATTCCTTTAAAAGTGACAGGTAGGTGCAAGTACCAAAGTATCTTTTTAGGATTATAGTGATTTTGACTGGGGCCAACAGATAACAGAGTGATTTTAAAAAAACAGAAAAAAACAGAATTTTTCATTATTAACCTCGAGATGTGTGACAAATAATAACTATGAATGATTATGCACTTTAAGATTCTGCATCGTTGATTCAATAGTCTTTCAATTTTGCTAAATTAATCATCCATTCAAGTTTAATGACAAGGGGAAAATATGAATATCCATGCAAAGCTGCATGGTTCCAAGTGTGGCATTAAAAATAAGTCACCTTAATTCTTTAACTTTGGGAACATAATTATTTGAACAATAAAAAGTTGTAATGTTGTTTCATCAAACATTTCACACATTATTTCCGCGCACACACACACACACATGCACACACACACACGCACACACACACTCACACACACACATATATATATATATACATACATTAGTGAGCCTTTGATTCATATATATATATATAAACAAAGAGTTGCTAATGTATCATTCCACAGAGGTTGAAACCATTAATTGTATCACCACAAGCAGGAGTGCTGTAGCGAGGATAGGTAATATTGCAAACTTCCAACTAATGAATTCTTGACTGCATGATTGGAAAAAATAGCCATGTTTATTATTAAACTTTTTTGGCCTTTAGACAGCGTAAGGTATTAAATTCTGTTACAGGATCTGAAAATTGTTTAAACGCTGTTGGCCTGATCTCCAGCATTCCTCATTTGTAGTCTGAATCCCATATAATAATGCCCAAGGGAAAATCTTTCTAAAAGGGAGGTTTTTTTTTCAAGCTTAGGCCTTGAAATTCTGTCTTTGTTGGTCGTTGGTGTCACCCTTTCCTTCTTTAGCACACATTGTTGGGTGCAGAAGAACTATCTGGTAACGTAGCATCTGTCATCAGGGTTGGTGTTTATTCCAGCATTGCTGTTCCCTCACTTCCCGCACTGCTTGTGAACCCTCCCATCCCCCTTTTCTCTACCAACCACCTGGTGCTTCAGTCGCCACCCACAGCCAAGGTGGGACAAGGTAATCCTTGCATATTTTCAACAACAAATTTCAGAATTAGCTAATTATCCCATAGGCATGGTGGTCATGGCTATGTAAATCTAAGTCAATTTGTCAGTCTGGCTCATTGCCAAATGCCATGTAAAATAGTATTTGAAAGCATTGGGTAATGACAGATCCCTTTCGTAATGTGACCAATACAATTTCCAAGATGGGTTAACAGACTCAGTATTTTTTACATCAAATGCAGAATTTGTAATGTAAAACTTCAAGGAAAAAAATGCATGTTTAATTTTTTTATTCAAAAGACAATTGCAATATATGTAGCATTTACTGAACTAATCAAAGTTATCTGCAAATACAATAATTTGATGAGATTAAATTCACATAGAGTGACTTTAAAAAGACTTTAAGCATTTTCAATGGAATCTGACCCTGAATAAATCACGACTTGTATTTTGTTAGTTCATTTTATAATAATGAACGTTGGGAACCAATTACAAGGCAGAAATCTAATTCATGGATTCAGAAATTTGGGTCACCTTGCAGCCACCATCCAAACCTGTTATTTGATGGTCCCAAATTCCCCTTTGATTCATAAGTTCACATTTTCAACACATTACACTGAAATTTGAAGGGTTTATAGATGGTAAAACTGGACAACGTTAGTTGAATCTGCTCCAGCAAGGTCAAAAGCATTTAATCTGAAGGTATACATTTATGAATTCATTGTTAAAATGTATTGCTTCCATTAATCTGTCAGATCCTCTTTAATCTACTCGTCCAAATCCAAATCTTTAGGTATGTGAAGAGGAAAAAAATAGTTAAGACCAAAGTTGGACCCTTGAAGTCTGAAAAATGTGAATTTATTATGGGGAACAAGGAAATGGCAGATGAGTTGGACAGGTACTTTGGATCCGTCTTAACTAAGACGGACACAAACAATCTTCCTGATGTACTAGTGGCTAGAGGATCTGTGGTAACGGAGGAACTGAAGGAAATCCACATTAGGCAGGAAATGGGACTGAAGGCTTATAAATCCCCAGGGCCTGAAGGGCTGCATCCCAGGGTACTTAAGGAAATGGCTCTAGAAATCGTGGATGCATTGGTGATAATTTTCCAATGTTCTATAGATTCAGAGTGGATATATCGTTCCTGTGGATTGGAGGGTAGTTAATGTTATCCCACTTTTTAAGAAAGGCGGGAGAGAGAAAACAGGGAATTATAGATGAGTTAGCCTGACATCGGTGGTGGGGAAGATGCTGGAGTCAATTATAAAAGATGAAATAGCGGCACATTTGGATAGCAGTAACGGGATCGGTCTGAGTCAGCATGGATTTATGAAGGGGAAATCATGCTTCTAATCTTCTGGAATTTTTTTTTTTTGTAAAATATTTTTATTAGAAGTAAATACATATTAAGAAGGAATAACATTAAAAAAAAAGAAAGAGACATATTATTCGTCACATACATTCTTAATATTTTTAAAGTTTACAATCATTCTTATTTATACTTCTATACTTTTTATTATTTTATAACAGAAAGAAGATAGTAAAGAGAAATAATAAAGATAAATACAATAAAAGTAGAAAATCAATAATATGAGTGGAGTATTAAGCAGGCTATTCTTCATTGGAGATATATCAGTGGTCTACAATATGTAGTTATTCATCTATTCCTTCATTCAGGTTTCAGGCCCTCGAACCGGACCACCTTGACCCTTTAAATATTCAATAAATGGAGACCATATTCCTCTGAATTGATCTAGCTTGTCCAAAAGGACAAGTCTTAATCTTTCCAGTTGAAGTGTATCCGACATTTCTGTAATCCACATTTTGATTGTGTGGGATGTAGGACCTTTCCAAAATCCTAATATTAATTTTTTACCAATTATTAAACTATAATCGATAAAAATTCTTTGCTGTGTTGTTAGTAGTTGATCTGTTTCTAATATTCCTAATATGATTAATTTTGAGTCTGGAGTCAGATTTGCATTAACTACATTCGAGATTATCTTTAAAATATCTATCCAAAAGTTAGTAATTTTTATACATTTTGTGAATGAATGCGTTAGATTAGCTTCTAAATGCTGGCATTTATCACATATAGCAGAAACATTTGAAAACATTCTGTTTAATTTGGATTTTGAAAAGTGTAATCTATGTAAAACTTTAAATTGTATCAAAGAGTGTCTGGCATTTAATGAGCAGTGGTGCATATGTTGTAAACTAGTAAGATTAAATGAGAACTTACCAGTTTGAAGTTTGGTCTTTATTTTATGAGGAGTCGAGTTGAGGGACTACGTGGAGAACCCCGTACAGCCGCTGGTGCGTCAATCTTCAAAGCAGCGGAGTGAATTCACAGCTAACAATGACTGAACTATAATGGTAAGATAACAAAAACTAGAACTACCAGCTGAGATCTATGAGGGTGGGAGCGGAGGGCACGTAGTCCCTCAACTCGACTCCTCATAAAATAAAGATCAAACTTCAAACTGGTAAGTTCTCGTTTAATCTTACTATTTTACTTCGGAGTCACGTGAGTGACTACGTGAAGACTTCAAAGCACTGTGATTTCACGCCGCAGACCCAAATCCGGCGTTCACACTGCCTCGATTGACTCAAAAGTCGTTAACAATCAATAATGCATCAATAATAACATTTGTTAAATGAATAACAGTTTATTTACAAACAAAATCATAACAAACGCCTCTAACTCAGGGGGAGACTATAACAGTACTCAAAACAGAATCAGCAAACACCCCCAGCCTTGAAATCGGCTTGTGATAAAACCTTTGAAAGGTCAGCTCACTGGACCATCCTGCAGCCGCGAGGATATGGTCTATTGGCATGTCCATCGCCCTTGCCGCAGAAGTTGATGCCGCCCTGGTGGAATGAGATTTGAATTTATCAGTATCAACTCCAGCACTTCCCAGGACCTGTTTTAGCCACCTTGAAATTGTTTGCACCGACACCTTACTGTGTGGTTTTTTGTGACTAATAAATAATGCAGACTCCGTTCCTCTTAGAGCTTTAGTAATCTCAATGTAATGAGATAAATGTGAGACTACACACAAGCGATCATCTGTGGGGTATGCTGAAAACACAATCTTACATCCTGTCATGCCTCTTCTACTATGTTTAAGCAAATCATAGACATAAAATATAATGGCATCTGCCGACACATGCATTCTATCTAGCCGTAGCTTTTGCAATGTTTGTACACGTTGGGCTGAAACCAACGCCATAAGCATGACCACCTTCATAGTTAATTTGGCTATAGATAGGCTTGTAACCGGAGCCCACTGGCGAAGCAGCATAAGAACCTCACTCACATTCCAAATACCGGCATACCTGGGTTTAGGAGGATTAGAATTGAAAACTCCCTTCATGAATCGTGAAACTAATGGATGTGTCCCTACTGTATGCAATTCTGAATTCATGGGTAAATATGAAGACAGAGCACTTCTGGCTGAATTGATCGCCCTTTAACTTAATTTTTGGTTGAAATAAAGAGTTGACAAAAACTCCAATACGTCTGTGATCCCTGCAGTTTGATATGAAATATTCTGCTGTAGACAGAATTGCTCCCACTTCCTTATTGAGGTGATATATTGCTTCTGTGTACTATCCTGCAGGCCGACGTGAGAACATCCACAGTACGATCAGACAGTCCTCTCCCCAGGTATGGCCTCCTTAATATCTGTAAATCAACAGTTCAATAAGATCATGTAAAGGATGTTGATCCCCAGTTACTGGATTCACCAGTAGATATTTATTCTTGGGAATACTCATGTGAGGCTCCCTAGCCATTTGTAATACAACAGGAAACCATGCTTATGTAGGCCAATCTGGCACTACCGATACCCCTGAAGCGGAGTCCTCCTTGATCTTTTGCAAACATCTACTGATGAGACAGAATGGAGGAAATACATACACAAACATTCCTCCCCAATGCAGCGAGAACGCATCCACCGCTACTACACCAGGATCTGGTTCCCACGAAACATATCTGGGCAACTGATGATTTAATCTAGATGCAAACAAGTCAATATCTGGCAATCCATACTGAAAATCACTTGGTTAAATACATCCATATTTAACATCCATTCTATATTGTCATTAAACTGACATGACCTAGTGTCAGCTACAATTTTGAATCTTCCTGGCAAATAAATTGCTGAAAGCCAGATATTTTGGTCAATACACCAGCTCCAAATCTGGTTAGCCAGTCTATCACAAGACTGTGACTTAACTCCACCCATGTGGTTTACATATGCCACTGCTGTGGTGTTGTCAATCTGAACCTGCACATGGAAGTCCCTCCTGGTAGAACAATAAGCTTTAAGCCCATACCAGGTTCCCAACAACTCTAAATAATTAATCCCTCTTAATTGACGAAGGGATGTCTCATCAACATTCCATCTGCCTCCACAACTAGAAGACATATCTGTTGCACCCCAACCCAGTGCACTTACATCAGTCTGTAATATAATTGAAGGTGATTCCACCAAAACCTTCCTAAAACTTTTTGAAACATGTACTATCCACCATTGTATGTCAGAAATTGCCCCAGCTGACAACTGCATAGGCCTATCAAAATGGCCCCTTTGTATTCTCAGTGCCTGTTCCTTTGATTGTTGTAATTGTTGATAATGTAGAGGACCATACTGCACAACTGTAAATGCTGCAACAAACTTCCCAATTAACCTGGCTACTTGTCTAATTGAAGGCCGTTGTTCTCCCACGAGATTAACACAGTCCTCAATTAACTGATCCAATTTATCCCTGGGCAAAGTTACCAACATGTGATTTGAATTAATGGTAAATCCCAGATAATCAATAATTTGGACTGGTGATAATTTAGATTTATCTGGGTGAACGGCAAATCCCAATTGTTCAAAAGTGAATTTAACAACTGAAACTGATGATTGAGCTTCAGCATGAGTCTTTCCAACAATCAGAATATCATCTAAATAGGCCATTACCACATGCCCCTGAGCTCTGAGTAATGCTAACACAGGTTTTACCAATTTAGTAAATAGTCTAGGAGCTGAAATTAATCCATTAGGCAATGCCTTGAATTGCCACAACTGAGTCATCCAAATAAATTTCAAATATCTTCTATCATCACCATGAATAGACACTGAGTAATACGCATCCTTTAAATCAATGCTTGCCATATAACACCCTTTGGACACTAGATGTTTGGCCATGGCAAAAGTTTCCATTTTGAAATGCCTATAACAAACGAATTTATTCAAACTCGTTAAATCCAGAATAATTCTACATCCCCCAGTCTTTTTAGATCTGGGAAATATACTTGACACAAATTGTCGACTTTGATAGACTGAAGTGTCAATTACCCAATGTCAACTCCTGCCATTGTTTGAGAAACAATTTTAACCTTCCCCCAATTTCAATAGCAACATCAGTTAATTCATTGTCTGTCAATGGTATATTCCTTACCTGCTGACCTTGTTGTCCACGACCTCTTGTAGAGAAAGGCCTTACCCTTACCCTTCATACCGGTGGCAGCCTGCCATTTCCGATATTGAAGACCTGAACGACTGGTTCCTTCCCCTGCATCCACACTGGTGCCTTTCCAATAAGGAACAAACCTTTGCCTTGTTTGCCAGCCGGCTTAATGAGGGCCATGGTTTTAACATCTTCATGACAGTGTTTTACCCTTTTTGCAAGGTTACCTCCAAACAGCAGATTTCGTGGCGGTACACTAGTCGGTTTGCACAGACTCGCCAAGTCAGGGTTAGTCACTGGCCTTATAGCAGGCCTCGTGATATTGTTAATTTCAAAATGCACTACACAAAAATCCAAGTGCATCCTGGTGTGCTTCAAGCATATTCGCTGTATCAATAACTTTTACAACAGCCGTGACACCTGCCGACAACAATTTAAGCACTTTTTGAAATTTCATCTCCTGGGCACTAGCTGGCATACCCAACTGTGACCAAATTTAGTGATTAACCACCGGTACCATCAGGAGATCACAATTAACAGGAGCTTCAACCATAGCTAGATCCTGTAACTGGTGGGAGAGCATATACTGAATTGCTTCAGCCAATTCTGTTTCAATTGCCTCTTCTGCCTCTCTAACCACAGGAAATTATTTCAGCAATATTCGGAATTACCTCCAACTGAACTCCTTTACTGCTCTCCCCCACCATAGAATCAGTGTCAGCAAACTGCACTGAGGGAACATCCTCCTCACAGGCAGGATATTCCTGCAGCCCTGTAACAGGTGCTGCTAGCACAGGCTCTCCCACAGCCTGGCTTGGGCACCACTCCTCCTCACGGAGCTGGTCCCTGTCGAGCATTCTTTTGTAATAGAATCTCGACCTGGGAGAGCCGTGAGCAAACAGACTCTCCTATGGAGGGTATAACCTCCAGGCCCGACTCAGGGTCCACGGGCCTATCAGACTTGCCAAAGGCCTTCCGCCCTACTGGCAAGCCTCCACTGCTCACAGGCAGTGTGTCCGCAACCACTGGCTGTGTAGCCAGCACCGGACCAGGTGTACCAGACGGGCCTCCATCAACAACACTCTCCTGGTCACTCTCCTTCCTACCTCCGGAGCGCCTCACCGACACCTTCTTCATTTTCTGCAACATTTCTACAAGAGACCTCCAACCGTCGCAGAAAATTACCACTGGAAAAATTTTAAAAACTTACCTCTCGTTTTTAAACTTACCGCTTGGAGGAGCGCTGCTGCTCCAACCGGCCGACTGCACCAATGCGTCTGACGTCATGACGCACCAACGGCTGTACGGGGTTCTTCACGTAGTCACTCACGTGACTCCGAAGTAAAATTTAATTCCATACTTCTAGACTAATTGTTTGACCTAATTAATTTTCCCATGCTTGCCTATATATTTCCGACATTGGTACATCATTTTCCAATAAAATATTATAAATATATGATATTAATTTTTCTGTGTTCGGATATTTATTTAGACATTCATCTAAAATTTCTGTCTTTCTATTTCTAAAATCCTGTGTGTTTGATTTAACATAGTCTCTAATTTGTAAATATCTAAAGTACTCTTTTGAGTGTAATCCGTAATGTTGTTGTAATTCCTGAAATGAAAGAAAGAGACTTTCCCTGTAGAGATCACTCAACTTATTAATTCCATAGTTCTTCCATTGTAAAAAACCTTTATCCATCATTGAGCGTTTAAAAGTAATGTTGTTTACAATGGGAAGAGCCAGTGGTATACTTTCCAATTTTAATGTTTTCTTTAATTGTTTCCAGATACGTATCCCACATTTGGATAGCAGTAACAGGATCGGTCTGAGTCAGCATGGATTTACGAAGGGGAAATCATGCTTCTAATCTTCTGGAATTTTTTGAGGAAAAAAACTAGGAAAATGGACAGGGAGAGCCAGTGGATGTTGTGTACCTGGACTTTCAGAAAGCATTTGATAAGGTCCCACATAGGAGATTAGTGGGAAAAATTAGGGCACATGGTATTGGTGGTAGAGTGCTGACATGGATAGAAAATTGGTTGGCAGACAGGAAACAAAGAGTAGGGATTAACGGGTCCCTTTCAGAATGGCAGGCAGTGACTAGTGGGGTACCGCAAGTCTCCGTGCTGGGACCGCAGCTATTTACGGTATATATCAATGATTTAGATGAAGGGATTCAAAGTAACGTTAGCAAATTTGCGGATGACACAAAGCTGGATGGCAGTGTCCCCCCCTCTCCCCATCAAAACTTTCACCATTTTGTCACGAACTGCACCGGTGGGAGATTATAGAGGAGATATATTTGTGAGCAGCTGCATAAACAAGGTTGGGTCCAACACTTTGGATAACATGTACTAAAGAATATGGCATTCTTAGGCATAATTTGCCATTCTTCTGAACAAAACATGCTCTGAATGATTTTTGACCCTAGGCTATCTGAGAAAAAAAAATGCCTTTGTACGCCAGTGCTTGGATAACTGGAGCTTGGAGGGCACAGTGGTAAAGCTGCTGCCTCACAGCGCCAGAGACCTGGTTTTGATCCTGACTATGGGTGCTGTCTGTACGGAGTTTGTACGTTCTCCCTGTGACTGTGTAGATTTTCTCCAGATGCTCGTTTCCTCCCACATTCCAAAGATGTGCGGGTTTTTAGCTTGGTTGGCTTCTGTAAATTGTCTCGAGCGTGTGGGATAGAACTGGTGTGAACGGGTGATCGCTGGTCAACATGTACTTGATGGGCCGAAGGGCCTGTTCCAATACTGTATCACCAAATTAAACGAAATAAAAAATGTTAAATTAAACTAAGCTGGAGTCTTGAGTAAGGAGGTGATTTCTGTTTTCTTTCCTCAGAGGTGAAATGCTAGAGCTGTTGTCCAACTGACAACATGGGTGATATCTGAATGAGCCCATCGTGTCTCAGTGGATAACAGGGGAATTCACAATTCAATCACTGTATGGAGTTGATCTGTGGAAATTGAAAGCACATATTATATAAACTCCTTCACAATGCTTATTTTGTCCCAAGGAGTAATTGTAAAGATTATGACTGTGACTGGTTAGAACATTGCTTTTCCTTTGATGTTGGACTTTGCCATGCAAAAACAACACTCATGGCCTCTATTACTGAACTTTAAAATCAAAGTTCATTTTTTTAATTTAAAAGAATATTTATAATTCTGTATGAAACTAGACCAAGCAGAAACATTTTTTTATCAGCACTTTATTAGTTGAGATATGATAACTTTCAAGTCACATTTGAGACTGTATCTTGTTAATATCCTGAGTATTTTTTCCAGTAATATTTAATCTGTCCTAAATCCTTATAACTTGCCTTCTTTAATTAATTTTTTGCACTAAAATGGCAGGTCATGAAGCAATATTTCTAATTTCTGCTGATAATGGTAGATAATATTAAGGAAAAGCGAAAGATTTAATAAAAACATTAAGGGAAATATGGTGACCAGAGAGAGTATAAGGTCCCCTTAAAAAGTTCTTTGAGTGGAGCAGCAGGAGATGAGCAATGTGCTCAATGAGTATTTCTCTGTTTTCACCATGGAGAAAGACAGGAAGACTGGGGATTGTGGAACAGTTAATTGGAGTGTCTTGAGGACAGTAGTATCGTGGTCATTGAGGTGCGGAATGTCCTAAGGCGTACAAAGGTAGACAATCTCCCGGACCTGACGAGATATATCCGAGAACACTGTGGGAAGTTAGAGAAAAACAATTGTTAGTGCCTTGGCTGAGAAATACAAAGCACCGTTAAATACGGGTGAGGTGCCAGAAACATAGAAACATAGAAAATAGTAAGATTAAACGAGAACTTACCAAGTTTTGAAGTTTGATCTGTATTTTACGAGGAGTCGCGGTGAGGGATTTCGTGAAGACCCCGCCAGCAGGCATGCGCGGCATCCTTCAAAGCAGCGGTGTGGAATCACAGAACCAATCATGACTGAAAATAGTAAGATGAAAACCGTAGAACTACCTGTTTGACCTGATGACAGAGGGTGGGAGCGGTGGGCACGAAATCCCTCACCGCGACTCCTCGTAAAATACAGATCAAACTTCAAACTTGGTAAGTTCTCGTTTAATCTTACTATTTTACTTCGGAGTCACGTGAGTGACTTCGTGAAGATTTCAAAGCTCTGTGATTTCACGCCCTGAACAACGTCCATGCTTATCACACTGCCGCCATTCTGATGGAGTAAGACTGTTAATGGAGTTCAGTTGACAGCGGCTGAAAAATCAACACAATTTATTAATCAACTAAACAACAACCCCTAATTCGGGGCCAGACATTTACTGAGCGGTACCCAGGATAGCTTCTGCGAATGTCGCAGGAACGGCCAGAGACTTGTTATAGAACCGTTTGAAAGGTTTTTCCCCCACTGGCCCAGCCCGCAGTGGCGAAAATGTGGTCCATGGGCACCTTCATGGCTCTCGCTGCAGCCCTGGTGGAATAAGACTTAAAACGTTAGTAGCAACTCCTGTTTTAATAACTCTTTACCAAAGAATTTTATTTGACCAGGGTTGGCCACCATGGTGTCCAGTCGCAGTTTTTGTAACATCTGGGCTCGTTGGGCTGTCGCCAGTGCCATGACCATCACCACCTTAAGGGTGAGCTGTTTCAAATGGTAGCTCATCTATTGGAGCCCAGCTCCTCAGTAGGGTCAGCATGATCCCCACATCCCACGTTACTGTATATCTGGGTCGTGGAGGGATTGGTATTGAATACTCCCCTCATTAGTTTAGACACCAGGTGGTGGGAGCTGATACCTATATCCAGGTATGAATACAGCGTACTCCTGTCGCTGTTGATGGCACTGTAGCTGAGGCCTGCATCAAAATGGAGGCCTGCTAGAAACTCCAACACATCCAGTATTGTTGCCGAGTTGGAGGACTTGTTGTTCCGGGCACAGAAACCTCCCACTTTCTGATTTGAGTGAGATATTGTTTGCGGGTGGATTCCCGATACGATGCTGCAATAAGGTTCATGGCTCTTGACGAGATGCCTGCCCGGTTGAGCGGTCTTTTCAGAACCTGCAAGCCAACAAGTTTAATGACCATGGCAAGGATGACTGACCCCCCTGTAATGGAGTGAGTAATCAATTTGGGATGTTTCCCAATCGCCATCCATGGTTGTTGTACATTTCTACAACCATCGGGTACCATGGTTGTGTAGGCCAGTCGGGAATGATCAATATGTCAGTTGCAGAGTCTAGTTTAATTTTCTGCAATACCCGACTGGTGAGGCAGCATGGGGGAAACGCGTAGCAACCCATTTCCCCCAATGGATAAAAATGCATCCAATGCTATTACCCCAGGGTCTGGTTCCCACAACACATACGTTGGTATTCGATGGTTCAGCCTGGACGCAAATAGGTCAATATCTGGTGTCCCCAATTTGAGCTATAATATCTCCAAAATCTGGGAGTTCAATATCCACTCAATGTTGTCATTGAAGACACGTGACCTGGTGTCCGCCACTGAATTAAGCTTCCCAGGCAAATAGGTCGCAGTAATCCAAATATTTCTTTCAATGCACCAGTGCCAAATTGTATTAGCCAATTCATTGCAAACTAGCGACCTAATACTACCCATATGATTGATGTAAACCATTATTGTAGCATTATCTATTCGAAAGCGGACATGTAATCCCATGAATTAGTACAGAAGCCCGCAGTCCATGAAACACCCCCAGCATTTCTATATAGTTTATCCCATGTGACTCCAGGAATGTAGACTCATGAGAGTTCCATCTGCCACCACAACTGGACATCGTACCAGTTGCTCCCCAGCCTGGTGCACTTGCGTCAGTTAGTAGCACAACATCAGGGTTGCTCCATATAATAGGTCAATGACATTCTTTAATATTATCTACCCACCATTATAGCTTGTTTCTAGCTTCCGGTGGTAACCAAAGTGGCCGATCAAAGCAGCCAGCATTTGTTTTTTAAATGCTGTGATTTGCGACCTTTGTGAATTTCGGTAGTGTAGCGGTCCGAATCGTGCAGCTGGGAATGTAGTTACCAATTTAGAGTTACCAATACCAATAACTTTCGCTGTTTGCCACATAGTCGATACCCTGGCGCAAGCAAGATTGTGGCACTCTTCTGATATAGCAGTAGCTTTATTAGTGGGGATGATAAACTTCATTAAATTAGTGTCTAAAGGTGAACACCAAATCCATAACCCGTAGCGGATGCAGTTTTGATTTGTCTGGATGGATTACAATCCCAGTTTCTCAAGCAGAGCCTTGGTTGCAGCCACTCCTTGAATTGCCAATTGGAGGGTCTGCCCCATTATAAGGATTTCATCCAACATGCCATCACTATAATCTTGTTGTCGGAGAAGAGCCAATACAGGTAAATACCAACTTGGTAAACAGCCTAAGCTGTGATGGTTCCATTAGGCAATGCACCCTTCCAGACAACTTCAGAATTCCCTGTGAGCCTCAGCGATGGGCACCGTATAGCATGCTTCTTTCAAACTGATACATGCCATAAAGTGCCCCGAGTAAAGCATCCACCTAGCTGTTCCAAAAGCATCTATTTTGACATGGGTATATTGTACAAAAGTGTTCAACTCAGCTAAATTGATTATAACTCAATATGTCCATGCTTGGTTATGCCAATTACCACTTTTCCCTGCTCGCCATATAATTTCAGCATGCCCTGCCTCCACCTCTTTTCGGGATAGAGTAAATTCCTACGAGGCGAATGCTGGGTATGGGAATCTATACCTCCCACGAATTATATACCCTTGAACACTTTGTAAAATAAACTCATCTGTGGTTACAGTTTTCCCCATATGTCCAAGGCCGCCCGCAATCGCCCACCTATTCGTACAGGAGGGATACTACGGCGTGAGAGGAGCCAGACCCCCTTACCTCCATAGTGAACGGCGGTTCCATACATACGGTGCTTCGGGTGGACGTTATGGAGGTCGGTAGAATCTTTGTGCCCTATCCGGCAGCCTTGGTTCACTGGTTGTATTAGGCTGTTGCCGGTGATATGGGTGAAACTCTGACCGATGGAGTTTCATGAGGCCCACTGTTTTGGCCTCCTTTGTCCAGTCCCTTCACCTGTTTGTACAGGTCTCCAAGCAACTGATGCGGCGGTGGAGCGGTAATGGTCGGCACAACCCCGCGAATTTGGGGTTTAGTGTGGGCTATATGGAGCTCTTACGCAGGCAATATATCTCATACTGGGCGTTGCATAGGAGTGCTAGCGCATCATGCTATTTACTGGACACATTATCCCCGATCAGGGTTTTCCAGAACGCCGTTATGCCTGTGTAGAACCTTTCTCCAAGGTATTATTGAGAATCTGACTCCAGAGTTGGTGCATACGTAGGCAATCAATGGTGCCCGCCAATTCGTGGTGCAGGGTTCACCTGTCTGGGTAGAAACGGCAAACTTCACTCACCACATCCAGCATCCTCCTCATGCTCTGGTTCAGCGGTCACTGGCTGTCCCTGGTCGTCGTCAAACTCAGCAGCTGGGCAATCATTAATGCTTCTGGCTGGAGACGATGAGGAGCTGAGCGGAGTCCTTGCACGGCTAGTGGATGCCGTTCTTCTCGTTCTTGGTCCCGATGGAGACGTTGGACCATTTAAGAGCTCCAACCGCTCAATGCGACCGTCCCTGCTATATGCAGCGGACAAGCCGACTTCCCCAGGCCCTGCGAATTCACTGGGGCTTCCACCATCGGACCTCACCCCCTTAGGGTCTATGGTCCAATGGCAGGTCGTCGTGACCTACAGCCCAAGTAGGGTCATACGACTCCCGCACGGACTCTCCGCTAGTCTGTCTTCTCCCAGACTGTGGCGGCCCACCTGGCAGATAAGAAGGCAGGTGAGTTGACTCGGGCGCCGGCCCCGGAAACCTGGCTCCCCGGAGTCCGTGCAAGCTTACCTCCACACTTACACCATTACTTGGCGTGGAGGCGCATGGTCGGCCGCTCGCAGCGCTGAGCTGACCGACCGCTTCCTGCTGCCACCTCCGCCCTTGACCGCAGCCTGACGGGGTGTGTTGTCGGCGGTATCTGCTCCAGCAGGCCTACACGACGCAGCAGTGTTATGCCCGGGCTGCACGATGGCAGATATCCCTGGCTGCGGTACGCAATGCACTTTGCAGGGCTCCCCTGTCGTGCGGCTGTCCCCCGGCCCAGCCCCCTCGGGTCTACTGGAGCTCGGGGAGAGGTTGCCTGTGAAGAAAACAAGACCCCTTGCCACGTACCTGTATCCCCCCTTATTCTCTTGGGGGACGGGGGGCTCGGAGTCTGGACCTGTTGCTTGCAGCTCCATAGTGGTAACCCATTCGGGTGAGTCGGCCCCTGTATTAGCGGGAGCGCCCGACTCTGCATTCCAGCCCCCACCGTTGCGATAAAGCTGCCGGCGTTCCGTGCAGCTCCGGGGACAAGGGCCGTCGGCTGGCCGCAGCTCAGCTCCGCGCCCGACTTCCTCATTCCTGCCCCCACCGTTGCAAAGCTGCCGGCATTCCGTGCAGCTCCGGGGACAAGGGCCGTCGGCTGGCCGCAGCTCAGCTCCGCTCCCCGACTTCCACATGTGTTGTAGCTGCCGGCGTTCCGTGCAGCTCCGGGGACAAGGGCCGTCGGCTGGCCACAGCTCAGCTCCGTGCCCGACAGCCGCATTCCTGAAGCTGCCGGCGTTCCGTGCAGCTCCGGGGACACGGGCCGTCGGCTGGCCGCAGCACAACTCAGCTCCCCGACAGCGTCGTCCTGCGGCCCTTGTCCATGCTGTAAAGGAAGGTAATACTTACCTGCCGGTCTTGTGAAGGAGGCCGGTGGGGAGAGCGCACTCCCCCCCCCAGCTGCCGCTGCAAATGCGCGCGACGATATGCCGCGCATGCCTGCTGGCGGGGTCTTCACGAAGTCACTCACGTGACTCCGAAGTAAAATAGGTGCAGAATACTGGAGGGTGGCTAAAGTTGACCCACTATTTAATAAAGGCTGCAAGGAAAAAACCTGGGCTCACTGCAGACCAGTGAGCCTGCTCAACAGCCAAAAATCTGTAGCCTCCCTTTGACCTGGTATTTTGTTGGTTCACATGCTTGATCAATGGTGTTTTATCATTAATGTTTTATTATTATTAATGTTTAGGGTTTTCTGATTCATTAGTAACTGCCACTGTGTGCAATGTTGTTACTTGTGGGTGGAGTACCAAGGCAAATTCCTTGTATGTGAGTACTTGGCCAATAAACTTACTTACTTACTTACTTACTAACATCTATGGTGGACATATTACTGGCAAATATTCTGAGGATAAGATATATATGCATTTGGATAGGTAGGGGCTGATTAGAGATATTCAGCATGGTTTTGTACATGGGAGATCATATCTCATAAATCTGATTGAGTTTTATGAAGAAGTAACCAAAAGGATTGACGAGGGCAAAGCCATAGATGTGTCTATATGGATTTTTGCAAGGCATCCTTATAAACTGTTTAGTTCTTCACTGCTGTTTCCTGAAAATTCCCAGTCCTCTGGCTTACCACTAACATTTGCCATTTTATGTTTCAGTCTTTAATTTAATATTTTCCTTGACCTTCTTTCTAATTTTACATCTTTCTGTCTGAGATAAGTTTCTGCTGAACCTTGCAAAATAGTTACTTAAATACCTATAACTGCTCACCAAATGGCCTTTCTTTGTCTACTTTGGACAGCTTTTCCTTCATACTTCGTAATTACCCTTATTTAAGTTGAGAACACACATTTTAAATTGAGAACAAGATGTTCTGTCTCAAACTGTATCTGGAATTCTACCATGTTGTGATCACTGCTCCCCAGAGGATTCTTAAATACAAGAACTCTTATTACTCCTATTTTGTTACACATTGGCAAATCCAAAATAGCTTGTCTTGGATAGGTTCCATTACGTTATGCTCCGAAGAAATATCCTTAATATATTTTATAAATTCCAAGATACACTTGCAAATTTGATCAGTCCAATAAAAATACAGGTTCAAATCACCCATGAAAATTGCAGGTCATTCAATATGCCTTTGACAATTCTCCATTTATGCTTTTCCCCACCATGGGGTAACAGCTTGATCTCATATATATCATTCCACATTTCTCCCTTCCCCTGCCTTTCCTTATTTCCACTCAAGCTGATTGCACATCAAGACCCACTGTACCCATATCAAATCTCACCACTGCAGTCATACCTTCTTTATTTAACATTGCCACCCCAACTTTTTATCCTTTTTGCCTATTCTTTTGGGACACCGAGAAACAGAGAGCGGTTAGTTCCCAGTCCTGGTCACCATGCAATCAGCTCTCTGTAATAGCTGTTAAATAAAACTCATTATTTCACATTGCGCTGTCAGCCCATCTAGCTTGTTAGAACCATTGCATGCATTCAGGTAAAAAGTATTTTTGTTTCAACTTGTCAACAAAAGTTGCAACTTTTTGCTAATTTCTTCTACATACGTTTGCTTATGTATTCTGTCCCTTCCTGTCATGCAACCTTTTACTATAATGTGCCAATGCACTCTGATTAAAAAATAATAATATTTACCTTCTGTCACTTGGATCTAACCATTCTAATTATTTTAAAACTGTCTACAATCCTAGGTTTCAATGGGCCAGAATACTCATCCCAGAATAGATGAAATGACCCCAATGCAAAGAAACAGCTCTCCTCCTAGTGTTGCTGTTGAAGCTCCGTGAATCAGAATCCATTTTCCGCACCAATCTTTAAGCCAAGTGTCTACTTCTTCAATCTTATTTTTATGTCCTCTGCTGATTTGCAACCGGCTCAGGTAATAATCTGGTGATTATTATCTTTGTGTGTCTGCTTTGCAAGTTACATGTTCTGACCTTTATTTGAATATGTTTTAGTAACAACAACCAATTTTGGGGTGTCCAACCAGCCGAGTGAATATTGACTTGGGGAGGCAGCCCAACACAATATTTATTAATGGAGATACACACAACAAGCTGGAGTAACTCAACGGATGGGCAGCATCTCTGGAGAGAAGGAATGGGCAACATTTTGGGTCGAGACACTTCTTCAGACTGGTTCACACTTCTTGCATGTTCTGGCTATGACTGCTGTTTTGTTTTTCCTGATGGTGCTTTGTACAGGCACAATATTGCAAAGTGCAGACATGCGAGAATAACATGGTAAGATATGAAAACACAAACTGAGTTGGGGGTCCAAGCCCATAGCTCCCTGAAAGGGGCAACCAAAGTAAATAGATTGATAAGGAATGCATCTGGTATACTTTCCTTCATCAGTCAGGCTTATATGCTGGTTTATACTGAAGATAGACACTAAATGGTGAAGGTGGAGTTTTGGGTGGGAAACTCTTCTTGAGATTGAGTCTGAAGAAGGGTTCTGACCCAAAATGTCACCTATTCCTTTTCTCCAGAGATGCTGCCTGACCCGCTGAAGGCAGTCACTGGGCACACACAGACTGCTCACTTAAGTCACACTTAAGCAAGCACTGTGAAAGGTAGCTTCTGCATGAGTTGCTCATAATAGAACAATCCAGTTATGAACAAATAAACATTATAGAAGCAACACCCAGAAATGCATTCCATGCCATAAGACATTTCCATTGTCCACCGAATATTAACCATCAAATGCTTGGAAGATTCAGGATGAAAATCCTAAGTTGCATGTAACTTTAATGAAGATCCTGATTTTTAATTGTGTTTGATATTTTTATTCCAATTGGATCACATATTACAATAAAATATGACACAATGTAATGCAGCTTCCAGGTACAAGGCATTGAGTGGTTACGGTCGCACAGCGGTAGAGTTGCTGCCTTACAGCACTTGCAACATCGTAGATGCAGGTTCGATCCCGACTACGGGTGCTGTCTGTACGGAGTTTGTACTTTCTTCCCGTGACCGCGTGGAGTTTCCCCGAGATCTTCGTTTTCCTCCTAAACAAAACTACATGAGTCTTCAGTGGTGCATCGAGAAATGAATCTCATTGGTGTTTGTATGATGCAGCAGATGATTCAACTCTCCAGCAAACTTGCACCATTCCAAGCACCGGCTGAACCCATCATCAACTCAAGACCTGCTGTGCCTTTGCTGCATTTATAATATGAGCGGAAACTACCTCTATTGCTGTGGACTTAAACATAAGTTAAGAGCAAGCCTCATTAAAGCCTCAAATGTAATGCAAAGATACATTGCAAAAAATGTGCATTTGCATCAGTTTTGCTTGCTGTTTCTTCAACGTACATTTCAAATACAAGCAAAAGAATATCTGCAAAGGCCAGATTTCATTAAACCATGATAGTTTTGTACTTGTTTGTCAGGAGATACAATTTATTTTAGTACACTACATCTGTTATTGGAGGTTATTTCAATGCAATATTTTATTTTTATCACACCTTAATATTACAGGACGCGGGGATCATTGGCAAGGTCAGCATTCATTGTCCATTTCTAACAACCCTCGAACTGACTGTCTTCATGGGCCAATTCATATGATAGCTGAACTACAAGCCACATTTCTGTGCTCTGGAGAACATATAGAACAAACTAGTTCAGGACAGACTTCTTTTCCTGAAGGATTTAATGAAGCAAGTGGCTTTTACATCTCAGTTTAGTTTAGTTTAGTTTAGAGATACAACGGCCCACTGAGTCCACACCGACCAGCGATCCCCGTACACAAGCACTATCGTACACACTAGGGACAATTTTACAACTTATGGAAGCCAATTAATCTACTGTCTTTGGAGTGTGGGAGGAAACCGGAGCACCTGGAGAAAACTTATGCGGTCACAGGGAGAGCGTAAAAAACTCAGCACAGGCAGAACACGAAGTCAGAATCGAACCCGGGACTCTGGCGCTGTAAGGCAGGATGTCTACCGCTGCGCCACCATGCTGCCCTGTAGGGAGAGAAGTCTAGTAAGCATTTTAGGTTGATGATCATTCATCAATCTTGGAAGCTTTAGAAATCAAACACATCTTCAGTTGCAGAGAAGGGGGAGAGCTGAAGTCTTTGTAATGACATGGTGACCAAGAGAGACTACATGGCACGAGTGCTGGAGGTGCCTGATTGGAGAAGGTGGTGAAAAACTGTTGGTCAGTGCCGAACTATCAGGGGAGCTGTAAATATAAAAGAAATGAATGGAGAGAGAGAGAGAGAGAGAGAACAGAAAAGATGAAACTGTGCAATGCAAAACACTAGGGACCCTGGAATCTAAAATAAAAGAAATGATGGAAATACGCTTCAGGTATTTGGAGATAGTGACCACAACTCCATATGGTTTAACATGGTTATGAAAACAGATAGGGATAGAACAGTAATAAAGGTCTTACACTGGGGGCAGTCCAATTTATTTAACATAAGGGAGCACCGGACAAAGGTAGTTGAAAGCATCTACTGTACTTGCAAGTAAGTCTATGTCTTCTCAGTGAGAAGTATTCAAAGGAAGAAGAAGCACAAGTTCAAGGCCAACATGTCCCTGTAAGGGTAAAGACTAGGCATGCCAGTGGATATCGAGGGTTGGATAAAGAGCAAAATAAGAAGCATTCGCAGGGAAAGGGCAAGGATGTCAGGGAAGCCTCTCTAGAGCATCAAATCTGGTCCATCCCTACCTTTGCAGATTGAACAGGGGTTTTCTGCAAAACAGTCAACCTATTTGCATTTGGTTTCTCCAGTGCTCTCTTAGGATGATGACACTTTCTGCACCACTTCTTCCCAGACGTCAATTTTTTTTCCCTGAACTTCTGTTTAATCTGCAAAGGTAGAACTGGGCCACCATTTGCTGTCACTTTAATTCACCAGTAAACGCCCACTCTCATCTATCTATCTATCTTTTATGTCTTGTGGCGTTCCAATGAAACACACTCCTCTTCATCATCCATGTTCCACAGTCATGTATAGGAAGGGACTGCAGATGTTGGTTTACAATGGATAGGTACAAAATGCTGGAATAACTCAGCTCCAGAGATGCTACCTGTACCACAGTGATGTTTTGTTTAGCCTAAATGCAATGCAAATGCTTGGTGCCAAGGGTGGTGGATGCATGAACCTGCAAACACTCTCCAGATTGGTGAGATGTGGGATCCGTCTAGGATGTGCTGCACTACATCATTATTGACAATTGGTTAATATTTGCTACCTTTTTCTCTTGACCATATAGATACTGTACGATTTGTAGCTGCTAACATGAAGCTAACCCTGTATGAGTTGAGTAACATAGTATCAAATGCTTTTCATTCAACACTTGATTGTTGCTTCCCTTTAGCACCAAACAACATACTAAATACAGTTCATTTACAATGTTTGCACCATGCCCGATCGGCCCCTATTAGTACCTCTAAACTAATAGGGGCTCCACCCAATCGGCCTCTATTTCCCCACCAACACACTGTTGGCTGATCTACAACCGGCTCCACTTATCAGATTACTGTGTCATGATTCGGGGCGTGTCTTGTCTTTTATTGTCCTATCCTACACACCATCACTAATTCAACTTGGTACTGGTAGTCACATTGTTATGACCCCATCTTCATAGATAGATCCCCAAAGTCACTACCAAACTCGGAGAAATAGTCGTATTTGTTGACACTGTTATATTTGACAGTTTACATTTTTGGGGCGGCAGGCACGGTGGCGCTGCGGTAGAGTTGCTCCCTTACAGCACCAGGGACCCGGGTTCGATCATGACTACGGGTGTTTGTCTCGACGGAGTTTCTACGTCCTCCCCATGGTCTGTGTGAGTTTACTGCGGGCTCTCCGGCTTCCTCCCACACTCCAAAGACGTACAGGTTTGTAGGTTAATTGGCTTGGTTTAATTGTAAATTGTCCCTAGTGTGTGTAGGATAGTGTTAGTGTGCGGGAATCACTGGTTGGCATGGATTCGTTTCCACGCTGTATCTCGAAACTAAACTAAATAAAACAGTACAAATTTTCATGAGATTCCTCCTGGCAGCAGAGTTGATTGATGCACATGCTCACTATAAAATAAGAGCTAAGCAAGGGGTCTATTTACTAAAACTTTGCAAGAATCTATTTTACATTATTTTTTCCTGCTCGATGTGATGGCCTGCACTCATTAACAGGTTCATCCGATTATATCCATGGGAATTTTCAACAGTTTGCCCCTTATCTCAGAGCAAATAGCTCATAGCTGACCTTCCGGAAGGGGCTCATTAACACAGAGTCCCGGAGGAATACTGGAAGCTCTTAATTAGGATGTTCAAGTAAAGATTCCAAGTGCTTGAAGATGGCAGGAGGAAGCTGGATGTAAAACATGAGCTGCTCCATCTCTCAAAGGCAAGTTGCAAAATGATGCTGAACGAGTAATCAAAGAACAAAATGAGTCGACCGGAACGTACACTCCAGTCATTGTTTTCGAACAATCAAATGCTTAGCTGGGAAAATGGGATATATCAGAGTGGTAATTCAAATGATTTTGTTTACTATTTGGTCAAAAAGATTTCTCATGGAGAAAAATTGTTCTCTTGTAAACAATAAGTTTAGTTTAGTTTATTAATGTCATGTGTACCAAGATACATTGAAATTCTTTTGTTTACCTGCTATCCTGTCAAATAAAAAGATGCAATCAAGCTGTCCACATTGTACAGATAAAGGATAAAGAGTACAACTTAAAGATATAACACTGAAGTTTGATGAATTATAATTCAAGGAAATTCAATGGTCTACAATAAGCTAGATTGGAGGTCATGACTGCACTCTGGCTGATGAGTGTAGATGAGGGGTGGCACGGTGGAGCATCAGTAAAGCTGATGCCTTACAGCGCTTGCAGCGCCGGAAACCCGAGTTCAATCCCGACTGCGGATGCTGTTAGTATGCAGTTAGTGCGTTCTCTCCATGACAGCATGGGTTTACTCCGAGATCTCCAGTTTCCTCCCACACTCAACAGACCTACAGGTTTGGAGGTAAATTGGCTCGGTTAATGTACAGATTGTACCTAGTGTGCATAGAATAGTGTTAATATGTGGGGGTCGCTGGTCGGCGCGGACCCGGTGGGCCAAAGAGACTGTTTCTGCGCTGTATCTCTAAACTAAACTAAACTAGGATGGAATCGATGGAAGGGCCGCAGATTTGTGTGATGGTCTGGGCTAAATTGGAGCCAATTGAATGGTCCACATGAACAATATACGATAGAAAGGAAAATAACTTCGCTCACAATACATATTGTAGAAATGGAGAGTGGGGTATTTTACTGTGGTCAGAGATGGAAGAAGTAGTTGTTATGACTAACAATTGACTATCAAAATCCAGTGAATTATGTACTACTGCCAGTTTCCTAATCTCCATCCCAACCTCCCCATTCTATTTCTTACAGATCCTTCAATCTTTTCTGCTGTGGATGTAAGCATGCACTGCTTAAATTCATAACAACCAACAACTCACCACCCACCACCAGCCGTTATTGTAGCCTTAACCTTGCGTCCTAGTTCCAGAAGCAATTAAATGACCTGACAATTAAGACGTTTGGACAGATGCATGGATAGGAAAGGTTTAGAGGGATGTGGGCCAAACACGAGCAGGTGGGGCATCTTGGTCGGTATGAGCAAGTTGGGCTGAAGGATCTGTTTCCGTGCTGTACAACTCTGTGACACTATAGTGAAGCTGGCGGACTCACGAATAGCAGCTCCATATTGTCATCTCCCAGACTTAGGGTTAGCCGAGAGATGAAGTATTCCAATAGTGAGCCATTGTGTAGCTGGCCTGCTCCAGCGCAGATGGCATGGGTATAGCAGATGTCAGCCAACACCCCGCCCCCCTGCTCGCCCCCCGACAAAATATGCTGCAGACAACACAGATGAGAAGTTCAGTGGGGCACTCCACTGGGAGATCTGTGGGTATGGGCATGGCAAGACTGTCGCAAAGCCTGCCTCCAGTATCAGGTAGAATCCGGTACCAGTCTTTAGTCAGAAGGTGGTGAATCTGTGGAATTCTGTGCCACAGAAGGCTGTGGATGCAAAGTCAGTGGATATATTTAAGGCAGAGATAGATAGATTCTTGATTAGTAAGAGTGTCAGAGGTTATGGGGTGAAGACAGGAGAATGGGGTTAGGATGGAGAGATAGATCAGCCATGATTGAATGGTGGAGGAGAGCTGATGGGCCGAGTGGTCTAATTCTGCTACTATCACATGATCCTATGATCTTATGACCAGCCTTGTGCCAGGGTCCGTTGGGAGCTTGAAGCCCACACTTTCCAGCATGGAAAAATAGTTACTGCCATGAACTCAGTGCAATCACAGAAAGCCACAGTCTCTGCTTCCACGGCAGAGGTCATTCAACATGTGAATGCAGCAGAAGTTCAGGCTTCTGTCATGCAAGTTCAGCTTGCTATGGGGCACGGGTAGTGTTTATGCTCCAGAATAGCCAAAGGAAGAGGTGCTAAGAAAGTGCACAAGGGTGAACAGTTCAAGTTTCTATACAATATGCAGTGCCCTGACATACAAACTCACTTTGGAAAGTGAATTTTTTTTGGCCGCTTTTACTTTTGTCAGAGCAGATGGTGTGATGATCAGGGAAAGGTGGAGGGAGGATGTGAGACTATTGCGGAAAGGGAATAAATGGTTCACAGATGGTCTGGAGAAAGGGGTTTGCTAACTTGCCTTGAACTATCCTAACCCTCTTCTTGTTCTTTCTCTTCCTTCTCCTCTTCCACATCACCACTCATACTGTTCCTGGTCAGCCGCAGAGTGGCACGGTGGTGCAGCAGTAGAGTTGCTGCCTTACAGCACCAGAGACCCAGGTTCAATCCTGACTACGAGTGCTTGTCTGTACGGAGGTTATACGTTCTCCACATGACCTGTGTGTGTTTTCTCCGAGATCTTCGGTTTCCTCCCACTCCAAAGCTTTGTACTGATGTGAAATTGTCCCTGGTGTGTTCAGTATAGTGTTAGTGTGTGGGGATCGCTGGTCGGTGTGCACTCGGTGGGGCAAATGGCCTGTTTCCATGCTGTATCTCTAAACTAAACAGAGGACATGCCCTTATGGTGCTGAGGTTTGGCAATATTTAGCAAACTGCCTCGGGTCCCGATACAACTTCTGCTATTTGTTCCAGAGCTCTTCAAAGAACAGTCCAGGCACATGTTTTATTTACCATCATGTGAGATCAATTCATTGATTGGGTGCACATTTCCCACGTTTGTATGTCGTGTAAACTCAGACAAGAAGAATGGTGGCAATGGAGAAAATGGCCTGATTGGTGGAGTGCTGCAGATATAGTTGGCCTTCTGGAAGGTTCTCCCATCTCCACGGAGGAACTCTGGAGCTCTGTCAGAGTGACCATCGGGTTCTTGGTCACCTCCCTGACCAAGGCCCTTCTCCCAGGATTGTTCAGTTTGGCCTGGCGGCCAGCTGTATGAAGCTATGGTGGTTCCAAAGTTCTTCCGTTTAAGAATGATGGAGGCCATTGTGGTCGTCAGGACCTACAATGCTGCAGAAATTGTTTATACCCTTCCCCAGGTCTATGTCACGACAAAATCCTGTCTCGGAGGTCTACAGACAATTCCTTCATCTTCATGGCTTGGTTTTTGCTCTGCCATGCACTGTCAACTGTGGGACCTTATACAGACAGGTGTGTGCCTTTCCAAATCATGTACAATGAATTTAATTTGCCACTGGTGGACTCCATTCAAGTTGTAGAAGCATCTCAAGAATAATCAATGGAAACAGGATGAAACTAAGCTCAATTTTGAGTGTCATAGCCAAGGGTCTAACTACTTATGTAAATATGATCTTTCAATTATCTATTTTTAATTACTTTGCAAACATTTCTAACCACCTGTTTTCGCTTCTTCATTCTGGGATTTTGTGTGTAGATTGATGATAAACAAAAATAATTTAATCCTTTTTTAAATAAGGCTGTAACATAACAAAATGTGGAAAAAGTGAAGGTGGCTGAATACTATCTGAATGCACTGTGTAGAAGTTCATGGTTGAGATTAGTGTTGGACGGTGTTCAAGAGCCTGATAGTTGTTGGGAATAAGCTATTCTTGAACCTGGTGGTCACAGTTTTCAGATATACCTTCTCCCCGATGGTAGGAGTGAAATGAGTGTGACCAGGGCGATGTGGATCTTTGAGGACATTGGCTGTCTTTTGGAGGCAGCGCCTCCATGGGAACCTTCCATCTTCTGCTCACTGCGGGGAAAGAACAAAATTACGTATCGACATTTGCAAAGAGAGAATCATGATCTCCCTACTGTGGGCAGTGGATATAACATTACAAAATGCTTCAAATATCTCTAACTTCAGGCATGTTGGCATTTGCCGCCACAGCCAATGCAGTACTTTCCTTGCTCTGAAATAATGGTTCCAGTGAACAGCTGTCTGATCTTATGGGAAAATCCCTACTGAAGCCTGACACATTGGTCCTTGCTCAGTCAAGGTAGAAGAACTGCTCGTTGGATGGGCACGTCCTTCGTTCCCTCTTGCTCTCCCCTCTCCAGGTACCTCATCCTACTCTGTGTCCCCTCCCCCCCTGCTCACACTCCAAAGGGAACACCTACTAATTTAGTCAATGGTCTGGAAGCAATTGGTTTGTGCAGAAGCCTTGAAGTCAGGACAAAATCCTTCAACACCTGTCACATGACTCCCTGTAGGTTTTACAAACGTTACAGAGCTCCAGGAAGCTCCAAAGGTTTGTACAATTACCGCGACAGCCTGTGGAAATCAATCAGCAACTAACCTGGAAGTAAACTTTCAATAACGATGGTATGGAGAGGGTTGGGGAGGATGGGGGGGTGAGGGTTCTTCCTGTTGTTGATCTTGCGTTCAGCTGTGTGAGATTAAGGGAGAAAGTTAGTCAGAAACTTGTGCTCTAAGAGAGCTGAAATCAGTGCAGCGCAACCGCTGACAGTACTGTGGACTTCCATCAAGCATTAGATCGGTACATTGTGGATGGCCCGATTGTAATCACGTACTGTCTTTCCGCTGACTGGTTAGCACGCAACAAAAGATTTTCACTGTACCTCGGTACACGTGACACTAAACTAAACTCGACCCAACTCAACTCATGTCACTTTACCGTTTCCAGACCATCGGGCCATGTGGCAGGCCTGGCTCACCCACCACGGAACCGGGACACCCTCCTGAAGAGGAAATCCTGGAGAGGGAAGACACCGAGCCCGGCCCTTGCTCACCCCCGGGAACGGAGAACCGGAGAACCGGAGAGGAGGGTGGAGGGAGTCGGCGACGGCAGACGCAAGTACAAAGGGCCAGTAAGAAGAACCGGTGTCTTCTGTGCCCTCAAGGTCGGCTGCAAGAGGCACCCCCGAGCCACAACGGCTGAACGAAAGGCGGCCGAGCGAGGAGAGGGTCAGTGGTTTGTGAGACAATCTGGATGTAGACGATGACTGCAATGGGCCTTTATGGCCAGCTGCAGCTTGGACTTTGAAAATGGCACCAAACCTGGCATTCTTCTATACGGTCACAGTGGGCTATTTCTATACACTTTGTACTTAATCTGGGATTGTGCTTATGTATAGTAATAATTTACCGAACTGTGTGCAAAGAAAATAATTTCACTATACCTCGGTTCATGTGATAATAAAGAACCATTGAACCGTTTAAAAACTCAATGGCAGTTGCTGGTTATTGAACATGTTACTATATCAGAATCTGTGGAGGTATGTGTAGCCAGACAGAGAGGAGGGGAGACAGCATTGTCCATCACACCCAACAGAAGGAGATGAGACAGACTGTAGGATCTGGGCAGTCTGTTGACAGGTGGGGAAGAGGGGCTGCCATCCCCAGCATTGGCCAGACTCATAGTGCCAGCTAAAGTACAACACTCGCAGTGGTGAACAGCCTCACCATTCACTCCAGCCCACCCCACCCAACAACAGCCATCATGCATTGCCTTGGTGATTCACTCCACACCAAGTACGGGCGGCACGGTGGTGTGGCGGTAGTGCCAGAGAGCCAAATACAATCCTGACTACTTGTGCTGTCTGTATGGAGTTTGTACGTTCTCCCCGTGACGTGCATGGGTTTTCTCCAAGATCTTCGGTTTCCTCCCACAATCCAAAGATGTACAGGTTTGTAGCATAATTGGCTTGGTATAAACGTAAATTGTCCCAAGAGCATGTAGAATGGTGTTAATGTGTGGGGATGACTGGTCAGTGCAGACTCTGTGGGCCGAAAGGCCTGTTTTTGTACTGTATTTCTAAATTAAACTAACAGTCATGTGGAATGAGATTGCGTTTATCATTTATTATTGCACAAAGGTGCAGAAGAGGTGCAGAACTACCGCAATGATACCTGGACTGGAGTGTATTCAGTACAAGGGGAATTGGATTTTTTCCTTGGAGCACCAAAGGTCGATAGAAGAACTGAGAGGCATCGATAGGATCAACAGTGAGAATCTTTTTACCAGGTTGAAAATGTCAAAGACTAGAGGGCATAGCTTTGAGATGATAGGGGCAAAGTTTAACGGAGATGTGCAGGGTGAGTTTTTTTACAAAGAGTGGTGGGTTTCAGGAATGTGCTGCCAGCGGTGGTGGTAGAGGCAGATATGATAATAGTGTTTAAGAGGCTTTTATAGAGACACATGGATCTGCAGGGAATAGAGGGATAGGGATCATGTGCTGTCAGATGAGACTAGTTTATCTTACAGTCATGTTCAGCACAGACATTGTGGGCTGAAGGGTCTGATCCTGTGTAGTACTGTTCTATGTTCTCTCTATGTTTTAATGACGGATTTTGCATATGATAATTTCTTTTCAGGGAATGCATATTGAGTATAAAATGAGGTACCAGTGCACTCTACTTGCCCGCACTTGTTTTAATAGTGTAGCTGCAAGAACGCTAAAAAATTCATAAAAATCCAACAACAATAATTAAATTATGTAATATTGGAGCAGCCTGCCCAACGGTATTGTGCAAATAAAAATAAAATTAACTGCAGATGCTGGAAATCTGAAATAAAAACAGTAGGTGGTCATGCAGCATCTGTGGAGAGAGAAACAGAGCTAATGTTTCAGGCTAAAAGCCATTCAGCAGAACTGGGGACAAGAGGCAACAATTGTTCTTCCTCTTTCCCAATTCTGACAAAGGGCTCAATCATCAACATCAAGCCATGATTTATTTACAATTTTTCTGTTTAATTTTTTACAATTTAAAGTTTATAACCTTGGAGCATGATTTTTAACCCATTGGAACAACTAAAGCATAGTCGATGCAGCATGTTGGCACATCGGTAGAGTTGCTGCCTTACAGCACCAGAGACCCAGGTTCGACCCTGACTATGGTGCTGTCTGTATGGAGTTTGTACGTTCTCCCCGTGATCACGTGGGTTTTCCCTGGGTGCTCCGGTTTCCTCCCACACTCTAAAGAAGTACAGGTTTGTAGGTTAATTGGCATCGGTAAAAATGTTAACTTGTCCCTAATGTGTAGTGTGTGCTAGTGTCACAGGGATCACTGGTGGATGTGGACTCAGTGGGCCGAACGTCCTGTTCCCGCTCTGTATCTCTAAACTATTTTTTTAAATGAGCTTACACTCGTCTGTAGGAAGACCAAATAAAGAAGACCCGGTTGAACTCAACATCATATTTTGGGCTACACCAAGACCACATAGATAAACCTCTCCTTTGCACACCATGGTACAAATTAGCAGGTCCTTTGATAAAATGTCACAGGTCCATTGGCTTAAGTTCACATAGCCAATAGTATAAATTCAAAATTCCAGGCAACATCCTGTACTTCGCCCACTTGGCTCTTTTTCATGTGTATAACTAAACAGTAAGACAAATGTTCTTACTTTTTTAATGTTTTCTAAATTTTAAAATCATTTTCTAAATGTTCTATTGTTCCTCACTGTTTCATTAGGCAGTGTTAGCGAATGCAGAAGCCAGAGCAGGACTCATTCACTACAGGCTTCCACCAAAACATGAATTGACCAACAACTTCTGGAGGGAGTTGAAGGTTGTTTGGCCTTAGTTGCATGCAAATGGGGAGGCGCTGGCAAAGACAGATGCCAGGAGTGGATAGTAGGAGAGCCTTCAAGGTCGGCTGCAGGAGGCATCTCCCGGGTCACAGTGGCGATCGACAGAGGAGAGTGACATCGGGTCATGGTCTGCAGCAGCCTGAGGCTTACCTGGGCTTACCAGGATCGGGGGTGCTCCAGTACTTCAAACACTTGGACAGGAATTTGGACCTTGTAAACAGCTTCAAGACATGGCGACTGTGCATTTGTGGTTGTGCAAAAGAGTGTCACTGTGTTGTGCATACATGCCAATAAAGAACCCTTGAACCATGGAACCATTGAAGAAAAAAAAGGCAGGACTAGAGAACTGAGGGGAAAAAAATTACTGTAAGACTTTGAAACACAAAACTAGCAGGCGGAGGGGGCATGATCCATTACATTTAGAATGGTCTTTTCCTGTGGGACCCATTTATGGTATGCAATGCAAGAGGAGCTGTCCCCTTGTGTTGGCTAGCTTCTTTCTTTTGAGTATAATAACTGAACATTGCAGTTATTTTTTTCCATCTGACTAAATTGAATTTTGGGCGAGGGATTTGAAGGTGTTTGGAGCAGAGGTTTAGTTCATCGTGGTTACAAAGGACTCAGGATCATTTGAGGGGGTTTGGACACAGGTTTTGATTGCGAGGGCATCATAATTGAGCCCAACTTTACACCCGCTGGCATTGATGTGGTTTTTCCAATAAGGATCAACAACATCTCTCGTTTGTTCGTTCGCTCGTGTGTCAGATGACGTATAGCTCGCTGTTGCCTTCTGTCATCATCCAACATGTTGACAGAATTGGTCACCCGACGCGTCACAGAGTGCATCATGTCGTGGTTTCCGGGGATCGCCATGAGGAGGCTTCTGTCATGATCCTCAAATAACACCTCTGCTTTACTGTTTGTCAGCTGAGGGATTGGACCCAATATCTCCCAAGTAGCTGACCCAGAAGTTCAATCTAGTGTTAATTCAATGCCACAGGACTGCATATCAAGAGAGCCCTCACAATAAGTAATAACATGTGTGGGCTAAGTAAATGTCAAGTGCCTGGTTCATAAAATTAAATATTACTGAAATACTGAAGCAGATTGAAAATTAGAATATAACATGTGTTATTATTCTTTCAAAATTGTTTGTGGTTGTAAATCTTTAATAAAAATTAGTCCCAAAGTCAGACTTCAGATTGAGAAACACTAGTAATAATTCTACAATAATTCCAGCTCACCTCCATCGCACAACCCAACCTCCCTTCCATTGACTCACATTTATACATCACTCTGCCTCAGCAAGGCCAGCAGCATAATCAAGGATGAGTCTCACCCTGGCCACTCCCTCCTCTTCCCTCTCCCATTGGGCAAAAGGTATCAAAGTGTGAAAACGCACACCTCCGGATTCAGGGACAGTTTATTCCCAGCTGCTTTCAGGCAACAGAACCTTCCTCCCACAATCAGAGAGCACTGCTCAACTGCTATCTACCTCATTAAAGGAAAAAGAAAAAAAAGGTGACCATCGGATAATCCTTGATCAGACTTTACTGGCTTTACCTTGCACTAAACGTTATTCCCTTATCATGCATCTGTACACTGTGAATGGCTCGATTGTAGTCATGTATTATCTTTCCGCTGACCGGTTAGAACAAAATTTTCCCTGTACTCGGTAACACGTGACAATAAACTAAACTGAACAACTGAACTGAACAAGACGAATGGAATTGGGGTGGCAAATTGTCCACAGAGGCTCTGAAGACACTGGGACTGGGTGTCCGTGGTTGAAGGGTTAATCACGTCAGTCTCTAAGCTAACTGCCTACATTGCAGCTGTTGCTGGATCTTGTTTCAAAATCACCTGCAATGACTGTGAATACAGGAAGAGACTGTCAGAGAAAACCAGGATAATTACCTCTAGTCATCCGCACTTCTTCTCTCCTGCCTAATTGAAGTTTAAATAGTGTCAGCAGAGTATTTTCTTACACTTTTAAATAAATCTGTCTAATTCGAACCGCAGACCCACTCATCTGAGCATTTGGATGCGTTAAGTCTGACCCCTTTATAATCCTCAGCATAGTTTCATTAAGGGTGCTTTTCTTTATATACAGGTTTTCCAGGAAGCATTCATCATGTCAGATAAAGCTCCAGTTTAATTTTGTGACCTGAAAGCAGCTAACTGTTAGGGTTTGTGCTGACGCGAGGGCAGATTGTTCCACTGGGAGACACTAAATTGAAATTAAGGCTGTTGCTGATGACCTACAGGATGTGTCTGCGAATGTAGCAATATTGGAATGGTGAAAAAGCCTGTTCGTGTCTATTCATACTGGGTGAATGGCCAGTAATGTTCTTTACCCCGTGGGGATGGTGGTTGCATTACAAATGAGGAACGAAGGCAGGAAGAAAGGATGGATTGACTATAACTTTATTTCGGTGCAATACGGTTCCCTCATCCCTGTGGTTGATGGTTTGCTCTATGAGCCCTTGTTTAGGGAAAGGAACATACTGAACCTCTGGTTAAGGGGTCTTCAGGTTATTGATATGACCAAATTGTCTCAACTATGCCACCTTTACAGCTGTCTGAGAAGCAATACAGAGAGCTGCCTGCCTCAAATTCTCTCTCACGTTACTCAATTTCTTCTAAAAAAATCAAATAGCTAAGGAAATTTAAAAAACATTCAATAACCAATCTGACAAGCCTCAGCAGTTGTTGAATTGTCCTGTAAGATTTAATTTTACTAACATCATTAGACTTTATTACCTCATAAAAATCATAATAAATACTTGCAAGGTATTGGATTTCACAACATTTGAGAAGGTCTTAAATAACTTTGCATCAAAGTCAGATTAATGGTTTTCATTGCGAACATAATTTTCTTTCAGCTAAAAGTGTTTTACATCTTTGTTTTGGTCTGCCAATTGTGCAAAATGAACTCAAATCAAATCCAGGAAAATGTATGTTACACAAATTCTGTTAAAATGATAAAGGAATTAAGCTTTTTACAGTAGATCGCTTTAAATTTACGTTTTGAATAGATTTGTATGCAGGAATTCTAGAGGCATGATATTTCTTTTAACATCACATAGATTTAAAACAATTATATGTGCAGACTTGTAATTCAAGCAGACAAAAAAGCGGTAGACACAAAGAGTGGCAGTAACTCAGCATGTCAGACAGCATTCTGGAGAAATGAAATAGTGCGTTCAGGTTGGAGACCCTTCTTTAGTCTGAGAGAATCTCGAACCGAAACATCATCTTTACCTTTTTTCCGAGATGCTGTTCTGTCCTGCTGGAGTTACTCCAAGCTTTTTGTGTTATCTGTGTTTTAATCCAGCATCTGCGGTTCTTAGTAAAACAAAAAGAAGGAATGGAACAGGCAGTATTTAGATGGACAATCTAACATTTTCTATGGTTGTTGGTGAATGTAATCACGACTGGCTCATTTTGACCAACTTTGGGATGTCGAACCAAAGGGTAAGTCAATTTATATTTTTAGTGAAGAAACGTGCACATCGTCTCTTGTCATTTTAAACCTGCTTATGCTACATGGGCCTTATGGCTGGAGGTGAGTAAAAGCTGGTGTGCAAGTGTACACAGGTCCACATGAGACCATTCCTCATGGCCTCCTTCTTCAAAACCTTGCCTGGGGCTTTGCAATGTATTGGGTTCAGTCTCTGTTAATTTTATCCTAGCTCATTTTTACTAATGCAAAATTCATGCAGCATTTATTATCTTTGACCTTGGTTGTCACGCATTCAGCATCCTCTCACTGAAGCTCGCAGGCGCTAAACATTTCTTTTAATTTCTCTTGCCATTTCCTACTCCCAATACAAATTTCATTTGTCTCAGTCTGTAAGGGGTACTTAATTTGTTACATTGCAATGACTTTAGACAGATATGTACCAAATGTACGCAAATGGGAACAGCCCAGAAATTCCACTTTTGTTGGACTTGACAGTTGTGTCAAAGGATCAGTTTCCTGCTCTGTAGCTTTATGGAATATGATCCTAATGTCTGTATTTATAGTTTATAGGAGTCATATGGACAGACACTCAGTCCATACAGTCAGGCCTGTACTTTGCCCATCTACACTACAATATATATATCGATTATATTTAAACACCTCTATAAGGTCACTTTAATAACATAAGATATCCTATCAATCATCCAAACCTATAGTTCTAATAACCCCAGGCACATTCCTGGTGGAATTACACTGTACTCTCTCCAGTAATATGCAGCATTCTTCCTTACTTAAATAACTAAGAAATGCATGCAAGCTCCTACACATACAGTAATACTCCAAGTTTAATTTTAACCAGTGTTTGTAAGATGCAAACACATTCAGATTTTATATGTCTATGCTTGGACTATGCTGAATGTAGACAATCATTTCAACTGCTTCTTCACCATCTATCTAACTTTAGTTTAAGTTTAGAAATACAGCACGGAAAACTGCCCTTCGTAACCCACCAAGTCTGCAAGACCAGCGATCCCACACATTAATATTTTCCTACACACTCACTAGGAACAATTTACATTCTATACAGCCAATTAAACAAGGATGAATTTCAGTACAGGAGTAAGAGGTTTCTTCTGAAGTTGTATAGGGCTTGGTGAGACACATCTGGTGTATTGTGTACAGTTTTGCCGCCGCTCCTAAATTTGAGGAAGGACATCTTGTGATTGAGGCAGTGCATTGTAGTTCACGAGATTGATCTCTGGATGGCGGGACTGTCCATATAGGAAAGATTGAACATACTAGCTTGTAGTCACAGGTATTAGAAAGATAGGGGCAACTTACAGAAACAAATAAAATTATAAAAGAACTGACAAGCTAGAATCCAGGAAAAATGTTCCCCAAAGTTGGGTGAGTCCCAGAACCAGGCCACAGTCTATAGAATAAAGGAGGTCATTAAGGAACTGAGCAGAGAAAAGACATTTTTACCCCGAGAGTTGTGAATTTAAATGGAATCCCTCCACAGAGGCAGTGGAGGCCAAATCACAGGATTGGATTTAAAGAGAGAGATGTATAAGAGCTCTAGGGCTATTGGAATCAAGGGGATATGCAAGAAGGCGGGCACGGTTATTGATAGCGGACGGATCAGCCCATGAACATATAATGGCATGCTGGCTCCGAAGGACTAGAAATGGCCTCACTCCTGCACGTATTTTCTAATTATCTCTATGTTTCTAATTCACATACAGCCTTACACCTTCGGAGTGTGGGAGGAAACCGCATAACCCGAGCAAACCGTGCGGTCACGGGGAAGAATGTACCAACTTATTTCCGAGTAAAAACTGACAGCACCCATAGTTGGGATCGAAAACGATTCGAAATGCTCGCAAGCAGCTGTAAAGGCAACCAACTCTATCTCTGGGCCCGCCGGGGCGACCATCGAAAAGCAAGCAAATAAACAAGAAAGTAAAAACACAGACAATCCACGGAACAATCGAACCTACGAGAAACAACACTGTGTTAACACTTTCCAGTACCTATGGACTTGAACTCCAAAGTCCTTCTTTCATCATAGCTGCTAAACATGTAGTGATAATTATGTATAACTAATGCACTAATATATAAATTTATAAATATTCTCTCATCTCACAATTGCATCAGTATTCTCCTGACCTTATCATAAGCCAACCCTCAACCTTATATGTTGTACCTTCCTTTGAGATTATATTTAAGATCCTTGGTTTAGATTAAACAAAATGACTTCCAATTTTTATTTAAAATTCTACCATATTATTCCGTCAAGGCCCTTAACTGCCAGGTTATTAATTGATCCATTCTTATTACACAGTACCGCTATTACTAAAAAGCCTGTTCCCTCATCAGTAACTCATCGTACTGATTTTTTAAACACATTTTAATATCGTCCTCGACTCGACACTGCAACTAGTAATTTGGAGCTTGCTCAGTCCCACCTTTAAAACTAAACTCGACACTTTGCATATTCATCCGGGCATAACAGAGACCATTTGCGAATCAGTCACGAGCATTTGACAGAGCAATCCCATTCCATGTCAACGTCTCCCCTCCCCCATTTTCTACTGTCCAACTGCACTGAGCATTTTATCTTTGTCAGATTAGAATCCTTTATTTGGGTGTTTTTTCAGATTAGCAATTGCAATGGAGGTAAATAAATGACCATTGGATTGCCTCTGCTAGACAGGTGTCTGGAACTCAAATAGCTTTGTTGTAACAGATATCCCCCATTTCTACTGTCAACTGCACCTTCCTCATCCTGGGCAATATACCATGGCAACTAAGTTACCAACCCAAATACTTTGTGGAAATGCGGCCGGATCTCAGACAACGACTGAGAAGGCCACCGGAGGAGGTAGCTATCCGGCAAAGCTCTGGTGTCAAGGGCAACAGACTCCTACTTGAACATCAAAAAACTAATGAGCGGATCGTGGACTTTAGGAGGGCACATCATCCGAGGACGTACACATCATTGAGGATAAATGTGGGATACTGTGAAAGGGTTGAGCTGTTTAAATACCTGGGAGTCACATCTCGATGATATGACATGGACATCGCACGCAGCAGCAACTCGTATGTAAGGCAAGCAGCGTGCCTTTACCACCTCAGGCAATTGAGGAAATGCAGAGTGTCTCCAAGGATCCTCCATGCTCACTCTGCGGCTTGTGGTAAGCATCTTGTCCGGACACATTAAACAATCTGTTTGGTAACAATATATTTTTATGTTAACCTATGTTCCTAATAACCAGCACTGCATTTTACAACAGCTAATCTGCTTGATC